>CM057453.1:1203001111-1203615555 GCA_016271365.2 Neoceratodus forsteri | reverse complement strand
ATATTCCTACCCCCTCATATCCTTACAGTTTTTGGTTGCTCAAAGGAGATGTCAACATGGTAACATGCCATGGAAAGTTATGCTTCCATCCCCCAATGCACTATTCACTGGCACTGCCCACCCTAGTGCTTGATA
The DNA here is from genome assembly GCA_016271365.2 of Neoceratodus forsteri. Taxonomy (NCBI): domain Eukaryota; kingdom Metazoa; phylum Chordata; order Ceratodontiformes; family Ceratodontidae; genus Neoceratodus; species Neoceratodus forsteri. Next base: position 1,203,615,420 of record CM057453.1, on the reverse strand, counting down.
GTGTTCTTAGTACATGTTTCAGCAGTAGCATGGTGGTCCCCCATCTCTGAAGAGAGAATTTCCAGCAGCAGCACTCTGTCTCAGTGTAGATTAGCCTGAAGGGCCACAGGCTTTCTCCTGAACTAGGGTTGCCTGTATGGCAGCACCACATGGTACCTCTAAGCCATCTAAGTAGCCTAACTTCCACTGTTCCTACAGTGAAGCAAAATGTGCTACTGTAACTGTCTTGTTATAAAAAATAATGTACTGGTGCTGTATTGAACTGAGACATGAGAAATGAGCTTGCAGCACCACTGGCTGCCTTGTTCAATAAGTCATTGGAATCAGGAGCAGTTCCGGCAGACTGGAAGAAGGTAGATATTGTCCCTCTCCATAAAAATGAAAGCAGGTAGGAGGCTGGAAACTTCAAGCCAGTCAGCCTAACCTAAGTGATGAGGAAAGTGTCCATACTCAAGGAAAGACTCAGCATCCTAGAAGGAAAAGAGTAGCTCTCCATCCCCCCCTAGCTGCTGGAGGTCTGACTCTGAGCAAATAAGAAGGAGACTACTAAGGAATATACGAACTTCATGTCCCAGAACAGGAAGATCAGGAGCTTTAAGGGCACGGAGGCAGTAGGGAAGTAGGGAGAGAAAAAAAAGGAAAATAAATTATATAAAAAAAAATAAACAGAGAGAGGAAAGTAAGTATACAAAACAACAGTTAAGGAGCCACAAGTGAGCGTGATGGGAGTGGTGCAGTGCAGTGGCTGTGGAGCAGCAGTCTTCCGGAGACATTCTGGAGGATGCGGTGTTGTTCCATCTGCAGGCACCTCTCTGGGCTGAGGAAGGAGGTTGGTCAACTCCAGGCTGGAGTTGGCCAGGATTCAGGGACTTCTTCCACCCAGGGACCACCAGGGGCCACCGCTGTTCCTCAGAGATTGCCAAGAAAGAGGAGCAGTTGGACCACAGTGAGCTCAGGGAGGGTGAGGGTGGTGGAACAGAGGCACATCTCTCCAGTTGTATCTCTTCACAGTTTATATGCTGTTCTGGCAGAGTGTGGTTCCTCTACGGAGGCACTCACAGTGGAGATCAAGGAGGATGCTGGGAACCTCCACAAAGGAGACCAACAGGAGGGTGGCATAGGACCCCACAGGGGAAGGAAACAACTCCTGGTGGGGGATTCCATTGTTAGGAGGGTAGAACTGGGGAGGGAGGGGAGAAGGAGGTAAGGTGCCTGCCTGGTACCATGGCTTGGAGGGACAGGGAGCGAATCCTCAGGATCCTGGGAGCAGCTGCATGGGGGAGGGAGCTGGATGTCATTGTCCACCTAGGAACAAATGACCTAGCTGGGAAATGGATCAGAGCAGTGCAGGAAGAGTATGTGGAGTGGGGGAAGGGCCTTAGACAAGTAACATGCACGGTAACCTTCTCGGAGGTGTTGTCTGTCTATGACTTGGGTGAAGCTAGGGTGTTCCACACCATGGGATTCAATCAGTGGTTGCAAAACTGGTGCAGAGCTCAGGGTTTTGGCTTCATTGGGGGCTGGGGGTCCACCTGGAGGGATGCAGGCCTATACTTGTGCTATGGTCTGCATCTGTCCAGGAGAGGAACCAGAATCCTAGGTGATAGGTTTAAATGCTTCATTGGCAAGCACTTAAACTAGCCAAGGGGGGAGAAACTGAAAATGAGAAGGGAAATCCTAACCCGCCCCCAAAAAATAAGGGTAGTTAGTGAGGTAAACACCAAGATATAGAAGTCGATAGGGAGAAGGGCAGGGGTAAATGGAGAAAAAGACAAAGGCAGTAAGGACAGGGATGGGGCAAAAAGTGGTAAGGCCATCAAAAAATGGAGGGTAATAAGTACCAATGCCCATAGTCTAGATAACAAGCTCCCAGAACTGGTGGCCTTGATGGAAGAGAGATGCCTAGATATTGTGGCAGTCACAGAAACATGGTACACAGAGAACCATACCTGGGATGTCAACACACTAGGGTACACAATCTACAGGAGGGAGAGGGAGGGTAGAAGAGGTGGAGGAGGAGTAGCTTTCTATGTAAGGGAAGGGATCAAAGCAATGGAACTAAAGAGTAAACAGGGAGGAGAGGAGGCACTGTGGGTCACCCTGGAGACTGGAAATGGCACCACAATCTGCACAGGGGTTGTATACAGACCCCCATCTCAGGGGGAAGAAATGGACAAGGAAATGATAGAAGGCATCCTTAGAATGGCAGAGAAAGAGGTGATATTGCTGATGGGGGACCTGAATATGCCAGATGTTAACTGGAGCACCTTTGCTGCAGTCACATCCAAGAGCAGGGCAATTCTCGATGCACTACAGGGTGCATGTCTCAGACAGCTAGTGTTGGACCCCACTTGGGAGGGAGCAATCTTAGACCTGGTACTTTCAAATAGGGATGGAGAGAGGATCTCAGATCTAGAAGTGGGTAACCAACTCGGAAAAAGTGACCACAAAACAGTGTGGTTCACAATAAACTCAGATGTAGAATCAAACCATACAAAAGTGAAAGTACTGGGCTTCAGGAGGGCTGATTTTGTCAAAATGGGAGGTGCCTCAGAAAAGCACTAGCAAGCAGGCAAGAAGGAGGGTGGAGCAACAATGGAAACATCAAAACTGCCTTCACAGAGGCAAAAAGCCTTTGTGTGGACATAAATAAACAAATCAAAATGACAGAAAAAACACTATGGTTCTCAAAAGAGGTGGCGCGGAAGGTTTGGGAGAAAAGATAGCATTCAGGAAGTTTAAGGAAACACAGAAGGAGCAGGACAGAGAACTGTACCAGTTAAAGCAGAAGGATGCAGGGAAGGCAGTCAGAATAGCAAAGACCCAAACCGAGGAAAGATAGCCAACTCGGTTAAGAAGGGAGATAAAACCTTTTATAGGTACATTTAGGAGTGAAGAAAGACAAAGGGAGGGATACTGAGGCTGAATAAAGAGGAGGGTGTGTGGGCAGAGAGGGACAGTGAAAAATCAGGGATACTGAACGAATACGTCTGCTCAGTATTCACAAAAAAAGAAGAGGAGGGGGAGGTACCTAATCCAGTCAATAGAAGCACTCTGGATAGGGGGTCGATATCAGTCCTTTCACAGAAGAAAGGGTTCTGAAAGAACTCCGAAACCGAAAGTGGACAAAGCAATGGGGCCTGATAGGATTCACCCCAGAATTCTAAAAGAACTAAGGGGAGAATTAGTAACACCACTGACTACTGTTTTTAACAAACCATGGGAGGATGCTGTGGTACCTGAGGACTGGAGGAGGGTGGATGATTCCCCTTCACAAAGGTGGGAGCAAGACAGAGGCAGGAAACTACAGATCTGTCAGTTTGACCTCTGTGGTAGGGAAAATGATGGAATCACTTCTGAAGGAAATAATTGTTGAGTACCTAGAGGCCAGTGGGGCACAGAACCCAAGGCAGCATGGATTCACAGCAGGCAGGTCATGTCAGATGAATCTAATCGATTTATTTGACTGGGTGACCAAAGTAATAAACCAGGCAGGGGCTGTGGACATAGCCTACCTAGACTTTAGCAAGGCATTTGACACTATCTCACACAAAAGATTAATAAACAAATTAACCAGCCTGGGAGTGGGTCCCAGAGTGGTAGCCTGGGTAAAACATTGGCTAGACCACAGGATGCAGAGGGCAATAGTAAATAGAGTCTACAGTGAAGAAAGGGGGGTTACTGGTGGGGTACCACAGGGTTCAGCACTGGGTCCGGTCCTTTTTAACTGAAAGGAAAAGTATGTCTCTTTGCAGATGACACAAAGATCTGCAACAGGGTTACATAGATACATAGACAGTGTCAGCAGATAAGGGCCTGTGGCCCACCTAGGCTGCCCATTTGAGCTTGTAAGTTCAGTTTGTTTTCCTAGAAGTCTATTTCCCCTTACCCCTGACCTCTAGAATTCCTTTATGTCTATCCCATGCATTCTTAAATCCCGTGATTGTTTCAGCCCCCACCACTTCCTCTGGCAGGGTGTTCCACTTGTCCACCACCCGTTCTGTGAAGAAATTCTTTTCATGTTTCCTCTGAATCGTCCTCCTCCAACTTCATCCCATGCCCCTAGTCCTGAAACATCTTTTTCGCTTAAAAATAGTGTTTTCCTGCACCCTGTTCCTCCCTGTAAGATACTTGTATGTCTCTATCATATCCCCTCTCCCTCCTCTCCTCCAGGGAGTACATGTTCAGTTCCTTCAACCTGTCTTCATAGGACTTGTGATGCAACCCATGCACCATCTTTGTTGCCCTCCTCTGAACCTTCTCTACCCTGTCTATGTCCTTACATAGGTATGGTCTCCGAACTGTACACTGTACTCCAGGTGGGGCCTCACTAGTGTCTTGTATAGCGGAATTATGACCTCCCTTTCCTGCTGGTGATGCCCCTGCCTATACATCCCAGCATCCTATTTGCTTTACCTGATGCCTTGTCACACTGTTTCTCACTTTGAGGTCATCAGAGATGACAACCCCAAGATCCCTTTCCTGCTTGGTGCATACTATATCCTCACCCCCAACTGATATATTGTGCCAGGGTTTTGTGCCCCATATGCATTATCTTGCACTTCTTTGCATTGAATTTCAACTGCCAAACCCTTGACCATTCTTCAAGTTTCTGCAGGTCCCTTCTCATTCTGTCTACACCCTCTGGTGTGTCTACTCTGTTACAGAGCTTTGTGTCATCAGCGAACAGTGAAATTCTGCCTTCTAGATCCTGTGCAATGTCACTGATGAAGATGTTGAATAGGACCGGTCCCAGCACTGATCCCTGTGGTACCCACTGGTCACTCTTCCCTCTGTGGGGTGACAGCCATTTACCACCACCCTCTGTGTTCTGCCACCCAGTCAGTTACCTACCCACCACACTACTGTCCTGCCCACATCCATATTCCCAGTTTGTGTAATAGTCTTCTATGTCACAGTGTCAAAGGCCTTGCTGAAGTCCAGATAGGCCATGTCCACTGCCCTCCCCTGATCCACCTCCCAGTCATCCAGTCAAAAATTCAATGAGGTTGGTCTGACATGACCTCCCCTGGTGAAACCATGCTGCCTTGGGTCCTGTGGTCCATTGACAACCAGATGTTCCACCAATCTCTCCTTCAGTAGTGCTTCCATGATCTTTCCCACTACCGAGGTGAGGCTGACTGGTCTGTAGTTCCCTGCTTCCTCTTTGTTCCCACTTTTGTATAAGGGACTACATCTGCTGTCCTCCAGTCTTTGGGTACCTCCCTGTTTCCAGTGATTGGCTGAACAGGATAGCCAGAGGTTCAGCCACCACCTCTCTTAGTTCTTTAGGACCCTGGGGTGCACACCATCTGGCCCCATTGCTTTATCAGCTCTTATTACTTCCAGTTCCTTCAGGACCCTTTCTCGTAAAGGGATTTGTGTCCATTTCTGCACCATTCTCACCACTTGTACTCCCTTCAGACCCATTACCCCTCTCCTTAATAAAGACTGAGCAGAAATACCTGTTCAATATGTCAGCTTTACTGTTGTCATCCTCCACCCGGCTCCCATCCTCCCCCTTCAGTCTCACTATCCCTCCCTTTGTCTTTCTTTTTTCACTTATGTACCTGTAAAAGGTCTTGTCCCCTTTACCCACTGATTTTGCAATGTGTTCTTCTGTCTGAGCTTTGGCTTCCCTTACTGACTTCCCTGCCTCCCTTTGTTTCTCCTGGTACTTCTCCCTATCCCCTTCTGCCTGTGTCTTTTTGTATTGCCTGAATGCAATCTTTTGGCTTTCACTTTCTTTGCTACCTCTTTGGAAAACCATAATGGTCTCCTCTTCCTTTCCTCTTGCTAACCTGCTTAATGCATAATTCTGTTGTTCTTATAATCCCCATTTTAAATACTGCCCACTGTTCCTCAACCCCTGATTCCTGTCCCATTCCCTTAATGCCTCTTTCAAGTATCTCCCCATTTTCCCAAAGTCTGCCCCCTAAAATCCAGGATACGTGTTTTGTGTGGTTTGGTTCTGCTCTTTCTGTGATTTCAAACCACAATGACTGGTGGTCACTGTTACCCAGGTGCTCCCCACTGTTACCTCCATCACACTGTCCCTGTTTGTGAGCACAAGGTCCAGTATTGCCTTCAGCGAGTTGGTTCCATGACCAGTTGCTTGAGGAAGGCACCCTGAAGGGAGTCCAGGATAAATCTGCTCCTAGTTGATGCTGCTGCTGGGATGCTCCAGTCCACGTCTGGTATATTGAAGTCTCCAACCAGTACTACCTCACCCTTGTCTGCCATCCTTTGGATGGCTAGCATCAGCTCCCTATCTGTTTCTTCCTCCTGGGCTGGTGGTCTATAGACCACACCTGTGTGGATGGCTGGCCCCATTTTCCTTTCCAGCTTAACCCACAGTATCTCTCCCCCATTTTGTTCCTCCTGGATCTGTGTGGCCCTTATGTCATTTTTCACATACAGTGCCACTCCTCCTCCCTTCCTGCCTGCTCTGTCTCTCCTGAATATGTTGTAGCCAGGTATGGCCATCTCCCAGTCATGGTTATCATTACACCAGGTTTCAGTGATGGCCACAATGTCCAGGTCTGACTGTACCATGACAGCCTCCAGATCTTCCATCTTGTTGCTAAGGCTCCTGGCATTTGCACACATGGCTTTCCATGATTTGACCTCCCTAGACTGCTTCACTGTTCTACTCCAGCCCCTTTCTTGGTTGTCATTTATCCCTGGTTCTCCTTGCTGTCTGCTCTTCTGCTGAATTTTTCCCCTTTTCTGCTTATCCACCTTTTGGACACTAATCTCCATCTTTTGCACACTGCTTTGCAGAGATAGCCACTCCTCTGGTTCACTGGTTCCACTACTAGCTGTGGGGGGTGAGCAAGTAGGTACCGTCCTTGCTGGTCTGCCACCCTCTTGCTAGTTTAAATGCTTGTCAATGTAGCATTTAAACTTATCATTGAGTGCTTGGGTTGATACACAAGGTGGAGTGGAAAGGATGAGAAGGATGAGAAGGGACTTGGCAAGGTTGGAGGAATGGTCAAATGTATGGCAGCTTAGATTCAACACAACGAGTGCAAAGTAATGCACCTGGGAAAGAAAAACCCAGCAGAAGAGTACACAATGGGGGGTGAGATACTGACAACAACAAAAATGGAAAGGGACCTGGAGGTAGTTATATCAGATGACCTAAAGGTGAGCAAGCAATGTGAGAAGGCAGTAAGAAGGGCTGGGAGGATACTGCGATGTATATGGAGAGGCATCACCAGTAGAAAATGGGAAGTTGTTATCCCTCTGTACATACAGTTGGTGAGACCCCATCTGGAGTACTGTGTATGGCTCTGGAGACCCCATCTCCACAAAGACATAGATAGGGTGGAGGGTGTCCAGAGGAGGGCAACCAAAATGGTGCAGGGTCTGCACCAGAAGACATATGAAGAGAGAGACAAAAGGAGCTTAATATGTATACCCTCAAGGAAAGGAGGGACAAGGGGACATGATAGAAACTTTCAAGTACCTCAAGGAATCAACAAAGTCCAAGAGGGTAGTATCTTTCAGAAAAGAAAAGTGCAAGAACAAAGGGCACAATTTGAAGATAGATGGGGATGGCTCAGAGGTAATGTGAGGAAGTTTATTCATGGAGAGGGTTGTGGATGCATGGAACAGCCTTCCTGAGGAGGTCGTGGAGTCAAAAACAGTGGGGGGAATTTTCAAGAATGAGACATAAGGCAATTCTAGTGGGGGGTAGGAGGAAGTAGACTGTTGGTTAACTAGGATTTGCAGCTTATCCATTAGGTAGGGAAAATAGGTAGACTAGGTGGGCCAAGCAGTCCTAATCTGCCATCAAAGTCTATGTTTCTATGTTAAGGAAAGGATCGTGACATACCTTGAATCCAGCAGTCAACAGGATCTGAGAAAGCATGGTTTCATGGCAGGCAGGTTTTGCCAAACAAACCTGATTGGTTTCTTCAACTAGGTGATAAGGGAGATAGAGCAGGGAGGAGTAGTGGATGTATCCTACCTGGACTTTAACAAGGCCTTCAACACTGTCCCACATAAATGGCTAATAAGCAAGTTGGGCAGCCTAGGGGTTGGTTCCAGGGTGATATATTGTGTTAGAAACTGGCTAAGCGGTAGGACACAGAGGGTGGTGATAAATGGAGTTCTGTCCACTGAGAGGGAGGTAACCAGCAGAGTGCCTCAGGGTCAGTGCTGGGTCCAGTCCTCTTCAATGTTTTCATAAGTGACATTGCATAGGGACTGGAGGAGAAGGTATGCCTCTTTGCAGATGACACATAGATCTACAACAGGGTAGACACATTGGTGGGGTAGAAAGAATGAGAAGGGCCTGGGTATTCTGGAAGAATGGTCAACTGTGTAGCAGCTAAAATTCAATGCAAAGAAGTGCAAGATTATGCACTTACGGCGCGTGAACCCAAGGGTGGGGTACTTAATGGGGGGAGAGGTACTATCTGTATCAAAATAGGAGAGGGATCTAGAGGTAATTATATCTGATGATCTAAAAGTGGTTGGTCAGTGTGAGAAGGCCTTTAGAATGGCCAAAAGGGTGCTGGGATGCATAGGGAGCACCTTGTTGGTCATTCTGAAGGCCTTCTCAGAAAAAAAGAGGTGGTAGTGCCACTATACAGATCATTGGTGAGGCCTCACCTTGAGTACAGTGATCAGTTTTGGAGGCCACATCTCAAGAAAGACATAGATAAGGTGGAGGCAGTCCAGAGAAGGTCTACAAAAATGGTACAAGGGTTGCACCAGAAGCCGTATGAAGAGAAGTTGAAGGCACTCAATATGTACTCTCTGGAGATGAGGAGGAGAGGGGACATGATAGAGACAGTCAAATACCTCAAGAGGATAAACAGGGTACAGGGAGTAACATCTTGTAGAAAACAGGGTGAATAATAACTAGGGACATGATATGAAGTTGGAGGAGGGTAGAATCACAGGTAATGTGAGGAAGTACTTCTTTACAGAAAGTATGGTGGAAGTCTGGAACATTTCCCCGTGGGAATGGTGGGGGCTAAAACTGTGGGGGAATTCAAAACAGTGTGGGACAAACACAAGGGAATATTAGAGTAAAAGGTAGGAAAAATAGGTAGACTACATGGGCCTGGCTGTCTTTATCTGCTGACAGATTTTATGTATCTATATACATTATTTATTGCACAAGAAAGGCAAAGAAATCTGATGAGGAAAAGTACATGAAAAGCATCAAGTTGAATGGGAGCCCTAAATATCTTTAAACTGAACTAGGCCGTATTCATTCCAAGTGATTATAATATTGTTATCTATCTCTTTGTTATCACAATGCTCAATTACAGCACATCTCCTTGTGCATGCCTTCCAGATTTCTTATTAAATAGGTTCCAGCATGTTCAGAATGCAACAGGAAGGATGTTGACATGTACTGAATTGTCAGAATGTATTACTGCAGAGCTCTGTGGACTGCACTATCTCTATATGAAATATCATGTCAACAGCAAGGCATTTTTGATGATCTGGAAAGATTTGAATGATACTGATATGGGGTGTTCCTGCTTCTTGGAGTTAATACATTCATCATGTATTTCTTGTGCTCTGAGGCTGCAGGATACTACTGTAGCCTTTATGGCCAAGTGTGGTGGCTTAATTTTGCCAAGGCATTGCTCTTCAGTTGCCTTGCTTTTTGTTTGTGATGTCTTTGTCCAAGATATAAGAAATATGACACAGTAAAAAAATAAAAGTTTGAACTGGTCTTTAATTTGTTCTATTTATCAAGTGTGGTTGTGGGATCATCTTGTACAGTACAAGTCTGGGATATCTGGATAGTGGCTGATTTATACATCATAGGGCCTATCCATGAAGCCATGTCCACAGATGCATGGTGCATAAGTGACATGTGCAGTGGTATACAACAGTACACTGCACACAGCACATCAAGGTGGCATTCATGAAAGATAATGCACCCAGCGCAGGGAGGGCAGATGCATAGCTATGCACTAGACACAGTAAGCATGCAAGTGGGGCAGGATGCATAGTGGTGTTGTACAGTGTTGTACATGCATGCATGATGTGCACTACATCACCCAGGTGCATGGACCATGGTGCACATCACTATATGAGGTGGAGGGCAGCTGTAAACTGCAGCCGAGTAACACAGGCACACAAGGTACAGCATGGAATGGCCATTGGGTATGTCCCACGGGCACAGCACCAGGCAAAACCTGCTGTATGTACACCTGCAACATGCAGAATGCAGTGCAACACCTGTCATGTTGCCCAGTGGTGGACATGGCATACTCTGGCACCAGGGAATGTGCAGGAAAGCTGGCACAATACAGTGCAATATACAGACACAGACACAGAATATGAAACCCACAGTATTGCACACCATTCACCCATAAACACTGTGAGTGCCACAGAGGGCACTGTGGGAAATGTTGACATGCACACAGAGGTGCCTGGACTCATAGGCAGGTATAGCTTGTTGCGCCAAGCCCCATGCACCCTGACAGAGCCCCTAGAATACAGGGAAGGGCTGCAGAACAAAAACCATGGAACCTGAGTCTACCTCCTATGGTCAAGGACATGGCCACAAACACAGGTGTGTGGACCATGGCTGGACACAGGATAGAGGCAGTGCAGACTGCTACCACACATGGAAAGCACCATGAAGAACATGGAGACACCCCATGCCCCAAACTGCCACCCCACTGTGGGGAATATCAATGAGTACCAATGGCGTGGGTACAGCACAGACCAAAGGGACAGATGCAGGGACATTGTACCCCTGTGGCACACCCAGGCACTTCCCCACTGGCAGCATCAGGTACAGAGGGTTTACAACAGAGATGCTTAATGCAGGGACCCATGGCACCCCCAAACCCTGCCCACAGACCCAGACAGTAAACACACACCACCACTCAGAATGATGAGGACACCAGTGTAAATATGAAAATAAAGCTTTATTCCATAAACAACACATGGACCCTGTCACAAACCTACTCAGCAGGTCAGGCCCTCTGCTCCCACAGTGCCAACCTCCAAGTGCAGTCTTGTGAACAGGTAACAGAAACAGGGTAACCCTCCTGTCTGTTTTGTAGGTTTGAATCAACCTTTGGTCTCAAGTTCTGGAGAGATTCAAACTGTGAACTCTTGCTACCATACCCAATGTACAGGCTCAGATAATTCTGCTCTTCAGGGAAATGCCAGATATCTTTCGCCTATGGGCACCTAACCAGGTGTACAAAATGAACCCTTAAAAACTCTATGAAAGACATCAGATAAACTCTTACCTTTTCCCAGTTTGGTATATTAAACTTATGCAGTGTCAACTTTAACCATATATGCTTCACTTGTCAAAGAAAGAATTTCAAAGGCACACCAAGCAGTCTCTTTAAAATAGAGGTTTATTTAAAACAGATAAAAATGTAAAATGTAAATACATAACAATATATCACAACACATACAATCACTTAAAAGAACAAGGCATAAAAGTGAAAATTCTTCCACCAGACTATTAGACTTGTCTATCTAATGTATATCTTCTAACAGTACTTGAAGTAGATGTGTTGTTTCAGAGAGTCCAAACAAGAATGTCTCTAAATGGAAATACAGAATACTGTTTAAAACTGTCTTTGCCAACCTCTTCCATGAGGTCACCTAGCTCCTCCCTGTCAGAATATAAAAATTATACAAAATTGGATGTCCCATCAAGAGGTATTAAATTCTGTGACTTCAGCAAAACTTATTTTCCAAATGACTCATTTGATCTATAAGCAGTTTCCTCTCTCAAAGACATCAAAGGACTTTTTATGACTCCTTCTGCCAGCTCTCACTGAGGTGTAATATATTTTGTGATACCAGGTGCAATTAACTGACCATCCTAAGGACGTCATAAAATGGATATTTTAGTTCCATCTTCAAAGCAAACTGGGAAGTTAATCACCTCACAGAAATCTGCTGTTTAACATATATCCTGTCCTTTGAAGTGATACCTGGGGGGGGGGTCATTCCATGAGCCCAAGATTTCTCATGACAGACAATCACACTACATTTTTTATATTACAAAATCATAGAGTGATCAGAATCAGCTGTCCAAGTGTCACAATCCTCTCCACTCAGACTGAATTTGGGGCTCTATCCGTGCATGGGATGAGCTTCCCAAATCAGTTCACTCCTCATAGACACAAGACAAACTATCTGAGTTCTGATTGGTCACTCCAGTTTTATGTAAGAATTGTCACGTCATACCCTTGCAAAGCAAGACTCCATCTTAACAATCTACCAGTAGTTTTTCCCATTTGTGTCAGCCAAATCAGGGGTTGCGGTCAGTTTACACCACAAATGCTACCCATATAAGTATGGCTCTAGCTCCTTTAGGCCCACACTATGGCAAGACACTCTTTTTCCACAGTAGAGTATGCCTCTACCTGGGAAGTAACGTTTTACTCAGGTACACTACTGTGTGATCTTTCTCTTGGTTGTATTTCTGACTCAGTACTGTCCCAATATCCACGTCTGAGGCATCAGTCTGAACTATAAAGGATTTGCTATAGTCAGGACTTGTCAAAACAGGAGAACTGCACAGTGCCTCCTTCAATCTGGTAAAGGATTCTTCACAGGCTGGTCCCCAGGTAATTTTATTTGGCATCCTTTTCTTTACCAGGTCAGATAGGGGAGCAGCCAGGGCACTGTAATTGGGTATAAATTTTCTATAGTACAATGCTGTCCTGAGAAAACTCCTGACCTTCCTCTGCATTTCTGGTCTGGGCCATGCCTGGATCACTTCTATTTTTATTTGGTTAGGACAGAGCTGTCACTGGCCTACCATATGCCTGAGGTATGCCACCTGTCCCATGGCCACCTGGCACTTCTTAGCTTTGAAAGTGAGCCTGGCCCTCTGTACCCTGCCCAGCACTTCCCAAAGGCGGGACAGGTGTTCTTCCCAGCTGGCACTAAAGATGGCAATGTCATCCAGGAACGCCACAGCATACTCCTCAGCACCACTTAACACCTGGTTTACCAGCCTTTGAAAAGTGGCCGTGGCATTCTTCATTCCGAAAGGCATTACTTTAAATTCAAATAAGCCTATCGGAGTGATGAAGGCCGACCTCTCTAGCTCTGTCCATCAACTCTACCTGCCAATACCCCTGGTCAGGTCAATGGTCGAAGGTAGGTCGCCCTCCCAACTTGTCCAGGAGTTTGTCTGTCCAGGGCATAGGGTGGGCGTCTGACTTGGACTGCATTCAGTCCATGACAGTCCACACAGAAATGAGTAACGCCATCTGGCTTGGGCACAAGGACTACAGGTGAGGCCCAGGGGCTGTGGGATCTTTGGATTACCCCTAAATCCAGCATCTCCTCCACTTTCCTCCTAATGTACTTTTGGACAGCCTCTGACACCCAATATGCTGTCCGCTGTATTGGGGTCTGTGTCCTTGTCTCCACATCGTGCATCACTAAGGGGGTTAGTCCAGGCTTGGAACTAAACAATGGGGCAAAGACTGCTAAAACCTCCCTTACTTCCTGGATCTGGTCTGGGGCCAGCAGGGGAGATAATTTAACTGCCTCCACAGAGGACTTCTGCTTACTTTCTTCCAGCAAATCCAGAAGGGGGTCTCCTTCGTCCATCCCCTCCCCAGGGCTACACACTGCAAACACCATGTCAGCTCTATTAGCATATGGCTTCATCATGTTAACGTGGCACATCCTTTCTATCTGTCTTTGGTCAGGTAACTCTATAATATAGCTTACGTCATTTACCTTTCTAACTACTTTGTACAGTCCTGCCCACTCAGCCTGCAGCTTGTCTTTCCAGACCGGAATAAGGACCATGACTTCCTGACCCACCATGTATGAGGAAGCTCTGGCTCTGTGGTCGCACTCACACATTTTGTTTCTGTTGGGCAGCTGCCAGGTTGCTCTGGGCTGTCCCCATAAGCTCCTTCAGCCTTTCTCTAAACCCAAGGATGTATCCACTATGGGAGTTCCCTGGGTGGCATGCTTGCCTTCCTTGTCCTCCTGGATCTAGTCTAGGGACTCACGTACCTGGCGTCCATATAAGAGTTCAAAGGGTGAAAATCCTGTCACTCTTGGGCACCTCTCTGTATGCAAACAACAGGTGGGGAAGGTTTTCTCCCAGTCCCTCCCATGCTGTTCAGCAAATGCCCAAAGCATTGACTTCAGGGTACCATTAAATCTTTCCACAAGCCCATTGGCTTGTAAGATGGTGTCAGGCATCTCTGCACCACCCCACACTTCTCCCACAAACATTTCATCAGGTCTGACATGAAGGAACCCTCTTGATTGGTGATAACCTCCTGCAGGAACCCAACATGGGAGAAAATACCAAGTAGGGCATCTGCCACTCTATCTGTTCTCAGTGAGGATAGAGCAACTGCCTCTAGGTACCGGGTGGCATAATCCACCACAGTCAGGATGAATCTCTTCCCCGAGGACCTGGGGGTATTTAAAGGCCCCATAATATGCATTCCCACCCTCTGGAATGGCTCCTCCACTATGGGAAATGGAATCAGGGTGGCTTGGGTTTCCTTGCCCACCTTCCCTATTTCTTGGCACCAGTGACAAGACCTGCAATACTCCTTCACCTGCTGGGTGAAGTTGGGCCGATAGAAATTCTGGGCCAACCGCTGTGTAGTGCGCATGATTCCCAGATGACCAGACAAGGGAACATCACGTGCTATCTTGAGCAACTGCTCATGATACCCCTGGGGAATGACGAGCTGCCTGCCTAGCAACCCTCCCTCTGTCTGCACAGCCTGAGTATACATCAGTCCATTTTCTCAATAAGCCTTATGTCTGCCGTCACCTCCCTGTGCTCCGTCAGAGTCTTCCCAAGCCCTCAGCTTCTCTAGACTAGGGTCACTTCTCTGAGCAGCCGCCAACTCCTCATACATTCCCAAGGAATGGGACAGGTCCCCTTCTGTCTCTAAACTAGGGTCCCTAGCACTAGTGTCAGGGCACTCAGGATCACTGTCATCCCTAACCCTCTGACAATGGGTTACACCTCCCTCTTTGGAGTAACCCTCTGTAGCTGTGTGGTTAACTGCTACTGGGGGAATTTCTACCCCCTTTTCATTAATCTCCATATCAGGAGACACAGGCTGGGGAACCAGCCTCCCAGTGGTTTTCACAATGGCTTCTGTGGGGTTCAGAGAACTACAATTTTCCCTTGCCGCTTGGCTATGGGTAACTACACACACCATCCCCTGTTTGAGATTGTTGCCAAAGATGACATCCACTGCAATGGTTTTGGCTACAGCCACCTGTTGCACAGTTCCCCCTGTTTCTCCCCAGTCTAGAAGAACACTAGTGAGGGCAATGTTTTCCTCACCAGTAAAGTCCTGTACAGTGATGTATTTATTGAGTATAAGCTGACCAGGCATGACTAGATCCCCTTTTACCAATGTCAGGGATGTCCCTGTGTCCCTTAACCCTTGCGTCTGTACACCATTCACCATGACTGGGTGCATGTGTTCCCTCATGTTCACAGGCATGCTTCCAGAGACACACAAACAACCCACTTCCGTCCTAGCACCACCTTGCGTATTGCTTGTTCATTTGGGACACTGTCTGGCAATATGCCCAGTTTCTTTATACAACCAACATTCATTTCTTTTCTCAGAAAAATCTTTTCTCTGAAACCTGAGATTAATTGTTTTTGGTGGAGGCAGTGAGGGTTTTAGCTGCCTTGAAGGCCCTCTTTTCCTTTCTGTGCTGCCACACCTGCCCCATTCACTCTCAGAGCAGGTCTGCTTTTGGCATAGCAGTCTGAGAGTCCTGCAGCCTCTTGCACTGTTTTGGGATCTTGACCTCCAGCTAGGTTTTCAGCTCTGCTGGGCATGCCCAGAAAATTGTTCTAACAGAATCACATTTTCAATTTTATCTACAGAGTTTGCTTCAATTCCTTCCCACCAATGTTTTAAAACTGACGTTGTTTTCTGGCTAGCTCCTTGTAGCTCATGTCAGGGCTTCTCCTGAGCCTATGGAATTTAGCTCTGTATGATTCAGCAGTTAATTCAAATTTTTTTAACAGTGCAGCTTTAAGTTTGTAGTGATCATTACTGTCCTCATTGTCCATTTCACTCAATGCATCCCAGGCTTTCCCGGTAAGTAGCGGGGATAGCTGGAAGCTCCAGAACTCCCTAGGAATTTCAGCCTGAATACAAACTTTTTCAAAAGAATTTAAAAAGGTATCCATATCCTCCTCTTTAAATCTGGCTATCAATTTGAATTCAATTTGTAACCCAGTCCTCTAGGCCCAGCTAAACCCAAGCCACTTACCTGCTCTGGTGCTGGTGGTTGGAGTCATAGCTTCTCCAGTTCATGTTGTCTCTGGCGCCGTGTTCCTCATGGTCCACCTTCGCTGTTCACGGTCCACCTCTCACTGTTCTTGTTCCCTCTTCTCCTCTGCAGCCCACTGGTGCTCACACTCCTCATGCTTAGCCTCCCACTGTTCACGCCTCCTCTTCTTCTGTGGCTTGCTTCTCTCGCTCTGCCTCCCTCTGGAACTCCAGCTCCATTCTGCGCAACTCAATCTGCAGCCTGAGTACTTCTGGCTCCAGAATGCTGGTGACCTTTCCCTGCTGCTGTGTCCTTTCACTGGCAGTGGCCCTGCTGCCCTCCTCATTGGATCTGGACACTGCACTGGCCGCTAGACCTTCCACACTCAAGGTTCCGTCCCTTACAGTCACTCTCTGTGACTCGATGCTCTGGGTTTCCACTACCATCAGGGCATCCACGAAGTTCTGTTTGGTGGCTTTCACCTCGTATGGGACTCCTCTGTCCCTGCACAACTGCTTTAAGTAGTCTACAGTGTGCCCACTGTAGTTGGACGCCATCTTCTTCCCTAACTATGGCTACTCTAACTAGCACTTTAGAGAAAAAAAATAAAACAGGTAGGAACTTGACTGTAAGCCAAGTGAAATAGTTCTGTTTCCTTTTAAAAAATAAATAGCTGTGCTTTCTTGGCAAGTGAGCTGTACAGTATCAAGCTGACACACTGAACAATAAAAGCTTGTAATACCAAAATTATCTGCACCGCTGTCAACCAATCTGTCACAAACCTACTCAGCAGGTCAGGCCCTTTGCTTCCACAGTGCCAACCTCTGAGTGCAGTCTTGAGAACAGGTAACAGAAACAGGGTAACCCTCCTTCTGTTTTGTGGGTTCAAATCAATCTTTGGTCTCAAGTTTTGGAGGATTCAAACTGTGAACCTCTTGATAGTGTACCCAATGTACAGGCTCAGATAATTCCTGCTCTTCGGTGAAATATCAGATATCTTTCACCTATAGGCATCTAACCAGGTTTACAAATGAACCCTTAAAACTCTACAAAAGACCTCAGATAGACTGTTACCTTTTCCCAGTTTGGTATATCATTAAGCTTATGCACAGTGTCAACTTTAATCATATATGCTTACTTGTCAAAGAAAGAATTTCAAAGGCACACCAAGCAGTCTCTTTAAAATAGAGGTTTACATAAAATAGATAAAAATGTAAAATGTAAATACAGAACAATATATCACAACGCATACAATCACTTAAAAGAACAAGGTTTAAAAAGTGCAAATTCCTACCAGCAGACAATTAGACTTGTCTATCTAATGTATATCTTCTAACAGTGCTTGAAGTAGATGTTGTTGCTTCAGAGAGTCCAAACAAGAATGTCTCTAAATGGAAATACAGAATACTGTTTAAAACTGTCTTTGCCAACCTCTTTCATGAGGTCACCTAGCTCCTCCCTGTCAGAATATAAAAATTATGCAAAATAGGATATCCTATCAAGAGGTATTAAATGCTGTGACTTCAGCAAAACTCATTTTCCAAATGACTCATTTGATCTACGAGCAGTTTCCTCTCTCAAAGACATCAAAGGACGTTTTATGACTCCTTCTGCTAGATCTTACTGAGGTGTAATATGCTTTGTGATACTAGGTGCAATTAACTGACCTTCCTGAGGATGTCATAAAATTGATATTTTAGTTCCAATCTTCAAAGCAAACTGGGAAGTTAATCACCTCACAGAGATCTGCTGTTTAACATAAATCCTGTCCTTTGAAGTGATACCGGGGGTCATCCCATGAGCACAGGATTTCTCATGACAGATAATCACACTACTTTTTTTATATTACAAAAATCATAGAGTGATCAGAACCAGCTGTCCAAGTGTCACAAGCCCCACACACCATACCCATCCCCCAGCAACTCAGGTCCCCCATTCATTCACTTGGGTCCTCAAAATCTCCACTGGACCCAGGTGGCATTGTGGTGGTGTACCCCTGCAATTCAAGCACCATTTTATGGAGTGATCCACAAAACTCCTGAAAGAGAGGACAGAGAGGGCAGCCATGAGTGATGGGGCATGTCAGAAAAACCCTGTCAACAGCATCACAGTCAACAGCTGTAAATACCTTGGAGGGCTCTATTATGGCCCATAGCTCCCCCACCTCATCCTCAAAACAGGCATCTCAGGTGCCTACCTGCCATGCAAAAAGAAGAGGAAGTTCAGTGGCACTTACCTCCACTGCTGCACCACCATGATAGATTTTGCACTGTCCAGCTGCTCCTGCTTTTCCAGGACAGTAACATCTGACTGCTCATGGAAGTCCTGCCAAGACATGAGGGGAGAGGAACAGGTTAGCAGCACAGCACAAAACATCTGTAACACATAAAAACACTAACAGTAGGTGCACCACCCAGGTCACAGCACACAGGGCACTCGTGGTGGACAGAAAATGAACACTGGTGCTGTAGAGCATGCAACATGCAACAGGTGTACACCCACAGGTATAGCATATGGCTGGTACCTCTGGGCATGCACATGACAGCAGCACACAGTAAGGTAATGGTAATACAGCATCCACATACCTCCCAAGCTCTGTTACTGTTTATAAATGTCCCCATCGGGGTTGTTGGTGTATTTAGTGGAGAACATCCTTCCTCAGCTTTCATGGGTATACCCCATGGTGCCCCACCTCTGCTGCCAAGGCACATGGAAGCATCTGTGCTCTAGCCGTCAGCATGTCAAGACATAGAATGGTAGGGTGGGCATCAACACCTACTGATGTGAGTGACCCTGAAGGCATGCCCGATCACAGACCATTTAAAGGGAGACCTGTGGCTGTGGCAGGAGCTGCTCAACATTGTACAGAGAGTGGTCTACAGTAATAATAATAATAATAATAAAACTTTATTTATTGAGCGCCTTTCAGGTACCAAGGTGCTTTACAATCTTAACAACAAATTCCATAAAAAAATTACAATTAAAAATAGACCATTGAAAATCATAACAGTTCATAAAAGGCTTGTCTCCACAGAAAGGTCTTATGTTCCTGCTTAAAGCTCCCCATGGTCGTACATTCCTGAAGCTGATAGGGCAGATAATTCCAGAGGGTTGGGGCCGCAAACATAAAAGAGCGGGCCCCAGAAGATTTCAAAGTAACCCTCGGAACCTCCAGCAACCCCTCACCAGCCAAACGGAGCTGTCACCCAGGGTTGTAAGGAATCAGAAGCTCTTTCAAGTAGTAAGACCAAGTCCGTGTAGGGCTTTGTAGTTCAATAAACCTACCTTAAAGGTGCTCCACCACTGAATCAGCAGCCAGTGCAGATCACGCAACACAGGGGTGATATGTGACCTTCTAGACACCCCTGTCAACAATTGAGCTGCAGCATTCTGCACTAGCTGCAAGCGGCAGATATCAACCCCAAGAAGGCCTAAGTAAAGGGAGTTGCAGTAGTCAAAGCAGGAGGTCACGAAGACATGGACCAACACAGGCAGATCGCAAGGTGGAATGAGGTGTTTGACCCTGGTGATGTTCCTAAGATGGTAAAAGGCTGACTTAAAAACTGCCGACACCTGATGACAAAGGGTCAGCCCATCGTCAAGCACCACTCCCAGGTCGCACACCCATTCTGAGGTAATGATCTGAATGCCCCCCAGAAATAATCCAGAGGGCTGATCAGCCTTCAACCCCTCTATCCTGTGGCCCGGGTCCATAACCATAACCTCAGTCTTTCCTGCACTCAACTTTAACCAGCTCAAATTCATCCAGTCTTGAATTTCGGCAAGGTAGTTATTGAATACTGGTCGGAAGCAAAAGATAGGTAAAGCTGGGTATTATCAGCATAGCAGTGAAACCTCAGCCCATACCATCTTACAATGTCTCGGAGGGGTATCATATACACTGCAAACAACATGGGGGACAGCACCGAGCCTTGAGGATCCCCACAAGACAGAGAGAAAGGGTCAGAAGAAAAAATCCCTGACACAACTCTCTGTGTTCTGCCAGAGAGGAAAGATGTAAACCATCCGAGCACTGTACTTGACAGGCCACAGGTGGACCTCAGGCACTCGAGCAGGGCCCCATGGTCTACAGTGTCAAAAGCTGAAGAGAGATCAAGAAGTACCAGAATGGAACGGTTTCTCTGATTCCTCACCATCAGGAGATTATTGAGCACCAGAACCAGAACAGTTTCAGTACTATGCTTCTTATGAAAACCCGACTGGAGAGGATCGTAGATATTGTGGATGGTCAACTGGTTCTCCAGCTGGACTGCTAATACTTTCTCAATAACCTTTCCTATAAAGGAAGGTCTGAGATAGGTCTGTAGTTAGCAAAAATGTTTGGGTCCAATGAAGCTTTCTTCAGAGGGGGTGTCACCACCGCCTCCTTCAGGGAGCTTGGAAACTCACCCGATTTCAAGGAGTACCAGACAATTTGAGCCAGAAATGGACCAATGGTCTCATAGCAACCCAAAATCAGGGAAGTTGGGCCTGGATCTAAACTACAGCATGTAGGGTGCATCCCCTGGACAATCCGCATAATAACCTCAAACTCTGACAGGTCAAAGGTACTCCAGGAAGTACGAGGTATCATGACCAAGCGCCAACCAACCGCGTTCCCCATATAGCGAGTCAAGCAGATCTCTGATCTGATGTCAGTCACCTTATTCACAAAGAATTGAGCAAGCTCATCATACTCTTTTTGTCAAAAAGCTCGACGGAGTTGCAGACAGGCTGGGCTACACAACCTGTCCACAGTTCAGAAGAGTTGGGCTGGTCAATTCTGAGCGACAGCGATCTCCCTGGACAGGAACTTTGCCTTCTTATGGGAGATCACTGATTGGTAGAATGGATAATGCTCTATCAAACTAAGGTGGTTGGCCTCCAGGACAGATTTCTGCCAGCGACGTTCTAACCTTCGTCCCATCTGCCATAACTCCCTCAAGGACCCATCAAACCAAGAGGCCCGAGGGCGGAGTGGGAGGGGACGAACACAGGCAGGAGCTATCAAGTCTAGGGCTGAGGAAATAGCCTGATTGTAGGCCAGAACCAACAACTCCGGACTCGAGCTGGCAACAGGAAACTCCGAGAGGTCAATCACTGCCAGGTCTTCAGGGCACACATCCCGTAAAGGGCGGTAACTGATCATCTCCACAGGGGCAGACTTATGAAGTGGAGCACAAAAGTTGAACCTCATGGTGTAGTGATCGGACCAACTGATCAGTTCCACCCCCAAATCAGAGGCCTCAATCCCCAAGAGGAAAACCAAATCCAGAGAGTGACCATGATTATGGGTAGCTGAAGAAACAATCTGTGTGAAGCCCAGGATGCCATCAGCTGAAGGAAGTGCTGACCAAAAGGTGAGAGTTCGTAGTTGACCCATGCATTGAAGTTGCCCAGAACCATCAGTCTGGGCGACTCCAATGCCATGTCGGCAGCAAAATCTGCCACTTCCTGCAGGAATCACTTTTCATCCCTGGGTGGATGGTAGACGAGAGCGATCCTGCAGCCCACACCAGCTACCACAGTACACTCAAAGGATTTGGCTTCCTGTACTGGTACACCAGTGAGGCCCAACTCGGTCTTGAAACAGACTGCTACCCCCCACAGTCCAATCTCAGGTGGCGTATCACTGAGTACCTGACTGGAATTGCTGCCTCAAATGGGCCAGCATTTCTCATCCAGCTAGATCTCGTGATGCAAGCCAGATCAGCTGTTCCAACAAAATCTGCATAACAGCAGACTTGTTCTTAATAGATCTGGCATTGCATAACACCGCCAGGTTGGATGGGGTTCATGAGCTGTCCCGGCCACTTGCCCATCAAAGGAGATAGTGCCCTTGGGTGTGGGATTAGACATGGATTAACACGTTCCAGGCTCCATTTCACCCCAGGGCATCTTCTGGACCTAGCCAACCCTATCGAGAGGACTGTTCCTTCGACCTCCAATGTCCGCACCCCCACCATACCCCATCCCTTCTCGCACAATACAAGCACCGACAGGAAGTGAGGTACCAATTCCGACAGTTAAAATCCGACGGTTAATTTCCAGATTCCCCTTTCCTGAAAAATCATTTCCTCGACGAGTACACAAACCCGACCTTGAAAACCTAACATTTATGTGTCAGGCTTTGCAATCCCATGGTAATATGTGACAGACAAGGTAACATTTCAGAATATCATGCCAATATCATGCCACTTGTGAGCAAACACCATATCTCAGCACACGATATGAAACACTTACAGTCTATTGAAATAGTTTTTATGCACCTTGCTGGAAGAACACATATCATAAATGAAGTTGGAGGTAGTTAGTACCTAAATGCCACTCCACTAAGTTCATGAATGGAAGTTACAAAATGACAGCATCCCGCTGGGAGTAGACATTTAGCAAAAAGAATGCACTTAACAAAGATAAGGATCTGGTAAGACCTAACAAAGCTTTAGGAGCTTATGACATTTCAAGTTCTTTTGGAAGTAATATATACGTAGGACTTGAAAGGAAATTTCACTTGGCAATAATTCTGTAGTCTGAGATGAACAAGTGTAGCTCCAGGCTGCTGCTGGCCACTACAGGGTAGAATGATTGCTATTTCATCTTTTTCTTTTAAAATGACTTCAGGGTATGCTGTGTACATTCAACAGGAAAAGACTGTAGGTGGAAAAATGATAAGCCCAGGGAGTTAGAAGGCAGCAGTGAAACTGATTAAAAGTAAAGTGGCAAATGTCTGTCTCCATCCTGTATACTAACGGGCAATTTAAAGTAGGGAAAGTAATCTTGGGGCGATAAAATGTCAGGCGCTTGACAGTCAGTAGAGCAACTGTCAGGAATTAGTAGGGATCCCCCCGACAGCGCTGGTAGATAGAAAAAGGTGGGGGAGAGAACAGACGGAAGGCACGGAGAGAGGGGGATGAATAACGCAAGACTGGGGGAGCTAACAGGCACATACCACAAGCTAATAACTACAACTAGAGCCAAACGCCTCAGCAAAGTCCTAATTTTCTTATAAATTACTACCCTAAATTACAATATACCCAATAGGACTTCTAACAAAAAATCCCACCCAAGTCGCACCCCTCTCACTTACACAAATAATTCAAAAATCATAACCCTACAACACATCAAATAAAAACATCAAACACAAATAACAAAACTTTCCCCACTCCAAAATCCTCTCATGGCTCAGAGGAGGAAAAGATTATACTAAACAGACATAAACATTGCATCAATAAAAAATAAAAATAAAAAATAATGGAGTCATAAAGTTATATGAAAGGGACAGATAGTCCAAGTCCCGGTGGTTTTCTCACTACCAGCAGGACTATTGGAGAATGCTCAGGAGCTCGCACTCCTGAGCAAAAAATGTAGGCAATCCTTCATCCAGTGATAAAAGTAAATAATCCTCAGGCCACTGATGCTCTCACTATCAGGGCCTAGGGATATAC
Organism: Neoceratodus forsteri; assembly: GCA_016271365.2. Classification (NCBI taxonomy): domain Eukaryota; kingdom Metazoa; phylum Chordata; order Ceratodontiformes; family Ceratodontidae; genus Neoceratodus; species Neoceratodus forsteri. Next base: position 1,203,591,721 of record CM057453.1, on the reverse strand, counting down.
TCTTTTGGCACTCTCACTGCCACCAGTAATAAAATGAAAATTAAATCGATCCAAAACAAGAAGAGAATGAATATGTTGAATGTAAAGAAAACAGAATACTTTAATCCATCACTGTCCCTCACAGAGTGAGGGGTAGAAGAATCCAGGATAAATCTATTGTCTCTCCAACAATCCAGAAAATAATTTGTAGCTGTTCCATCACAATCTGAAAAACATGTCAGAAAGACAGTGCATACAATCCCAGGACAGATTTGTAAGCTAAAGAGTGAGGGGACCATAGGCAAAGGCCAGGGGTGTGCATATATCAAAATGAAGAGGGTGTCCCCCCCCACCCACAACCAACCTAGCCAGGCCCTGCACACACCACCCAAGACCCACAGCTACAGGCACCCCGAGGCCAGACCGCCAGGCTCAACCCCAGGGCGACTTAGGAGCGCCCCAAAGAAAATGTCTCCAGCTCCCCAGAGCCAAATGAGGCAGTTCCCACTCAGTCCCAGGCAGCGTGATCAGGAATCACCCCAGGTGCAGGAGGATAAGGGCCTCCCTCACCCAGCACAACATACTGGCCTTATTACCCAAAACTCAAAGCAGTCAAACAAGTTTAATTACCCAGTGATGGTACTGCAGCATCAAATCAGATAGAATCAAATCAAATCCAAAAAGAGAGGCAGGATAACAGTTTTAAAAAACAGGTCCCATCACTCACGGTACTCCACAATAACGTTTTTCCAGTCTTCAGTTGTGCGCTTCCTTCCTGCAAGTCCAGCACATCGGGAAAACCCAGAGTTTTGGGAGAGGCACCGGGAGAGGAACCAAACCAAAGTATCAGGGAGGCACCAAACCAGGCAGCAGGGCGACAAAACCCCTTCACGTCCACAACTCATGCAGAAAATGTAGATACAAATGTGCGAGTCAGGGCCAGGTCAAAGCTAAAACTCAGGCGAAACTAACAAAGCACTAATAAAGTGACCGAGCAACAAACAATCAAAGGCGAGAAAAATTCAGTCCTATGAAAATAAAAACGCAACAAAATAAACAGTTAAAACGCAAAAACAAATAAAAACGATGAAACAGGGTAGGTTCATAGTGGCTGGCCCAGCTTGACCACCATCTTGCACAATGCATAAGTGTAGCTGTCCATGCAAATAGTATTGTGACTACACAGAGGTCCACAGGTTGTGCTCTGGTCTACTCATGAATGTCCTCCTGTGGGAGGGTAAACAGGAGAAAGAAAGGGCTATAAGGAGATGCCCCAGACACTGTATATTCAGGCCTCATGTTACTGTGGCTCAGCTCCATGATACACAGTAAATGGAACGATTCTGATTGGGCTAAGATACAATCTCTGGCCTCTGTCACTTGCTCTAGGAACAGCTGGAACCCAAGACACACAGGTCACATGCCATGTCTGTAAAAAACGAAAGTGCTGTGTGCCCTGTAATACGATGCCACAGGGACCTTCCAGAGGGTTGCTGGGGATGTCACTGGTGTCAGCAGGTCATTCATGTCAAGGATCCCTGCACTTGGTCATGGACGCCTTACTGTATGACCACAGAAAGTGCCCCACACCCACTGCAGATATCTGTGCCACTAAGGAGGCATTCCATGACATGGATGTCATGCCCAATGTATTGGGTGCTATAGATTTTTCCCATGTTGCTATCATAGCACCTACCATGGATGAGGAGGTGTACAGAAATAGAGATTCCACAGCATCAGGTACCAGCTGGTTTGTGATGCGGAAGGACTCATTACAAATGTGTGTGCCAAGTACCCTGGGTCAGCCCATAAAGCCTACATATTTGATGGCTCCAGGCTGTGTGGCCACCTTGCAGTATGTGGTGGTGGTGCCAATGGGTGGCTTCTGGGTGAGTATGGACATCTAACATACATGTCACAGCTGTGCGTACTGCTTTGGGACACTAACATGTCCATTCAGTACCCACTGTCTAGGTGACAGTGGATATCCACTCCCAACCATTACTGATGACGCCATTCCTGGTGCCAAATGGCAATGAGTAAGAGGCATACAAAGAGGTGCACAGGAGGACCTGTGCCATTGTTGAGAGGACCATCAGTATGCTGAAAATGCAGTTTTGTTGCCTGGATCACGCCCGTGGCATGATGACATTGGCCCCTGGAATGGTCCGCACAGTAATCACTGCATGTGCCATGCTGCATGACATGGCCGTGCACAAACAGCTGCCAATGCCAGAACAACAGGTTGCTGTTCCACAGGGTAATGAGGAGGAGGACAAGCCACAGCACCATTGTCCTAAGACCCTGGCATGCCCTAGTGTGTGGGTTGTTCAGAAGATAGTGTCTACATAATAGTGACACAGTGATGAGGCCTCTATGTCTGAAGTGCCCATAAGAAGAGTCCTCAGTGTCCCTTCCCGTGTATGATGCACATTACCATCTATGTCTGTGGGTGAGGGTTTTGGGGGTACAATGTTACAGGCTGTGTATGAGGAGGAACATGTGGCAGTGAACTATTTATGTTAGTGGGAATGGTGTGCCCCTATCCCAACACACAGGTTTCAAAGGTGTGCCCACCCTGGGGGAAGGCTCATAGGTGTACAGTGCAATCATTTGGGGGATTGGGATGAGTTTTGGGGCTGTGCAGAGCTGTGTTGTGGGCTATGTCAAGAGACTGTGCAGCTGTGTTTGTGTCACTATGCTGTGTGTTGTGCTTGTGAGTGGCCTTACAGTTCCTGGGCGACCATCCTCCCAGTCATGTGGAGGAGCGTATTCCAAGGTGACATGTCATTGATTTCTCCTTGCCCCCCCTGCATGGCCATCAGTAGCCAGATGGCCCTGGGCTTTGCTGTTGCTGTGCCCCCTTAGTCCATCAGCATACAGGTGGTGTCAGACCCCTGGGTTGCTGTGTCGGGCTCCACCTCCTGTGTCCCTGATGGGCTGGTGGGTGCTGGCTTGCCAGTGTCCTGCATTGGTATCTCTGTGCCTGGGGGGCAGATGGTGTCCACTAGTCTGTGATGGTCCCCTATGTCATGGCAACCAGGGTGCTTGTGGGTGATGGTGGGGTGGTGTCATGCTGCTGTGCCTTGGACCCTGTGTGACCTCCTGTGGGTAATTGGGATGCCACATCCTGGCTTCTCATGGCCCCGATGCTGCCCTCCCCCAATTGCTCAAGACCCCAAGTCACAGGCAGGTATGGAGTTCTTCTGAGCCGCGGAGGTATGTCGCGCTGAGGACTGCCCCACTCCTCAACTCCCACTTCAAAGCGCATTTCTCCTCCACCTGTGACTGCAGCTAAGTCTAAGCTTATGCCAAGTCTCTGATAGGAGTATCTCAAGTTCTGCATATGCTAGTTGGGCCTGCCCACCCTCCATCTGAACTAGCTGATGTTGCCTTTGCTGTCTCTTGTCCTAATATGATACTGTGCCAGTGTTGTAATGAATTAACTGTTGGTTCGCTGTTTTACTACCTGTCTCTGTTACATCTCAGATTGTACATATTATACTTGTTTATATACACGTGTGTGTTTTCTCCACTGCTCCTCCTCCCCCAGGCCGCACCTGGAATCAAGCAGTACTCTGCTCAGTATGCCTTCCTGGTAAAACTTTTAAATAAATAAATAAAAATAAATACCTGGCTGGCTTTGCTGGCTCCGGATAAAAGATGTTCTGCAATCTGCTCTAAGATGTCCCCTATACTCTCATTGGCATGCTGCAAAACACACCAGCACTGTCAGGTCCTTCACGGCCTCTGTGTTTTCCCACTGTACCTGCAGGCAGCCACGTTCCAGCTGCCGCAATTCTTGGCAGAACATCTGCATGACGGACCAGTTGATCGTCCTCTGTGTTTGGTGGGTTGGGCATGCTGAGGGCCCATCCTCCCACTGTTGCCTGACTCATAAGGGTGGGCTCAGGGCCCCCATGTTTATAGGCAGTGAGTGTGTGTGTGTGGTGTGTGTGTGTGTGTGTGTGTGTGTGTGTGTGTGTGTGTGTGTGTGTGTGTGTGTGTGATAGCAGGGCATCCTGCATGGCCAGGAGTGTAGCACTGTGTCACCTGTTCCTCAGTGCCCTGTCTGACACCACTGGGTGGCTGGCTGTGTAGTAGTTGTGCGGGTGGTTCAGGGTGGGGGATCTATGTGTTGGCTCCTGGAGGGTGTGTGTTCCAGGTCCTGTGTAGCCTCCAGTGTCTCCAGCACTGTCTCCATGTCTGTGTCCTAAGGGGTGCCCATCTCCACTGCATTGTCCAGTGTCCTCTGTGCTGAAACTGTGGGCGAGAGTACATGTTGTTGTTAATTGCTAGTGCATCAGCAGGTGTTGGCATGTGTTCAGATGGGCACTATGCAGTCCACATACCTGTGCGATCTATGTCTGTGTTTCCCTGCATGTCCGCCTCCACAGCAGTCACTGGCGCCACATGGGGGATGGCCACCATCTCCTGATCCGCAAGGTGCAAGACTCGGTTGTTGGTAGTGCCATTCTGTCATATACATCCTGCCATGTGTCCCTGCACTGTGCCATATCCCTAGCAATGTGTCAATGCCCTCCACCTCCACATGTAGGCTGACATCAGACAGGCTGGTGGACACCATCTTCTCGATGGGTGAGAGGGCAGGCACTTGTGTGGTCAACCCACTGCCTGTGTCTTCTTGTGCCCATTGTATGGCAGCCAGCTTTTGTTTCATGGCCAAGCAGACGTCACATCACTTGTGCTTTAGAGCTGCAAGTGTCCTTGCCTCTAGTCCAGCCACATTGGCAGTGGCCTGCATGTCCAGTCATATGCGGAACTTGGTCCACGCCAGGGTTTTCAGGGACTCTGCCACATACAGCACACCACGGTGGTCAGGGATGTCTGCCACCATGGCTGCCACCTGGCCATCCATGAAGTTGCTGGACTGTGACCAGGTGCTTCCATGCAACAGGGGCCCTCCATGCCCCTCAGCATCTCCACAGCATGGGCGTACAACCACTTGTAGTGGTCTGTGTGCCACCACTGCAGCAACTCCATCTCCTACTCCTGTTGTTGTGCATTCCTCCATTGATTGTGGTTTTCACTTTCTGGAGTCCACACAAGGTGGCGCACATACGCATATATGGTGGGGTCAAGGGGTGGGGATGTGTATGTTCAGGTCATTCTCTGCGCGTGGCACTGCACGCATTTGTTGGCCACACCACTGCCTTGGTTCCCACTGTGAATGTGTTTGTAAATGGCACATTTATATTTGGATGGCCAGTGCACCCAGCTGCACACCCATATTATGTCCGTATGTGTGCATTTTTCGAGCTTTTGTGCATAGGCCCCCACGTTTGTATCTGTACTGCTATGTACTGTAAAGCAGTCAAAATGTATGAGTACTGATGCATCTAGAGTAATCTCTGAATTTGTTTTTTAAACTCATCCAATATTTATTGAGTGATTGACTGATTGATTGACTGACTGATAAACTGGTAACCAGGAGAGGTACACTAAGCCAAGGCTCATTTCTGAGTGTGACCTAAGTGGGAGGAGTACAGGGGTAGGAGAGAATATACAGTGACAACATAGTTTTAAACAGCAGTGACAAGACCTCCATGCATTTGATGAATTTCAATTAAACAAGGTACAAAATGCTGGCCCAGTGGTGTGTAGGGCTGAGGCACTGTGTGCCTCATCTCCTGCCATGCCAATGATCAGGGTTCAGAAATGGACATGGGTCACTCAGGGGCTAGAAGCAGAGGGAGGATTGAGCATCTATAGGACTGCTTTCCTCCCTTGGGGAGGGGGGTTGCTGTCACTTGCTGCTTTACTACCACACTTAAGGAGAAGGGATCCCACATCAGGGTGCCAGTGGCATCTTGGGGAGGTGGAACTCACACATTTCACCCACTGCACATCCTGTGGGCCCAGGAGAAAATCAGTGAAACAACTCCAGCTACAGGTTGAGGACTAACCCCTCATTGGACCAGCATGGGCAACCAGGCACCCCCACCTTCCCATGGCAGAGGATGACAGTGGGAAGCTAAATCCTGGAGAGGCCAGGTGATGGAGCTGGGGGGGGGGCGGTCAGAGGTGGGCAGCCAGGGCAGCTTGGGAGAACAAACACATATATGGAAAAAAAAGGTACAAAATGACACCAGGCCGGTGACTTGGCAGGCAGAAATGGCTGCCATGCTGGGTGGCTATCTGGATCAGCTCTGAGAAAGATGATTTTAAAAAGTTCATTGTAGTGCTAAATTGGACCTTTCCTCTGCGTACAAAACTGTTTTGTAGTGCAGGGGTAGTTATAGTGTTGCTTTTTAGCTCAGATAGGGATTCAAGCAGTGAGTGTAGGCGAGACAGTTTAGGTTTTTATTTTATAGTTCATCCAAATAGTAGGCAGCACCTTATGAGTTGGCATCTCATATGTTTGCAGGACACTGGCACTGATTTTTCCACACTGTTTCTCTGAGCACCACTTTAACTGCTCAGTGTTAGTTCAGTGTAAGCTTGCTTTGTGAGCTTACGTTTGGTGCATCCGATCGCATTCTGTGGTCTTGCAGGCTGCCTGACACAATTGTGTCGGTAGACACTTTTAAACTGTGGATTCTTGTAGACTTTCTCCTCATTGCCACACATTGTTTTGGGGCAGTGGGTGTTTCAGTGTCATTTTTTGGGGGCAGTGGGTGTTTCAGTGTCATTGTTTTGGGGCAGTGGGTGTTCAATGTTATTATTTTGGGGCAGTGGGTGTTTCAGTGTCATTGTTTTGGGGCAGTGGGTGTTTCAGTGTTATTATTTTGGGGCAGTGGGTGTTTCAGTGTCAATCCTGGCACTGACCTAAGGGTCAGTAAAGTAGTTGTGTGGATTAACTGCTGCAGCCGAGGGGTCAGCAAGAAGAGGAGATGGATACTGTTGCTCTATTCTCTACTGCTGATTCTGCCACCAGGATTTGGTAGGGTGAATTATAGGTACACTTTTCAGTACTCTTGCAAGTTAATTAATATAAAGTTTGCTCCTATCTTCCCCTTGTGTTGCCACAGTGAGAAAGCAACTTCAGGATCGAAGTTTAATTTTATCTAGAGGACTGGCTGGTTGTGTGGGAGACGTAGTTGCTTCTTCAAGGCCTGAAAGCATTAAGTGCCCTTTTCCTCCTTGCTGATATACTGAGTGAACAACAGAGTGGAGTTCGTGGTAGAAGACCAGTCCTGATGTACAAGTCTCCAGGAGTTCATTATTCTGCTTCTTAAATGGAGCCTTTCAGACTGGACTCATTCTATTTTATTGTACCCAGACAGTATCCTCTCAGTGGCAATGGTGACCATTTTATATTCATTAATACAACAAACTTGGACATTTATTGTTTCAGTTGCAAACTATTCATATTCTTATTTAATTGCACCCCTTGCTTTTATGGATTGATAATCTGTTTTGAGATTGTATTTTGCTGGAGTGAATATGGTTGTCTGAGTGGTATTAATTGGTTGTATAACTGTATGATTGGTGGTGTGATTGTGGGTTATGGTGGGGGCTGATTTTGGGGTTTTGATTGGTAGTTTTGGAAGTTTTGGTTTATTTTGTTAGTTGCCTTAATTTCAATCAGTTGTAGTTGCTGGGATGGCATTATGTGTATGGGAGAGGCTATGATAGGGCTCAGCTACACTTCAGACCAGCTGTGACTTCTTCTGTTCAGAGAGTCCCCAATAGTCTTACTGTCAGCAATTATAAACCTTTGCATTGGGTGAGGATCCTCCAAGGGCAGAGCAAGGGTCATGGTGGAGTTTCCCAATGGGCTGATGGGGGTTGGATAGGGCTAGTGAGGATAAGGGAGAAGGTGAAACAATAACAGGAGTCCCTCCTGTCTTGTTCCCATCCCCAAGGCTATGCCCAATGCTACTAGGTGACAGTTTAACAGGCCAGCCAACTCTGCTCCTCCCCTTCAGGATGTTATTGGTAATGTAAGACCAATGTGGAATATGGCATCAGTGATGGACAGTTTCATCGCTGATCCCTCTGCTGATTTTGTTTGTATCAAGGAGACCTGGCTAGGGGATGACTCTGGCCCTGTGCTGGAGTCATCAATCCTGGTTGGGTATTCCACAGTACATTACCTAAAGCAGGATCTGGGGGGTGGTCATCTGTTTTAGATCCACTTTGGGACTCATGGCATACCCCATGGAACTACCAGGTCTTTTGAGAGTGTGTCTGTTAGGGATGGGCAGATGTATACTGTAGGATCATCCTCAAATATCATCCTCCATGGTGTGAGGGAGACTTCCTTTAGGAGCTGGCAGATTTTGTGGTTGACCAGGTGATGGAAGCCTCCCGACTTGGGGGATTTCCACACTTGGGTTGGCAATGAAACTTTACCTTTTGGCCAACACCTCTCCAGTTGTAGAACAGTCATGTACACACACTCACGCAAGGTCCATAGTTGGAAAGTAAATAGTCAGCACATAGGGAACTGCTTTAGTGCTGAAACTTTATCCTTCTTCAGCAAAACAGGTGCACATCAAACAGGCAGGCTACCAACCCACCAACGGTCCCCAGTGTTTCACGCTTACGCACTTTGTCAAGAGGATACTGAGCAAGCACCCATACAACCCTTAAACAGTGAATCCTGAAAAGGCTAGTACAATTCATTCATACATGCAACGAGTGTATCAGTGCTCAATAAATTGAAAACATGAACAAAATTGTCCTCAGGACTACTATATTAATAGCAAGATGGGGACATTTGGATACTAAGCACAAAGAGAGCAATGTTGGAAGTTTAGAACAAGAACAATAATATCCCCAGGACTCAATGACAATATTGAATTATCTCCCTATTTGTGAAATGCATCGTGCAATGTATATGGTAGCTTATTTGAAAGTTAAAGTTATTGTGACTTTTGTATCCCAGAAATAGGAATTGGTCTGGTCAGAAACCGAGTTTTTAAACACTATATATTATTCGGAAAACAAATTATGTATTTTGCAAAAAATACTCACTTTAATGTTAAAAAGATTATTGAGTTATTATAGCGCACTGTTTTGACTACCATTAGTATTAACATAGTAGTCCTAAGGACAATTTTGTATATTGTTCATGTTTTACTATCTCAAAAATAAAACAACAACCAGGAAATAAATTGCCTAAACTGAGAACGCTGGATTTTGCAGTTTGTCAGGAGTGTAACGATATACATTTCTCACAAATCGTACTTGATTTCACTCAGCTATGGTCCAAGGAAATAAAACGGGTCCCAGTGGTGGTAGAGCCTGGCCTAAACATCAGTGCCAGAGGGGTAGTAAGGGCCCGAACTCCATGGTGGTGGAAGTTGACCAGGCCCAACCTTTGAATTCAGCCCTCTTACGAGCGATCCAAGGTATTGACAAGAAGATGGTGCATTTTACTACTCAAATGAAGCAGCTTGATACAACAGTGGAGCTGTTAGCAGAGGACACGAAGGGAGCCATAAGAAAGGCTGACAAAGCTATGTTGGTCTCCAATAGGCTAGTAAAGGAGAACAGACTACTTTGTAGGTGGCTGGGAAATCTAGAAAACACAGTCCGAGCTAACCAGCTTAGAGTGCTGGGACTGCCTGAGGGGACTGAGGGGGAATCCCCCAGAGAATATATCCTAGGCTAGCTTAAAGATAGTTTACATCTGACAGAAGACTTTGAGGTATTAAAGACTTTCAAAGTAACACCACATGACAAGAGAGGCCTGACTGCAAATGGCGCATTTCTTCCACAAATGTTCATGGTAGGGTTGCGATTGTCTCTGGAAAGGGACATGGTGCTTCAAGCAGCAAAAACTTTGAGCCCTTTGGAGTGGGAGAATCAAACAATCCATATATTTCGGACCTTAGTTACGCATTCGGATCGCCAAAAAGCTATGATGGTGTCTGGTCTCATCTCTGTGAGTTGGGCATCCATCATGTTCTATTGATGCCTGCAAGTCTCTAAATAATCCACAGTGGGAAGATTTACCAGTTTTCGGAGGCTATGGATGCAGAGAAACTGCTTGAGACGATCGAACGGCAGTTTAACACATGATGGGAAGAATCGGAGGGTGAGGAGCCTTCCTGAAGAGCTTTTCTATTATGAATTGGAGGTAAGGAGGGGAGCTGCAGGAGTGTTAAGGATATTATTGGTTTAATGACACCCCACTGCCCGAGCAATGCAGACTGCTAACTGGTAGTCATTTTTGTTGATGCTGGATTTTTTTCAAAATCGAAATTTCAAGCAGTTGGGCTTATGAGCACTAAAATAGTGGTGGAACTCCAGATGCCGCTTTTACAGAGCAGCTCCCGCCTCAGTCATAAGTCTTCCCAGCAAGATTTGACACCTCCATGGTAATAAACAACATTATAACAGGCCTATGGTTGTTTCCCCTTTTTTCTCAAGTTATAAAAATCTTATATAGCGATACACAATGTTTACAATGTTCATGTTTTTTGTTAAAAAAATGATGATGCACACATAGGTTTGTATGTTGTATATACAACTGCTTTTATGACTGGAAAGTTTGACAATTTGTTCAGGGAATTCAGCTGCAGAGAAATGTATGTAGAGGTTTGAAATGTATGGTAATTACATTATAAAAAGCAAGGGGACTGTACATCCTTTAATAGGATGAAAGATGTGGTCACTCTCTATTAGTTTTCTCCACTCATGGCTGCAATAGCTTTAAACTAAAACTATTTTAAGAATACATTTTATAATACTTGATTGTTGAATACTAAATTGTTCTTAAATGTTTTGATAACCCCCAGGTCAGGTAACAAAGTTTGGGGGCATAGACTATCCTTTACTGTAAAAATGCTGTAATTCCAGTGTTAACTATATTAAGATGCATGTTTACTCGAAGGAGTTATTGCATGTAATTACTTACATTAAATTCTATAAAATGTATTTAAAAAATTAATAATAAAACACCTGTTCCACCAGCAGTGGTTATTCCAGCCCGCAGATATCCCCTGGGGCACCAAAGACCACCACAAAGACTTGACCTTTAAAGTCATGTACTGAACCTGTACCTCTGTGTAAATGAGCTCTTACTTGTGCTGTTACTTAGTTAGTGACAAGTTCTACCCAAGGGGCAGAATAATCCACTGAACTTGTTTCTGGGTACCGAACAGTCTACTTCAGCCCTGATGTTAGGAAATGTTACTGTTGAAGTATTTTAGACAAGTTTCTGTCTGGGGGGGGGTGTAGTATTTACATGGATATATATGGCAGTGGAAGTGGATTAGAGCTGTAGTTTATGCTTATGGGTATTGTAGTCCATTATATATGGACTGTCATGCACAGTAAGCTTTTGTTTGTGTATGTCCAGTGATGCAAGACCACTATCTCTGAGTAGAATAAAGATGGCCACTGAACTGACACACCATGTATGAGTCTCTTTCTGCACTGGCTCAGTATATTACACCATGGGCGAGGTTGGACACAGGACTAATCAGGTAGCTGGAGGCAGGGGCAAGATTTTTTTAATGCTGTAACAGACCAGGTCAGGTACCGGACCTATCAGATTGTTTGGGGAGGGTCTAAGTCCAACAACAGAGAGACCTGCACTCAAATAGGCAGTGAACAATGCAGCAAAAATAGTCCAGACTAGGAGAAATGATTCTAAGTATGTTTCAACAGAGGTAAAATGCTAAAGTGCATGGAAAACAAACATAATACTACAAGGGCACGAGACAGAAAAATGACTGCCCAGGACAGGTGCACTGGCACTTTACTCAGTAGACTTTTATCTTCTTGGAAATCATCTTCCATAGCCTGTGCTATATATTTTCTGCTGCATTTTCACAGCCTATTAACTACCAGATCTCTCTGTTGTTGAACAATCTCTGAGGCTAGCTGCCCTCATAACTGCATTAGGATCCTGCACTGGTGAGCAGATTCTAGATTTTTTTGTTGGTTGGTTATTTTTTATTTATTCCCTGATGGGCCTGGTTGGGTACCAGATATGGCAGGTTGTTGGGGGAGCAGGAATTTGTTTTAACTTTACTGGCAGGCTGGGTTGCATACTAAACCTGTCAGGTAGCTTGGAAGAGTGTCATCTTTTAATTCCCTGATGGGTTGAATTGGGTATTGAATCAGTTAGGTAGTTAGAAAGGGAGAGGGCCAGATGTTTTGTATTCAGTAGGTCAAGTTGAGCACTGGTTCTGTCAGGTTGTTGGGGAAGGGACAGATTTGTTTTATTCCCTGATCGGTTAATTTGTACACTGGACTCATCAGTTTGTTGGAAGAGGTTCTTTTTTTTTTTTTTTGCAGGGATGCTCACCCATCAGGTAATTGGGATAGGAGCCAGATTTTATTTTTGCCTGTCTGGCAAGACTGGGCACAAGAAATTCTATTCTATTCTACATTCCCTGCATAACCAGTATGGAAATCCTGTGCCTTGTAAAACATTTGGGATACAGTGTGCATGAAAATCATGTTGGATAAGCGTTGTTTTGTGAAGGACCTCACCCTGGTCCTCTCTTGCTCCAGTAACTGATCCCCACCCTCTTTCTTTTCTTAGTCCCTGGCCAAGCTACTCAAATTGACTGGAAACATAGCAGTTTTTGCATTATACAAAGATGCTGAGAGAGATACTTCCTAGTTCCTACAAGCATCAAATGGTGCCACAGCAATGCTATTCTTTGTCCTTTTGCACTGAAATTATTTAGTAGAATGAAAACTCTCAGTTTTATTCAGGCAATTTCATTTTTTTCGTAAAAAAATAAAGGTAGCTTTCTATTCATGATGCACTGACAGATAATTAATTGTGCTTCCTCTCTTAGTTGGTTCATTGTTATTCAAGTCATCACAGTGACCGGGTAGGCTATATGACACAAAAGGCGCTTTTACACACAGACGAATACAACAGAATGCCCATTACCTGTGTGTCACCATTGTACACTGTTCCGTTTGTGGTTCACTTTACACACAGAAGGTATTTCGGCAACCCCCCCCATCTCCGTTTTCAATATTTTGTGTTTCGTCTCTCCCACGGAGTGTGGTGCTCTATGGCTGTTTTTGTACTGCTGCCGGAATGGCTGTTTTACACAGCCAGATGAAACAGAACACAAACACATCGGGACGAACCGAGGAAGGAAGAGATTGCGGTTCGGTTGAACGTTCACCAGTGTAATGGAACAGATGCATTTTACACAGAGGGGATGTAACAGTATACTGTTTCCATAAAAGTCATTCCGTACAGAAACCTGTGTAAAAGTGTCTAAAGACTCAAGAACTTCTTCAGTGATATAGCCTAAGTCAGCTGTATAGTCATAAGACATGTGCTACTTGTTTAACAGGTTCTCATGCACTGTCCTTCTTGCAGCCAGCAGAAAGTTAGCCCAGCATTGCAGATAACTGTGATGAGCAAGAACAAGGCGCAACTCACTCATTGACAGCCATAAAAGGGATATCCCAATCCAGCAATGCATTTCAATGGGACATCTGCAAAACACTTCCTGACTTCGATCCCAACAGGAACTGGTCTACTATGCAGTCCGGCCCTGAAAACACACAGCTTGCTGCTGCAAGATAAGACCCATCAATTTGAGCAGTGTGTCTGTCACAGCTCTCAGCTCAGTCCTAGTGTTAGACAAGCATTTGTCAATGCCGACTGTTAATTGCGTTGGTCTGTTGAGCTCACTCACTGCCCCTCTGTCACTCGCTCAGTCTGTTTCTCCCGGTGCTGCAGGCTGCTCTTTTGAACTGGGCTCCTGCCTGCATTGGCAGCTTTTTCTGCCCACAAAGAAATCTGCAGCTGTCCCGACAGAGCTCCATTGAGGTGGCTCACTCCCCTCTCTCACTCGCTCATTCTGTTACTCCTGGTGCTGCAGGCTGCCCTTTTGTACTGGGCTCCTGCCTCTGTTGGTGGCTTTTTCTGCCCACAAAGAAATCTGCAGCAGTCCCGACACAGGTCTGTTGAGCCTGCTCACTCCCCCTCTCTCACTCACTCGTTCCATTTCTGCCGGCGCTGCAGGCTGGCCTTTTGTAGTGGGTTCCTGCCTGTGTCGCCGCCTTTTTCTACCAACAAAGAAATCTACAGCAGTCATGATAGAGCTCCATGGCACTCGCTCACTCCCCCTGTCTCACTCACTCATAGTGTTTGTCCTGGAGCTGCAGGCTGCCCTTTTATACTGGGCTCCTGCCTGCATTGGCACCTTTTTCTGCCCACAAAAAAATCCGCAGCTGTCCCGACAGCTCCGTTGAGGTCGCTCACCCCCTCGTCTCACTCACTCATTCTGTTTCTCCTGGTGCTGCAGGCTACCCTTTTGTACTGGGCTCCTGCCTCTGTTGGTGCCTTTTTCTGGCCACAAAGAAATCTGCAGCAGTCCTGACAAAGTTCCGTTGAGCTCGCTCACTCCCCTTCTCTCACTCGCTCATTCCATTTCTGCTGGCGCTGCAGGCTGCCCTTTTCTACTGGGCTCCTGTCTGCGTTGTCGCCTTCTTCTGCCCACAAAGAAATTTGCAGCAGTTACAATAGAGCTCCATTGAGCTCACTCCCTCCCCCTCTGCCTCACTCACTCACTCTGGTTTTCTTGCCACTGCAAGCTGCCTTTTTGTACTGAGGCCCTGTGTGCATTCCTGCCCTTTTCTGCCCACAAACAAATCTGCAGCAGTCCCAACAGAGCTCCGTTGAGCTCACTCACTCTCCCTCTCTGACTCACTCATTCTGTGTCTCCCACCACTGCAGGCTGCCCTTTTGTACAGGGCTTCTGCCTACATTGGCAGCCTTTTCTGGCCACAAAGAAATCTGAAGCAGTCCCAACACAGCTCCATTGAGCTCGCTCACTCCCCCTCTCTCAGTCACTCATTCTGTTTCTGCCAGCACTGCAAGCTGGCCTTTTGTACTGGGCTCCTGCCTGCGTTGGTGTCTTTTTCTGCCCACAAAGAAATCCACAGCAGTCACAATAGAGCTCCATTTAGCTTGCTCACTACCACTCTGTCACTCGCTCATTCTGTTTCTCTTGGCGCTGCAGGCTGCACTTTTGTACGGGGCTCCTGTTTGCGTTGGCATCTTTGTCTGACCACAAAGAAATCCGCAGCTGTCCCAACAGAGCTCCATTGAGTTCACTCAGTCTCTCTCTCTCTCTCATGCGCTCATTTTGTTTGTCCTGGTGCTGCAAGCTTCCGTTTTGTACGGGGCTTCTGCCTGCATTGATACCTTTTTCTGCCCACAAAGAAATCCGCAGCGGTCCTGACAGTGCTCCAGTGAGTTCGCTCACTCCCCCTCCCTCCCTCACTCACTTTCTCATTCTGTTTCCCCCAGTGCTGTAGGCTGCCCTTTTGTACTGGGCTCTTGTGTTGGGGCCTTTTTCTGCCCATAAACAAATCTGCAGCAGTCCTGACAGAGCTCAGTTGAGCTCAGTCACCCCCCACTCACTCGATCTTAATCTGTCCCAAAGACTGATTTCCCACAGCGACCGTGCTATTCTCTGGCAGGAGTGCAAAAACATATTTTAGCCAGGATGTGAAAAATGACAGTTGTACTGTTCATAAGGAGGTGTGAAAAAATGCCACTGTTGAAAATGTGGTGTGAAAATATTACAAATTTGCAAAGTTACAAGGGTGCGTGGAAACAGTTCAATGCATGCTTGTAACTCAGTCATGTTATGGAGTTTCGTCACCAAATTTTTAACATAGGGATTTTAGGACCTCTGCTCATGAACAGTGCCACTGTCATTTTCTTAATCTGTCCCAAACACTGATTTCCCACAGCAACCGTGTTATTCTGCGCCGGAACCGTGAAAACACATTTTGGTCAGGATGTGAAAAATGACAGCTGTACTGCCCATAAGGAGGTGTGAACAAATGCCACTGTTGAAAATCTGGCATGACAATATTACAAATCTGTGAAGTTACAAGGGTGTGTGGAAAGTGTGCAATGCACACTTGTAACACAGTCATTTGATGGGCTATCATCACCAAATTTTCAACATAGGCATTTTAGAACCTCTGCTCATGAACAGTACCACTGTTATTTTCTTTTTTTCTTTTTTTTTTAATATTTATTTTTTTCCCAGGAGAGACCTCCGTCCTGTTTATCTGCCCTGGTCATGGCCCCCGGAGCCCCAACCAACTGCCCATTGCCGCAACTCCTGGTTACCCCCGGCTTATGTGCCAGAGGGTGGGGCTGTGGCACTGGTTCCCCTAATTCCGGTGCCACAGGATTAGTGACTTGTTGGGAGTGCGGCGGCAGTGGCTGATTAAAGCCCGGGGAGGGCTTCATGTAGACGTAGGCTCTCCTCTCCTCCATTTTCTTGTTTTTTTTCCTCCGTGAGGTGGGGACATGCAGTGACATCCAGCGTCTGCCTCACCTCCATTAGCTACAGTGCTGGTAGCTGGGACCCCTGGCCTCGCTGGGTCCATCACACGCTATACACTTCCCCACCCTCCCCCTGGAGAAGGAGACCTGTCCATGGGATGCTCTATACTTCTCCCCCTGGCTGGCCCTCAGGTGACCCGGGTCTATTCCCAAACCCGGGTCACCAGCATCGCAAGCAGAATTCCAACCACTGCACCGGCAGGCCGGCATCACTGTCATTTTCTTAATCTGTCCCGACCAGTGATTTCCCACAGTGACTGCCCTATTCTGTACCGGAAGTGTGAAAACACTTTTCAGCCAGGATGGGGAAAATGGCAGCTGTACTGATCATAAGTAGGTCTGGGAAAATGGCAATGTTGAAAATCTGGAGTGAAAATATGCAAATTCTTGAAGTTCTGGCGTGCGTGCAAACTGCGCAATGCCGCTGTAATACCATCATTTTATGGAGTATCATCACCAGATGTTCAATATAGGCATTTTAGGACCTCTACTCATGAACAGTGTCACTGTCATTTTCTTAATCTGTACTGAACACTAATTTCCCACAGCAACCGCGCTATTCTGAGCCAAAACTGCAAAAAACATTTCGGTGAGGATGTAAACAATGACAGCTGTACTGTTCACAAGAAGGTGTGAAAAAATGGCAATGCTGAAAATCTGGCATGAAAATATTGCAAATTTGAGAAGTTACGAACGTACATAGCAAATGCGCAATGCACGCTCGTAAAATAGTCATTTTTTGGATTTTTCCCACCAAATTTGCAACATAGGCTTTTTGAGAGCCCATCTCATGAACACTGGCACTGTCATTTCATTAATCGGCTCCAAAAGGTGATTATGCACAGTGACTGCGAAACCACCTTTTGGGGCCGATTAACGCCATGACAGTTCCAGAATTCATGAGGAGGGGTCCCAAAAACCCCATGTTGAAAATTTGGTGCCAAAATTAAAAAAATGCATAAGATATGCATTAAAGCTGGAAAAAAAAAATTATTCCATTATGCAGCTTACCGGCATTTCCTCAGTTCGCGATCGGCTTTGAAGAGTGCAGATGTGTTCCCAGTCCACTGATGATCATCACACCGAGCTCCAGAGGTAAAGGCAGGGTGCGCAGTGGGTGGGTGCGGGTTGTGGGGGGGGGCAGGGAGACCGCCGAGGGACAGTTTCCTTTTTTACAGGTTAAAAAAAACAAAAGACACAGCAGGACTGTTTTTTATTTTACATGGGGAATGTGGCACACTTGGGTGGGCTCCCAGTGTGCCACCAGAGTTTTACTTTGGGGGCAGCTGTAGCCAACAGGGTTGGGCACCCCTCGGGCACACAACAAAGGGGTGGGGTATTACATTATGCCAGAGGATTGGCACCCGTTGGCAGACAATAAAAGTGGGGGAGGGGGGGTTACATGCTGCCAATGGGGAGTGGGCTCCCCGTCAGCAAAATAAACACTGGGGCACTGAAGCCGTTGGTGATTGAGGCCTCCATAAGCAAATAAACATGGGAGGGGGGGTTAATATTGTTTGTGAACATGGCAGCAAGCCACCACCATGTTCACAAACTATATCAGGGCTTCTAGATCCCGCCCTGCAATGACGGGTCTCTCTCTCATTGCAGCGAATGGCTGACGCTGCAATGACGAGGCAGCCCCTGATTGCAGCAGCTGATGTTTTACAAGTTGGTGGCCGCCTGGCTGAACTAGTGTCAGCAGCAGCATGCACGACATTTGGGATGCTGCACAAGCCTTTAAAGGCTGTGGGGGCATTAGCCACAACACTGCCATGCCTCCACAACCTGCTTGTGGAGAAAGCTGCCACAGTATGTTTCTTGCGCATGTGCGCAATCAACATAAAAATGACCACATGTCATTTGTTCTCATACTGTATAATAAACCTTACTGTGAGTCTGTCTGTGATAGAACTGTATCTAGTACAACACCACGGTGCTGACTCCCAAATCTATTTTATTCCCTGTAGTATATATACTAAGTATTAAAAACTGAGTTCTGTTTCTGTGTGTGGGCTGCAAATAAAATAAAACAAACTTAATTCTTCATAAAAATAGTATTAGGATTGATGTCTCAGGCATAAGTGTTCTTCAGGAATTATCTATACAGAAAAAGAAAGTATAACTCTAGTGTATAATATTTACTGTAGTTCCTGAGAAAATCCTAACAGGGAGAGTTCACAGTCCTCATTACTATTCACAGTTTCATCACTTAATCAAGCACTGTACACAAATTATTTTAGGTTGTCTTGGTTGTCCCACTGACTGAGCTGATAGGCGGGGGTTGATAGAAAGCATCAGACAAGCAGATGACTTAGGCCTCTAACAAATGAAAGGAAAGCACAGGAGATATGGTTTTATTATAGTGTTCAAGAGATAAAAATGATTAGAGAGTTTGAAAAAAGAAACTCTCATTTCATCCATAGGCCAAACAGAGTGCAGAAAAATGCAGTTCAGCCTTCCGCACATGGCTTGGTCATTGCAACTTAATAATTACCTAAATGGGAGCATCATCTGCAGAGGTTGAACGAAGCGTTATTTCAGCTGAATGTTCATTCATTCAGGGGCATTTTTGAACAAGAAAGAACAGCTGCCCTGTATCATCCCAAAGTCTGAGAGTCAGGAGGTTCTAAATGTGGACTAGTACTGCTCACTTTGAAATCCAAACTTATTTTATTGGTGCACTGAAAATAGACTTGAACCCAAGTCTCCAGCAAAACAGTTGTGTAAAAGTCTGTTAAACGTTGTGTCTCATCATTGGAAATCATTTCTATGTGTGTCCTTGAATTCTCTGACAGTGCAATAAGTTTTCAGAAAACTCTTTTACATTTTCATTCTTAGCCTTAGGCACTTTTGGGTTAAGTCTGATAGTTTGTTTTTTCAGTTACAGTACATATGTTTTAAAAGCTAGGGCTAGTTAAATATCCAAACTGGTTGCCAAAAACTGCTGTGGGAATGGAGAAGACGTATCCCTCCTAACAGTCCATCCTGTATTTAAAACAAAAACAGTGATAATCCTTAAAGGCATGTGTATGTGTCTGTACTTCAACATGTTTGCTGAATTAAGTAATCCCTCTTTTATCTGTGCAGTACCTGCCATCTGCTCACACCAAGCACACTAATGAGATTCTGTGAACTAAAGCCGAAGGAAAGGATCTGGTCAGTGATGTCAATGATGTCAAAAGCCCTATTCATACTTTACGGAATGCAATTCAATGCCAGGCTATTTAAAGACACAGATTCTGCTTTTCCCAAAAACAGTTTTTGCCCATATCAGCAGCTCTATAAGAATATGCCTGTTAACTATCTTGCTATGCAGCGCACCCTCAATTGGCATTTCATGTTATTATTCAGGAAGGCTTTTCTAATTAATATAAAAGATTTTAACACCTAGTAGTAGTAAAATATGTTTATTGTGTATTGAACAGGAGTTACAGTACCATTGAGACTTTGCTCATTTAAAATTAACTCCTGCTACAGTGTGCAATATAGGCCATATTGCAGAAATAAGGTTCATGTAAAATATTAATACTGTACAACACTGTCCAAATATATCAAAAGACATAACTAAATTATGGTCCACATTGGTTACATTGAGTCAAACCAGGATACAACACAGTACCTTACAGTATTTCTGCAAAGTGCTACAGTATGCTACAGGAATAATTAATTTCAAAGCAATTAGCATTTTGCCATGCAGTATTTTGTGACGTCATTTACTGTGAGGTATTGTGCTGCATTCTCGCTGGACTTTACTGTACCTAGAGTCCTGAGACATTGTGCAATATAAGCAAGGACATATGAATATGGTTGCATACAAAAATATAAATATAAAAATGTACGAATACTGTACATGAAAAGACACTAATTATAGTCAGTTTTGGTTACTTACAGTAGCACCAGTATCAATTAATTGGGGCAACAATGTTTTGTACATTACACGAGTAGATGCAAAAGAACCTTACCATCTCTGCCTGTCATGATCTTAGGGCCCCACACAGATGCAAAGGATTTCACTAAGGGGTTACAATATCAGTTAGTGACAGTATTCTTTTCTGGATCCTCCAAGCCACACTCTAAGGCGGTTGTACCACTTTCCCATATATTTGCAAAGCCGTTTGTGAATGTTTGGGGAAGGAATGGTTATCACCATGCTAACGGAGTGCCAGGCAATAAACAGGGCATGGCTACTCGCACGCAGAGTGCTGCACAGTTTTACATCATCACATACCCTTATAACCTATAAAGGTTTGAGGTAGGGGGTCTGCGATAGCACTAATTGGAGTTGCTGGGGGATGAAGACATTGTATGGGACTTAAGTTTTTGAGTGTTCTAATATTATAATTGTGCTATTGCACGGCAACCTGAGTGGCCTTACAAAGGGCACACTTGAAATGTAATTAACATACACAGTCCTAGTGTAATTCTTTTCCACTGTAATTTATTTGTATTCTCACTCCCAGGACCACCAACTAGATTTTCTACATTAGTGTTTGGTGGAAAAGCATATAATATCAAACTTTTTAAGGAAGCATAAAACCTGTTGTTTACATTTTTATATAGTTTTAAATTGGGCATGTGTAATGCTCTATTTAATAAACCAGTATATTTTTTTTGTGTTTGTTTTAAAATACCTATTGTTTTCATTATGTATCATTTGTTTTATATCTATCTGTCTGTCTGTCTATCTATCTATCTATCTATATACCAGGGTATTTATATGTAAGCCTCCCCAAATGGGACTTGCCTGATAAGGCTACGGTTCTCCACTCCACCACTGCATGCCCCACAAGTGGCCCCTGGTGGAATCTGAGCCTTGGCTCCTTGTTTATGGCCTGGTTTGTTCATGGCTGCAGCCGCCAAGATCATTAGCTCCTTGACCCATATTCAGATGTGGGTCGGGGTCTAATTGCTGTGCCATGCCTCTGGGAGCCTGGAAAGGCTGCTCGACAGTTCATGTGCTAGTACAAGCAGACCATCCACATGTAAACAGACAAAATGGTGGAGGTACTATTCCTCACATGTGAGTCTGCGTTGTTTCATGTTTTGTCATGTGGCCAGTATTAAGTAATATCCCCGCTCCAGGGCAGGCAGCGGAGTTGAAGATCAGCCAAAATATGCTTCTAAGCAAGGAGGCAGTGTTTTCCTGCCCTAGTAGGGGCCATAATATTAAAATATAAGGGTAGACTGGTTGGGAAAGTAGTATAAACAATCATGGCAACCCCCAGGGGACTCTGCATCTGCTGGGAAACATGTTGAAGGTCACAGATTTGCCTGGGAGAATCACAGCCAATCGGATTTGGACTTGAACCACATTATAAAAAGGACTGCAAGCCCATCAAAAAAGGAAGCTCCACCAGGGATTTCAGAGAGTTGAGAGTGCAAGAGAGACTTCTGTGGGCTATCTGGCCCAATACCTGCCCTCAGACTCTGATGGCCAGTTCAGGTTCCAGTTGTTCCAAATAGGCAGAGTGCCTGAGAAAGCCAACTGATGCAGAGAGGGAGAGAAAAGTGGGAAGTCTGCTGCAGTCAAAAGGAAAGAGAAGTTTGAGCATTGCTGCTGAAAGAAAGACAGAGAATCTGAAGCTTGCAGCTGGAGGAAGAAAGCGCAGAGCTGCACTGTGAGAGCAGAGACTGTAAGCGGTGCAGCGTCTGGATTAAAAAAAGCCTACCACAGTGAGAAAACCCAGCGTAGCCTGTGCTCCCCCTTGTTGGGGTAAGTGTTTATTGAGATTGCTGCAAGCCAGAGTGATTGTTTTTTGCTGGGGCCAAAGACTGAGCCAAAAGCCCAGCTGCACTATTGACATTTGAACATGGCAAATGAAAGTCTCAAAATGCCAACAACCATAGAAGTATGACGTAACAAAAAAAAAAACACAACTTCCACATAAGTAACAGCTTGCCAAAAGGATTGGCTTCAGCGTGCAGAAAGTGTAGTCCAAAAATCCTGTGCATAAGGACAAGAAATATAAAAATGGGCCATTGTTTCCTCCTGAGCTACACAAGTATCCCTAGGACACATTCTTTCAGATACCATTTTATGCTCAGCATTCCCCTTAACATTCAGCCGGCCATGACTATTAAGTCACAACACATTCCATAATCTAGGAGGTATCAATTTATCTACCAGGCCTTGAAGTATACATCCAGTATAACAATCAGGAACGTCCTTATACACAGGAACGACAGAATGTGACTGGGTTTGCAAAACCCCATAAATATATTTACTAGATCTAGACAATACTTGATCAGGAAGTACCTTCCATTTATTAAGTTTCTTAATAGCGGGACTTAAATAACCAGGAAAGGAAGAAGCCAGCAGTGCCCTTCTATCTGTCACATTCCAACAATTATATAAATGATTTAACCATGAATCTGCATAAACCACCCACATTACAGAATGAGGACAATGAAGATCAATCAGGTTACGGTAGAAAATAAATACTGAAATAAAAGGTTATAGGGTTGACACAGTTCAACCCACCTTGTGCTATAGGGAAATACAACATACCCCTTTTGATCAGATTTAAGCAACTACCACAAATGATTTGAAAAAAAAATGCTAAGCAAAGTGGTTTCCAAAGTAGGGGGGACAGGGTACACCACACTAAGATATAAAAAAAGAGGAAGAAGTAAAGTTTTAACTATAGTTACCTTCATATGCTTAGTTTGTTGCCAAGATTTCCATAATGCTACTTTAGGTTTAGCAACAGCTATCCTGGTGGACCAATTGAGAAGTGCATTATCACCTTTCCCAAAATCAATACCCAAAACTCTAATAGGTCCCTGCAACACAGGAATACCCTATAAATCCAATACTGTAGGTGTCAAAGTATCCAGAGGATACAAAAAAACTCAGCTTTATTCAAGGAGGCACCTGCCACCATGGAATAAGTAGAAAAATGATGTAACACTCTATTACCAGATGGGACATCAGCAATAAAACACAGACATCATCAGCAAATCTTAGCACTAACTGTACCTGGAGGGCAACACCAGTAACTTGAGTATCTTGGGCAATCATTTTTAACAATGGATCCAAACTAAAGACATAAAGCAAGGCTTAAGGGGCACCCTGCCTCACCCCTGTGGATAGGGATATAGGAACCCAGGAATCCATTTACAAAGGTAATGCATATGCATGCCCATAAAGTAAAGCAATCCAAGCCACGAAACATTCTGTAATATCACAGATCCTTAAGCCCTGAAATAAAAGTCATGTGGAACCCGATCAAATGCCTTTTCTTGATCAAAGGACATAAGAAACCCGATACATCATCAGCCTTACCAAGTTCTACCAATTCCCTGAGTAAAAGGAGGTTAGAATATATAGATCTACCAGGTACAGAACAGGTCTGGTGAAGGGAAATCAAAACAGGGCTACTGACAATAATCTGGTATTTAAAATCTTCATTAAGAGTTTAAAATCCGTGAAGGAGACCCAATGGCCTCCAATTTGAAAGGTCACCCATGTCCCTTTTATACAATAAAATTTGAACTGAAGTACAAAAATGAAAATCAAAAGAGTGCTGCTGCAAAGTCCAATTAAACACCACAGTGAGTATTTCACTAATTAAAGGACAACAAGTCTTATAAAACTCAGTCAGTAAACCATCAATACCAGGTGCCGTATTTTATGGAGGTGGGAAATTTCCCATGTCACTTCAGCAGTACTGATGGGGCGGTCAAGGCCTTCAATAGTGTGTCAGGGCAAGGGCAATGTCCAGGGAAGAAAGAAAAGCCCCCAATACCATTCTCATCCAAAGAAGGAGCAGTATACAGTTCTGTAAAATGAGAGGAAACCACCTTCATAATGTCAGGCAAGGAAGTACACAGTGAACCATCTGGGCAGACCACTTCCGTCAACAGCCTATCAGCAGATCATCTATGACTACTGTCTAATGCATCACCCAAACCAGCTTTCCTAGTGGAACATACCCTGTGCTCATGCAAGAGAGAAGCAGCCCTAGAATATTGTAGGACTACCATCTCTTTTTTCACTGCCTTCACTTGTGACATTAAATTTATACATTGGGAATTGATCACTGAATACAATGTTTCCAAATCAGACCTTAAGGACAAATACTGCTTATATTTAGTCAATGTAATAGACTTGGAAAAGTGTTTAGCTAAGGATGTCAGATCAGACATAGTTTCCAGCCACCAGCCCATCAAATCTCCTGTAAGTCCAGCCAGAGTCACACGGGCTTTTAATAATTCATGCACCTGCAGCAAAAAGCGAGTATCCTCCAACAATAGAATATTCAATTTCCAGTAACCCCAGCCAATTGCAGCATGACGACCCACCCCAAGGGTAACAGTCAAAATCACATGGTCTGAAGTCTCAGCCGAATAGTTCGAGCAGAAAGGACATGAATAGTGTTTGCTGTAAAAAGAAAATCAATCCTGGTGGATAAAGGACCCTTAAAAAAATGTGTCCACCAGTAGGATCACAAACTCGATAAGTGTCCTGAAGACGCCCCTGTACAATAATACAGTTAAGACAATTGGTGTCACAAAAGTCCTTATCTGTCAGTGCTCCCCGATCCTGTTTATGCACAACACAATTAAAGTCACCACCCCAAATAAGAAGGACCCCAACGCCAGAGTTTCTTTGCCACCGAAACCAAAGAAAGGGCATTTAATCGGGTATCCTGTATAAGACAAATATCATACTTCAAGTCTTGCAGCAAATGAAAGGTAAGAAGTCACCTTCGAGCATTCTTAACACTAATAACATTCAAGATGGCAACAGTAAAGCAAAATGCTGAGGCCATATGTGAATTTTAGATAAACAAAAAAAAACAGAAAAACAATAAAGAAAATCAGGTAACCCTCCCTGATCTGGTACTGCATGGGCAAACCCCAAGCCGCAGGGGCCTACTGTCAGTGGACACATCTTTTGACTTGTCACTTTCAGAATCAGAGGATAAAATGGGTTGGGAAGAAGTATCAGAATCAGTTCCAAAATCCGATGATTGAGACTGCCGAGAAAGGACCTCAGATTTGTTACATAAGGGAATAATCCCACAAGGGGAGGAAGCTTTAGCAAATTTGGATCTAGATTTAGTTTGTTTTTGCACCCTCTTCTTTGACTGTACACAAGGCTCAGGAGGGGGCTTAACCAAAATCTCAACAGACCGTACAGGAGTTGCAGTTTTCTCATCCACCTCCAGAACAGAGATGGGGACATAACTAGAACTGGAGCCTGTGGTAATCCTGTGAAGGAGGCACCTCAGAGGGTAAAGACTCTGGCAGAGTCCAGGGGTTCAGGTACGGGTACCTCTGGGTTAAGAGGGGGCAGGCATACAATAACAGGGGAAAGAGGAGGCTTTGAGGCAGCAATATCTTTCTTCTGGGCCTCAAGAAGGATCAGATCCTGATCAAGGCAATCATCCTGCTTATGAATAGCCCGAGGACAGGACCAAAGCCATGACCAACTTCCTCACAAAGATTACATTTAAGCTCTGTAGTACAATCCATATTAGCATGACCAAATGAGTGACAAAGGGAACACCTCAACCTATCACAGGCTGCACTAAGGTGTAAAGGGGAGCCACACTTAAAGCAAGTACGTGGCTGGCCCACATAAAACAGTGACCTCATTCTCTACCCCAAATAGACTGTTCAGTAAAATGGACTGGGCCTACATTAGTATGCCAGGCTGCACTTAAATTTTCAGCCACCAGTCCAAAAGTGTTCAGAATCAAAGATAGGCTGAGGTGTTCCTAAATTTCACAGTGTTGTTGCAACCAATGCAAATATCATGCACAGCCACATTCTCATTACAAAATAAAATAGTAACATTCTTGATAGATGGCCTAGTGAGAGGAATATCCCAAAGGGCAACCACAATGCAGAGTACCTAAGCAGTTCATATTTAGTCCAAAATTGATCCAACCCCTGAGGGTCTTAAAACTAATGTCAAACAAAGAAGTTCCTGAAACATGAATAACAGCAAAAACGCATTCATAAATAACCCAACAAGCCTTTAATGAGGGTTTTTCCTACATAAAGACAATCAAGTACAATATCCAAGCCCCCAATATACAGTAGGTGGACCGTGATTTCTCTGCTGAAGCGGAGGAGGGAGCTACAAAATGCATCCCTTTTCCTAAATTCTTCCCAAGTAGATTTTGCCTTCTCCCCAAGGTCAGGAGGAGGGTCCAGGAGCAGAATGTCTGAGTCCATGCGGTCACCCCAAGTAGATCACCAAGTACTAGGGCCTTCATCTGCCGAAGAGAAGGCAGATAAGAGTGGGACATTTTTGGGAAGATCAGTAGTCAAAACGGGATGTTGAACATCTGCTGCATTTAAATCATTATCCAGATCCTTAGGGAAAGGAGAAAATGGAGAAGCTGGCAGGTCAGGAACAGCATCACCCAGAACGGTCACCCATAAGCTTTGTCCAGGTATCGGGCTGTGAACTGGATCAGGGATCCAATGGCCTGCATCACTTGGTTTCCAGCCAGCGTCCCTCAGGGAAGCTGCCAGGGAGCTAGGAAGTTGACTTGTTGTGTTGGAAACAGCAACAGTCTCCACATCCTGAGGAGGTGAGGAAGGCACAACAAGTGGAGAGAAAGCCATGCTACAAGGCAGAGAAGCAGAAGTAGTACTTACGGGCAGAGAAGGGGAAACAGCTATCGATGAAGGCAGCAATGTTGAGCTGTCAGAAGTCAGTACGTTAGACCTCACAGCCGCTGACTCATTGTGCTGTAATGCCTGTGCAATAGGTGCATCATGAACAGGAGAAGCAGGCATCTGACTCACCACAACAAGTGGCTCAGAAGGAACAGAAGCTGCAGGCAGACTAGGTAAGTGAGAAATATGAGAAACAGCAGAAACGGTATCCAAACCTGGTCCAGTAGCTTGCAACTCAGGAGACAATAATCCATCAGAGGCAGCAGCAGCAGCAACAACAGCCAAGACACATTGCCTATCGGAAACAAGTTGAGATTTCAACCACAACTCACCCGCAGGCAAAAACCCAGTGGAATCACTAGAAGGTAGATCGTTAGCATTAGAATCAATGTCCATAGTGTTTGAACATGCAGACAATTGAGATGGAATAGGCTCCAAAGCTGGACCTGCAGGAGCGAAGCTCTGTTCTCCTGCAGGTGCACCAGCAGACTGAGCAGATCCAGAGTTTGAAGCCATGGTCCAACAGCGCCCCACCCCAGAGTAGGGGAATTTTATTCAAAAAAGATAAACATTACAACTCAAAAAAAACATTTGTAACAAAAACATAAATCATTCATCCGTATATACAACAATCAGTCCTTCTTTCCAAAACATGATTTTACAATAACACCATTCTGGTTCCTTAAAAAAGCACCCTCATATTCTTCCATAACCCATCATACTTTTCTGCTGCAAGTTTTATCCTTTCATTATGTTTTATTTGTCCCAGAACTGTTTCTATCTGAGTAACTACTACATCAGGTTGTGTAAAAATCTGTTGCAAAACAAACTGACATCTACTTTGCCACAAATAAAATTTGATTTGAGAAAATGCCATCCTTAAAGTGCTATTGTGAAATTTTCTCCACCATCCCAAAAAATCTCCCAAAATGAATGTATTATAAGTAATATCCAACAAAGCTGGCCATTGCCATTTTGTCACTAAATAAGACCAAAAGGCTTTAGTGTCAGGGCATTCAAAGAAAAAATGCAACATTGTTTCTTCGATATGGACACAGGTTTGTCTTGAGCAATATCTGTCTTGAATTGGTTTATGTTTTAAATTCCCTTGCACCCCCAATCGTCCATGACAACATAACCAAGTAATATCCCATGTATTCCTAGGTACCCGTTTATCTGTTACTATCCCCAGTGCATAGGACATTCTTGATGGCATACATTCTGGAAATAAAATAGGCCCTTGCTACCCAGTTAAAAATAACTGATAGAGCTGTTTTCTTTGTAATGTACAACCAGTTTTTATACAGTTGCCATTGTTTAGACTTTTGAAGGAATCCATAACATAGTCAGGAAGTTGGAAAGATGAAAATAATTTAGGGGTAAGTGTCCCATTTAAGTAAATATGGTTGTAGAGCCTGTAGTGTCCATGTCTGCCAAGGGACTGTTACCGGAGAATAGTACATTTAATTAAATTATGCAGAAACATAGTATGAAAAAATTGTAGGATTCACCATATTTAAACCTCCTTTAATCACTTGGGTAATATGTTATAGCCCTCTTAATAGGATTGAGCCTACTGCCCCATATCATATGAAAAATACACTAAAAAGTCTAGTCTCTAACTGTATAGGTGGGGCATCCACACGACTAAGATATGTGAAGACAGGAAGCAGAAACTTTTGACAATCAGAACTCTTTTTAGTTTCCCTAACTTCCATGCTTTCCATATCCGAACTTTATTATCTGCTATTTCAAGCCTTTTCTCCCAATTATACTGAGCTAAATTCTGTGCATTAAACCATATTCCTAGTAGTTTATGTGGGTTATCTATTATAAAATGGGCAAGAGAGAGAGCCTGCATCCTGATTGGCTAACAAGTACCAGTAGCCGTGTCCTTATCAGCTGATATATATTACAACTGGTACTTGTTACGCCAAGCAAGATGCAGTGCAGCCAGAGATCCATGCATGCCAGTTATGAAAAAAATTCTGCCGGGCTCTCTCGCTGATTGCTCTCCTCCCTTGCAGACAAACAGCCGTCCTCCTTCCTTGTGACTCCCCCACCAAGTGCAAAGTTGCATTTTACTTTTACTTTTATTAGAACTTTTCGACTCGGTACCTGTTTTTAATTTCTCTGCTCATCTGCCTCTGGCCGCCAGTGTATAGCTCTCCTTCCCAACATCATCGAGAAACCCACCGAAAAAAAGCATATCATTATTGGTTCGTTTCACAAACTATAAAGTCGGTGAGGCACATAGTAAACTAAAACACAGAATCCATCCCTACAAACTGCACAATCAATGTAAAAGCAGTCATTTCTGTACCCTGACTGTCCATTGCAGTTTAGAAACGTAAAGTGATAAGCCTGTCTACAGTGGCTGCTGATGGACACGTTACTCCCAGTGAAGCATCCATTTAGCAAATATTTGTTTTAGTTTGGTGCAGTTTTATTAAAAAATATTTGCTAAATGGCAGGCTTCACTGGACCGGCGTGTCTGTCAGTGGCCACCATGAGACAGGCTTATCGGTTTACGATTTTCAAACCACAATAGATGGTCGAGGTACAGAAACTTACTGATTTTACATTGATTTTGCAGTTTGTAGGGATGGATTCTGTGTTTTTGTTTTAGTATGTGTCTCACTGACTTTACAGTTTGTGGAAATGAACCGATAACGATCATGGTAATGGTCACAGTTTTTTTCGATGGGTTTCTCGGTGATATTTGAGAATGCTGTACAGCAACCTCATTAGACAATCGCAGATGGGGCAGCTGTCAGTGTGAGTGCAAGCTCAGTCTTAAAACCCAGTACTCTCACCATTTAACAAGAAAAACAATACAAAAATGTCACAGGAGGATTTAAAGCAATCTAAATCAGTAAACACAGTAACAGCACTGTACTGCCAACTTAACTGTGACTTCATAGGGGGACTACTTTTTACTACTTGAGTTATTAAACCATGTTTTTTTATATTTTGTAATTTTTGTATAATTTTTGTTTTTTCCCAATAAATAATTACTTCAGGGCCCATTTTATAAGCGCAATAACACACTCCAAGGTGTGGGTTATCTCCTGATAAGCACATGCCCCGGTGCATAAGGCACTAGGTGCAAGCGCCTCATGCCTAACAATGACCCTGGGCGTGCTCTTATCAGGAGATAACCCACACCTCATCATGTGTTATTGCTTGCTTATAAAATGGGCAGAGAGAGCCTGCATCCTGATTGGCTAACAAGTACCAGTAGCCGTGTTCTTATCAGCTGATATATATGGCAACTGGTACTTGTTACACCAAGCAAGATGCAGTGTAGCCAGATATCCATGCGCTACAGTTATAAAAATTCTGTCAGGCTCTCTCGCTGATTGCTCTCCTCCCTCATGGACAAGCAGCCGCCTCCTTCCTTGACTCCCCACCAAGTGCAAAGTTGCATTTTACTTTTACTTTTATTAGAACTTTTCGACTGGTACCTGTTTTTAATTTCTCTGCTCATCTGCCTCTGGTCACCAGTGTATAGCTCTCCTCTTAACATCACCGAGAAACCCATCGAAAAAACGTGATCATTATTGGTTCATTTCCACAAACTGTAAAGTCAGTGAGGCACATAGTAAACTAAAACACAGAATCCATCCTACAAACTGCACAATCAATGTAAAAGCAGTTATTTTCTGTACCCTGACTGTCTGTTGCGGTTTGAAACCGTGAAGTGATAAGCCTGTCTATGGTGGCTACTGATGGACATGCTCGCTCCCAGTGAAGCCAGCCATTTAGCAAATATTTGTTTTATTTTGGTGCAGTTTTATTAAAAAAAAAAATTGCTGAATGGCTGGCTTCACCGGACCGAGCGTGTCCGTCAGCAGCCACCGTAGACAGGCTTATCAGTTTGCGGTTTTCAAACTGCAACTGACGGTTAGTGTACAGAAACTAACTGCTTTTACATTGATTGTGCAGTTTGTAGGGATGGATTCTGTGTTTTTGTTTTAGTATGTGTCTCACTGACTTTACAGTTTGTGGAAACAAACCGGTAATGGTCACGTTTTTTTTCGACGGGTTTCTCAGTGATATTTGAGAATGCTGTACAGCAACCTCATCAGACAAGATCGCAGATGGGGCAGCTGTCAGTGTGAGTGCAAGCTCAGTCTTAAAACCCAGTACTCTCACCATTTAACAGGAAAAACAATTCAAAAATGTCACAGTAGGATTTAAAGCAATCTAAATCAGTAAACACAGTAACAGCACTGTACTGCCAACTTAACTGTGACTTCATGGGGGACTACTTTTTACTACTTGAGTTATTAAACCATGTTTTTTTATATTTTGCAGTTTTTGTATAATTGTTGTTTTTTTCCCAATAAATAATTACTTCAGGGCCCATTTTATAAGTGCAATAACACACTCCGAGGTGTGGGTTATCTTCAGATAAGAGCACGCCCAGGTGCATAAGGCACCAGGCAAGCCGCCCAGTGCCTAACAAAGCACCTGGTGTGCTCTTATCAGAGACAACCCACACCGCTAGTGCTATTAGCTGCATGTTCTACTTCATCAAATGCCTTAGCCTGATCTAAGGATATTACATACCCATCTATAGTTCCTTATTCTTTCTTTCAAAATATCCGATAAAAGATATAGGTTACTTTGTATACTTCTTGTCAGGAACAGCACAAGTTTGTGCTATATCAAGTAACTGAGATGCTCCATGTTGTAATCTCCTACAGGTAATTTTAGCCAAAATCTTATAGTCACTATTTAAGAGGTTTATTGGCCTCCATTTCCCTAGTGAAAATCTATCCCCTTTCTTAAAAATATAACTAATGATGGCAATGCCAAAACTCTTGCATTGGGCCTCTGCATTTAAAATAGAATTATACACTAGCTCCAAAATTTCTCTAAGTTCTGGTACAATTTCCTTATAAAAATCATTAGATAAACCATCTAATCCAGGAGCCATACCTTTTGTAATGTACTCAATCAATTAATCATTCTTTATTTGTATAAGGCGCCTTTCTTGAACCAAGGCACCTGTACAGGTTACATAAAACAATAAATAATTAAAACAACATTAAAATAATCAACAATCATTAAAAGCTTTACTAAAAAGGTAGGTTTTCAAGGCTCCTTTAAAGCTTTGGACAGTCGGGGAGTTTCGCACTTGACGAGGTAGAGAACTCCATAGGATCGGGGCCATGAAACTAAAAGATCTTGCCCCTGAAGTTTTAAGCAACCTGGGAATCTCTAGCAATCCCTCATCAGTGGATCGGGAGGGGGGGGGACAGTAGGGACAAAGGAGCTCTTTCAGGTAAGCAGGTCCCTGATCGTGTAGGGCCTTATAGGTCAGCAAACTGACCTTGAAGGTGATTTGCCAGCAAACTGGCAGCCAGTGCAGTCTGCGGAGCACAGCCATTATATGACTGGACCTAGAAGAACCAGTCAACAGCCTGGCTGCCACATTCTGCACTAGCTGCAAGCAGCGAAGTTCAACCCCCAGTAGTCCCAAGTAAAGGGCATTGCAGTAGTCCAGGTGGGAGGTAACGAAGGCATGGACCAAAGTTGAAGATCCTCTGGAGGAACCAAGTTTCACCGAGGATGTTCCTCAGATGGTAAAAGAGGTTTTGACAACCGCTGACACCTGAGATTTAAAAGTCAGACAGTCATCAAACACAACGCCTGTTCCGCCTCCTGGTCTGAGGTAGTCAGCTGGACACCCCTAAGCCATAAGCCCGAGGGTGATCCAGCTAACAAACCCGCCTCCCAGTGACCCTGGTCCACAACCAACACCTCAGTTTTTTCAGGGTTCAACCTCAGTCAACTCACATTCATCCAGTCTTGGATTTTGGCAAGACAGTTGTTAAAGACTGAAATGGCAACATCCTGGCCGGGCACAAAGGACATGTACAGCTGGGTATCATCTGCATAGCAATGAAAACCCAAGCCGTACCACCTAATGATCACTCCCAATGGCAGCATATACACTGCAAACAACATGGGTGCCAAAATGGAACCCTGCAGTACCCCGCAGGATAGGGAGACCCTTGTCGAGAAAAAAATTCCAGACACCACCCTCTGAGTCCTACCCTCGAGGTAAGATCTAAACCACCTGAGGACTGTATCAGACAGTCCACAGATAGATCGCAAATGTTCCAGTAGCACACCATGGTCCACAGTGTCAAACGCTGTGGAGAGATCAAGAAGGACCAAGATGGAATAGGTCCTTCTCCTTCGATCTCTCGCTATTAGGAGGTCATTTAGTACCCGAACAAGTGCTGTCTCGGTACTATGCCTTTTCCTAAATCCAGACTGGAGAGAATAATAGACATTGTTGTTGGTCAGATGATCATCCAACTGCGATGCAACCACCCTCTCAATAACTTTACCCACAAAGGGTAAGTTAGAGACAGGCCTGTAATTTGCCAGACAGTCCGGGTCCAAGGAGGACTTCTTAAGAAGGGGCTTAACTACTGCCTCCTTAAGAGGATCTGGAAAAATCTCCCTCTCCAAGGAACTCCAGACTATCTCAGCAAGGACTGGGCCAATTTTAACCACACAATCCACTAAGAAATGTGTGGGGCCCGGGTCCAAATTACAGTTGGTCGGACGCAGTGATTGGATGACCATCACAACGTCACTGATTGTGGGGAGGCTGAAGTCAGACCACACAAACTGGGTGTCCACATCTCCTGCCGACCATCACAACTCCATTTGAGAGGGTAAAGCAGACATCCGATCTGATTTTGGCAACCTTATCTGCAAAGAACAGAGCAAAGTCCTCACACCGTTCTTGAGAACAGGTTTTTCCTGGCTGAAGACAGATTGAATTGCACAATCTGTCCACTGTCCGGAAGAGCTGAGCTGGTCTATTCTGTGCAGCTGCAATCTCTCTGGACAGGAATTCTGCCTTCTTACGAGAGATTGCGGATTGGTAGACCACATAGTGGTCCACCAAACTAAGTTTGTCACCATCCAGACCCGATCTCCGCCAGCACCTCTCCAACCTTCGTCCAACTCTCCTCAACTCCCTCAGAGTCTCATCAAACTAAGGAGATCTGGGGCAAAGAGTGAGAGGATGAACATGAACAGGAGCAATGGAATCCAGGGCTCCTGCCACCACCTTATTATAGGCAAGTACCAGCTCTCCTGGATCCATGCAATCTCTCGGTAAGCCCGATAGGTCCAGCACCACCATCAGGTCATCTGGGGAAACACCCCTTAATGGGTGGTACCAGACCATTTCCATAGCGGCTGACCTACTGGGGTGGCCTCAAAACTGATCCCAATGGAGTGATGGTCCGACCATCTGACCGGTTCCACCACCAAGTCGGATATCTCCATCCCCAGAAGGAACACCAAATCCAATGAATGACCACCAATATGGGTCTAGGAGAAATAACCTGTGTGAAGCCCGATTAAATCATTAACTGGAGGAAGCCTTGACCAAAATGCAAGAGTTCATCATTGACCCAGGCATTGAAGTCCCCCAGAACCAACCATCTGGGGGACCCCAATGTCAGGCCGACAATGAAGTCTGCGACTTCCTGCAGGAAAACATTCTCATCACCTGGTGGACGGTATATGAGAAGTATCCTGTGCCCCACACCCTTGCCTAGAACACATTCAAAGGATTTGGTAGTTCCCACTGGTACATCCACTGGGCCCAGTTCTGTTCTAAAGCAGATAGCAACACCCCTGCCTCTACGATCCACCCTCGAGCAGTGTATCACCGAGTACCCGGCCAGAACTGCTGCTGCCAAAACTGGTTCAGCATTTTCATCAAGCCAGGTCTCAGTGATGCATGCCAGGTCAGATGACCCAACAAAATCAGCTATAATAGCCATCTTGTTTTTAAAAGACCTGGCGTTACACAACACCGCCCTAGTAGGATGAGCCTCCAAGGATGACCGTGCTACCTGCTGACTATAATCAGAACCCTTGGGTATGGGCACCAGACAGGGAGGTCCCTTTTCATGGGCCCATTTCACCCCAGGGCATCTCGTTGTCCCCACTGTCCCTATCTGCTCACTCCTTTCCAGACCCAGCCCCCGTCCTCCTCCTCCTCCTCCTCCCCACAATCCCCAAAGCCCTATATCATCTATAGACTCCGGGCGTAAGCGGGACAAGAAAAGGATGAAGATCCCTGAGCCTGAGGGGAATAATACTCAACTGTCCTAGTGTTGTCCCAGCACATAATTATCACACCAAATAAACAATCCAAAGAATTAACCCACCTCTAAAACTTAAGTAAATATAAAGCTCTATAATGAAAGTAAAATACAATTTAACCAAACCTCAGACTATTAATTTTAAAGACTCTTACCCTCCCAAACCCAAACAAAAGAATAAAAACAAATGCAAAACATTAACTAAGTTCCCCTTCCCCACCCTATCCTCTCATCACTGGGGAAACACTATACCTTACAATCAATAATTAAATTAATTTAATTTAATTCCCTCCCCACCCAGTCCTCTCACTACTAGGGAGAGAGGAAAATATTACCAATATCAAACAATAATATAAACTAAAAATATAATAAACAAAATAACTAAATAACTGGATATAGAGTCCTCTCACCACCCAAATATCCAGATAAAATAAAATGTTATAAATCAATTCCTTCAAACCAAACAAAGTATCTATAACTTAAAAATAAAAGATTAAAATCTGAAGTCAAGTGTCCACCAGAATTTCACCAAGCTCTAGGCTGGCCAGTAACAAGTTCACCCCTCTCACAGGTGAAACCAGATCAATACTGCAGACCACTCTCAGAATAAGTCAACTATTTGTCTCTCCAAATAATGGTTCAGGTTTCAAAATGAGCTCCCACTTTCACTTAAAAACCTTAGACAGGAGTCTCATCTTCAAATAAATAAGAGCAGTCTGAATTAAAGTTCACTGCAAACCCACAGAGCAGGGAGGATCCAAAAATCAAACATCCAACTAAATGTAATAACTCACAGTTAAAACCAACTGGAATAGAGCAGAGAAAATCAGTCCAGGATATTCAGAGGACAGCAATACACTTCCTTCACATAGTCAGGAGACAGAGGATCAAGTTCTTCATGCATCCTGCTAAATTATAGCAAACATCACCTTCCAACGCCAAATATTTCACAAGTTCAGTACACCTGGCTTCTCTCTCCCGGCCACAGGGAGATCCCCACCCCAATCCAGTCCCTCTCCCCAGATCAGCTCACCACCCCCGCTGCCCGCCAACTACCGAGCGGTGAACGTGGAAGAGCCAAACTACAGCCACCCTACAGCAGCGACACCACGGCTCACCACTGGCTCGAGATCAGGACTAGGGAAAGGATCTCCCCCAATTCACCAGGAACAGAAAAATGCTCCAGACTCCTGGCCACTTGTAGAAGTCTCATCTGTATTGTCCGATTGCGGCAAAGAAAGCACGGCTCACCAGACCATTCGCTACTTCCTTGCAGCACGCCAGGCAATCCTGATTGAAATGCACTGCTCCTTAATCAGCAGACCACTTCCTCACTCTGGGCTCCACTCACTCCACTCTGCCCCAACTCCTAGAGCAGTTCCTGGTCAGATCCCAACGGCAACGATCCTAAAATGCGATCCTTGAACACGATTTCAAATCAAGGAAATAAAACTAGCAAGTTTATCAAATGAACAAATAAACGAATTAAAATGATAACAAACGAAAATGAACAAAAATAACAGTAGAATAAACTTAACAGTAGTAGTAAAAGTAACAGTAGAATAAACTTAAAACAGAACTCTGAACTCCAGCTCCTGAAGGCTAGCCCAGCGTGGCCGCCATCTTGTGAAGCTGTGTCCAGTATGTTAGGTACCAATGATATCAAAGATTTCCATTTTAGTAATTGGACAATCTAGAAAGTCCTGTTCCTGTCTAGGAAGGAAGGGATAGGAGCTGTTGGATAATCATGTAAGGAACAGTTCTCTGAGAAGAAGCACTAACATTTTGCCATAGATGATCCTCCAGTATTGACAGCATGCCTAGATCTGTTTTGTCAACCAACCCATTGAATGCATAGAGCCTTGTTCATGAGCGTTGCATCCAGCCTCTGTTTTCAAGTGAAAAAAGGGTCAAAATTAGGGGTTTTAACAGTCCCATATTTCATTTCTGCTTCCAATGTTTTAGCCCTATCATATTGATTTGTGCAAACATTAGCCTTTTAATTTCTGTAATTTGTGTAAGATATTTGTTCTTGTCCCTCCCAGGAAAGGACATCAATTTATATAATTGGTTCCTATATCCCAAATATGTTAAATAATCTGCATTAGACTTTTTCTTACCATAAGAGATAAAATACTGTTTGAGATCATTTTTGGTGTCTAACAACCATTCCGAAATGTTATCGTAGAGACATTGGACCAAAATTTGGGCCCTAAGCAATTTCTTAACTCCCAATTTTATCTCTACAACATCTAAAACTGATGAATTCAACCTCCATCTCTATGGTTGAGAAAAAAATTGGGGGGGGGAGCCAAGGCCATACTATAAGTACCAAGTAGTATACAGTGATCAGAAAATTCTGTTGGCTGAACTTTAATTTGACATGGAGAACAATATTTAGAAACAAAAAAATAATCTATTCATGTTGCATAATGGCACCTATTATATATTGCACCAAGATCAGATTTGAGACCTCTATATGCATCAATTAATGCTGCATCACATACTATACTCTTCAAGGCCTGCAAATCATAATACATTTTTTTATTAATGTCACCTACAATTTTAGAGTCTAGACTACAGTTGAAATCCCCTCCCCAAATCAAATGTCTCCTAGTGCATAGGAAAGGTTTTATTAAATGAAACAGTTCAGTCCTAGAGGTTTTTGTTTGAGGTGCATAAACATAAATTAGCTGAAAAGCATAATCTCTGTAAGCACAATCTAAGATTAAAGCCCTTCATGGCAAGATATCAATTACCCTAGATACTGACAAATGGGTATTTTTAAAAAGAATGCCTATCCCATCTGCTGCATCTTTCCCAAAGGTCCAATATGGAGGACCCCAAACCCAGCTTCTTTTAACCCGTTCTTCTTCAAAAATGGTTTTAAGCTGAGTTTCTTGCAAAAAAATTATGTCCACCTGTAAGGAGCTTAAAAAAATGCAACACCATAAGTTGCTTTTTGTAGTTTTTTAAACTACATATATTATAGGAAGCTACAATAAATTGTGCCTGCCCCTTATTCCAACTCTCCTGGACAGTCCATATGTTTCCTCTTTTTACTCCCTTTTTTCCCCTTCTGCTGTTTTTTTTTTTAACTGTACTGGGTGGTCTGGAATCTTCATCTTCTATCTCTATTTCAGAGATCAACTCAGGTTGTGCTGAATCTGAATCCAGGTCAACATTTTCTTGTAAAGATACAAAATTATTCCCTAAGGGTAAAACAAATTCTGATGGTTTTATTTTGCTGCTGCTCTGGTAACCCTCCGAAACTGAGAGACTGCAGCCTCTGCCATGGGGGGCATAGTAGGATCTTGTGTATCTGATGTTAAAATGTCAAGGTGTTCTTACTGAGTAGGGGAGGTTTAAAAGCATCTATCCTCTGTATTTCTGGTATCATCTGAGCCTGAGGTTTCTCAGGTCTACTCCACGATAGTGGGTGAAGCCCTAGGACCTGTATTTGCCTCTCTTGTTTCTCCTGAGCTGATTGCACCAAATCATCCTGATCCCATCTTTCTGTCCTATTCCTTTTGCCCATGGACACTGATGGTAAGCATGGCCCTTCTCACAAAGATTACACTGAAAATGTTCTCACAGGTAAAACTAGGATGCCCATAACCTCCACAAAGAGAACATTTCAATAGGTCACAGGTGCTGCTCAAATGTGTCCTAGTCCCACATTTATAGTAGGCATGTGGCTGACCCCCATAGAAACATATCCCTCTATCTTTTCCAAGAAAAAAACTGTTTGGCAAGTGTATTATTTCTGAATGAACCTGAAACAGTCTGGCTTTAAATTGCCATCCACCTGCCCAGATTCCCTAAGTATCAATTATAGCTTTAGGGAGAGACAGAATGTCACATCTATTCTGAAGCCAGTGATAAATATCACTTACACTAACCCCCTTATTTTGAAACATTATTGTAACCATCCGGACAGCAGGCTTTGTCAGTGGTATTGCATAAAAAGGTAACCAAAGCCAAGTTTGTTTCATGTTATTATATTTAAACCAAAACCTCTCAAGGCCAGCATTATTCTTAAAACTGATATCAAAAGTGTCTTCTCCTGACACATGTATTAAGGCATAAACATCCACTGGTTTAAAATTCATGGAACCTTTAAGCAGTTGTCTTGCCACATAATAGCTATCAGGATGCTCTAGTAAGCCCCCTATATACCAAAGCCTGACTGCATTATGTCTAGGGGCCTGCTCTAATTTATTTTTAAACAAGTCAGACAGAGTGGGGCCTTTAGGCATATCATTATCTCTACTACCTTGCTGTTGGCCTGAGGTTCCCTCACCTGTATCATCATTATCAGAAGCAGGTTGTCCTTGCCATGTATTACTCCCAGTAGTTGTACCCCCTTTTAGTATTGGCCACATAGGTTTCCCACTTTTGGCCGAATCTTGCCCTTCCCATTGAGAACCCTGAGGCCCAATACCCTTATTAACACCCCCAAGAGGTAAAGGTCCTGTATGCACATCTAGTTCCTGATTTAATACAATATTATCCTGAAGAACAAGATCATCAGAATGAATACATGAGTCTTTAAGTAGTAGTTCTTGTGAATCCGGTGAATGTTCGATAGGTACCTTATGTTCAGGAACAGTCTCTGAGAACATTGCAGGCCTGTTAGAAGATCTGGGAAGAACTCTGTGTAAGTCTTCATCCCAATCTGTATCAGGGACCCATTTCCCCTGTGCCGTTTGCTGCCTACCAGAGCGTTGTAAAGAAAGTTCAACCCGATCCGTAACACTCTGAGCAGCTGACAAACCAAACTGTTGTTGAATCATCTGCTAAGCCAATTTAGGCAGCCCTGTTTGCTGAATTCCATTATTTGTCGACTGACTTGCAATGTCAGATGTGGAAGTGCTATCAGTCCCTGCAACTGTACACAGCTGAGCCGAATCAACAGCTGATTTCCTGATGGCAGTACAGGAGGGAGCTGTAACAAGTTCATTATTTAGGTTAACCACAGATCCCATGGAAAGCACAGCAGATCTCTGAGAAGTACTCACAATATTGTCCACAGAAACAGCACCAAACGTAAACTGCTCATCCTGCCCCAAAGCCATGACTGCTGACGGACATGTAGGTTTCTTTCCCACATGCACTGTAAAATTTTCTCCATGTTCCCTCATAGATGCAGGTGAAAAACTTCCATTTCCACCTCGGGCTCCAATTTTAGCTAAGGCAGAAGATGAGACCAAAACTGTGACCTGCTCACCATCCAGCAACTCCTCCTCCTCCTCACTAGTGTCTGCCATCTTGGCTAGTAGCCAGGATAGCACAGAGTCCCCTACAGTCCTTATTAACTTATCTCAGGAAATATTTGTCTCACAGACATGGGCAATGTCTCAAAGATTGCCTTTAATTAGCTGAATTCAAAAATGTTCATATGGAGAGTGTATTTTGTTGCATTCAAGAATTATGGAAAAATAAAACTTTTGGCTCAAAACTGTACTTTCCAAGTAAGAGGTAGAGACTCAAAGGAAAAAAACTAACCATTTTCCTCCGGTGCATGGACCAATCAGAACTGGTGCAATGATGTCCTAGCTAGGAGGTGGTGTCACTCTGGACCAAAATAAATAGAGACAAACCCTAAAAGATCCATCCAGTTCTTGCGGTACTTCATGCTAAAAGGATCTGCTGTGGTGTTAAGGACATTTTGCTGTTAAGGACAGTTTTAAATGTTCCCCCCAAAACCAAAACAAAAGGACAGAGACTGCCTATTGATGTTCATCAGCCAGAAAGCAAGCTTGTATTGCCATGTTGATGCCAAAGGAGTCTAGGATCCAGGGTTCAAGTGTGTGAGCAGGAAAAAGAACAGAAGCTACAATAAGGACCAGCCACTTAAGGATCTTTTAGTCATCCAGGAGGAGAAAAACTCACCAAGATTTTAAAGTTAAAAGAAAGAAGACTGTTTTCTTTATTGTTTTGCATATTCTCAGGAATGTTTGCTTTCTTTTGTTTGATTTTCTGAAACCTTGTTGTTTATGTTTACATTGCTTTTTACTTTGTTTACAGTGTTTTACTGTCTATGCAAATATTAGTAGTTAGAAGAACTCTACAGGCACAAATATTTTCTACATATGACATGTGTGTGACAAAAAGGTTTTTCCAGTTATCTAGAACTTACACACAGTGGCCTAGATATTCAAAGCACTGCGCAGTGCGCAAACCATTAGAGTGGTAATAGCACCTGTGTTAGCGTGGAGCAGCAATATTCAAAGGAGTGGATAGCGAATGCAAACTGTAGTAGCTTAGGGCAAACCCATAATATATGCAAGGGGAAAGTGAGGGGGCAGGAACAAGCATACATGCGTAATGGGACATCCAGAGCAAGGCAACATTGTGCACCACATAGCACGGTGCTAGTTACCACCTATAAAGGGCAGGACTTATGCTAGAGCAAACCACAGAGGGAGAGGACCAAACCAGGAAGTCAACATGGCACTAGGCTGCAGTGCAGTGCTGCTGCACCTAATGGCAGCAGTAGTGAAGGATGAAGAAAGGGAGTTGGCCCAACATGGCCCACAACGCAGGTCAAGGAGAAGATACACTGCACATAGGTGGTACTGGTCCAGAGTGTCCTTCGAGATCCTGTCAGATGAGCACATCACTGGCCTGTACAGGATGAACAGGGGAATGTTGAGGCAGCTATGTGAACTCCTACATGAGCAGCTGCAGCCCAAAACCAGATGCAGCCATCCCATGACAGTTGAGGAGAAGGTGACAGCAGCAATGTGCTTCCTAGTCATAGGAACATTTCAGCGACCAACAGGGGACACCATAGGGGTATGCAGTCTGCTACCTCACACCCCTCCTGACCCAGTTCCTAGATGCTTTCCTGCCACATGCTGGTGAATTCATAGTATTCCCCAGAACAGCAGCAGAGCGCAGAGAAACCATGCAGCAATTCTATTGAGTTGCGCACCTACAAGCGGTACTCAGTGCCATTGAATGCACCCATGTTCCCATCTGTGCACCACCTGGTGATGGTAGTGAAGTGTATGTGAACAGGAAGGGGTACCATTTCATCAATTGCCAGGTGGTGTGCAATGCAACAGTGCACA
This sequence comes from Neoceratodus forsteri, assembly GCA_016271365.2. Lineage (NCBI taxonomy): Eukaryota > Metazoa > Chordata > Ceratodontiformes > Ceratodontidae > Neoceratodus > Neoceratodus forsteri. Next base: position 1,203,549,602 of record CM057453.1, on the reverse strand, counting down.
TCAGCAATGTCTTTGCACAGTACCCCGGCAGTGCCCATGACACTTTCATTTGGCACCAGTCATGGCTGTGCCAGGCCTTAGAAGGAGGGCAGGATACCCAGCGGGTACCTAGTCAGTGAGTATCTGTAGGCAGGGCATACACACGCACACCACAGTGGGAGTGGGGACAGGCAGGGGTATGCAAGAAAGGGGTGAGAACAGCAACACAGGTGGCGCACCATGGCAAGGGCAGACAGCAGAACAGCAACACTAATACATGTACATTTCTCAACAGGGGACAGTGCCTATCCGCTGTGATCCTGGCTGCTGACACCCATACCCCTGCCAGCCACAGTGGCTGAGGAGAGGTACAATGAGGCATACGCCACCACTAGGAACATCATAGAGAGGGTCTTTGGCATGCTAAAGATGCACTTCCACTACTTAGACACGTCAGGTACTGCCCTACAGTATAGGCCTCAGAAGGTCTGACATATCATCCTAGCCTGTTGTATGCTGCACAACATGGCAATGAACCATGGGATACAGACACATGAACCTGAGGAACAGGCCGACGGTGACCCAGATCCAGAGGTCAGGGGGATAGTAGAGCAACTTGAGAGGAGAAATCCTCAAATGGCATGCAGGGCCCTGGAGTACAGGAGTGGCATTATCAGGACACTCACAGGCAGGATGGTGAGTAAACACAAAACAGCAAATGTACAGTACAATGACATAGACTTTAATATGTGCAGACAACCACAACAGTGATGACAATCAATAAAGCTTGTGCACAACACAGTGGAGTGATAGTGTGTGACATGGAAATGTACACCATGTGCAGTGCTGGACACACATGTGACATACAGTAGGTGGACAGCCATTGCATGGTTAAGCGGTGTGTTGCCAGAGGTGCCTGGGATGAGGTGACAGCGTGGAAGTGTACCATGACTGTGCATGTGTGATGCGGGTGAGTGTGTGTGTGTGTGGTATGTGTATGTATGTGAACGTGTGGGTGTTTCAGGAGTGTGTGTGTGTGTGTGAACATGCATGGCAGCTTTGCCTATTTGAAGTGAATACCACCATGCACAGAATGCACACCATGCTCGTTGGACACAGAGCTAGGGGTGCTCTGCATTGATGAAATATTTGGGGAGGACTGCGGTGAGGCTGGGAGAATGGAACGCCTGCCCCCCCACTGACCTGCAGACCCAGCCATGGTGGGTGGCCAGCCATGATGATGCGGGATGCCGGCCGATGCCTGTGATGCAGTGGTGCTGGAGCCTGAGCCCATGCCCACCCTCAGATCACTAGAGGCCTCCTTGTAACATGCGCGACATGGCCACGCTGTCCCACATGCACACCTTGCTGACCACCGCACCCCATACAGCACAGTGGCAAGATCAACCACAGCAGCAGTGAGACCCACAAAGCCACAGCTGAGCGTGGCTACCATGCGCTCCATTCTATCTTCCGCCTGTTGCACTGCACAGGCAAAGCCCATGCCCACAGTCTCCCACAGCTGCAAGAGCTAATGCTGCATCTGCCGCTGAAAGGCATGCAGGTCCAGCTGGGCCTCATGCTGGGACATCAGAGCAGCCTGGAGCAGAGTCCAAGGTCCCTGAACATCTGGCACCATGTGCACAGCAATGTCTATGTCAGCTGGGGGTTGTCCCTGCCATTGGTTACAGTGGGGACGCTGTGCAGGTGGTGGCTGTCGATGTTCCTGGGGCTGCAGGTCCCTGTGGTGTGTTGTGCCCCTTGTGGGGCCAAATCCACTCCCCATGGATGGCACCACCTGTCCAGCGGTGCACACTGCTTGCCCACCTGGCCCACATCCTGCTGTACCATAATGCCACTGGTGGCTTGCCCCTCCACCCCCATGGCCCCCATGTGGTGTACCCCAGCAGAACCCACCCCTACACCACCACACAGTCCCCTCCACAGGCAGGTAGTACTCCTGGTCTTATCCCACAGATCCATGGTCACTGGTGACCATCAGGATGACCACCTGGCCACCACTCAGATCGTCCATCTGTGCATCGTCTAACATGACACTGACTTCCACATCCCCAGCATCCTGATCCATGGAGTCATCCTCCCCCACAGGCAGGTGTAACCCATGTCCTGTGGCCTGCCACCCATGTGCTGTTGCAGATGGTCCACACGGGGCACCCAGTCCGGAGGTCATTGGCAAATTGGTGTCATCCTCCTCCTCCTGCACCATGGCTCTGTCCCAGCCATGTGCTGGCCCACTGCATGCTGTGCACCCACTGCAGTGAAACACAAAAGGACAGTGTCAGTGACCTGTAACACACACAGTAGGCCAGAACCACCACCAGTACATGCACACCCTAGGCTGTGTGACACACACCACGGCCATGCATACCACACAGTGCATTCCCTGTCATTGCAGGATGTTGCCCCATGCATGCACCCCCTAACACGGTGCACAAGTAGCAGGATGCATGCAGTGGTGAATGCCTTGCACACCACATTGCATTATGTGTACAGTGTGCACAATGTACCACCACCATGTGTGCATAGTACATGCCACACATCAGTATTACAGTGGTCCACCAGCACCAGTGTAGGCATGCCTTGTAGGGTGTAGACAGGCAGCAACTTACCTGTCCTAGGTGTAGGACATCTCACACCCACCGCCAATGACACAACAAACCACCACTGGCTGCAGTGTAGAGGTGACCAGGATCATGAGTGGGTCCTCCTCACACTGTTGCCTGGCCTGTGACTTCTTCTCCAGTCCATAGGCATTCATGGAGCTGTATTGCCTCTGCCTCCATGGCCCAATGCAGCAGATCATTCCACCTTTTTCTGATGGCATCCATGGTACATCCCCAGCCTCCCACAGCATTCACCTCTGCTGTTACGGGCATCCCACATCTGTCTCCACGACAGAATCTGTGGCCTTGTGGCCATGAAGCACCTGCTTCTGCTCCTTGACCCCATGCACCAATGCCTTCAGCTCATCCTTGGAGAATTTGTAGGCACAGATACATTCCTGTCATGCAGCGGCACCTATGAGAGACATGAAGAGAGACACAGGTCACATACTGTGGTGTGCAAGCAGATCACACAGTGCATGTCACCCTACAGGCCTACCATGCATGTCCTGTGGCAGAACAGTGCAGACCCTGGTCATGCTACACGCAACACAACATGATAAGGTACAGCACACATTGCAGCCATGTGGCATGGCTACTCTTGTGTGCACGGTGCAGGCATTGCCTGTGGCCCCGTACTGTGGTCGTGATCCCCCTGCACCATGTGCACATGCCACATTGGACACTGTAGCCAATCACGATCACCTACCCTCACACGCCATGGCACATGCATTGCCCCACATGGCCAGGAGCGAGTGTAGGTCCCTGTGTCCCTCATCCCCAGTGCATAGAGCCCACACTGTGTGGAGTGTGATCATGCCGACACAGGCATCACACTCAGGATGTTCCATCCAGCTGGTTGACAAGCACAGTGGCCATGTACAGCACTGACAAAGCAGTGTTGTGCTGACATGGGGGCCTGCAGGTGTGTGCTCTGTCCCATGTGTGTCCAGTGGTCATACACAGGTGTGTACAGTGCAGGGCAGGGCCTACACACATCCCTGTACCATACAGCCACGTGCTCTGGCTGGTATACAGACCTGCCTGTTACTGCTCTGCCTCCTGAGACATACTCCTCTGTGCATCTGCTGAGTATTGTAATCCCCTTTGACAGCACAGGTGGAGCACTATTTGCCCTTAAATAGTACTGCTTGGCAGTCATGCCTATTATGCATGCAAATGAATTGGTAATGATATGCTAAGCACCCTGTTTGCCCCTTGCATTTACATAGGCCTTTTGAATATGTGCCCTGTTAGCGCCTGGCAATGAGCATAGCGCCAGGCAAACCATTATTACTAGTGCAGCGCTAGCACACTAGTGCAGCACTACGTAACCTAGCACTACAACAGCACATGCGCATTTGGTCATTGGCCTGTGCTAGCACACCAGTGTTGTGTGACATAGCACCACGTTACAGTGTAGTGTGTGGAGCACTGTGCATGTGCACTGTGGCACACTGGGGTCATGGCAGGGTCATGCATGCACTCCATGCCTCTTCAGAGTGGCGTGGTGCCACCACCATGTGACTGCGCAGTGCTATAGCTCAGGTTGAAAGTGGGCCCAGGGTGTGTCAGAGACTGGGGCAGTGCTCTTCATTTCTGTGTGTTCTTCCTGTGTGCAATTCACTGGGGATATTATCACCTGTGGATTATCATGTCAGGAGGCATAGGCAGTGCACGGTGGTGCATAGGAACAGGCACTGTGGGGATGTTGAGACAGCAAACCTTGTGCAACTGGTTCAGCAGAGGCACTGACACCTGTTTGGGGAGGCCAGGGATGGTGACCTCCCATGACGCCAGGTGTGGGCATCTGTTGCATGACACTTGTTGGAACGGACAGGCATCCCATGGGCTGCCAAGAAATGTAGGCACTGCTACACTGATTTGCATCGCAGGCAACAGCAGCAGCTGGAGCATTATAGGAGGATGGTGCATGATGGAATGGTTCAAGTGCCAGGTAGGTGGTGCCACACAATGCATGCATGCATTATGTGTTCATCTGTCTGCTGGAGTGTGTGTGTGTCACTGTGTGTGTATGTTACCAGATGTGCTGTTGTGTTGGGAGGTATGGCTGGGCAGGGCACTCCTGCCCCAGACCCTTGTTGCCCAGGTGGTGGGGCTGTCAATGTGGGTCCCTTGGGTGGCACAGTGATACAGGGTGTCTCGGGGGGTGGCAGGGTAGCCAGGCATCTTCCGTGGCTGTCACAGTGATTGTCACTGCATGGTACATGTTGCTGTGTCCATGGTGGTTGCAGTGCAGTCATGCTGTTCACAACAGCAACACATGACCACAGCTAACACTGCAGGTCTGGGGCATGCAGACAGTGGGACCTGCCATGGGTCTGTCTGGCAGTCAACACTAGTGTTGTGTGGGGGGGGTTGTTTCCTGGGTACATGGTGTGACATCACAGCAGTGTGTGCATCATGTCACTGTGCGCCTGCGTGCGGTGAAGGTGCACGGTAGTGTGTCTACATGTCCTGGGTGATTGGCACACATGCAGTAGGCCATGGTGGCCACATGTGGCCATGGTACGGCATGCCTGGCGGGGGCCACTGTGTGGCTGCATCATGTGTTCAGACACTGTTCCTGGGCTGTGCAATGTCATCTTTCTTTTGGGGGTGGGGGTGCATCTTGCTCTGGTTAACATGGTCACTGCTCTGTCTTGCGCTAATGCTGCTGTTACCTCTTTCCACTGCAGAGCAGATTGTGCAGCATGACCCAGGAATGGAGGCCAGGAGGGTCAGGGCTGCCTAACAGGGCAGCCCTAGGTGCCAACCATGCCACAGCAGGTGGAGGAGAGCAGCCTGAGGCCAGGGCCTATGTGTGAGTGCATTTATGTTTTTGCTGTGCTGTGCTTTGGGAGCGTGTGGTCACAGCAATGGTCTGCCATCAACAATGCAGGCGGATGCACAGCCATGTGCATGGTACCATGGCGGGTGCACCATTGTATTGTGTTGCTCACCAGTGTGGCAGAGTGCTGCCGGTGTATGGGTGGGTGGTTGCTGTACAGTGTTGTGGGGGGGGGGGTTGTGCTGTATGGGCCCATGTCAGCATGCACAGATGGCAGTGCTGTTCATTGTCCGTGACCGTTGTCCATGTTCTGCTGTTCACATGGCAAGTGCGATTTCTGGGTGCAGTCCACTGTTGTGTGCACATTGTAGTACAAGGGTATTGTGTGGTGGCATCCAGCAGCCTACCCCTGCTGGTGTGTGTGCCTGTGGTATTGCTGCTTCTGTGGGATGGTTAGGCCTTGGCACAGGTGGTCCAGTGGCCAGACGCTGTGCCTGCATTCTGCTGCTCTTGCGCCCATATCAGTTGTTGTTGTGCCCATCCTTGTGCTATGCTTTTATGTGACTTTGGACAACTTGTTCTGACATGTATCCTCCCATGTGCATATTGTAGCACGGCCCACTTCCACTGCCGTCTCGGGGACTGCCTGTCTGGCTGCACTGTCTCACTGTGTGCAGTGCTGGGTTGGGTGGTGTCGACCATGGCATGGTGTTGTTGGGGCCTGACATGCATCTCCATGTCCACTGGGTCTTTGGTTGTTGCCTGTGGCATCCAGGCCCACCCTGTGGGTGCATGTTGTTTGCACCTTCCATTGCATTCCTCAGCATCACATTGGCATGGCTGTTGGGATATGCTGTCCATCCCTGGGTTGATGCCTGGGGTGCATTGTGCCTCCTTGCTGGTTTCCCATCCTCACATGCTCCTCCTTACTCCTGTAGGTCCACGGCATTCTTCCTTGTGGGCAACCAGGCCTGAGGAGTTGGAGGGCAGTGAAGAAATCCTTCATCACATTGTGCGGCAACAGAGGACTTCGATCGAGCAGCAGGTGATGCTCATTGCAGAGACCAGAGGGTGGCCACTGTCCTCGAAGCATGACTGCTGAAACCACCAAGCATCCAGTCATAGGACTGTTCCCTAGTTTGTTTGCCTTCCCTTCATGGACTGCTGTACTTTCTGCTGCTTTTATCCCTGTTCCCCTCTTTGCCATTGCCATTGCTTTTAGTCTTTGTATTAGTAGTTGTTAGCTTTTGTGTTTGTAGTAGTCGTAGTAGTTGTAGTAGTTGTAGTAGTGGTAATAGTTTTAGTTGTACTAGTAGTAGGTTTGATTGTGGTACTGTTAGTAATAGTTGTAGTTGTAGTCCTGTTAGTTATAATAATAGTAGTTGTTCTTCTAGTGTTAGCCATTGTAGTTGTAGTACTAGTAGTAGTAGTAGTAGTTGTAGCATTGCTTTTTTTGGTACTGTGTTCCTATCATTGCTTTCTGTTGTACATATTGTTGTTCATGTTCATCTGTTGGTTTGTCTTTTTTACATTATACATTACACTTTCCTAATTATACTGTGTCCTGTGTCGTTCTTGGGTGCTTGTGTGTCATGTTGTGGGTTCTGCACTGCTGTCTGCTCCTGGTTCCTTTTCGGGGCTGTGCTTCATTGTATGTCTTCCAGGGCATTGTGGGGTTACCTCTGCACTGTATTCCTGTGGGTGTTTGCACTGTCTGCCTGGGTGCTAGATTCATTGCTGTCTTATTTGTTATATTCAGTGCTGTCTTATTCCCGGGCTATTTTTGCCCTGCACTCCCAGCCCTGTTTGCCCAGCTTCCTTAGCATGCTATATTCAGCACGATTAGCACTGGGCTATTCCTTTTGGATATGGCAGGCTATTTGGTCTAGTACAATGTTTGCACGCTGGGTAGTGCTGATTTTAGCCCGGAGGCTTTGAATATCTGGTCTAATATGTTTAAAATAAGAGATTTGAGCTAGTCTTACAATTATTTATATAATTTATGCAAATTTGGTAACATGAGGCTAAAGGCTTAGCTAATGCCCATAATAAAAATTGGTAATCTGACCTATTGTTACAACATTGTGGGGCTTGTCTGGGATAATTGTTTAGTAAATAACAGTCCATACCCTAATGCATATGAGAAATAGCGATTATTATTATTTACAAAGTTACTGAATGGCATAAATAATATTTTTTTCTGTTTTTGCTTCTCAGTGAAAGCTAAAGATACCCCTAAACAAAGTAAGAAAAGACAGAAAGAAGTAATTGTCTGACTCAGTATTTTTGCAAGCAAGGAAAAGACCTTTGAAGCATCCTAAGAAAGATTTGATTATTTGGTTATTTAAAACAGCAGTACTATGTAAAAATATTGCACTTTTTCAACAGTTTATTCCCTGTGCTCTGCTGAGCATGTCCCTGGTGTTCTTTCCTGCATGCATTGTACTATCACTTCATAATCAGCTTAGTTGTCCTTTGTTTTTGTTTACATTTCTGCCTCCCGCCATGTTGACAGCAGCAGTAAAAGATAGGCAGACAGACAGACACCATATTTTCTGTAGATCTACAGAAAATGGAAATTGATCACTTCCTGGATAGGTAGTACTACTGCTTTAAACTGTTGTATTGTGTAAAAGTTATTGCTATTTAATTGTTGTTCAAAAAGATACTATTGCTGTTGTTAAAGTTAGTTATCATTGTTGCAAAAAAAACGACAACTGCAGATATGATTCAGACAGATATAGAGGTGCAACTTTTAGAGTTTTTAACGCCTCTTTTTAAAGAGGAGCCATTCATACTGCTAGTCAGAACTGTGGCCAAGATGAAAGAATAGAACAGTTAGAAAGACTTAACTTAGATTACTCAGAACTGATTGATAAACGGTATGGTGATAAACTAAGTTTAGTTAATGAAACAAGACAGCTAAGGGAACAACTGCAGGATAAATCTTATGACTGCAGTAGACTTTGAGGCCAGATCCTATTACTAAAGAAACAGTTGGAGGAAAGTAAAGAGAGAATAACTGATAACGATTTGACTTGGTTAGTCTAAAGACTGACATTGATGTTTTACAAAATACTGCTAAACAGCAGAAAGAGCAGCATTCAACTTTGGAGAAGAAGAGGGCCAAAATATTAAATGCTAATGAGCAGGTCACTAAGGATTTAGCCAAGAGTGAAAAAAGGTATAAAGATGTAAAGGAACAATTTGAAAGTAAGGCGGAAGAGTGGTCACAGAAGAAGTACCTGTTAGGCAACAGGAAGGAGGAGACCTCTCAGCCAAAAAACCTAAGTTGGTCACTCCCTAGTTTTCTGCCCCAGGGTAATGGACAGGGAAAAAATACTGAAAAGAGATATTATCCTTTTTGAAATTCTTTCTGTGCAGGACCTGCAAGAAATACAGGCCTTTATCCATGACACTCCACCCTCAGTCTAGTGCTGAAGAAAATTCAGAACAAGAGGAAATAGTGAAAGAAGAAAAAATATATAGAGGCAAAGAAATGGATGCACCAACAGAACTAAAAAGAATATAAAAGAAGCCAGATAAACAGGCAGAAAAGGGTAGATCTAAAGGTGGAGCTTCACAAGGTGAACTGAGTGAGGATAGGCAATGTAAATAACAGTATACCATTTTGGAAAAAACATATTTTTGAATTAGGAAGAGAAGTCAGAGACCTAAAGGCCCCAAAAGAAGATGCCAAGGGTAAAATAAAATTCTGGGAAGACCAAGAGCATCTGAGGAATCAGGCACAGATGGCTCCTCCCCTGAAAAGGGATATTCCTGTTCAAAGGAGGAATCAAGTGATAAGCGTTAAAACAGACATCAAACTAAACAAAAAAAAAAGTTTTGGTTCCAAAGATGAGTCATCTGATAGGTCCAAAAGAGATAAAAAGATGTCTGAAAAGAAACAGGGTTATTTAAAATCAAAGGCTGTTACACAAGCCTTGAAGTTGATGTGAGATAGGTACAATTCTAAAACTGCAAAGGAGGGCATTTAGCAGCATATTCAAAAACTGAAAGAGTGCTATGAATCATTGTCCATAACTGATGAGGGAGAACAGAGTTTTGTAATCAGGTGGTCTGTCGATGACCCTCAAGCTCAGTGGTCAAGAATACCTAGAGATAGTAAAAATAAACCAGATAGGCTGTACAAATTCCTGAAAAAGGAGTTTGGTAAATATCATGCCAAAGGGGTAGCCAGGTTTGCTGCCTACCAGATGCAATGTGGTATTGATCAAAGTCCAAGGGAATATTATTATAAGTTGAAGGATGTGTACTTTGGAGCAGAAGATCACTCAGAAAGTAACTCAGATGACTTCCAATACTTATATTATCAAGGTTTACCCTCTTCTATTAGGAAACAATTAGCACCTGAGGTTAAAAGGAGGCCCAGGAGTGTTCCTCGGTTGTAAAACTGGCAGAACAAATCTGGGACTCTTGAAGAGGTGATGAATCCCTCCACAAAAAGGGGCTCTACTCCCAAAGTCCAAGTGTCTGAAGTAACTGCTCTGATACTTTGGCTATGGAAGAGGATGAGCTATCTATTCCCAAAACAGGAGGCAGGAAAAGGGCAAGAAAACACCACCAGCAAAGCTATGGAGCAGTCCAAGGCTGTACACTACCCCGTAGTGATGATTCAATCTACCAATTCTTCCCAACCTTCCCCTGTTGTGGTTCCACCACCAGGTCCTGAGCCACAGTTCTTCCAAAACCCTCAGCAATTCCCACAGTCTCAGCCATACCAAAACCAGGGACCCTCCTATGGAGAATATGACTCTGGTAGAGGGTGTGGCTGAGGGTATGGGAAAGGATACAACAATGACCATAGGGGGTACAATAATGACTATAGACATGGTAGAGGCGCCTATGTAGGGGTGCTAAAATTATGACCATGATCAAAACAAATACAGGCCCCAAGGCAGGTCTAGATCCAGTTTCTCTAGCCTAGAAGTCAGGATTAAAAGGCCACAGGAAGAGGTGAGGAGGGAAATACAGGAAGTGGAAAAACAAGTGGCATTTCCTCAGAACTACTTGTCCAGACCACCCCAGTTATCCTTTGCACTTCATTCCCCTGTGCCAAACTCTGCAACATCTGGTGCAGTTGGGACTAGCACCAATCTTGAACCCAACTGACTAGTGCCTGCTGTTCTCTGTAATGCTGCCCAGGTAAATTAAATTGCAATTGCTGATGATGGTAGTGAAACTGCTATGGAATTTAATAATGAATGCATGCCAAAGGAAAATGAAAATGTTAACTCAGAATCTAACCTTTCCCTAGAGGTGTCCAGAGTTACTGCTGCAAACAATGTATTGGGTCACAGTGAACCTGCACTGTTGCCAGGAGTGAAAAAAAATAATAAAAAATTCTACCTAGGCAACTTAATCCCTGGGGGGCAAATAGGTTTCACGTTGACATAAACATTGAAAACAGTCTAAATCATGAAGCTTCAGTGGATTTCAGGAGCAGAAGTGACCCTGATGTCCAGGCACTTCTATAACAAGCTGACTAAAGGGGTGGTACTAAAAACCCTCTATGAAAGTTGTAGGTTATGGGGCCGATTCAACAGACTCCAGGTAAAGTGTGGCTGAGATTAAGGTTTGGCAAAATAGAAGTCACCCATCCAGTGTATATCTCTGATAGAACTGGGCATGATTTCTTAATTGGTAATAACCATCTAAAAAGGTTTTGACCAATCACTGACTACTTTCATGGAATCTTGTGGTCACAGGTAAACAGGCCCATTCCATTTGAGAAGAGTCTTAAGGCTTCTAAACAATCAGAATCATGTTATCTAGAGAAAAATGATGCAATGACTAAACTGAGTTTTGTACATTCTGCTGTACCTGATGTATCTGTACTAGGTAATTCTGAAAATTTGGCTCCATGGAGAAGTAGAGCTCATGTGGTTTGTTTGTCAAAGCATGATGTGATCAAGTCTGAGGTTAATACAAAAGGCCTAACTTTCTTCATAAAGGAAGTGATCCCTGTTATCTTAGAGACCCATCCTGCATCTGACATGGGGACATTGGATTCTGAGTACCCAACCCCCTCTGGAGATGGTGGAAAAGGACGCTGCCACCGAATCATGGGTCCTTTCACTGTACTAAGGTCAGAGAAAGGTGCCCATCAAAGCAAAGAGTTTGCAGACTTCTAATTCTGTGTTATGCTTAGGTTATGAACACTGTCTAATGAGTGAACTGTTTTGCAAAGTGTTATAAAGGCAGGGGCAAAGTTTAACATTTGTAAGGAAACAGGAGTGGTTTAAAAATGTTCCTTACCAGGAAAACAGCTTGAAAAGCATAGGCATCTGTGCGTTGAATCTCCAAATTAGGCAAAAGAAATTACAACATTCTGTAAAAGTAAGACAATGCCTAAAATCTCCCATGTACCTTGGGTTAGACATCCTTGTACAATTAGGTGTGTATGTTAACCTGGCCAGTGATGTTCTTTGGTCACGAATGGGGGGGACCCTTACCCAATAAAAGTGATACAGGCCTTGAGGTCTGGACAAACTATTCTTCAAGTGTGCCAGACAGCGAGTGGTTAACTAGAACAATTCCAGGTAATGTAAATGAATTCTGTCTTTGGGTTAATGTACAAAAAGGCCAATATGTGCCTGACCAAACTGCACTATTTGTGCTTTACAAGCAACTTAGCGATACAGGTTTATAAATCCATTCCATACTTTGATTGGACATGAGCAGCCGAGTAATGTACATTTTGGCACAAAACCCAACTATAGAGCCTATCACTATAGAAACTAACTGTGACTTAAAGGTAGCGATAGCGGAATCCTTCTATGATTGGAATTAGTTGTTCAAGGTATTGGGAAGCTATCAGAGGAAATTGTTCCGAAGAATGAGACAGATGAAGAGATTAGGTCTATATCAAATGCTTTAAATGTTTTACAAGAAATGTGTCCAGTAAATAAGGAAGAAATGCATGCATATAAAGTTAAAAATAATTATCTTGTACTGTCCACTATGGTTAATTAAACAGAGCAATTTAAAGAAATACACGTGGTTGATACTGAAAATGTTTATAATATAATAGAAGATGAGATAGAAGTAGGTGAAAATTTACTTTTTCCTAACGTTAAAGAACAAATTGAACAAGCTATACAAGTATGTACTTGTAAAACTGAAGCAAAAAAAGAAAAGGTTAATGAAATGTTCTTTCAGTTCAAGGGCATGTTCACAAAATAAGCTCATGATTGTGGCGTGACTGACCTTCATATTACCAGGGTGCCAAATGACCCTTGTAAAGGTCCAGTTTATGTACGCCAGTACAAAATACCACTAACATCTTACGAACATGTACAGGAGATACTGGGTACCTTAATGGAGAGAGGAATTATAAAACAAGTGAACTCTGTTAATAATTCCCTCATTTGGCCTGTATTAAAACCTACAGGAAAGCAGAGGCTCACTATTGACTTGTAACCCTGGCACCATTATACCGAGGGCTATTACACCTGCCTGTATCCCCAATAACAAGTTGAGGGGCATGGGTTCATAACTACCTAGTATGGGGGGGTTCATACTAGTAGTAGTGCTATACTTATAGTGCCTCCACCCAGAGAAATTATGTGGGTAACTACAGTAGGTACAGCCTTCTGGGAAGCTAATACCAACCACAATCTCATCTAGTGACCTTTTACAAAACTCTGAACAACTGCAATGTTCAAAAATTGAAATACCAAACAGTTTTTGACCATGGTCTGACCACTTATCAACAGGATCTGGATCTCTGGCTCGTGCCCTATAACCCCCTGCAAAAGATAGTTTCAATAATACCAGCATGCACTTTCAATATGCTTTGCAACACATTCGATGACTTTAGGCCAGGTAATAATATGCTCACAAGCCAGATTAACATGAAAACTGTAAATCAGATTTATTAAGGGGGACGTGAACAAGGAAGGGGCTAAAAATTTAGGCAAACAATTAGCATTCTGATTTAATTCAGGCTGTTTATGCATGCACTTAAAGTCCCAACCATATAATTCAACTACACTGGGTACCCAGAATGTTAAACAGGCTAGGTTGAAGTGTTGTCCGGGGTGGCCAGTGTTGCAGCTGATGTTTGGGCCCTTTGCTGGAAAGAAAAACAGTTAACCATGCAAACAACCCAATTATTTGTAATCCTGAGCCAGAAGGCTCAGTCCTTTGCAACCCAAGAGAAGCAAAACAATTAGATGACACCAAAGATGATTTAAAACACTGTTGCAGGGTGCTACCCTGATTGTACTCACACTACCAGGATTTAGCTGCACATCCGGTGAGATATAGACCTCATGGTGATGATCAATGGGTAGGGGAAAGCAGGGCCAACACAATGCACCTTTTTATGGTCGCAAGCTGTGTGATGGTGTTGTGCAGGGGGGCTGAATCCCGGAGCCAGTCTTTCGCTGAGTGGTCTCTGGTGCAGGAGTAACAACCTAGGCTGAGATGGCAAGGCCCAGGTAGAATGAACAGTTCTGGCAAAGTTCATATCTTCTGCTGGTAAAGCCTCCAGTTGGCATAACAGTTTCTCTCGTGGGGAACCAATCTCGACCCATGAAAACACAGTCAGCACATTTAAATCAATAAACTGCTTTAGACAACAGTTCGGATTCAGTCCGGTTGCAAATTACAGCTTAACTGCACAAATCCTGTGATTTCGAGAATGATCCACATACAAGCTGGACTGACTGCTTACTAGAGCAAAATCTGTTAACACTTTTTCTGGTCTACTGGCAGGCAGTTCCAAGCTCCAATCCTCTTTTGGACAGGAGGAATTTTCACAGGGTCTTCCCTGTGAAAGGACAGCACAGATCCACACAGGATCCCTTCTCCTTGATGTCTCGAGCTGAACACCCAACAGACTATTTTAAACAATCCCTCTTAAGACAAAGGACAGGGTTCCAGAGATCTGGTTGGCTGAGCAAGCTGTCAATTACAGTCTGATCACTCTAATTGGCTGGATCCTTTGGCACAAGGAATTTGCCCCTGTATTTCCCCCACAAGTCACTGGTCTTGTCCCATGAGTCCCTGGCTGAAATCCTGGCTCGTGACTGGCTGTTGCACTCCCAAAATGCTGGCTGCTGAAAAATGCCATGTCCCCATATTGCAGTCCCACATCTTCTTTAGTCTGATGCAGCCAGGAGAAATAGTTTATTTATTTTCAACCCCCACACACTCTCATAGCCCTGACTGTGCCCTTTCAAACAAGCCCACACATGTGTATCTCATCCCTGTAGTTCTTGAGACGCTGCCGCCATAACACAGACCTCCCCCAGGCAGCAGCAACAACTTAATGAATATTCATGTGAGGCTCATGCACATTAATGAGCCCCGCTAGTAGCCCCTTGCTCAAACTCTTTATTTTTTCCCCCAGGCGGCATTTGAGTTGCTTCTTTCTGGTCACCAGCCCTCTTTAAGCTGAAGAGAGGTGACAGGACCAGGAATTTCCTTTTTTGCTTGACTGCATCATCTGTCGAAATAGCAAAAGGCACCAATTGTGCCTACGCGAGTGCCAGTGGCCCGCAAACAAGGCTGGCAGCTCGCGTTTAAATGTTTAAGCCTGAACTGGGCTAAATAAATAAAACTGCTACTTTGGGGGAGCTTGGGCAGCAACCGGAGACTAGGAGCATCAGAGAAACTTCGGCATGGCGGGGGACACAGCGGGACACCAGGCAGCGGGATGAAATCAAAGAGCCCCAAAGGACATGGGGGCAATTAAGGTAAAGTCCTGGGGGGGGGTTACATCTCTCCCCTGCCTGAAAAGCTTGCCATCTGTGCCAAGACTATAACAAACCAACAGTAACACTTTACTATACCTTAAAATACTATAACATTATTAGGCCTGATATATGACAACTATATACAGTTTAGCATACTATTACTTTAAATTTAGCACTTTGTCATGACATTTCTGCATTTAGTCATTACATTTTGTTTTTTTTCAGCAGGCTAACCATAAAAATGACATTTGACCCTTTTACTCTTAGACCCTAAGCATTTGTTTGATGGAGACATATATGGAGCACCTTTTAACTAATCCCTCTACATCTGTAAGGGTAACCCCTAAAACACTGGGTGGAATGCTTAACTATCACTTGGGAAGATTTATTTATTTATTTAGTTTTTGTTAACCGGGTAAGTGCACTAGCCATCAGGTGACTATTTTCAGGCACGACCCGGGAGGTACAGTTACAGAACATATCAATACAGTAAACTTACACATAACAAGCAAGATACATTGGAAAAAGGACATAGTGATACAGTACAGTTATAGCATAACAATTGAGAATCATCAGACATGTATTCATTGTTCAAAACTAGGGGGTGAGGTGGTAGGGGACAGATGGGTAGGTGAAAGGGGAGAGTAGAGCACCCAGGGGAATAAAGGGGAAGGCAGGAGGAAAAGTTAATGCAGAAGGGAGGCAGCGAGTGCGGCTTTAGAGGAAGAAGGTTACCACCTGCAACCGGGTTGGTGGAACCGGGGGTCGGTAGGAGAGAAGGAGAGGTCGGGAAGAGGGGGAAAGTTACGGCAAGGAGCATGAAAGAGGGGAAAGGTGATGGGCAGGAGAGGGAAGGTGGTAAGGACCGTGAGCAACGGTATAGAAGGATAGAAGGGGTGGAGGGATGTCAACTAAGGGGACGGGGGAGGACGAGAAGGTAAAGAGCAGTGCAGGGTAGAAAAGTGCAGGGTACATCGGTGGCTGGGGATGAAGGGGCATGGTATAATGGTCAAGGGAGCGCTCCTGGGTAAGAGCGAGACAGCACGAAAGGAGGGAGAATAACACATAAGTGAGGCGGCGAATACGGCTTTAGCGTCACAGGGTTACAACCTGCGACCGGACCGGTGGAACTAAGAGACAGCATGAGAAAAAAGGGGAGATCGTAAAGTTACGGCAAAACGTGGACAGGTGGAAGAGATGATAGGTGGGAGAGGGGAGGGGGTGAGGACAGTACATAAAGGGAGATGAAAGACAGATGCATGAAGGAGGGGAAAAGATAGCAGTGAGAAGGGCAGAATGGTGAGAGGTGGATCAGAAGGGAGACGGCGAAGTAAGGCTTTAGCGGAACAAGGTTACAACCTGCAGCCGGACTGGTGGAACTGAGAGACGGCAGGGAAGAGAGAAGAGATCGGCTAGCGGGGGAGTGTTGCGTCAGGGAACAGGAGGGCGAGAGTAGGAGAGGAGGGGTAAGGACAGTATAAAAGGTGAAAGGAGGGGTGGGTAAAGTGGGAAGGGAAGAGAGGAGAAGTAAGGATGGTGAGGGGTTACAAGCTCGGAGGACGTGGGTTAAGGAAGGAAGGATGGTAAGGGATAATAGGCTCAGGGGACGAGGGTAAGCTAAGTGACTAGGCAAATGTAGAGAAATTACACCAGGATGTGATATCCATACCAGAGGTATAAGTACAGGGCGTCAGTGAATACAATTATGAAGTAGCATCAAGACATATAAGACAATGTGGGTAAAAGTATAAACATTTACAATGGAGCAGAAGAGGTGATCTGGATAGGAACTAAGGATTTTAAGTGGGATCAAAACAAACACATTTGTCCATCGAGGCAAGGAATGTTCTTAGTCTGTGCTTAAAAGCTGCATGTGATGGGGCACTTCTTAGGTCCAGGGGCAGCAGGTTCCAGAAGTGGGGGGCAGCATAACTGAATGATCCAGAACCCTTGTTTGTACGGCAGAGAGGGACAGTTAGTAAAGATTTGTCTGATGATCTAAGGTCCCATGAAGGTATCACTGGCTGGAGCAGTTTTGATAAAGATGCTGGCTTGGACATTCTGATGATGGTGTCTGAGAGGCTGCAGAGGTAATATTGCCTGGTGGAGGAGGGGGACAGCCAGCCTAGGTCTTTGTACAGCTGACAGTGGTGTTTCAGGCATGGTCCTTTTGCCGCATACCTACAGATTAGGTGCATAGATAGAATAGATGCAGTGAAGATGCAGTGAACACTAACTTGGGCAAGGAATTTGCTGTGACATATACCCCTTTGTGAACTACATTCATGGGCAGATCTACAGGCATTCCTATTGTGTCATATGTGAGTCGAACCACTGGCTTTACTGCACTGGCTGAATGTCTAGGTGGAAGAGACACTGGCACTTGTTTTTCAACATTAGCATTCGGTGTAGCTACTCCTGGCTCACTATCCACCAATAAGACAGCTTCTGACGAAAGACTGACTGCACTTGGTTTAGCACTTGAACTTTCAGGTTCTTGAGACTCAGGCCAGTCTAAGAGAGGTATTTCAACAAAGTCTGAATCATTCAACACACTGTTAGCTCTTGCTGGAATAACATTGTCTGGCACTTGATCTGGTTCATTAGGCCCACTGGCTTCAGCATCACTTGAATGCTCTCTGACAGGTCCACCATTTTCTTGGTCAGAATCCGATATCTCAATTTCTGATAATTCCACCAGGGCTAAAGAGTTAGCTATGTCAGAACTCACACTTTGAACATCCCCATCAGAAGGTTCATGTTCAATGGAGGAATCAGGATGGCCTGGCATTACTGGACTACTTGGATCATCTCATCTGTTGTACAAAGGGTTGCCTTGAAAGACTTGAGCCAGTTCAAAAGAAGGAAAGAAGACAGTCCCAAAGTCACTTTCATCATCATCATCATCTGAATTGACACCATCATATTCTATACTGGTTATAGCAGAGGGTAGTAACTGTGGATTGTCAATAAGTTGAGGTTTTGATGGCTTGTGTCCAGCAGAAAAAGTGATAGGATCTCTTGGAGCAGGATCTGGCAATGCAGTGTCTATAACCATTTGCCTAATAGGTAACAGATGATTTCTATGAATATTCTTTACTGCTTTGGGATCGCCTTCTGGACGTGCTTTGTATTCGGACAATTCAGCAAGCTTACTGATTAAGATGTAGGGCTGATGACTCCATTTGTCAGGAATTTTGTTTTTCCTGGAATCCCAGATTTCTCATCAGTAATCAATCCCTAGGTTGCAACTCCTGAGCTTTGACACTTTTGTCATGGCGCACTTCGTTTGCTAGATTTTTCTTGGCAGCCATAGTGTGGGCAAGTTGATACGCATGGTTTAGTTGTGCTTTCAACTTTTGAACATACTGCAGATAGTTGTCTGAATGTGCTCCATCAGAAGAAACTCCAAAGCAGATGTCAACAGCTAGTCAAGCTTCACGACCAAACATAAGCTGATAATGGGAGAAACCTGTGGCATCATTCTTCGTGCAGTTATATGCGTGGACTAGTGCACTGATTTGTTGGCTCCACTTCAGTTTGTCTTTTGGATGTAGGGTGCCAAGCATATCTAACAATGTTCTACTATGCAGTGTCAGTGGCTCAGCAGGTTGCACACTCACCTCTGAGGCCAGAAGATCAGAAGGCTGTGGGTTCTATCCCCACACCTGGCACTTGGGTTAAATTCCAATACTGACACTGTAGTACAGCATGAGGGAGGTGCTGCACTCCTGAGGTTCCATCTTTCGGATGAGACGTTAAACCAAGGTCATGTCTGCCTGTTCTGGTGGTTGTTCAGGTGGACATTAAAGATCCCATGGCACTTCTTGAAAAGAGTAGGGAAATTTTTTATTAATAAACGTCAAAAATAACTCATACAGACTCAGAAATAAGTGTTGCATCACACAAAGACCAAAAAGAAAAAACCCTATAACAAAATCAATATATATAAAACATACACCATCTCATATGCAAAATGCCACCTCCATGTTCATTCTAATCTGTAAAGAGTTTTTCTGTGTTACAACCCACCAAAAGCAGTGTCTGTTGTTAAAACAGTTTCTAACATAATCATCATAATTAGCAAAACGAGTATATATACACAAGTCATGTATGAAGTTTTGCAGACAGAACCTCCCACATCCACATTAAATGAGGCTTATACTTATTTAAATTTAATAAAAAAGGATAGCCCGTTCCACCATTTTTTCACCTTGCAACCCTGATTATTCACAACATCCTTCTCATAAACTGAGAACATGTCCTGTTCCACCAACACGCTCAATGTGTGATAAGACATCCATTTTTGTTGTATGGTCCATTGGCACCTAGCCTGCCATACATAAAATTTTAAGCAACAAAAAAACACCATTAAAGTTCCAGGATGATATTTGCCCAGTAATTGGGGACGGTGCCCTAACACTAAAGATTCATGTGAGACATGTGTCAACCATGCCAACTTCCATTTTAAGGTTAAACAAGGCCAAACGGGTTTAGAAGATGAGCAATCAAATAAAAAATGCTCCATAGTTTCTTCTACATTACAACACACTAAATACGGGCAGTTTCTTTCACCCACTGGCTTGTGCTTCACATTCTCTCTAACATTAATTCTGCCATACATCATTAACCAAAGGATGTCCCACATATTAGGAGGGATCCTTTTATTTGTCAATTGTTTTAACACTCCATCCTGTAATCCACCTGGACAGTTCCGAACATCAGCCAATCTAGGGTGAATTTGCTCCATAACATCTACATATAATTGCTTCCATGAGGATTGATATATTTGAGACTTTGTGATTTCCCATTTAAAAAGTTTAAAAACTACTCCTTTTACCCAATCAGGAACCTGCATTACCTTAGTCAGTTTAGGGGGAAGGACTCCACTCCATGCATTCACAAACCCAAGAATGCTTAATAAAAAACAACTCCTTTCCAAAACCATTTTGGAATTCTGAGAAATGAAAAGTGTCAAAACAAATGTAATTGGATTGACCATCCCCAATTCACCCTTTCCTTTACATAAATATAAAAAACATATCTTAATGAGGTTCAGTCTGTTTCCCAAAACCATTTGAAAAAAAAGCATGCATACAATCTGGCCTCAAAATTGCAAGGTAAGGGGAAAATCATGGCAACATAAAGCAACATAGGGATTACAAATTGCTTCAAGGCAGCAGTTCTTTTAGTTTTAGACAATTTCCATGTTTTCCACTGATTAACCTTCCCCTCAACTGACTTCAGAACCAAGTCCCAATTATCTTGAGGGAGGTTCACAGGTAAGAACCAAATCCCTAAAATTTTTAGGCGGTCACAAGAAACTGTAATATGGCTAATAAGTCTGGATCTCTCCTCCATTTCTCCCAAGAAAAGTCCATAACACTTCCCTAGATTAAGTTTTGAGTTAGCAACCACAGAATACTTATGGACATCCTTTAACACAGCTGGAATTTGGTCTGCATTACCCAGAAAAATACAAATGTCATCTGCATATGCCTGTACCCGAATTTGTTCACAACAACCCGGGCAAACCATTCCTACCCAACCTCATGAGTTATGAATCAACCATATTAAGGGGTCCAACGAAAAAATGTATAATAATGGACTTGACAGACAGCCTTGCCTAACTCCAGTCCTCATTAATAACCCTTTAGTAACAACCCATTAATAATGGGACCACCACTTGATTATATAGCAATTGTAATATCAGAATAAACCCTTGTGGGATTCCACAATATGCAAGTACCTGGTAAAGGAACTTATGCCTCATCCGGTCATATGATTTACTCTGATCCAGAGATAAGATACAAGCCTTCCCAGGCATATTGCCCAAATAAGAAATGACATCCCTTACTAAAAACAGAGCATGTTGAATTTTCCTATTTGGTAGGCCACAAAACTGTGCAGGATGAATGAGATACTGTGCAACCTTACTAAGCCTATTTTGCAAAACGTTGGCTAAGATTTTAAAGTCTGAATTTAATATTGAAATGGGCTGCAGTTGTTAATGTTGTGCCTGTCCCCAGATTTAAATGAAAAAAAAACAATAAACCAGAAGAAAATTCCGTGGGTAAAGTGCCTTCACTTAGCAGATCTCCAAACTCCGCAGAGAGACATACCGCAAATTCATGTGGAAATAGTTTATACAGTTCATAGGACAGGCCAGGCCATCTGGTCCAGGGGATGTTCCTCCTTTTAACTGAAATATGATAACCTCAGTTTCTGAAGTTGAAATAGGACAGTCCAAACCCCCCATATCTGTGGTAGGAAGATACAATTTTATTAATTATAAAAATTCTGTAATATACGACAGAGAAGGTTCTGGAGTCTCAGAAAATGATAAAAACTGTTTTTGTATCATCTGCTGTATTTCTTCTACATCAGTAGTTAGAATACCCTTTTCGTTTCTCAGAATCCTGAAATCTATTCTGTCTTACCTATTTTTAAAAGCCTCAAAGGGGTCACCTCCTGGAGTTTTCTGGGTCCCATACTCGGCATTCAATAATTTGGCCATATCGTATTGTTTTGCCCTCATTTGAGCTTTGACATCATCTATTTGGGAGTCGAAGTTCACATGAGAACTGTATTGTAATCCAAAGAGGTATTGTAATTGAGTATCTTAATTTAAGATATTGGAAATAATCAGATTTCACTTTTTCCCTCCTGTAATTCATTAGCCATAGGGCAATATCACGTTTTGTTTCCGGCCACCACCCAGATAGATTATCATGTAAAAATGCCATTGAGGTCCATGCCCACAAAAGGTGGTTCAGACCATCCCGGACTTGTTTATCTAATAGCATACAAGAGTTTAGCCACCATCTCCTGGGTGGACGAGGGCCCTTGGGAGCTGTGGCAATAATCAGCTTAAGGCAGAGATGGTCTGAAAATTCCAAAAGCAGTGTAATAAGGGAAGGGGTGGCAAAATTTGTTGAAATAAAAAAATGATCAATGGTTGACATTAGTTTACCTTTTTTAAATGTAAATGCAGGACTTTGCACCAGAAAATCCTCACAGACAATAAGCTCTGCATGGGATACACAGTTATACAAGGCATTGGAGTCACAGTATATTTTCTGTTTCCCCCTATCCCGAGGGAGCCCACAGTTAAAGTCACCCCCAAAAACTATAAATGCAGTGGTATAGAGATAGAGCTGGATCTGTTTAACCATATCCACCCGCTCAGCTTTAGACTGAGGTCCATATACCGTAATAAACCTGTAGTTCATATTATCCCATATGCCATCCAAAATTAAAACTCTCCCTGGGATAAGGTCAATCAACTAAACTAACTTAAATTTAAATGCACTAAATAAAATGGGCATACCATCAGCTGAATCTGCCCCAAAGGACCAATATGATGGGCCCCAATGCCATTCTGCTTTGAATGCTTTAACTTGATCCAAAGACCACATCCATGTCTCCTGGAGGAAACAGATGTCAAAACCCTGTTACACCAAAAATTGGAAGAAGGCACCTCTTTTCTCAACATTAAGTAAACTGTGACAGTTGTATGAACCAAACACCACCATTTCACTTCGAGAATTTGGGCTGCACTATCTAGGGACTGTTTTTCCTTTTCTTTTTCCCTTTATATTCTATAAACTCCGATCCTTCCGTCTCAATGTTTTTTTTGGGGGGGGGGTTTGTCACTTCCATATCCCAGTCTCCCTCCACTCTCCCAAGTGCTTTGAAGTGGTTTGATACAGAATTCCTCCCTGTTCAGCTTGTGAGGCAATAAGCACCAAATTCCTAGTCACACTTCTCTGGGGTAAAGGAGCCATGACTTGTTGTTTATCCACCACTGGGCCCTCACTCCCTTTGCCATCTATATAACATACAGGTAATACGTTTGACAAATTCTCAGTCTGATTTTGTTCTTTAACTTCCTCAACAAGCTCTACCAACCTGGCTGTTGTGGTGCTAAACCTTCTCTTTAGGTCAGGAAGAACTGGGAGGCACCACAACACTCCCTGCATCAATGGGGATCTCTTCACAGGAATCCTGTGCCTTTTTAATAGTTCTGGGCTAATCACAGAAGCTTTATTCTTTGCTGACCATGGACACTCCGAAAAGGTGTGGGCAGATTCCTCACAAAGATCACATCTAGTTAGGTTTTTGTATTGTATCCTCACATGCCCCACTTCCCCACAATTATCACATCTTGAGGTATCACATGTGCTAGACAAATGGGTTTGAGACCCACACTTGTAACAGGCATGAGATTGCTCAGAATAAAAGCAAACCCCTCTATCCCTACCAAGCAAAAAGGAATTAGGGATATGTTCTATCACATCATTTACATGCCTCAATTTGACCTTGTATTTCCACTCCCACCCCACCCCCCAGTCAAGAATTGTTCTAAATCCAACAAGGCCTCGGGTGCACTAAGAACCTCACATTTCTGTGACAGCCAGTATGAAATATCTTCAACATGCACCCCTTCGTTATGAAACATGATTGTAACAAATGTTATCAGGGGTTTGGTTAGTGGTATTACTAAAAACAGGGACCATAAAGGAGAGAACTTAAGCAAATTATAGAGTTGCCAAAATAAGTCCAATAAGAAGGAGGAACAAAAACTAACATCATAGGTATCTTCTCCAGAAATGTTAATGAAAGCAAACACTTCCTGCTGTGAAAATTGAAGAGAGTCCTTCAGGAGTAATCTCCACACATATTGCCTGTCTGGCCTAATCCCCAGGCCACCCTTATATCGTATCCTTACAGCATTCCACTGTGGAGCTGCTTCTTTCTTTGATTTAGTAAATAAGTCTGACAGTAAGGGGTTTTTTTTGGGGGGGTGGGTTCCTCAGAGACATCCGTAAATTCTTCTGTCAAGACAGAGTTTGTGGGAGTCTGGCCTTCGGTCTTCTTGTTATTGGGCTCAAGGTCTGGGCCTACCATTTTTGTAGTGACTGTTTCCACAAAGGGTTTAGTATTTTAACTCATGTCTGGACCCTTATCTTCATCTGGAATTTTGTTTAGATCCTTATGCATTTCAAGCTCACAAGAAGATATGTGAAGCAAAGGTTTCCATTCTGGGTTAGTGGGGGGTAGGGGTTCATCCCAGTCTGGGTCAGGAAGCCACTGACCACTGCTGGTTTTGATCCATCCAGCTTCCTATAAGGCTTTTTTGGGGACCAACCATGAAAGGGATCAGTTGTAATCGGTTGTACTGCAAAGGCGCGAGAAAGAGCAGCAGCTATGGTACTTAATGCCAGTCCTTTCATACCCCCTCTCTCATCCCTTGTGTTTCTCTGGTCGGGTACTCTCTTCCCCAAAGGTTCTTGACCCCCCACATTTCTGTTAGCCATAGTGAGCGCAGCTCTCTTTATTTTATTTTAATCCTGCACTTTAGCAGGTCCATGGTGCCTAGCTGAGAAAAAAAACACTGTAGCATTCTCTTGGGGCATGATTTTGGAGGCATACTTCACATCATTACTCTCAGAATCATAATCCATACACACAGTCAAGAGCCCCCCCTCCTACATTCACACCAGACACTCCCCTTACACCAGGGATAACATTTGAAGGCTTATTTCTCAGATCTGTAACACCGTGAGCATCATCAGGACTAATTTCAACTTAAATCTAAAGTCAGATTCAGTTATCTGCAAACCATCGCTTGGACTCTGTATTTCCTCAGACCCAGTTCTTTCAGAGGATTCCCCCACAGAGATATCAGAAAAAAGCACCTGTGGTGAAACCAATTGTCTCACCTCCTCATTTCCAGCCTCCACAGCTGCGTCATTGTATTTGGGAGTCGGGTGACCACACCCAGTGACAGGTGTGGTCGATGCCAGCAGTTTTTCAATTTCAGCATGTAGCTGTGCTTTTTTTTTTAGCATGTCGATGCTCTTCAGCTTCTAACTCACACAACATCTGGTGATGTATGCGTAACACAGTACCTTCCACAACTGGAGAAGTCTCGGGTTCAATAGTCACATTCGTGGTGACATCCAAAAGAGGTTAAACCATATTTTTCCTTTTTTCAGTGTGAAATTCAGCCTCTGTATCCAGCAGTACTCTGAAGGCTCTTGCAACCCACTCAGTGGGGACTTTGCTTGCTCCCCTAACTCCAACACATCGTTCACATCCATTGCTTCGCCAGAACTGGCCATCCAAGCAACAGACAAGGGTTCCCCCTACAGTCCAGTAGGGAAATTTCCCCAGTGTCCTTGCCAAATTTCTCCCATTCACTAAAAATACCACCAACAGCTTAATCTGGTTCAATTTCAGTTGGTTACCATCTGTATCCCTCTCCCGGTCACCTCTGAAAAAGAGACTTCTAGTCTCAGTGGACCTACCGGGACAATAAAATTCAAAAACTAAATAAAATAAACCTTTCAGGTTGGGGGTCTCCTTATGGGTGATATGGGGTGGTCCTGGATTTTTGAACACCCCAGACAAATAGCATTTCTTTAATTAGACGGCTTTCAAAGTCCCGACCTTGGTCAGAATTTGTGCACTGTGGAGCACCATAATGAACAAAGAATTTCTCCACTAGAACTTTTGCTACTGTGGTGGCTTTCTGATCTTTTGTTGGATAGGCCTGAGCGTGTCTGGTGAAATGATCAGTGATGACAAGCACATTTCCAATCTTCAGAGAATCAGATTCTAAACTTAGGAAATCAATGCATACAAATTCCATAGGTGCACTGGTGGTTATGTTAACCAGAGGAGCTGCTCACTGAGGTTGTGCCTTTCACTGGAGACATCTGCCACAAGTTTTAATGTATTGCTCAATTTCCACACCCATCTTGGGCCAGTAAACATATGCACGGGCCAAATCTAGAGTTCTTTCTCTACCCAAATGTCCCATCTGATCGTGATGAGCTTTTAAAACCACATTCTTGAATTTAGAAGGGAATACTAGCTGTTTCTTTATCACTGTACCTCGGCTATCTGTAAGTTCTCTGTATAACAATTTTTCTTTCAGCTTGAATTTAGGCCCTTCTCAGAACAACAAGGCAGTATGTTGATCACTGGATCGCAACTTGGAGACATCTTCCCCTTTCTGTAATGCATTTAAGACTGGGTGGATCATAGGGTCATAATACTGTTATTTTAAAATATCAGCAGGAGTGAATTGAGTCAAAGTACTTAGGTCTAAGGCTGCAAAGTTACAGAATGGTGGTGGCAGACAGGTATCAGGTGGTCCCAAGCAATCAGCTAGACAGCTGACAGACTCCGGAGATGGGGTTTCATCTCTTTCAAATTTGTGACATAGGGCCTTGACAGAATGTTCTGGTATGTGCACCCACTGTTGAGAGGAATTCAGCCTCCTGGAGAGAGTATCTGCATCAGTGTGATTTAGGCCAGGACTGTATTCTATTGCATAATCATACGTGGACAATGCTGAGAGCCATCGATGTCCAGTTGCATCTAACTTGGCAGATGTTTGAACATAAGTTAACGGATTATTGTTTATCTTTACCAAGATCTTTGCACCATATAAATATTCATGAAACTGTTCCATGACTGCCCACTTCAAATCAAGAAATCCCAATTTATGAACTGGGTAGTTGTTCTCTGATGGGGTTAAGTTTCGACTTTCAAACGCCACTGGGTGCTGTCCTTCAGTGTACTCCTGGCAGAGCACGGCTCCTAAACCACTCAGACTAGCATCTGTATGCAGAACATGTGGCTTAAAAGGATCAGCATAGTCAAGACCTGGTGCATGTGTAAACTGGTAGATTATCTTATGAAAAGCAGAATCTCAAAATGGAGTCTGTCTTTGACCAAACAGTTCATTAGGCCAAAAGTATGTCTTATCGATCTCTTTAACAGCTCTTTTCTTAAACTTTTGCTGAGTGGGTGGGTACCCTTGGGTTAAGTTTAGCAGTGGCCTGATAACTTTGGTGTAATCTTTGATGAAGCGTTGGTAGTAACCACAGAAACCCAGAAATCTCTGTAGTTCTTTCAGGTTTTTGATCTTTGGCCAGGTGGTCAGTGTTTCTACTTTAGCAGAGTCTGTCTGAATCCCTTCTGAGGACACGATGTGCCCAACATATTTCACCGAGTTCTGGAAAAACTGGCATTTGTCAATTGATAACTTTAATCAAAATTCTTCAAGTCTGTCCAGTATTTAAAAAAGACGAGCCTCATGCTCTTCAAGGGTCTTGCCAAAGACTATGACATCATCCAAATAAACAAGGCACTCCAAAAGATTCATGTCTCCCACTGCACATTCCATTAGCCTTTGAAAAGTTGCTGGTGCACCAGATATGCCTTGGGGCATGCATAGAAACTCGTAGAAACCCAGAGGACAAATACATGCAGTCTTCTCCCTGTCCTTAGGGGCCACTGGGATTTGGTAGTACCCGCTTCTAAGGTCAAGTATGGAGAACTACTTGCTTCCATTGAGACAGTCTAATGCATCTTGGATGTGAGGCATTATGGTTAGGCACAGTTCTTTTGCTTGAAGTTTGATAATCCACACACATGAGGACGGAGCCATTTTTCTTGCGGACCACCACAATCGGAGAGACGTAAGGACTGCTAGACTCTTGGATTATCCCCGCTGCAAGCATTTCTTGAAGGTGGCACCTGATGTCATCAATGTCAGCAGGATCTAAATGGCATGATCTTTCTCTGAAAGGCCTCTCATCATGAAGGTGTATGTGGTGTTGGGCACCGGTGACACAACCTACATTCCACTTTCAGGGAGAAAACATTGCCTCTCTTGGCTAGTCTTCGGCTAACTTTCTGTTTCCAGCCTTCAGGAATGGGTGATACTCTGAAGCTGAACATGTCTGAGGAGACTTCTCCATCCTCTCTTTGGTGGCACTTGGACGGTAGGACAGCAGTATCGGCGCAGAACACTTTGGCCAAGGTGCATCCTCAAGTGATTTTTACATCCCTGTCAGTGACATTTTGGATCTGTACCACAACTCTTCTGGCATAAGCATGAGCATGAACAGAAAGCACACTGGGTTTGATAAAGAGCCCATCAGGCAGTTTTCCTTCATCTGCAGCATCCAGCATAAGGATTTGGTTGCTTATATATTTCTGGATGCGTATCTCCCCACTGATACTACACTGGGCCTTTGGAGGAAGAACAATGGTTTTGGGGTCCTTCTTCCATACAGATCCCACTGGTTCATCTTTATAATTTTCTTCTGGTTGCAAATGTTTGTCATAAGCCTTCTTGGCTAAAGCATGTACATGCATTGCCTTCCCAGTCCTCTTCTTTTGTCATTCTTGGCACATCTGGGCCAGGCGGCTGAACATGTGATAGTTGGTGCCAATGAGTACTGGAACTCCACTGTACAAACCAGAAAGGGGACAGACTAGTGCAATAGTCTCTACTGGTTCATCCACACCTGCCACAGTGAATGAGAATGAAAGCCACACTTTCACAAATCCAAGGTATGAATAAGACATTTCACTTATGCCCCACATACGTAATCCATCTAGTGGCTGTAAGGGATGGTCAGACAGGTGTTGATCGAACCAATCCTTGAATATTATTGTAACTTGAGACCCACTGTCACGAACAGCTCAAGCCGGGATGCCATCTACATGCACAATAGTCTCCATTAAAGGTCCTACCACCTTTGACCAATCCAGTGGGGCATTTACAGACATTGCAAGAGTGGGAACAGAGGTCTTGGTCACAGATCCATTGTATCGAGACTGGAACGGGGCTCCAGTAGCATTACCTTGCTTTGGGTGCATTTGTGCAAGCAGTCTGTCTCTCACCCTGACTGGATGCTCTCTGGATCTACATTCTCTCTTCAGGTGGCCACCTTTTTCCCACCTGTAGCAAAATTCACTTTCTCTAGGTCACCTGGGCTGTGACAGGACCTCAGGACTTGGCTGGTAGTCATGGTTAGTGGGCCATGAAGGACAGATGTCAGAAACTTGGCAGCAGTGCTGGCAGCAATGGGCCCTTGCTGAGCTTGAATACTGTGTTCCATAAATTATTTCATCATAGCAGTCAATTAACTTATTTTAGTCTTTTGGCTGCCATCTACAGGGGTACTTGGATGTGCACTCCCAATCCCATAGCAGATGCATTTTGTAGGATGTCCTGCCCTTTGTCAGTGATGGCCTTAGCTAGGGCACTAGCTTTCATTTCTCTAAACTCTTTCATAGAATCATAGAAAGATACAAGCTTATAGGCTGAAGACTACTGATAGTTTGCCACTATACATTAGTGGAGATACACAAACTTATGTGCTCCTATATAGGAATCTATTCCATTTTTGAATGCATCCATTGTGGGGCTGAGTATCACATATTCTGGCAATGAATTCCATCTTTTTACAACTCTTTGTGTAAGCCATCTTTGTCTTTTATTGGTCCTACTTATATCTCCTGATAATTTTAAGTTATGACTATGCGTATGTTGTAGACCTATATAGTCTGTCAGGCCTATGGTTTCCCATAAATATCTATATCTGGTGGCTTTATACACCAGACATAGATCACCCCTCAGTTGCCTATATTCCAAAGAGTACATGCCAAAACATCTCAGCATCTCTCCATAATTCTTATGTCGTTGCTGCACCACTAATTTGGTTACTCTTCATTGTACGCTCTCAATTAATAACTTTTCCCTCTTTGTCCCTGGAGTGCAAAAGGGAGTGCAGTACTCTAACTGTGATCTAACCAAGGATGTATACAAGGGCAGTATAACTTCATGGGATCCACTCTTAATATTTATTTTAATACATCTCAGGATCCCATTACTCTGTGCTACCTTATGTCTAGTGTTTATATCAAAAACTAGCCTATTGTCCACTATTACCCCCAGGTCACATTCATTTGTTGTAATTTTAGAAGTTTACCATTGAGGGAGTACTTAAACTGATGGTTGTTCCTACCCAGATGCATTACCTTACACTTATCATAGTTAAAATAAAGTATGTATGTACAAAAGGACTGATGTCATGTTTTCCGTCCGTGGAACTAGCTGAAGGTGTAAATAGTCTCCTCCGCCTTACCCTCCTCCAAGAAATGCTTTCCACCCTCAAATAAATACACTTTCATGTTAGTCAATGGTTGCAGAACACTACTTTCTTTCTTAAATGGGAGGTACAAAAACTGGAATCTGAGTAGTGGGAGGCAGCATTAGTTTTTTTGGGGGGCAAGATCCATCCCACCTCCACCTGAGAAGCTCCTAAAGATCCAACACCACCTCTTTTTTTGGTTCATGTGGGAGGGGCATGAGGTGGCTCTATCATGTTGGAACAATTGACTGCCAGAGCTGCCTGAGGCATCAGAGCTTAAGGTTCAGAAGGAAAGAAAAAGTAATTAAGGAGTGTCTGAAACTGCATCCTTATACAGCACTTGTGAAACTGCATCCTGAAATTACAGCACTTGAGGAAAGCAAGCACTTACAACACAAAAATGACAATTAAGGTATAAGCCCACAAAGGAGTAAAATATGTCACCCAAAGAATACTATCCCATATTGGATACTAGAGTGCCTGTTTCTTAAAAGCTTTTTATACCCCTCCCCCCATACACACACACACACAGCTGAAGCACTCACCCAAATAGCTAGGGGAAGCTCTACATTTATATCTCTCTGGGACCTGAAGTTTAGCAGTAATGTGTGAAGAGAATAAAGTCTTGTGTTTTGTGCATTTGAATAGGTTATATATATATATATATATATATATATATATATATATAAAAACATGCCCCACAACAAAGCATCATGGCTGCATATGCAAATCACCACAGAATGTTATGCTGGTCCAACTTTAAGCAGAATTGCATGGTGTCATTTTATCTTGTCTTGTCATATATATATATATATATATATATATATATATATATGTATATAAATGTATATATATATATATATATATATATTATTCTGATGATCTATGTATTTATATGTAAGATTTTAAGTGTAGTTCTGCATAGGTCACAGACACATAAGCTATAAAAAAGTATATTTAAGGATGGATGTATTAGTCAAAGCTTGTAGTAGCAAAATAAAGCAAGAAAAATAATACATTGTGTTGTTTTTTTTCTTTCAATTGTTTAATCAGGAGTGGCACACTAAGTTGAAAGCTTGTTTACAGGGGCAACCTGGGAGCACATGGAAGTTAAATGATTTGCTCAGGGTCATCCAGTATGCAAGTAGGGGCTGTGGGATTCAACCCCAGATTTGCAGCTCAGAGCCTTAAACCACTGTGCTATACTGCATCTCTAGTTATGGCAGTTATCTGTTTTATGGTTCATAATGTTGGTGTAGTAAGCAGCAGTACATTGCATAGCAAGTGTAAAATGTCAATAAGTAGGTCATGCAATAGATGTGCTGAGCAGTTACTGAAGCAAGAAATGTATTTAGGATAGTAAAATATTCCTGTTAGAAAACTGATAAATGTGTGACATTTGCATCTCAATTTCTAGGAGATCCTTATTGGGTGTCAATGTACAATATAAAGTAGTTATAATTTTCAAGTTATCTGGGTAATTGCTTTGTACTACCACTGTTACTAAATTTAAATTATTCTCTGAAGAAAATTAAGTTTATGTAACTGTCTGTAAATGTATTAAAAACATTTACATGTCCTTATAATGTAATGCATTAAATGCTGTTGCTAGGTTAAGAAGTCACATAACAATGCCCAGGGCATTAGTGTTTCTGACCATAACACCCTGCCCTGTAGGGACTGACAGGCATTGGGGTGTGACCTGGGACTGTCAACAGTAATGCTCATGCCATTCCACCCCCACCCCCACCCTGCAGCAAGTGACAGGTATCGAGGTGAGCCTTGACTCTTCAGCCCCAAAGTTCACTTCATTTTCTTATACAGTACTGTACCCATTTCAGGGTATTTCCTTATGCAATGAGGTGAGTGTAAAGCTTGAACACCCCAAGGCACACCTCAACACTTGTCTGTGTCTGCAGGGTAGGGTGAGGTGAAATGGCATGAGCGTTATGGGCAATGACCCAAAGGCACACCCCAGTGCCTGCCCATGTATTAAAAACATTTATTTGTCCTTATAATGTAATACATTAAATGCTGTTGCTAGGTTAAGAGGTCACATAACAATGCCCAGGGTAT
This sequence comes from Neoceratodus forsteri, assembly GCA_016271365.2. Classification (NCBI taxonomy): domain Eukaryota; kingdom Metazoa; phylum Chordata; order Ceratodontiformes; family Ceratodontidae; genus Neoceratodus; species Neoceratodus forsteri. Next base: position 1,203,517,444 of record CM057453.1, on the reverse strand, counting down.
TAGGGTTTCTGACCATAACACCTGCCCTGTAGGGACTGACAGGCATCAGGGGTGTGACTTGGGATTGTCAACAGTAATGCTCATGCCATTCCACCCCCACCCCCACCCTGCAGCCAGTGACAGGTATCGAGGTGTGCCTTTGACTGTTCAACCCCCAAAGTTCACTCCATTTTCTTATACAGTACTGTACCAATTTCAGTGTATTTCCTTATGGAATAGAATGAGTGTAAAGCCTGAACACCCCAAGGCACACCTCGACACTTGTCTGTGTCTGCAGGGTAGGGTGAGGTGAAATGACGTGAGCGTTATGGGCAACGACCCAAAGGCACACCCCAATGCCTGTCCATCTCTGAATGGTGGGGTTAGGGTTGGTGTCACTTCAGTACTTTACTGCCATTCCTATTCTGCCTGTCTGTCTGTCTCTCTCTCTCTATGTCTATGTAGTTATCTATCTTTCTATTAATTGCATGTATCACTATTTTTACCTGTTTCTAAAACAAACCTACATATCACATGTGCCTGTACTCTGAGCACATACTTTTGAAACTGTGCATATTTGTACTCCACTTCTGCATATACCTCATATTTTCCTAATATTCCCATTATCACAAGCATAACTGCCTTACCCTTATCAAAAGCGACCCCATCTGAAAGTTGCTATCACATTTTCTCTACTAACAGTCCATCATTATACCTGACTTCCTGACATCAACACATTGCTTAAATATAACTTACATTACCTCATGGACAAAAACCCTGTTTCTCTAAAAAATAACTAAAAACTGTGTAAATAATCCCAAGGCTGAATATATGCCAGCCATTACTTTTCATGTACTGCCACTTTCTGTACCATCATGGGGATTTGCATGTGTTTCCCATGATGCTTTGCATTATTGGGGTATGTGCAATTGTGTTTTCTTTAAAATTTGGCTGTCTAGCCAATATCATCTGGGGTAACACATACCTCAAAAGCATTTGCTCTGGGATTCTTTTGTAAACCTATATTGCTTCCTATTCCTTCCATTAAAATGTACACCTCCATATGTTTTTATAATAATGTGAATGCCTTCCTTAGAACAGAAACTAAAACAAATGTTACTACTTACAAATCATTGTGTTGTTTCTCCATACCTCCTTAACAATTCCACACAACTTCACTAACTTCATTATGCAGCCGTGGTGGATCTGACCAGAGTTTTTTATAAATAGGGGTAATATTAGCCTTGCTTCATTGTCTTAAAGTGCTTCCCTCCTGAAGGGATGCATTAAATAGTTGGGTAACTGGGCCAACTAGGCCATCCTTCAGTTATTTTAAGAAGGCTAGAGTTATTCCATCAGGTCCTGCTGATGTGTCATTTTTTTAATTTGTTAAATTTATCCATAACTTGTTTTTCTGTGATAACAATGTTAGATAACTCACAGCTAGGATATGTACTTGCAATTGAGATATCATTATTACTTTTGGGTTGATATATACTCTGAAAATATTGATTAAAGATATTCACAATATCTTGTTCATTGCTTACCAAACCCTGCTGTGTATTCAGTGGTCCTATACTTACTTGTTTACCTTTAAGTGACCCAATGTAACTGTAAAATTATTTTTTTATTGTCTCCAACTCTAGTGGCCATATGAAGTTCTGCATTTTGTTTAGCTCTTCTTATAAGCCTTTTTGTGCAGTTTGCTGCTTTTTTTATAGGAGAGCCAATTCTCCCTGACTGGGTTACTTTTGTACCTAGCAAACGTCCTCCTTCTTTTTGTTATACTGTTTTTTTTTATGTTCCTGCCCCACTAGGAGGGTATCTTTCCCTTGGCATTTTATTTATTAACCTTTGGGATGCATTGTTCTATATAATATTTTAATGTGTTATCTATTTCAGTCCAAATGCTTTCCGTTTGTAACTCCTCTAGTCTCTGCTTCCAATTCCAGGCATTTAAGTAGGATTTTACAGCATCACAATTTGCCTTCCTATAGTCTCTTAATACCATTTTTCCCTTAGAATGAACAACATTATTATCAATATTTATAAACACTGTATTATGATCACTATCTCCAACTGAGTCCCTAACTTGAATAGTAAAGTTATGTTGCTCTATATTTGTTAATAATAGATCCAAGGTGTTTCCACCTCTGGTTGCATCTTTAATAAGTTGCTCCAGCCCATTTTGAGTGCAGTAGTCAATGAAGTTATAATCCAGAGTGGACTTTCCCTGTAATGAATCACTATCAATTGTTGGGTGGTTGAGATCTCTCATTAACATGAAGTCTCCTTGGATTTCAGACTTATTTAATGTTGCCAAAAATAAATCATTATTTTCACAATTCAGGTTGGGAGGCCTGTATACCATGCCAATGGAGATGGCTTTACTTGGTTTACTTGGTATTATAGGACAAAAGTAGGCCAGTGGCCCATCGAGATTGTCCCCCACCACTATGGTGGGAAATTGGTTAATCCCAAAATGTATTAGTCTCCATCCAATGGGCTAGATTCTTTTCAAAGGAAGAAATCAAAGGGATATCCACTAAATATTGTGGAAGGGTATTCCACAGTGTTGGAGTTCTTACAGTAAAGTAGTTTAATCTCTTGGTAGTATTTGATTTTCTTATTTGAATCTGTTTGTTGTTAAGACTTGGAGAGCTCCTTCTATTAGTAAATTTTAGGCCACACTGATCCATTTGATCCTGAGAGTTGAGAATTTTGTACAAAAGGAGTAAATCACCTCTAGTTCTTCTACTCTGTAAAGAGTGCAGTCCAGTTTCCTGCAGTCTTAAGTGATAATCACTGTTGGCTAATCTAGGTACTAATTTGGTTGCCCTCCTCTGAATCCTCTCAAGTCTATCAATATTATATTTCTGGTATGGATTCCAAAAAGGAGACCCGCAGTCAGAAAGGGGCCTAATGTGAGTCCTAAAGAGAAGAATAATACATTCCTGGGTCCTAGTTACAAACGTTCATTTGATACAAGTAAGTAAGGCATTTGAGGTTTTGGCTACCTTATTGCAGTGATCAGTAGATGAAAGCTTATTATTAACAGTGACTCCAAGGTCTCTTTCAGATGAGCAAGATTTAAGGGCCGTTTGTTTAGGACATAACTTTATTTGGGATTATTTTTCCCATAATGTAACACAGTACATTTATCAGAATTGAGAAACATCCCATTGTCCGCTGCCCATGATTCTATGGTTTTTAAGTTGTTGTTCAGAATAATTCTATTTGCTTCTGATAATGCTGCCCCACCTCATTTAGTATCATCAGCAAATTTAGAGAGAAGATGTTCAGTACTGACCTGCATATCGCTAATATAAACATTAAACAAGGTGGGTCCAAGGACCAACCCCTTGGGGACCCCACTGGTAACATGCCCTATTTCTGATAGGGACCCATTTATACTAACTTGCTGATGTCTATTTGATAGCCAGCCAGAAACCCATCTAACTAGGACTGTAGAGAACCCTAAATTGGACATTTTATCAAGGAGCATACCATGCGGGACCTTATCAAAGGCTCTGCTGTAATCAAGTAGTATAACATCCATGAGAATCCCACTATCAAGTCCTAAACTTATATAATTATAAAAGGAAACTAGGTTGGTTGTACAGGAGTACCCAGTCTTAAAGCCATGCTGTGTTGGATCAATTATGTTCTTAGAAATTGATTCCCCTTCCAGTAATTGTTTAATAATTTTTTCCATAACTTTCCCCACTACAGATGTCAAGCTTATAGGGTGATAATTATCTGGATTTGAATGATTGCCTTTCCTATAAATGGGTATTACTGTGGAATTTGCGCAATCATAAGGTATTACTCCTTGTCGAAGAGATTTATTAAAAATTTGTGCTAGTGGTTTAGCAATGACCTCAGCTGTTTCTATTAAGAAACTTGTGCTAATTTTATCTGGTCCTGGACTAGATGTCTTTTTGAGGGATTGCAAAACTACTAATGTATCAATATCAGAGATGTAATAATTTCTAGATATGCTGTTTGAGCCCTGGTTTATTTTGGGATAGTCTTTTATCAAAAATACAGAACAAAATTGTGTATTGAAGGCATCGGCTATTTCCTTGTCAGTAGTTATTAACTCATTATTTACAAATAGGGAACTAATGTACCTATTATTCCCTTTTTTATTATTGAGATAAGAAAAAAGTGATTTGTAACTATTTTCACAGTGAGCCAGATGAAATCCGAGTTTCTTTTTAGACAGTAAAATAGATTGTTTTAATTGTTTTAATGCATTTTATATTGTATTAATAAATGTTCTTTATATTGATACCTTCACTTTTTTTAAGCAACAATATAATTTTTTATTTCTAATTTGTTTCTTGATAATTTGGTTAAACCATAATGGCATTTTTCCCTTTTTGTTATATTTCTTTTTTTTGGGACAAAAAGTTCTTCAAGTTCATAGATCTTATTTTTTAAATATTCCCAGACCATTTCGAGAGACAGAGTGGATACAACTTCCTCCCAAGAAATTTTATTTAAATGTTCTTTAATAATATTAAAATCAGTATAATCATCATTTTTGAATTGTGTGTGTTTTATGTGATGTACAGTATTAACAGTAAGTGATAATGTTATAGAATAATGGTCACTGGAACCAAGGGGGTCACTAATACATACACTAGATATTATATTCCCTATATTAGCTATGACCAGATCCAATACATTATCTCCCCATGTTGCTTCTGTAACAAACTGTTCCAGACCTAAATCTACAATAAGTGATATTAAATCCTTTTCACTATGATTTTTTCCAGATAGTGAGGTCCAGTTGACGGTGGGCATATTAAAGTCTCCTAATACTAGAATATTACCTTTACTTGCCATACTAGATATCTCCTTATGGAGCATGAAGGTGTACTCAGCATTTGCTGATGGAGGTCTGTAACAAGTACCAACCATTATTTGTGGTTGACCCTTAAGCTGAATATTGACCCATATGGTTTCAATGTCATTAGTTGGAGGGAGTTGAAAAGAAGTTATAAATATGAACCTCTCCCCCTCCTATTTGACCTACTCAGTTTTTTATGATAAAGCCTATAGCCTGGTAATCTTGTTGCCCATATCAAGTCAGGGTCCCACCATGTTTCATTTACTGATATGAGCGCATAATTAGTCAATTTGCATTTAACTTCTAATTCTGCCATTTTCTCTTGATTTAATGATCTTGCATTCAATGAAAGAATCTCATAAGTAGGATTATTGCTAATTGAACTTTCTAGAGGACAGGAGAAAAACCTGTTCTCCCCCCAACTTCTAGTTTAAAAGTTTATTGATAGCAGATAGAACACTCTTGCCCAACAAAGAAGTAACCCTTCTACTGAGATGTAATCCATCCCAGCAGTACAAGGAATTGTTTTGGTAGAATTGTTCCCAAATAGTAATACACAAAATGCCCTGATGGAGGCACCATCTCCTAAGCCAGTCATTAAAGAGGTTAAAGGTTGTTGCCTGAGGTACAGGCAGAATTTCTGAAAAGCAGACAAGGCTATCCTTGTCAGCCAGTATGTTGTTAAGTGCAATGATGTCATATTTAAGGTCTGCCAGACTTGATCTATTGATATCATTTGTGCCAGCATGTATAACAAACACAGGCTTATCACCTGCCCCCACTAGTACTTCCTTGACCACTGTAGTAATATCTGTAACTCTTGCCCCTCTTAGGCTAGTACACATTCGATTAAGTTTATCCACATTACAGACTGGACTATCTAGGTGTTTGATTATGGAATCACTGATAACATAGACTTGTTTATCTTTAGTTTTGGAATTAATCTTCTCACTTGCTGGAGTCAAATTATCTTCTGAGACTGGGACAGATTTAGTCTCTATATTAGGTCTGGACATTTTTTGACTAATGGTCTTCATTTTATTTTTTGCAAGGGGACCTCTATGTGGTGGTGGTGGTGGTGGGCAGGCTGCAGTATTGGTTTTCAAGGGGTCATAAATCTTCTCTTTTTGGGGGACTCTGTAGATTCTATAGTAAGGGCTTCATAGCTGTTAGATAAGGGTACTAGGGGTGCACTATGGAATATTTGTCCTCCCCTGCATTTAGTTTTATGTTTGGAAACCACAGACCAGTTGTCTGTTTTATCGTCAGGCTGAGTATTATTAGAGGCATTACTTACTGAACCAGGAATTTCATGTGGGGTGTTAAGGGTCTCAGGGGGAACTATCTGGCCCAGCATTAGATCTATATAATCTTCCAGTGCCTCAATTTTTGGACTTGCAGCTCTGGCTGACTGTAATTGTAATATTTCAGATTGCAGAGTATGCAACAGCAAATGTCTATCACAGATAAGGTCTGTGATTTGAGGGCCCCAGCTAAACATCTGGCAGGAGGAGCAGTAGTTGTTTGGAACATCCATATTTCATTTATTACTGCATGTATCAGTTTATTCAAACTTTTTAATTAAATTTTTATATTACCTGGTCCCCATTCCCTTGCTGCCCCAGCTGACACAGCAGACACGCGCAGACGCGCGTGTCTCTGCGCGCGTCTCAACGCATGGCCCCGCACACACTCACCCAGCTTGCTAAAGGGGCTGTTTGTATAGCCCAGAAACTGGAAGTTAGCAGCCATTTACTTCCAGTTTTGTCACTGACTTTAAAATAATAAAATAAGCCTGTGAACTGCACTATGCAAGTGCTTTGTTGGCTATATGAATTCTAACCCATAGTAATTCAATATTATGTTTTAACTCAAATTCCTTTGATGTAACATAGACCTTAATTTTCTCTTTAACATATAATATAATACCACCTCCCCTTTTTCCTGCTCTGTTCTTATAAAAACAGTTGTAACCCTGAATTTCCATATCCCAGACCCCATCCTGAAACCATGTCTCAGATATTGCACATACATGAATCTGATTTATTTTCAAAAGGTTTTTTAATTTGTCCATTTTGTTTCTGAGACTTCTTGAGTTAGTTAACAGGATCTTTAACTCTCCTTCCTTATTATTATACTTCTTTTTATTTCTACTGGATGTATGTTTCTTATTCATTATTTTCTCTCTTAAATGGTTTTTCACTGCTGTATCCCCTTGATTTAGCTCCCCTGTCCCCCTACATCCTAGTTTAATGCCATGAATATGTAATCAGAAAAGATTTTGCCAAACAGATCCCCCCAGTTCTATTAATATGCAATCTATCATGGCAGAATAGGTGAGACTGATGCCCAAAGTATTCCCAGGTAGTTATACACTTATGGCCCTTTCTTAAGCACCATTCCCCCAACCAATTATTTGATTTTCTAATTTTTGCATTTAACGTATTATTCATTCTTGGTATAGGCAACATTTCAGAAAACTTTACTTCATACTGATTCTCTGTAACCTGTCTCTCAATTTCCTTATACGCATTAAAAATATTATCCACCATACAATTTCTGATGTCATTAGCTCCAATATGAATTATTAAGAGGGACCCCGTTGTTACTTTGCACATCAGATCTCTTACTATACCAGTCATGTCCCTTACACCAGCACCAGCAGTTCTTTCCATGGCTGATCATTCTCAACAGTCTTTTCCTCACTTGGCCCTCTTGGCGCTGAAGCTACTCTGGCAATGCCCACAATAGGATCCCAAACTTCTTCCTCCCCTTCAGCCTCTCTGAATTCTTTTATTAGATCACAATAAGTAGGAGAATCATCTCTCCTATCCTGGAGCTTTAGCTGGAGAATTAACAGTTGAGTGTATTTGGCAGATTTGAGCATATTGTCTAGTCTCACATGACTCAAGTCACTGCTCAATATCCCACCTTTTCTGTAAGCTCCCTGTAAAGCCCTTTCCAGTCGAGTGGCATATTCAAACAAGTGTTCACCTTTACATTGCTTGATGGATTTGAATTTCCATACCAAATCTTCTCCGGCTTCTGTACTGCCAAAGACACCTTCTAGAGCAGACAAATATTGTTGGGCAGAAGTGTCAGGGTTTGTGGACCTCAACAATTTTATAGCTTCAAGTGCAGGAGCTTTTAAACTTTTCATAAGCCTTTTCCACTTTTCAGCTTCTGCACACTGCTACTCTTGGACCAGTGGGGTTGCATAGTCCATCCAAGTCTCTAAATCATCTTCCCCTTGGGGTGAGAAAAGGGTGCCAGAAAATATTCACAGCCTGCGATAGAAGTCATGACTAAATATGGGCACAGAATTGGGTACAGGTACCAGTATCTGTGTGGGTACAGGAGCTGGTGCAGGTGCTGGGACTGGTGCAGGCCCTATAGGAGGCTTTAGTAACTTTTGTAAGTCCTCAAGGATCTGACCCTCAGCATGTAACCATTTGACAAGCTTTTTCTCAAGACTTTCAGAGAGGGGTTGGAATTCTGGCTCTGAAGGACTCTAACCATCCTCGGTTACCACCCTCCAGGCTGCTGGGGACCCATCAATGGTGATAGTTTTAAGCACCTTAGTATTGTCTATGGGGTTACTACACTCCACTAGTTAATGTTTGTGCAGTCAGTTCAGCTTGTCAGCTTACTACCGTACCATCCCCCAAATAGTCAGTTTTTGAAAGCGTCCCTCAATAGTGTCCTTACTGGTGCCCAGGGGTATATCAAGTAGTAACAAAGCATTCTAGGGGTCAATCTCACTCACCATACACCAACTAACTGATATGCACCGTTGCCCACCGTAATTGTAATCTTATGAAGTGTACTGTATTGTATTAATGCCCAGGACCACCTTGAAAATGAGCTTGCTCACTGGCGTTTATGCCTGGTTAAATAAAGTGATTGATTGATTGATTGATTGATTGATTGATATGCAGCCATATCTTCAGGGGTACTCATAAAAATATTAGCTGAAATTTGTCATTTTGGCCACTAGAAGGCAGTAATCCCAGTGGTGCCTCCAAGCTGTAACCCTGACACCATTATACCAAGGGCTACTACCCCTGCATGTATCCATAATAACAGGTTGAGGGGCCCGGGTTCGTAACTACCTAGTATTGGGGGGGTCATACCGGTAGTAGTGCTATACTTATGGTGCCTTCTCCCAGAGGAATTATGTGGGTAACTACAGTAGGTACAGCCCTCTGGGAAGCTAATATCACCCACAATCCCTCCTAGTGATCTTTTACAAAACCCTGAACAGTTGCAGTGTTCAACAATTGAAATATCAAACAGTTTAATCATTAATAATATGCTCATGGTCAGACCACTTACCAACAGGATCTGGATCTCTGGCTCATTCCCTGTAACCCCCTGCAAAAGACAGTTTCAACAATACCAACATGCACCTTCAATATGCTTTGCAACACATTCAATGACTTTAGACCAGGTAATAATGTGCTCACAAGCCAGAGTAACATTACAATTGTAAATCAGATTTATTAAGGGGGATGTGAACAAGAATGGGGATAAAAATTTAGACAAATGATTAGTATTCTGATTTAATTCAGGCTTTTCATGCATACTATGGCGCAGTGGTTTAAGGCTCTGAGCTGCAAATCTGGAGACCTGGGTTTGAATCCCACAGCCCCCACTTGCATACTGTGTGACCCTGAGCAAGTCACTTAGCTTCCTCGTGCTCCCAGGTTGCACCTGCAAACAAGCTTTCAGCTTAGTGTGTCTCACCTGGTAAAATAATAGGTAAAAAAAAAAAATACATTTCAAGTCTGAACCATATAATTCAACTACACTGGGTACCCAGAATGTTAAACAGGCTAGCTGGAAGCATTGCCTTGGGCTGGTCAGTGTTGCAGCTGATGTTGGAGCCCTTTGGTGGAAAGAAAAGCAGTTAACCACGCAAACAATCAAATTATCTGTAATCCCAAGCCGGAGGGCTCAGTCCTTTGTAACCCAAGAGAAGCAAAACAATTAGATGGCACCAAAGACGATTTTAAACCACCGTTGCATGGTGCTACCCTGATTGTACTCATGCTGCCAGGATTTAGCTGCCAGCTGTCAGGTGAGATGCAGACCTTGTGGTGATGATCAGTGGGAAGGAGGGAAGCAGGGCCAACATAACGCACCTTTTGATGGTCGCAACCTGCACAATGGTGTTGTGTGGGGGGGCTGAATCCCCGATCCAGTCTTTCGCTCAATGGTCTCTGGTGCAGGAGTAATGACCTAGGCTGAGATGGCAAGGCCAGGTAGGATGAACAGTTCAGGCAAAGTTCATATCTTCTGCTGGTGAAGCCTCCAGCTGGCATAACAGTTTCTCTAGTAGGGAACCAATCTCGACCCGCAAAAACACAGTCAGCACATTTAAATTATTAACTACTTTAGACAACAGTTCTTATTCAGTCCGGTAGCAAATTATAGCTTTCCTGCACAAACCCTGTGATTCCTAGAATGATCCCCACACTAGCTGGGCTGACTGCTTACTGGAGCAAAATCTTCAGTCCAAATCACAAGTAGTGCTAGAAACACTTCTTTCTGATCGGCTGGCAGGCAGTTCAAAGCTCCGATTCTCTTTTGGACAGGAGGAATCTTCACAGGATCTTCCCTGTGAAAATGCAGCACAGAGCCACACAGGCTCCCTTCTCCTCAATGTCTCGAGCTGAACTCCCAACTGACTAATTTAAACAATCCTTCTTAAGACAAAGGGCAGGATTCCAGAGCTCCGATTGGCTGAGCAAGCTGTCAATTACAATCTGATCACTCTAACTGGCTGGATCCTTCGGCACCAGGAATTTGTCCCTGTATTTCCCCCACAAGTCACTGGTCTTATCCCATGAGTCTCTGGCTGAAATCCTAGCTCGTGATCGGCTATTGCACTCCCAAAATGCTGGCTGCTGAAAAATGCACTTTCCCCATATTGCAGACCCAAGTCTTCTTTAGCCTGGTGCAGCCAGGAGAAATAATTTAATTATTTTCAACCACCACACTTGTAGCCCTGACTGTGCCCTTTCAAACAAGCCCACACATATGTATCTCGACCTTGTAGTTCTTGAGTCGCTGCTGCTGTAACACAGACCCCCCCCCCAGTTGGCAGCAACAACTTACTGAATATTCATGCGGGGCTGATGCATATTAATGAGCCCCGCTAGTAGCCCTCGCTCAAACTCTTTATTTTTTTCCCCCCAGGTGGCATTTGAGCTGCTGCTTTCTGGTCACCAGCCCTCTTTAAGCTGAAAAGAGGTGCCTGGACTGGGAAGTTCCTTTTTGTTTGACCGTATCAGCTGTTGGAATAGCAAAAGGAACCAAGCGTGCCTACGCAAGTGCCGGAGGCCTACAAACAAGGCCAGCAGTTGAATGTTTAAGCCCAAACTGGGCTAAATAAATAAAACTGCTGCTTTGGGGAAGCTTGGGGAGCAACTGGAGGACTAGGAGCACCAGAAGAAACACCAGAGAAACTCTGGCATGGCGGGGGACACGGTGGGATGGTGGGGGACACAGCGGGATGCCAGGTAGTGTGAGGAAAACAGAAAGACCAAAAGCACATGGGGGCAATTAAGGTAAGCTCCCAAGGGAGGGTTACAGACTATAGAAAGTTGAACCAACAGGTACTTTTATCCCATTGACCCATGTCATATTTGGACCAGAGTTTGGCCAAAGTTGAGGGTGCAAAATATTTCACTACTCTAGTCATAGCAAATGGATTCTGGACATTAAAAGTAGATCCAAAAGATTAATACAAATTGGCTTTTGCCTTTGGAAAAACACAATACACATGGAACAGGTGTCCTTTTGCGTATTTAAATTCACCTCCAGATTTTAATATTGATCTGCATAAGGCCATGCCTGATGCTGAAAGTAGAGGATATCTGGTTTACGTGGATGATGTACTAATCAAAAGCAACACTTTTGAGGAACACCTAGGGGAAGTAGCTTATGAGTTAAACCAACTGAAAAATGCTGGTGCTAAGCTGTCCTTACCAAAGGGGCAGTTATTCAAAAATAAGGCAAAGTATCTTGGGTATGAAGCTGGACCTGATTGGCTGTGCCCTCAGCACAACAAAATAAAAACAGTCCAGAAAATTAGTCTACCCAAAACTTTAAAGGAACTACACAACTTCCTTGGAATCTGTAACTACTCAAGACAGTTTATCCAGGATTATGCTGAAATTGCCAATCTCCTGACCAGGCTATTGAAAAAGGCAGAACCCTGGGTGTAGAGGGGGGGACAAGAGAAAGCCATGCAAGCTTTAAAGGATAGTCTGAGTCAAACACCCTGTCTTGCTTACCCACAAATGGATAAGGGTTTTTATTTAGAAACAGGATTCACTGGCAGCATCATCAGTGCAGTGTTATATCAAAAACATGATTCAGACAACCATGTTATTGCTTATGTGAGTAAAACTTTAAGTGGCTTAAAGAAAAGTTTTCAGAGTGTGAAAAGGCATTATTTTCCACTGTATGGACAGTACAATAGTTCACAAACTACATTTGTGGTAAGAAAGTTGTTGTAGAGACCTGTCACCAACCTATTACATTTCTGGGGTGCCAGAAACTTAAGGATGGTAAGGTATCCAGCAGCAGAATTGTGGCCTGGACCTTAGCACTCCAGGGCCTACCTTTAGAGAATGAATATGCTAAGAACAAATAAAAAATACAGTAGCTTACGGGTTGGCAGATCTGCAGACGCATAATTGTATGGTAGACAAACATCCAGTATACGATCCTGACCTATCTACTGAATTAGAAACGGTGCAGGAACATAAGGTACCACCACTATGATGAAAATGTGTGTGGGAATTTCCATAAAGCATATGTTGATGGTTGTTCTTTCAAGCAAGGTGAAGACCGGTATTCTGGTTTAGGATTGGTATGGCATGAAAATATACCACGTCCTCCTATCAAATAGAAGCTTGGTCCCAAGTCTAACCAATATGCAGAGTTGGCAGCCACCTACATAGTGATACAGACTGCAGTACAATATAATTTACAAGACATTGTAATTTGTACTGATTCTGATTGTGTTAGGCATAACTTCCTCACACATTTATCAGGTTGGAAGGTGAAGAGTATGATCAATTCAAAAGGCAACAAGGTGATGCATGCAGAACTTATTTTAGCTACAGATCAGTTAGTTCAGGAACATAATTTGGTTGTTTGTTGGAAAAAGGTAAAAGAGCATTCAAAAATTCAGGGACCAGACAAAACTGGAAATGACCTAGCAGACCCTTTCAGAAATATAAGTGTGATGTGTACATGCAGAATGTGTGCCACATGCTTAATTGTGCAATGTTTACATGCAGTTCGCATACACAAAGTGAACCTAAGCGAACCAGGTCTAAAAAGCAAATCACATTCACATGCTGAAAGCTTGACATGTGTGCAGCAGGTAAGCTGGTACAAACATCTTCTAAAAATCACATCAGGTTTGTGTGTTGCATGCTTGACATGAGTGCAGCAGTACAGCTATTGTGAACATCATTTAAAAATCACATCTGGATCATGCATTGCAGACTTGCCATGTGTGCAGCAGTTCAGTCAGTGTGATCATCATTTAAAAATCACATCCGGATCATGCGTTGCACACTTGCCATGTGTGCAGCAACTAAGTTGGTGCAAATCTCATCTAAAAAACACATAATTTTCAATTTCTTATACTAGTGCTATAAATGTGTTTCTCCATGACTGTTTTTGCTTACTTACTTTCCCTTTGTCATTCTGTATGTAGTATGTACACTATGGCCATGTTCAACACTCTTTGTGCTGACTAGGGTCTTGGAAGCATGCACCATACCTCATATGTTGTCACTAAAATGTTGGACGTGGACACTCAAAATCAGGGACAATGAGGAAAACTAACCCCCAAGATGATCAGGACACATCCTGAAACATGGAGATACAGTACCTCAGAACACAATGGAAACCATTGTATTTACTTGTACTGATGTTAGCACCTGAGAATGAATTTCTACCATAAAGCAGGGGTGCTATTTAGGTAGGGCAGAGGGGGCAGTTACCCCCCCGCCCACATTTGTGCCTAGGTTGTTCTTATGGTGTAGCAGTAATGACCCTCCTGGCCTGTATGTGCTCACGCTGCAGGTGCACTCCTGACTTGACTGTGTCTGTATTGTGTTGTCCACTCTCTCCACCTATTAGTGACGGCACCACCACATGTGATGTAGAGGAGCTCCAGCCAAGCAAGAGTACAAGGTATGCAGGCTGTACACCACAGCTTGGAGGAGTCAGTGAGCACTAAACTCTCAATAGCAGTGTTGTGGCAGCATACTTTTGTTGATCTACTCTTAGTGAGTCTCCATCTGTCCTGGTGGCTGAAGGGGCAGAGGGTGAGCTAGAAGCTAACATGAGACTAGGCTACCTACTTACTCTAATAGGCTCACCAAAAAAAAAAACAGCACAGGCCCCCTTGGCAGCAAGCTAAGCCTAGCAGCAGCTTGGGCAGCCTTCATAGGCCTTAATCAGTGCAGTGCAGCAGCAGCCAACCAAGAAGCAAGCAACATAGGTTGGGTGGGTTTGGTTGGTGAAGAGACTTGGTTGCAGACAACATTGGAGACCTGGAATGGTCAGTTCTATGATCCAGCTTCTGGCAGAAGGACAGAGAAGGAGCGGACTGAAAACTGGGCTGGTGGCGCACTTTGCCAGGCTGTAGATTCTGGTCAGTTGGCTGTGTAAGTAAAAGTAAATACTTTTTTTACAGGTGGATTGGGGAAGAAGAAAGGACTGAAAGATGTATGTGTTTTTCATGTTTCTGTATCTTTGGGTGGCTTCATGGCTCATATGGGATGGGTATTGAATAGAATGGAGCTGGGGAGAGAAATCTGGACAAGCAGTTTTTTTGGGGGGGGATCTTCAGCAAGGACAAAGTTGGTTAGTTTTTGGGTGGGTTTAAGCCCAAATCTGATGCATTGCTCCAGGGTATAGACAGATGAATCTTACACATTTGAATTTTTCCTGATTTGCATATCACTTTTCAGTCACAATAAAGAAGTTTTACCTTTTAGTGATGTTCCAGACATTCTACAGCTAGCCACCTAGGGGCTAACTAGCACCTGGCCTCCACTGCTTTTTGGATCCCCCTGCTGAAATATGAAATGGTGCCCCTGCTGTAAAGTCTACATTTACAGGACATCCTCTGTGTGAGCAGCATGTTTTCCATGAGGGATGGATGAGGACAAGAGCAATTTTCAGGGGTGAAATATGGGCTGTCCCTTGCATTCATGAACAGTTGAGCTGTATGGTATGCACAGACTATTGGAGCCCCACTGTAGTCAGGCTTATGCCCCCCTACCAGTGAAGCTGACCTCCACATCCCCACACTCAGGCACATTATGACATAGGATAAGGGAGACTGCAGGGGCATGCACGATTGAAATGGGTGGTATTCTTTTATTACTATTTTATACATTATTGATGAATAGTTGGAGATTAATGAAGGCCACCGCTCGACTAACAAGTGCCTTGTTAGTAGCACAGTGGCCTTCATTATTCTCCAACTCGCCATTATAATGTATTATAGGTATCATTGGTAGGTACAGAGCCAATATAGACTTTCATCCATTATGCTCGACATGCATTCATATGGTGTACAGATGTTCTTGTTCGCTAAAAAAATTATCTAATCTTATTTTAAAGAGGTGTGTGTTTGAGCTACTAACCACCTCAAGAGGGAACCCATTCCAGGTATGTACCACTCATTGATTAAACCACTTTCGACCCTTTACTGACCTGAATTTTTTGTCCTTTAATTGGAGGGGGTGAACACGGGTACTAGAGACCAAGTCTCTAGTTTCCAAGCCCAAGTGTTCTCATAGTTTGTCATCTGACCATGCTTTATGGACGTGGCACATATCCCCTCTTCTTCTTCTGTACTCTAAAGGAAACAGATCTGGATCCCTGAGTCTTTTCTCATAATCTTTCTCCTTTGGGTTACTGATACTTCATGTAGCCCTTTTCTGTACTCTTTCAATCAAAGCTATGTCGCCTTTTTTATAGGCAGCCCACACTTGTGACCCATGTTCCAAAACGGGTCAGACCAAAGATGAGTACAATGGGAGCATCACCTCCCTATTTCTGCTTTCTATATGCCTAAGTATACAGCTTAATATTCTATTCCTCTTCTGCATAGTATTCTTACAATGTGAGGAGAATGACATATCTTGGGAGACCAGGATCCCCATATATCTTTCCTCAGTGACCTCCCTTAATGTATTACCCTCCAGAGTATGTAAATGAACTGTTTTTTTCTACCCATATGCATCACTGTGCATTTTTATTTCTTCAGAAATAACTTGAATTCGGAAGTCCAATTTTGTACATAATCTAGTGCTGATTGTAGAGTCCCTGACCCTTCCCCTTTTGTTATAACAGCTCCTATCCAAGAGTCACCTGCAAAGTTTGTGAGCCATACATTATTATGTTCATACTGTATTGATGTTACATAAATGTTAAATAGGTAGGGCCCCACCACTGAACCCTGAGGCACCCTGCTTGACACATCTACCCAATCTGAAAAGATCTCCTTGATACAGACTCTTTGTCTTCTAAGAGTTAACCATGCTTTTATCCAGTTAACTGTCGTGTCTTGGATACCCATGTTTTTAAGAACTCTCAGTAATTCTGACTAAGGCAGTTTGACGAAAGCCTTTGAGAAGTCCAGGTACGCTATGTACACTGCCTATCCCCACTATCCAAGTGCCTGTTTACCCTGTCATAGAATTGAAGCATACTGGTTTGACAAGATTTCCCCTTTGTAAAACTGTGTTGAGTTGAATCCTTTAGATGCTGTTGTTCTATAAAGGTAGTTATGTTAATCTTTTAATATGCCTTCCAATATCTTAGAGGGAATTGATGCTAAACTAACTGGCCTGTGATTGGATAGATCTGCTCTGGAGCCTTTGTAAAATAATGGAATAACTGGTGCACTAATTAGCCTCTAATAAACTTTACTGATTTTCCAAACAGTGAAAACACAATATAACAAGACAAAAGACAAACATTAATAATAACAAACAACACTCATCAATGTAACCACCCCCAAACCCCCACTCCCTCAAACCCATCCCCCACCCAAAGCAGAGCTCAAACATACAGGATATGAATTCCATAACCAAGAGCAGATGGGTTATTAAGTGAAACACAAACAGTATCCACTAATATCTATCAAGGGTGCCCGACTACAAGTTACAATGTATATAAGGTGTTCAGCTTGCCTCATATCTTCTAATATCTAGTTAGGCGATTGTTTAAACTGGCAATCATTTTCTCAACTCTTAGGTTAAATAATAGTTCCGGCAGCCATTTGAGATAGATTAAAGACTTTTCATCCTGCCAATGATGGAGAATGATCTTCTTGACTAACAAGGTTATCATAGCCATATAGGAAAAAATTACTCACCATAGTAATGTTGTTTCTTCTAATGGAGTCTTGCTGTATTCAGACATAATGCAGTTAGCCCCAGCACTTGAACTACCCCAGAGAGGAAATAGTTAACTCTATGCAGAAGCATAGAACATTGAACTCGAGCTCGGTTTTCAAACTTCTGTCTGTAGTACTTCCCAGTGTAACTGTCAGATTCTTATGAGCAAACTAACTAACATACTATAGTATGAAAATTGTTCAAACATATAGCCAAAGGGCAAAAGACTCCTTTTGGGCCAAAAAGACTCAAGTCGAGAAACCAAGAAGGAAAGGTAGTGACAATATTCAAGTATAAACAGTAGAAAATAACAACACCTATCCCACCCAAGAGGGAGGGTACAAGGTACACCCCTGAAGTGCAACACTGTACCTGCCAGCCCACTTGCCAAAAACCAGGTTCTGAGAGGGAAGGCAGGGAGTGAAGTCTGAATACAGCAAGACTCCATTAGAAGAAACAACATTACTATGGTGAGTAATTTTTTCTTCAAACAACATGAAGTCTTGCTGTATTCAGACATAATGCAGACTACCAAGCAGTTCCCTATGGAGGAGAGAATGCAGAATCTACTTTGGGTAGAAGCTGTGCAGTACTGCTTTACCAAACCTAGCATCACTCCTAGCCTGGATGTCCAGGGAGTAATGCTTGGTGAAAGTATGTACTGTTTTCCAGGTGGCTGCTTTACAGATCTCTAACAAGGGAATATCTCTGGCCACAGCTAGAGAAGCAGCTGTACCCCTAGTCGAGTGAGCCCTCAGGCCTGAAGGGGGTGTTCTACCCAACTTGTCATAACAGAATTGAATACAAGAAACAATCCACCTGGCAATAGTCTTTTTTAGTGGCAGGCTTACCTTTTCCCACTACACCATAAGTGAGAAACAATTGAGGACAGTCATTTCTATGTGCCTTAGTATGCTCAATGTAATAGTTAAGGGCCCTCTTAACATCCAAACTGTGTAACCTTCTTTCACCTGAAGAAGAATGGTCAGTGAAAAACACAGGGAGAGATATAGACTGGGTCAGATGAAAATCCGATACCACTTTGGGCAAGAACCTCCTATTGGTTCTTAGGACCACTTTATCCCTATGGAAGGATATGAAGTCAGGTTCAACTAACAGAGCCTGTAACTCACTAATCC
This sequence comes from Neoceratodus forsteri, assembly GCA_016271365.2. NCBI lineage: Eukaryota > Metazoa > Chordata > Ceratodontiformes > Ceratodontidae > Neoceratodus > Neoceratodus forsteri. The sequence continues at coordinate 1,203,499,022 of CM057453.1, read as the reverse complement.
ACCTGGCAGAAGTAATAGCTACCAGGAACACACTTTTCCAGGTCAAGTACTTCAATTCAGCCAAAGCCAGAGGTTCAAAGGGTGGCTGCATAAGCTGCGCTATGCAGACATTAAGATCCCAAGGCAGAGTGGGATCCCTAAAGGGAGGGTTAATGTAAACCAGACCTTTGAAAGGCTTTCTGAAAACAGGATGAGATGCCAGGGAAGAACCCTTCCCTGCTGAGAGGAATGCAGAGACAGCTGCTAGATGAACCTTCAGAGTGGCAAGCCTAAGGCCTAGACCATTCAGATGAACTAGATAGTCTAAGGTTGTGGAAATGTCTACAGATTCAGGCATGATGCCTTTCTGAGAGCACCAAATGCTGACCCTTTTACATTTGGAGTTGTAAGTTTTTCTAGTGGAAGGTTTCCCAGAGACCTTCAGAATATCCAGAACTCCCTGAGAAAGACGTAGTGCTACATATTTTAACTCTTCAAGAGTCAGGCCTTGAGATTGAGAGACTGGAGATTGGGGTACCAGATCCGCCCCTGAGAGGAGGACAGAAGATTGTATGTCCTGGGCAGAGACAGGGGACATGACACTGACAAGGACAGCAGCAGAGGATACCAAGGCTGTCTGGCCCAATCTGTAGCCACCAGTATCACTGTGCAGGGTTGAGTCCTGATCTTGATCAGAACTCTGAACAGCAGAGGGAAGGTATAGAGAAACCTGTCCTTCCAGTCCAAAATGAAAGCATCCTGGGGAACCGTCCCCAGGACTGGAGGTCTGCAACAAAACAGAGGAAGTTGATGATTGTCCGATGCTGCAAAGAGATCTATCTCTGGAGTGCCCCACCTGGAGAAGATGACCTTCAGGATGTGAGGATTCAGGGACCATTCATGATGTCCTTGAGAAATTCTGCTCAAAGCATCTGCTAGTATGTTGTCCTTGCCTGGAAGGTGAACTGCTACCAGAGAAGTCTGAAGAGAATAGGCCAGAGACCATAGCTTCATGGCTTCTGTGCACAAGGCTGAGGACCGAGTGCCTCCCTGCTTGTTGATGTACCACATTGTGGTGGTGTTGTCCGTTCTGACTTGGACCACCTTGCCCTTGACTGAATCTGAGAATCTCTGCAGGGCTAGGGAAACTGCCCTGAGTTCCAGGAGATTGATATGAAGGACAGACTCCTATGGAGACCATACTTCTTGAGCTGTCAGGGCTCCCAGGTGGGCTCCCCACCCTAGGAGAGAAGCATCTGTGGTTAGAACTACTGATGGAACTTGAGGGAGAAATGGGAACCCTTGTCTTAGGTTGTCCTGGTTCAGCCACCACTGGAGAGCTTGGACCAGACTCTGAGTCACTGGAATCAGCTTGGTAAGTGAGTCCTTCTTTTGAGACCAAAAAGACCTTAGATGAAACTGAATGTCCCTCATCTGGAGCCTAGCTCCCTGCACCACTGCCGTGGAAGCTGCCATGTGGCCCAGGAGCTGGAGGAACTGTCTTGCTGGACAGGAGACCTGAGGTTGAAAGGAGGAAGCTAGATCCACTAGGGCCTTCACCCTTGCCAGGGGAAGGAAAGTTTTTGCTTGTAAGGTGTCCAACTCTATGCCTATAAAGGTGAGAAGTTGAACTGGTTCGAGGACAGACTTTGGAAGATTGAGAAGAAACCCCAGGGAACTGAGGAGGTCCTGGGTAGTTTGAAGAGCTGACTTGACCTGTAAAGATGACTGACCCACTAAGAGCCAGTCATCCAGATACAGGAAGATGGTGATACCCTGTCTTCTGAGGTAAGCCACCACTACTGTAAAGCACTTTGTGAACACTCTTGGAGCTGATGTTAGGCCGAATGGCATGGCACTGAATTGGTAATGGCCTGAGGGCAACTCGAACCTGAGGTATTTTCTGTGGGAGCACCTGATAGGAATAAGAAAGTAGGCATCCTTGAGGTCCAGAGATGCTAGCCAATCTCCTGGCCTTAGAGAGGGGAGGATTATTCCCAGAGTTACCATTCTGAATTTTGGCTTTACAATGTGTTTGTTCAAATACCTTAAGTCTAGGATGGGTCGCCACTCCCCTGTTTTCTTTGGGGTAAGGAAGTACCTGGAGTACAGGCCTTTTCCCCTGTGTTGAGTAGGAACTTTCTCTACAGCTCTGAGAGCTAGAAGAGAGGAAACCTCTGCCTCCAGGGCAATGGTTTCTGAGATTGATGGAGGTGGAAAAGACTTGGCCCTCTTTTTTGGGAACTTTTTGAAGCTGAGGGCCAGTCCCTGGCTTACTACTTCCAGGACCCACTTGTCTGAGGTAAGAGACTTCCAGGCCTGGAAGTAGTAAGCCAGCCTACCTTCTACTGGAATTGGGGAGTCGACCCGGGCTGACACATCAGGGTGTCTGCTTGGCAGGAGCCTTAGACTGGGAGAAGGAGGAAACAGTCCTGCTCATCCTCCTCCTGCCCCTTCCTCTGAAAAACCCCTCTGTGGGAAGGGAGAAGAGGCCTGGGCTTGGTAAAAAGGTCTTTGAAAAGGCCTGCCCTTACCCCTAGACTGCTGCTTTTGAGGAGTGGCTTGCCTTTCTTTGATCTGTGCACTCCTGTATGTGGTCCTGTATTCATCCTTTTTCTTCATGTAAGCCTCTGTTTGCTCCCCAAAAAAGAGTTACCCGCTATAGGAAAATCCATAGCCTTAATCTGGGTATCCTGTGAAAGGCTAGTATATCTGAGCCAAAGACGTCTCCTGAGAGACACAGATGTAGCCATGACTCTTGTTGCCACATCATTGGAGTCCATAGCAGCATGAAATTGTATTTTGGATGCCTCAGTTCCATCAGCAGCCACCTCCTCCAGCTCCTTGGCTAGCTGGGAAGAGGCCTGTTTAGCCAGTTCCAGAACTGTATCCCATCTGGATTTCTGGTACCTGGCTGTGTAGGCCATATAAGTAGCCTGCCTGAGTCCCAAAGAGGATGCCAAATACTATTTTTTGGCCATGGCATCCACTTTCCTGGAGTCCTTACCTGGGGGGTGTGAAGCCAAATGAATGTTAGCCCTGTCACAGGCTGCAGCCTGCACTACCCCAACATGGCTGCAGTGACTATAAAGGAACTCCGCAGCTGAGCCTGATAACAAATACCTCCTGTCCATTCTCTTATCCACAGGAGGTATTGAATTAAGAGTTTGTAAAATGTTGTGTGTCTGTCTCCCCAAGGATTTATGAAGAGGGATAGACAGCCTTTTGGACTCTGGGATGTCCATCATTTCCACAAAATCAGGCTCTTCATCCTCCTCTGTGGCTTCAACCAAGGGAAGCTGCAGGGTTTCTGCAACCCTTTTGTAGAACAAAAAATGTGAAGAGGACTCAGAGAGTCTGGGAGGAGAGACACCTGAGGGCCTGTCTGGGGAGATGTCCAGTTCAATGGGCACATCCAGACCCCCTCTCATCATCATCATTATCACTGGGATAGTCTTCGTCTCCCTCCCACGCCTCATAATAAGCATCTGGATTATAATCCAGAGGAGACGGATCCAACCGAACCGACTGCCGAACCAGCAGTACCGGTTCAGACGGAACCGGTCTAAGCGACTGAACAATGCTAATCGCTTTGACTATTTCGTCCGCGGTTGGAGAGTGAACTACAGAATATGAACCAGCAGACTTACGCTTCTTTTTTGATGGAACCGACCCCTCAGGGTCGACTCTCCATTTGCCCGAGGAGGTATCGCCTAGGTCAGTAGGCATCTCCTCAGGTTTGGCCGCAACCAAACCGGGCTGGCCATCCGGATCTACAGACTTCTTGGCCTCCCTTTCCTTCAGCCTACTCAGTCTTTTGTCTAGAGTGGATTTAGGAAAGTTTTTACAGATTTATCAGTCTGACTTGAGGTGGTCAAACCCCAGACAATAAACACAGATGAGGTGGAGGTCAGCCTTAGCAAAGGCCTCCCCACACTCAGTACAGTGTTGAAACCCAGTGGGACCGGTTTTCTTCTTGGGTTTCTCAGACATGGCCACCCTAACTAATTACCCTATTGCAGCTTTCAAGCCAGGTAATACAATAACCGATCGGTTACAAACCCTGTCACGGGCTTTTTAAAAGAACCAGTAAAAGGTCCTATTCTTTTGAAACTGATCAGTACTGGAAGACCACTCTAATCCCAGAAATAAAATTAGACAGAATGAACAAGGTCAGTTCCAAGCAGGAGTGACTGGAAATAAACTGAGGAAAAGAACAATTTCCAAGTTTTCACAAAATAAAACCAGTCACTACCTATCTACACACTAGCTGTACAGTAGACAGAGGCTGGAAATCTGAAAATAACAAAAAATTACATGGTTTAAACTGAACGCTTTACTTTTACCGAACCGAGCAGAGGAAATCTCTGGAGCGACTTCACTGTTAGGCAGAGTAAAGAATCTGACTATTACACTGGGAGGTACCACAGACAGAGGTTTGAAAACCGAGCTCGAGCTCAACGTTCTATGCTTCTGCATAGAGTTAACTCTTTTCTCTCCGGGGCAGTTCAAGTTCTGGGGCTAACTGCATTATGTCTGAATAAAGCAAGACTTGATGTTGTTTGAATATCTATGCTCCTTGATATCAATGGTCGAGCAGTCTCCAACCACACATATCTCAGGAGAAAAATACCCACTTATTCCCAATAATGGGTCTACCTTTTGCTGAATAGCTAACCACAAGGAGGCCACCTTGGGACAGTCCCAAAAAATGTGGCAAGGAGTGCCTTCTGAATTCCCACATCCTGTACAAAGAGAAGAATCGGTTCTTCACATCTTAGCCAATTTGACTGGAGTGAGATAGAGACAGCTAAGGATATAAAACTGAGTGAGATGCAAATTATCTTGCGTGGTACAGTGCCCACCATTTATAACGGGCAAGTTTGTGTGAAGCCATTTTGCCCGTTATAGGAGATGGATGATGTATCCAAATGCTGACTAATATTAGGGGTCTGAACTCAATAAATGATGTTACTTGACATCGTTACCAAAATGTGTTCAAACACGCAAGCAAAGGCAGTACTGTAATCAAACACACTCAGTAAAGGCAGTACTATATATATACTTTACTGTTCTTTAACTAAACTTTAATAATTTGAGTTAATTGAGTTAAAAAAAAGGAAAACTCCAGCACAGTAACACATAGTACTGTAGTGCAACAGAAACTGCGATGCTACGCCTACTTGTGTCCCAGGAAAAACTCTGTGATCCGAGTCTGGATATTCTGTTTACGGCAGTATGGACATCATGTCTCCTCAGTTTTTTGCAGCATATCCCAGTTCGGCTCGTACTCTGCACTCTGTTCCATGGCACGACGCAATGTTAAGAGGGCTGTGCGAACATCAAAGGCGGTAACAATAGCTTCCTCTTCCACCCTACTAGCTTCCGGGTCCTCATCATCTTCAGTGTCAACGTCACCTCTGAGCACACCAGTCGCCTCCTGGATGTCATCTGTCTCTCCTTCAGGTGGAGAGTTGTTATCACCTAGGTGACACAGCTCTTGAAACTGTTCCTCTGACAGTCCATCAGGAACAGCTACAGTTTCTATTTCCAGCACTTCTCGGGCAGATAGGTCAGGCTCACTGGACATAGAAGGTTGCTCTGCAAAGGCAGCATCAGGGAGCACAAATCCAGCCTTCTTGAAACAGGACTGGATCGTAAGATCAGACACCATGTCCCATGAATTCTTTGAAAGTCTCACAGCATCCAACAGTGTGATCTGCCTTACACATTGAGATGCATGCATTTCTGGGCTGACATCTTGAGTGTCCAAAACCTTTTCAAGCATGGTGCAAACATAGTTCTGTTTTAGGCTATAAATGATGCCCATGTCAAGAGGCTGAATGAGGCAAGTGGTGTTTGGTGGCAAGAACACCAGTCTTATATTTCTTAGTCCAGCAACATTTGGATGCCCAGAAAAGTTGTCCAGTAGAAGGATGATTTTGCACCACCTCAATTTTCTGTCCCATGTTTGCACCCAGTCTGCGAAAATGTCACCAGTCATCCAAGAAGAATTGTTAGCATGGTAGAGAACCTGTAAGTTATGAATTCCACAGAAGCAGTGTGGGTTTTGAGACTTGCCCACAACCAATGGTTCGAGCCTCTCTGAGCCATCCATGTTGCAGCAAGGGAGAACAGAATTTCTCTCCTTTTGTTTCTTCAATCCCAGCAAAGGCTCACTTTTAAAAACTAAGGTCCCATACCCAACACAACGATAGAAGAGATCAGTTTCATCACTGTTAAAAATATTTTTGGACTCATACCCCTCCAGAATCCCAGGGAGAACATTCATAAGCCACTGCTCTGCACTTGCTACATCGGAGTTCAACTTTTTTCCACGTGCCCTTCTGAAGCCGATATTATTCCTGGCTTTCCAATGTTGGAGCCAGCCTTCTGAAGGATTGAAGTCCTCTCAACCAAGGTCTGTTGCTAGCTGCTTGGCTTTTTGTGCTAGCAATGGACCGCTGATCAGTGCATCCCGACCGCGGGCATTTTGAAAACAGCATAGGAGGGCTGCTTCCACCTCCACATCCTTGCCCTCCTGCTTCCTTTTGTGATCTGGATTCTGATTCACATTCCATTCTGTAAACAGCTGATCTCTTGGCCTCAATAGATCAGCCACAGTTGATTTTGGGAGACTAAGGTGTTGAGCCAAGTCTCACTGGCTCATCTTGGGCAGCTCATCGATCTTTTTAAAGATTTCAATTTTTTTGCTTAGGGACATCATCTTTCTTTTGCCAGCCATTGTTATAGCAGTCCAGAGACAAACTGATCAAACTGAAGGTGCTGTAGCACCTCTTTTCTAATGGAACAGTAAACCACTTTGTGTGAGCTTAGCAATTAGCAATTAGGATGGTAACAGAAAAGCGATAATCGGGTGTGAAAAGTCTCAACACCCAGCAGAATCTTCCCGCTATAGAAGGCGGATAACGATCGATGTAACCACTTGCTGTACCATTGGATTCTATGAGAACTGGCAAATGGTTTTGCACTTTTGCCCCGATGTAGGCGATCGCCCGTTTTAACCGTGGGCAGTATAAATGGAGTAGACTGTATAAGTGTTATTATCTTGCCATATCTTACACCAGTCAAAGGCCAGCTGTGGGAACTGAGAGTTCCAGTAGGTGGACACACCCTCCAAAGTGGGAAAAGCTTTAAGGAATAAGGAAGCATAGCTTTTTGACACTGAATGCGGGTGGGAAGCCAAAGTCCCCAAAGACTGCAGGAACTCACATTAATTCACCATGGCAAAACCTGTACCTAATCAAGTTATGATAGAATGGCAAACTTGATACACTTTAAAAATATTAGTACTATTCATACCTAACTTGTGTAAAATTTCTACTGAGGAGAGACGTCCCATCCCTGAGCAAGCTGCACACATCAGTGTTAATAAGTTAAGGAAACCAGCTCTCAGAAATAACTTTCTCACCAATCTTAAAATGTGGATTTCGGAGAATAGGCTGGGATAGGTTCATTTTATGGTTGCGTCTCAAAACTGAGCACAATTGCGAGTGCAGTCTAACCGACACCCCAATCACTATAGCCCACAAAGAGGCAGGTAACTCCCTAGGGGCTACATACAATAAGGACTCTGGGGATAGGCCAGCATTCTGAATAAATTCCAATTCTAGGGTCAACCATATAGGGAAGTGGGAATTGGGGTCAACACCTGGTCTCACAGAGAGCCACCTTAAATACTTGCTGGTATGGCTAGCCCAATAGTACAGGCCAAAATTTGGAAGCTGAAGCCCCTTCTTGAGACTTAAAAGCAGCCAATTTGTTATAGGATCATCTTGGGGGCTTATCCAACCACAAAAAGTCTGAGATAAGACAGTGAACCTTTCTGAACCAGGAAAGAGGGCACCAGTAGTTCACTGTGTTAAGTGGGTAAAAGAGCCTGGGAAAAATGTTCATTTTAATGTTAATTCTTCCCCATATAGTAAGAGGTAACATCCTCCAATGATGAAGGTCTTAATGAATGGTGCATACCAAATCAGTGAAATTAAGCTTTATCATCTGGGCTTCACTGTGAGCGAGAAAAATACCCAAGTATTTGAGAGAGTGAGGAGACCATGTCATGTCAAGATCTGTGATGTCTGTCTTAGAAGTTCTAGAATTTAAGGGCTTAATTACAGTCTTATCTAAATTAAGTTTGTAATTGGACAAGTAGCCGTATTCTTGTATAATGGCCAATGTCATGGGGATGGCAGACTTCAGATGGGACAAATGTAGGAGAATGTCATCTACATAAGCAGATAACTTGAGTTCCATAGATCCAATATGAACCTCAGTGAGGTCTGGGTTCAGCCTAAGCTTAGTAAGAAGTGGCTCTAAATATAAATTAAACAAGAGCAGGGATAAAGGACATCCCTGCCTGGTACCTGAAAAAAGAGGGAAGGAAGAGGAAAAATACCATTACAGCAGATACAGACACTGGGGGAAGAGTATAACACTTGAATCCAGGAAATAAATTGGGAGAGAAAGCCAAATCTTGTAAGGGTAGCAAATAGAAACCACCAATCGACCTTATCAAAAGCCTTCTCCATGCCCAGGGTCACCAATGCCATGGGACGATAGCATTCTGGGACACAAAGAGGATATGGGCCAGATTATGTAAGTGGTCAGTTGAGGCGCGAGTGGCCATAAAGCCAACTTGCTCGGACCAATAAGGCCAGACTAAACTTGACTGATCTGAGCCTCCAAAATCTTGGCCAAAATTTTCATATCATAGTTAAGAAGGGAAATTGGTCCGTAGCTGGTTACCTTCTCCAGATCTTTATCTGGCTTGGGGAATGGTACTATCACAGCATCAAAGAGAGAATGGTCCATCAAACCCGATGCTAGAACGTAATTATAGAAGTGATACAGGCAGGGCACCAGTCCTTAGCAAATACTTTGTAAAAGTTCAGAGAAAATCCATCTGGTCCCAGGGCCCTGTTTGTAGATAGCGCTTGAATAGCTGAGTGAATTTCAGTTTCCCTTAGAGGGGACACCAGGAAATTTTTTTGCTCAACAGTCAGGGTAGGAAGGGGAGCAGCATTTAAATATTCAGTGATCTGTTGTAGAGAGGGTAAATTAGACAGCAGACCATAGACAGCCTGATAGTAATGCTTGAATTCAGCTGCAATTTCCTTAGGAGTCATTTTCATAGAGCCATCAGCAAAAGACTGTATGCTGGCAATCAACTTTGAGGCCTCAACTTTCTTAAGGTGAAGAGCTAACAAGCGCCCTGCCTTATCACCCTGATCGGCATATTTGGCATGTGTTTTTAAAATGGTGTATTCAGCTCTTTCCCACAGAAGGTCCTCATATTTATCCCTCAAAAGCAACAGTTCCTGAAGTATAGAATCAGGAGATGTAGGGGAGAGGTTCTTCTTTATGGACCTGATGCGAGAAAGCAGATCTGAAGCAACCTGTTCCTTTTTTTTTTTTTCCTGAATAAAGCTAGATGAATAAACTTGCCCTGAAGAAAACATTTCGTGGCACTCCATTCTATATCCAGCTTCCCCATGGAACCCTCATTACAAGAGATAAAGAATGCAAGTTGTTCTTCAATATGGGTGATAATATGTGCTCCTCCTTTAGAAGCTGGGTGTTTAATTTCCACAGTCTCTTTTGTATAATGTGGTACTAGGGTAAATTTACTCCAGACCAGCGAGTGGTCTGAGAGAACCCTGGGGGTAATCCTACAGTCCAGCAGCCCAGCCAAAAGAATGTGGCTAACAAGCTGAAAATCTATCCATGACAAGGAGCCATGCAAAGGAGAATAAAAAGTATATTCCCACTGCTGAGGATTCAACACCCACCATGAATCACAAATACCAAAGGAATCCACAAACTCTCACAGGGAGCACTGAGCAGGGGACAAGCCTGTCTGAGGCCTACCAGTCTAATCAAGGTCTGGGGATAAGCAGAGGTTCCAATCACCTCTCAAAAAAATAGGGATAGAAAGGAATGGGGCAATTAAGTTGGCCAACTCCATAAACAAAGAGAGTGTCAGAATCAGGGCAATAAACACAACTCAGCAGGATGTCAGTGTGGTCTAGGGTTCCTCCAAAGAGAAGATATCTTCCCCGAGGGTCTCTCACAGACTGTCAACACACAAAGGATACTCTCCTAGAAAAGAGGACCATGACACCTCTGTTAGATGTGCTGACCCCTGCAATAAAAACCTGACCAATATTCTGATGCCAGAATAAGGAGCTCTCACTTTCAAGATGTGTCTCCTGTAAAAATGTAACATAACTTTTAAAATGTTGCAGATATTTAAGAATGCTATATCATTTGGTCTTGGAGTGGACACCCTTCACATTCCATGTAGCAAAAGTTAAGGAATTAGTCATAACTAAGCTCATGATATAGCACCATACTGTATGACCAGTCGTATTCCTTAGAAAAGTCAAAGCCATCAAAATCATAAACGTAGTACACTGACATCCCTTCCCCCAACCCATACCTGACATCCCTTGTAACATAAGTCTAGAAAACGGAAGCCTGTACCCTACTCTAACACCCCCAAAGGACTTCAGGGAGTAGGACCATTATCCTGTAATCACAAATCGCTGGCTCACAAAGAAGGGAACGGTTAATAAAAATAAAGGTCCGCTATCATAAATCATACTAACAAATTCCCATCCTCCCCTTCCCTGAAGAAAATAACTAACAAAAATTAGAAGGTCCATGATAAAGCCAAACCGACAGGCTCCTCACCCCCACCCCCCGACCACAAACACGATACAAGAAACATAACAGCTAAATTTATAACCTAATCAGAAGCTCCCTGGTTAGCTATGCCTGCAGTGATAAGGGCCCATCCTTCAGGGAGAAAGGACCACCTGTAGTATTGCCCTGAACCAAATCCTAAAAATCTTGAATAACGTCTCCTGGAAAACATCTAGAAATGTTAACAGCTAAATTTCACTGAGGGCTATTGTAGCCCCCCCCCCCAAGACCACCAACACAATAATAGTTGCTCTTCACAGAAAAATCACACAGAATATGGTTCATGAATAAAAATAACATTGCAGTTTTCAGTGTCCCAAATCCTGAATGTAAAGCATAAGGTGGCGTCCAAAATATCCTGGGAAGCAAGTCGCCCCATCAATGTGACCAAGAACAGCGCAATGTACACATAAAAATTAACAAGACTTTGCAGCTCACCTGGTCACAGATTGAAGCAGCCTCTTTACAAGTATTGTGAGCAGGATAGCAAGCAGGAGAGGTGGGGAGCATGCAAGCCATACAGATTCTTTTTCAAGCTAGACAAACTGACCTCAAGATTGTGAATCAAAGCAGAATAGTGCTCTGAACCACGGTTCACTTCAAACCTGGTTACGGTGGCCTGGTAGTGGTGCTCAATCAGAAAGAGCATCTTGGCTCAGCCGTAAATCCATCAGCTGGCAGGCACAGGGACCCATTATCATCCTGGGAAATGGGTGGGTAAAAAGCATGAATAGGAAAACGCTGATGCGGTGGTGCAAACAGGACAACTAGAACACTGGCAAACCAGACACTCAATACAATCCATGGAGGAGATGGTGAAACTCTGTTGCCACTCATTCTGTCACAGCAGTTCAATATAGCTCTACACGTCCCAGGGAAGAAAGAGAGGAGAGTCAAATTAGCCCACAGAAATGTTGATCGGAACCACGCAGATCCAGTAAAATTAGTTATAGAGTGCTAGTAGGAGAGTCAATAGAGAATTGATCCATGCGTATAGTTTGAAGAACACTCAGGCTGCACCGGTCATCTTGGATCAAAGTAAAATAGAACATCAGACCAGAAAGCAGCAATGGGTTAGCAACCAGCAAGCAAGTCTCAAGATAAAGTGTCCAACTGCTATTCATCCCAGATGCTGCTGACCAAAAACTACAGTATCAAGCAGTGCAGATAAAGAGCAATATTTTATTATTCGAAGCTGGGATGGTACACCAAAGGAGCAATGTCCAATCATGCTACACTGCAAAGGAAGATTTATTCATATCTGGCAGATGCAGTGTAGCACTATCAGTGCTCCATAAACAGCTCCAGGAGTAAAGCTTTTAGATCCAAGCAGGCTTGATCCACAGATGGAAAAGACTTCCAGGAACCATTACTCAATCAATCAATCTTTATTTTACCAGGTGGAACATGGTTGAGCAAGTTCATTTCCAAGGTGGGCCTGGTCGGTCATACAGAAATGCCAACAGATAAATAATACATATACAAGTACATCATAGCTACTCCTATTGTGGAGCAGCACAAATGCAACAACAAATAATTTATACAAAGCTAAATCATGAGAAGGATAAACAAGCAGAATATATAATCTTCACATACGTAATGTCAGTAATGACTATGACGTTTCTATAAAGGCAGATGGAAGAGTAGTAAAGGTAGTGGAAAGCCTAGGAAAGGTGGAAAGTTGAAGACAGGAAAGTATAGCTATAAAGAGAGCAATGAGGTGGTAAAGGTTGATCACAGGAGGTCAGAGCCAGGCAGGGCACATCAGGAGTAACACAATGCTCAGAGAAAGTTCTTGCATAAATATTTTTTAAATGTGGGTACTTTTATGGGGTTTGCTAATTTTAGAGTTTTTTGAAGCTTGTTCCATTACTGGGATAGGGCAAAGCTAAAGGATGATCTGCCATAGTGGGTGTTTACCTTGGGTATCACTAAGGAGGTATAAGAATGACTTCTCAGGGGATAGTTACCAAAAACACATAGGGACAAGCAGTCAGAGATATACTGTGGCAGCATCTTGGCAATTACTCTGTATGTCCAAATGGCAGCATTCCTTTGTCTCTTGAAAGTGAGAGATGGCCAGCTCTCTGCTGAGTACAGGTCACAGTGGTGAGTAGAAAAAGCTGCCCCATAAATGAAGTGTAAGGTCCTGTGGTATAGAACATGAAGCCTGGCTAAGGCTGTCCCTTGAACATGACTGTAGATGAAGTTGGCATAATCCAATAGTGATAGAAAAGTAGCCTGAATCAACCTCTTCTTGGTCTCATGGGTAAGGAGATGCTTGATTCTAAAAAATAAGCTGAGCCTTTGTTTCATCTTTTTTGTGAGTTCCTCTACATGATCCATTAAGGACAGGCAGCAGTCAATCCACATCTCAAGGTGTTTGAATTTATCAACATAGTCGATGGATTCACCAAGCAACGTGGTAATAGGTTGCACAATGCCTGCCATGGGTGACATAGAAGCAGAGCTATTCAGGGTCAGAAACATAGCCTTTGTTTTTTTTTTTGGCATTTAATAGCAATTTTTGTTTGAGTAGGTTATGCTGCAGGATATTAAAATCATTCTGCAAATCTGTGCATGCCTGCTCAAGAGTAGTCTAGACATATATAGGACAGTATCATCTGCAAAAATATGAATGTCTGATGCTGAGATCCCAAGGTCAGTGTTGTTGATGTAAAGTACGAAAAGCAAAGGACCCAGGATTAAACCCTGAGGTACACCTCTATTGATAGGTTTCAGTGGGGAGAGGTCACCCGCAGCTTTTTACCTGCTGAGTGCGCCCAGAGAGGTAGGAGGAGAACCAGTTCAGAGATGCCTTGTCCATACCAGTAGTGCGAAGGGTAGTCAGAAGTAGGTCATGATCAACTGTGTCGAAGGCCTTACTTAGGTTAAGGAAGACTGCACACACAGATAGTTTATCATCAAGGACTTTCTGCCAGTCGTTCATTACCTTTGCGAGAGCAGTGATTGTACTATGGTGGCACCAAAAGCCAGATTGAGCTGGGTTGAGCAGATTAGCGGAGTCTAAGTAATCTCTAAATTGTGAGTTTACTACTTTTTCAAGCAATTTGGAGAGGATAGGGAGTAACGAGATAGGCCTGTAATTATTGGGGTCGGTTGGGTAGCCAGATTTGAACATGGGTATCACTTGAGCTGTCTTCCAAACCGTAGGAAGTACACCCAGTGACAGAGATAAGTTGAAAAAGTGCGTGATTGGTACAGGCAATGCACGGTAACTGATCTTTAAGAAGTAGGGTGAAAGGAGAAAGTGGAGGAGGAAAGGGTATGGTGTAAGTTAGATGCTACCTGTGCTAGGGATTGGGTGCGAAGGTGACTGGCCGGCCAGGAGTCAAAGGCCAGTCCTGCGGTGGCAAAATGGTCATTCAATAGATCAAGGATCCCAGATTTGTCAGTGATAGATGTATCACCTTTCAAGATTTTTAAGGGAAGAGAACCAGCAGGAGCATGACCTTCGATATCCTTAAGTGTTCTCCAGAATCTTGCAGGACAGTTAGTGGAAGAATCCAGTGAAGTTCAGTAGAAAGATGCCTTTTTTGTTCAGATTAGTTTCATGCAATAGTTCCTGGCAGTCCTAAAGGCAGCCCGATCTTCAGGGAGCTTTGTTTTCCGAGCCTTTTTCCATAGTTAGTCCCTGCTACATAGGGCCATTCTCAGCCCTACTGTAAACCAGGGAAAGGATTGTTTCTTGGTCCAGGTTTTGACTTGGGGGGCATGTGTGTCAAGTGCATTTAACACAATGGCTTCAAAACAGACTGATAGGCATTTTTGACCATCCTGGCCAGGTAAAATTTCTGCCAAAGCAGGGATTCCTGGAGGTCCAAAAGGAAGGCATTGATGTCAAGACCACACAAGCATCTTTTAAAAGTGTATCTAGATGAAGAAGGGGGTTTAGGTGCAGATCTTATGCGAGCAATAAGACAATGGTCACTGGCATCTGAACAAGAGTATGCCAGAGTGAGTGAATAGATGTGGTTTATTCACCAGTATAATGTCCACCAGGGAGCTTTTACTGGGATTTGTTTTGTTTGGGCGTGTTGCTTAGAGATAAGCTGGGCCAGCCCAAAGATATCACACAGGTTTTTAAGTGATATGGAGGTATCAGAAAACCAATCCATATTGCGGTCTCCCAGGATAATGACCTCAGCCTGCATGTTGCTTAAGAAGCTGGTAAGATGGCTCAGCAGGTGGAGGCCTGCAGAAGAGGGCCTATAGCATCCCATGATATACAATGAGGAGGAAGCAAGTTGGACCTTAATTGTTAAGCTTTTGAATTCCTTTGCAACAGCAGTGGAGTCGGTAACAGAGACGGTGTACTTATCCAGCACATAGATGACAACTCCACCCCCTCTTGTTGGCCTGTCCGTATGAAAGATGTTACAGGAGGGAATGTTCACCTCAGTGTCTAGAGTAGAGGGTTTGAGCCAGGATTCCACAATTACCAGGACATCCGGTTTAGTATGTGAGATCCAGGTTTGGATTACATCCAATTTTTTCAATAGACTACACACATTCAAATGAAGAATACGTAGCTCTTTAAGGTGTGTTAAGTCACCGGGGGCTTGAATTGGTAGTTGAGGGCCTGGATTTGGTTCAACTGTTCCTGAACAAAGCAACAGCAACACCAAGATCCTAATAAGTGTATTTAGCAGCAGTCTAAAGAACCTGGCATGTTCCCGTTTATGGGAGGACACAGTTCATATTTCAGTGTGTCTATATTGTACCCCAATTGAGCACAGTGTTGCATGGATCATAACCCTGGCATGGTAGAGTTGTGGGGAGAAGAAAAGATGGGGGAATGCATAGTTGGCGTTGAGCCCGGGGGCAAGGATGCCGCAGTCTCTGCATGCCACTGGAACATTAAATAGGGGTCAAGGAACAGCAGAATATAGAAATCGGCAGCTGGCTTGCATGTTGGTCTAACAACTCCCGACTTGAGTAACCCAGGGCAAGGAGTGTGTGAGCAGTGCAGGTAACCAACTAAAAGATACAGTAAAAGTGCAGCCCTCATTTCACAATGAGGTGCAGTGTTCCTAGACAGTATGTGAATAGTATGAGAAAATCAGACAAAATTATCCTGCCTGATCCTGAAGCCTGATTCTAGATTTTTAAGCAGGGAGAGAAGAGCCAAAGAGGAGGGAATTCTCCAGAGAAGGAGGGGCAAGAAATTCAGACAATATTATCCTGCCTAGTCCTGAAGTCTGAGTCTAGAGATTTTAGCAGGGAGAGAAGAGCCAATGGGGAGGGAGTTCTTCCAGAGAAGGAGGGGCAGAATACTATTTAAAAGGTGGCCTGGGTGGGGGGGGAGAAAAAAGTAGGCAACAGAACATCTACACCCCTGATAAGTCTCAGGAGAGCGACTGCACAAGCCAGATAAGCTGGCTGTACTGTCGCACCAATTGTGAGCGATGTTCCTCGTGGCTGGCTCAGTCAGAAGCCTTGCCAAATACCATGACCAATGGGAGAGCTGTCAGAGCAACCCGGCTCCAAATTCAAACAGCGGCCGTACCTTAGTTCGAGTCCAGGAGTCAGAACCAGGAGGTCGATCCAAGTGGGTTGCAAAGTCCGAAGAAAGCGGTGGCTGGAGAGACGGCCATTGGTGCTGCCTCACTGAAGTGAGCACTGCTTGGGCTGCAGAGATCTGGGGAGAAAGAAAAGGCAAGAGTAATTATAGGCACGAAAAAGCAGGAGTCAAAGAGGGGGCCGGGGGGCTGGCGGCAGACAGTCAACAGGGGGTGGAGGTGATCAAGGGATAGACAAGGTCAGAATAGATAGTAAATGGCATGGGAGTGGTTGGAGATGAACAGAAGAGGGTGAGGACAGGAGAGAGAGTGTAAGGTTTCAGTAGGAGAGGAGTGCAAGTTCAATTTCGGAGGCCTAAGAAACCACAAACTGAGCATAGACAATTGCAGGGCTTAGTTAAGCAATAGGTAATGAGAGATGCAGAGAATCGGGTGTGTTAAGTAGGAAATTTGTAGACAGAAGAGACAGGGTTTTAACAGGTAGAAAAACACAGTGCCTAAATGCAGCAATCATACAAAGTATCAGCTACATCTAAACTAAGCAATACATCTCAGATTTACAGGTAACTAGAATTCAGCTCGACAGTTTTACTTCCATGCAGCTAGCCAATGTAACAGTTAGCAATAACAAAAGTTAACAATAACAAAAAGTAAGCAACAGAACAGCTGCACCCCAGATAAGTTTCAGGAGAGTGGCAGCACAAGCCAGATAAGCTGGCTGTACAGGCACACCAATCATGAGCGATGTTCCTCATGGCAGGCCCAATCAGAAGCCTTGCCAAATGTCATGACCAATGGGGAAGCCGTAGGAGCAACCAGCTCCAAATTCAAACAAAGGCCATGCCTTAGCTGAAGTCCAGGATTCAGGACCAGGAGGCCAGTCCAAGTGGGTTGCAGAGTCCAAAGAAAGTGGCGGCCAGAGAGACGGCAGTCAATGCAGCATCGCTGAAGTGAGTGCTGCTCAGGGCACAGAGATCTTAGTTTGAGTCCGGGAGTTGGGACTGGGAGGCCGGTCTGAGTGGGTTGCAGAGTCCGAAGAAAGCAGCAGCTGGAGAGACTGCCATTGGCGCCACCTCGCTGAAGTGAGCACCACTCGGGGTGCAGAGATCTTAGTTCGAGTCTGGGAGTCAGGACCAGGAGGCCGGTCCAAGTGGGTTGCAGAGTCCAAAGAAAGCAGCGGCCGGAGAGATGGCCATTGGCACCAAGGTGTGCAGAGTAGCAGGATAAGCCATCCTGAATTTAATACCAGTGGCAATAAGTTTACTGACTACAGGGTGAAAGACTGTTCTCTTCTGCTGCACTGATCTAGGCAGGTCCTGCATAATTCTCAGTCGGGTACCCTCCCAGATTACTTCTTTGATATCCCAGAGCATGGAAAGTACATGTTGCCACTCCAAAAAGTTGAGAAGACATAGGATGGAGAGTCTTGGGGGTGAGCCTTGCAATGGAGCCAGGTGCAGAGAGCGGTTGGCACGCTCAATTATATTGCAGGTGCCATATGGAGAGGGACCAGTGATCTTGTTTCCAACAGTTTCTGTATAAAAAGGAGAGGATCTGAACCTTCAGCCTTCTCAGGTAAACCAGCAATGACTAAGTTGTTTCTATGGCTCTGACTCTCTAAGTCCTCTGTTTTAGCCTCCAATTGCGCGTATTTCCTGTGTAGCTCTACCATCTTGGGGTCAACTTTATCTTTCCATTTCTCTACGGAGATGAAAAAGGCTTCATTATCCGATGCAGCATGCTGTAAGTCTTCCACCGAAGTCCGATGAGCTTTAAGTTCTTGTGTAAGTTCTTTCAGTTCATGCGTGAAGGGCAAAACTCAGCAAGGAAATGCTTTTTGGACAATGGTGTCTGGGCCCAGGATAGCAGTAGCTTGTTTCCCAGCAGCAGAAGTGTGGGCCTTAGAGCATTTACTAGCTTTGTCCGGCGTGGCAGGTGGAGTATGGTGAGGTGGAGCATTCCTCATTGCCACATCCATGTTTCAACCTGAAACTGATGCGGCGAACTCCAGAAGATTGAAACAAAAGAAACAGCACTGTAGAAATTGTAAGAAATCAGTTTTACTGGGAAAAAATGGGTTTTGCAGAGACAAGAAGCAGGAGCACTGAAGAAGGGCTGCTACTTGGCTTTTCTCATCACGTGACCCCCAAGTCACATCCATATCTGTTGGAGACCTGTAGCCAAGTAGTAACCTTTAAACCAATGGAGTTGGAATCCCTCCTTGGATCAAGGGGTACACATTCTCAGCAATGATATGTGAGGTGTACCTCCTTCACATAAAAATGTCCTTACCAATTTGTCCAGGGATTTCCAAAAGGACTCTGGGACAGATAATGGTAAGTAATGGAGTAGGTATAGAATCTTGGGGAGCACCATCTTTTGCAAAGACTGGGTTTTCCCTCAAAGTGAGAGGTGAAGATGCTTCTATCTCTCAAAGTCATCCTTCACAGAATTAAACAATGGGGAAAAGTTCAGGGATACCCTCTCCTTCTACTGGCAGGAGATAAAGATGTCCAGGTACCACACTGGGTGAGTCGCCCATGAAAATCCAGTCCCCTGAAAGTTAAGCTGATCATATCTCAAATTTAAAGTTACCACCTCAGTTGTCCCTAATTATTGTGCAAGCCAGATAGCCCTGCAAACTGCTCTATATAACTAATTAAAGCAGGTATCAATTGGTCAGAATTTTTAAAGGGTAATCAAAATGTCATCTACAAAAAAGCATTTGCTTATACTCATCAGTCCCAGGAGGGTTACACAGAGATTTTGGACCAAAGGCTCGATTGCCAAAATAAATAATACTGAGAACAGGGGGCACAATTGCTGCGTGCCTTTTCCCAGGGGAAACTTAGATGAGAGATGTCCATTTGTGAGCACCAAAGCTTGCAGAGCTGAGTGAATGGTTTGGACCCATTTAATAAAAGTTTCACCAAGTCTAAAAGTCTGCAGTGTGGTAAACAAGTAAGGACATCCAACTGAGTCAAATGCTTTCTCTGTATCCAGAACCACAGCTGCCATGGGCTCCAGGGAGGACTCTGTGGCCCACATCAGGTTGACCAGTCTCCTGATGTGATATCCCTCATTCCTCCCTGCCACAAACCCAACCTGGTCTTGGTGAACTAACAGTTGCAGAACCTTATTCAAACAAAGAGCTAATACTTTAGCCAACATCGAATAGTCCACTTTCAAAATAGAGATGGGACAGTAGCTGGAGCACTGATAGGGATCCTTCCCTTTCTTGATCAAAACTGAAATAGTGGCTTCTGTCATACTCTGGAAGTGAGGTTGTTGTCCAGGCCTCTTGAAATGTAGAGGCGAGCAATGGGCTAAGCAAATCAGCAAGGAGTTTATAGATCTCAACTGGGAAGCCATCAGGACCTTGTGCTTTACCATTCAAAATGTGGCCTATGGCTGTCCATATTTCCTGTGGGAAAATCAGGACTTCTAAGCTGTGGTGTTGCTCCTCAGTTAGACAGGTGAGATTTAAAGATGCCAAGAAACATTTAATGTGCCTCCAGTTTGTTCTTTCCTATCTAACTTACAGGTATAGAACCCCTCATAATTTACTCACTTTTTTTATTTTTTATTTAGTTTTTGTTGACCAGGTAAGTGCACTAGACAAATCCTGCCTATTTTCAGGCACGACCCGGAGGAGGGGGATAAAGATGAATGCCAACACTAAATACTCCCGGAATACTAAATACTCACTAAATACTAAACACTAACACTCCCAGAAGGCCAAATTCACCTCCTTCAGAGAGCTGAGTAGAGCCTGACCTTTATGAATCCCTTGGATTTTCATCTCCTCTGCCATTTTCTTCAAACAGTAGGCTAACAAGTGACTTGCTCTTTCTCCCTCCTCCCAATAAGCATGCCTAGTCCTATCGTAATACTGACTCTGTAGTGCAGCATTATGGGAGTTCTGCACTTCTGAGATGCCATCTTTTGGATGAGACGTTAAACCAAGGTACCATCTGCCTGTTCTGATGGTAGTTCAGGTGGATGTTAAAGATCCCATGGCACTTCTCAAAAAGAGTAGGGGAATTTTTTATTCATACTTTGAAAGAAACATGCAAACATACAAAATTGCTGGCAGAAAAAGGCCCACAGGTCTATCAAGTCTGCCCGATTGTGCAGCTCTTTTTTCATATTACTACAGCTGCCCCAGCCCCACCCAAACCCCTCCCTTTCCTGGTCTTTTCCCTTTGTGTTCTTGTCTGTACTAATCTTGTCCTTGACTCTGTCCCAACCCCGCTTAAAGCTATCCACTGTCCTCAGTTCGATTAACTCCTCCAACATTGGTACATAATACAATACAATAATACCAAAAAACCAAAATGCAAAACAAAATAAGTATGGATACATACATACTCTACTGAAATAGTTAAAACCTATTTTGGGTAATAATATACAACATAAATCCTCATGTAAATGAAAAATATGTATTTCAACATACTTCCCATACCTAGAACCTCCTTCTTTTCCTATAGATATTACAGAAACACTTTTTTTCAAACTGCACAAGAAGCAATAAATAATGTTAAATCACATTACATAAACTAAACAAAAAAAAAAAGGAAAAGAAATTACAGTCATATTCTCCTTAACCAAAAGGAGAAATTTACTAAAATAAAAGTAATATGATTTTATACATGTCACCTTATAGTACTTCTCAATCGATGACCTTGGAAGATAAATATATAAAAATTACATGAAATAAACAATTAAACATAATGCAAGGAATCCATACCACTTGTACACCCCTTCCCCTCTCCCATTACCCTTCAAGAAACCAAAAATTATACTTTGCTTAAATTCTGAAAACTCTGATAAGCTTAGTCTTTTGTTAAATTATACTAGCTTACTATGTTAAAAAGATTATGATGGAATAAACCACGAGTTATATCCGGAGATCATGGAGATTCTCTACCTTTACCCTCTCTTCTAATATAACATGAATTATAAGAAGAAAAATCTTACATTTGTAAATCAGAACATCCCCATAAAAGAATACCCCCCCATTGTACAAAATAAATCTTGTTAAGCTCACAGCTAAGGTGTCATATTCTGTATTTCTAAAAAGAGCTGACAGACATCATACATTTCAGAAAATGAAATGCAGAGTAGAAAGTACTATACTAAACCAAAAATATCCATATCATGGAATATCAATACCGTATATATCATCTGCTATTACTTACTCCATCCCAAGCCAAGGCATACAGGGAAGCAATCTACCTGTACAATTTAAACAATCCAGTCTACACTGGCCCACCATGCTTGGAACATCTGTTGTGGAAGTAAATGATGGTCTTTAGCCTTATGAGTAACCATATAATTTTCTATCATATGGAAAAAATTTTCTTCAGAGATTACCAGTTGTTGTAAAGACAATCTATACCACATCTACCATATGAACTATTTAAAACAGACTAGGAGAAGCCACATTGTCTGCCTATCATGCTTTGTCCATAAATTTGGCAAAATACCCAGACACAAAATACCCATATTAAGGTTATAGAGAGGTGAAGTAGACCACTTTCGTAGTAAAATATGTCAAAACTGAACAATGTATGGGCAATCCAAAAAAAGATGAGACACTGTCTCAATCGTAATAGTGCAGGAGGATCTTGGACGGTGTCTCTCTTCCACACCCTCATGCTTCAGGTTACCTTTCACATTAAGCTTCCCATGTGCTGAGAGCCACAAAACATCCCACATCAGTGGGGGAATCCTAGACAAAACTAACATTTTTCCTTTCACTTCCTTCTCTTGAATAGGTCTGGACTCATAGTGGGTACCTTCCTTAAAAAACTGAAACAGTATGTACTTGTATAATTCTTTTCTGTGCAATGCATTAATATGATGTTTAGTCAACAGCTATAATTTAAGTTTTCCAAAAGCAACCCGAAAGTAGTTCAGAAGATATTTTAAAGTTCTTTGTCTAGGGATCTCCCCATGCTCAGACCAAAAAGGCAAAACCAAGTATAAGGAATCCAAAACCTAGGGGAGCTGTAATTTATGATGAGAGTCAAAAATAGGTTTTAAATTGGTCACAAAAAACATAGAAAAGGAAAATATGACTAAATTAACCATCTTGATGCCCCCATGTTTTCTTTCTAAAAATAATATTCCTCTTTTAATGGGGTTTAATCTACGCCCCCAAATACAGGAGAAAAAATAACCATATAATTTCTTCTCTAATTCTTTAGGTATTGAAAAAATACAACTGAGGTGCAGAAACACTGAAAGGAGAAAGGTCTTGACCATAAAAAAACATTTTTTTAGTTTCGCCATTCTCCATCTGTTCCAAATTTTAACCTTCTCTAAATTTTCTCATGCCAATTAATCCAAGCTAGGTTACCAGACCCAAAAATGATACCTAAAATGGAGCATGTACCTCTAATAACTGGAATATTTATTATAAAATCCAGAGAGGAAGTAAATTCTCCTATTGGCAGACATCTACTTTTGGCATAATTAATGGTAGAACCAGAAAGCCTAGAAAAGTCTGTCAGTATGGCTCCTGCATTTGTACATGATTCCATGTCTGCCTTAACCAAACAGATATCATCTACATACGGTATGGTGGAGATTTCCAGATCATGACTGGAAAAGAACAATCCTGTAATTAAAGGGGAATCATTAGTTCTTTGCAATAAGGGATCCAAGGTAAAAACATACAGCAGCGGACTAAGGGGCACCCTTGACACATACCTTTACTCACCAAACATGAATGGCCTACCAAGCCATTACAACAGAGTCTAGCTACAGCTTGTGTACAGCAGGCCTGTATCCAATTTTAAATTCTTGTGGCATACCATATGTTGCTAAACAGTCCCATAAGTACTCATGAGAAACATTGTCAAAGGCCTTGGCCTGATCTATACTCAGCAAAAATCCAGAGAGTTCACCCTCCTGCCCTTTAGCAAAGGTCTTCTTTATTAGAATCAAATTGTCAGTAATAGTTCTACTCATGATGAAATATGTTTGTGATGAATGTATAAGATCACTATCCACCAATGACAACCAATTACATAACAATTTTGTGAAGATTTTTAAGTCTCAATTTAAAAGTGCAATCGGACGCAATTAGAGAGGAGACCTTTATCACCTGACTTGTACATAAGCACCAATAAGCCCACATACATGCTAGCAGGAAGACGCTTGGAAGTTAACATCTCATTATAGAGAGAGACAATGTCTTTTATTAACTCTGAAAACAAATACTTTGTACAGTTCATATGGGATACCATCATATCGTGGAGTAGAGCCTTCCTTTAAAGATGCCCAAATCTCTAACACCTCCTGTTTAGAAACTGGTTGCACCAGAGTCCATTTCAGATGATTTGATAACTGAGGTAGGGAACTCTTGGATAACCAATGTTCAACATCTGAGGGAATACCTGGGGTGCCACTGAATAAATTAAAGACATAATGATCAGTTTCAGACAATATGGCAGATTTTGATGTAAGTATTTTGCCTGTAAATGTGGTAATGTATGAGATAAACTTCTTTTTCTCCCCTGAGCAGAACAAAACTGGAATGGGTTAACAAAATCTTGTCGACCTTGTGTGCCAAATTTCTGCTCTTGTTTCAACGATTTAAAATGGTCATATTGTAAATCTGTAATGATTTGTCTAAGTTCTGTAGTCTGTCAGTGAAATCCATACCAGAAGTGCTCTGTCTGCATAAAAGATCACTCAACTGCTCCTGATATAATTTTAATAAATAGGTTAATTGTTTCCCATTTACTTTCCCCATCAATTTAAAGCAGCAGTGCAATGAAAAATGTTATTCCAAAAAGCTAATTTTCTGCTATGGTTATAAAAAATATTGGGATAACAGTTGATTTGGGTTTCCTGGATGCTTCCTATGCTGTGTGCTGTGCATTTGCATTTGTATCTGGATTCTTATCCTCCTTGGATCCTCAGTATAATTCCTATGCAAAAATGAGGCGGCCATCTTTTTTTTCTTGAGAAATAATTACTTTAAAAAGTTCATAAAATTCATAAATGATAATGAAAGCTGAACATTTCACCACCAAAATAAACTGGAAGACATCTGGCACCATTTAGGAAGAAAAAAAGGTGGGGTGAAATTTTAACCCATTTTCGTTGCACTGCTGCTTTACAATAGTCTTGGATATATCCTTTTGTATCTTCCCAACACTCCAGGGTAGAGTCTTACAAGAAAGCTACTGATTGTCGAGCTTTCAAAAGGTACATAAACCCCTGTTTTATCAAATCATTACCTAGCAACTGTAAATTCAATTGACAATTACCAGGCCCATGATTGATTTTATCATAATTAGCTACAGTTAGTCCTAGCAAACCATGATCTGAGGAAGCAACTGGTAATAACTAAATTCTACCTGTCAAGAATGTCAGTGGTATGAAAACTAATGTCATACGCAGATTCACCAGGAGTGTCAGTCAGTGCATAGACTTCTGCTGGATAAAAGCCTAACCTTTATTTTAACAGTACTTTACCAACATAGAAACAATCAGGCATAGCTTCAGGATCCTCCAGATATCTCAGACGTACAGCGTTACATCTTTTGGCTAATTCCACAGGCTTTTCAAAGACTGGCATAAGTGGGGGGTCTGCTTCTCTGAAGAAGCCTCTGGCTCAAGTTCAGGCCCTAAATCAGCAGCCCCTCCTTGCCCTTGAAGTTCAGGCTCAACATCAAAAAACTCCTCTGTAACCCCATCAGTATTAGAAGAATAAGAAATGTTACCTTGTGAGGAAGTATTGCTGCGAGACATCTGAAGCAGCTGAAATGTTAATGGGCTCAGGCAAAACAAGCTGTTCACTGCTGTGAGGTGGTACAGTATCCTGTCCAGCTAGAGGGATGCCGGGATCTGGCACCCATGTGCCGACTTCGTTCTGTAGCCATCCTGCTCTGCTCAACGCTGCCTCAGGTGACCAACCATGTCCCCCGGGACCTTGCTGCGATCCTTTGCTTCTGTTCTACTGCCATCTGGTGTCGTGGTTGCTGAAAAACAAAACCTTTCAGTGCTTTTTCAGCCAACATGCTAGGTGAGCCAAAAGCACTTCTTTTCACTTCCTTTCTTCCTCCTAGATGCTTTTTTGCGCTTGCTGGAAGTCCCGTTCAACCTGCAGCAAACACTGCCTGGAAAGATCCAATTAAGATTAGAGCTGTGACACAGGAGGTGCCACTCCCAAAACTTACATCACTTGTAAGACAGGGGTAGAGACATCCCCTACTTCAGTGACCAGAGCACCTTGAAGCACACCACTATTGAACAGTGTGGTGTTCTCCTGGAGGCCCATTCCACCGCCAGTACAGCCACCTTCCTTCTCCGTGTCCAGCATCTGAATGTCTTCCTCAGCCATTTTTCTGGAGTCCATCACCCCCTACCGAAGAGTAGTGGAATTTCCCTGGTGTCCTGGCCAAATTTCCCCCATTCACTAAGAAATGCTACCAACAGTTTAAAAATCTGGTTCAGTTTCAGTTGGCATCCATCTGTATCCCTCCCCCAACCCCAGGTTAAAACTGAAAATTGGCAAAAAATTGTCTAGTCCTCCTCGCCAGTCAACAAAAATGAAATCAATAAATATAAATAGCAAATTCAGCTTGTTGGGAGTTGATAGTATTGATTTTATACTGAAGACTCCGCATATCGTAGAGCAGAGTGGAGAATGGTCCCCTTTCTTATGTCTCTTTTGCAGATCAGCTAGCTTTTTCTCAAAGGACTGCAGTTCCTCAGCTTTAGCCTTCTTCCTTACGGAGGTATAAGCTATAGAAACATAGAAGTTGACAGCAGATAAGGACCGCAAGGCCCATCCAGTCTGCCCATTTTTTCTACCTTATGAATGTGCCACAGGCCTTTACTCTGCCAAACCTCCTTGTTTCAATTAACACAGTAAAGGAAAGCTATAGAGTTCCAGCAATCTCAGTTTGAACTGTGTATCCCGAAACAGATTAGCAGACACAACAAGTGCCTCCCCTGGATATTAAAAGACCCAGAGAGCATATAACCCCCGGCTGAAAACTTACTGGAGCATTCTCACAGCAAACACAGGAGGAACAGGCAGTAGGCTGCAGGAATGACACTGTTACCCTGTGAATTTTCAACCATCTGGCTGCTAAGGCAAGAGCACAATATTATATCAAATCCCCACATTTATTAAGGCCGTATCTGTGATCCCGCACCAGACACTAGCATGCACTGCTGCATGCTGCTCAACAAATTAGCAGCACTCTGGAGCCATGCACAGCAAGTAGCCTGCTACCCTATGAGCCATAATTCCGTGGCCATGTGCAAACTCCGGCAGATGGGGTGAAAATTAATTCAGTGGCATAGAAACTAAAAAGAATCAAAACACCTTCTGGCCAGTGGCTGCTGCTAAGGGGGGGAAGTGGACACCAAAAGGAGCAGGGGTGAAGCCCAGTACCATTGCTCAATAATTAAAGACCCCACATTGATATAATCCGAAAATGTGATAGCAAGAAATACCCATGCAGCCCCATATTTAGTCAGAGGGCATACCCGCAGAGAACCTTAAAAGCATACCCCCCCTTCTCCATCAGGCTACTATGAACCAACATACTCATAGCTAACACATAAAAAACTTCAAACTATTGTAAAAATAACTATCCCAATTAAAATAAAGATAGAATCAGAACTGGAAGAGGGGGCAAGGGAACTAACCGACCAGCCATATGGGGTGCCTCCCCCAACGATCGGCTGTACCCCAGATACAAACAACACTCAGTATGAACAGCTCTAAATCTATAAACCAGCACTCCAAAATGAAAAAGCAGCATTACTGAAGTCACCTGGGCTCCTCAGCCAATTTGAGCAGAGTTAAGCTCCGCAGTTGTAGCTATATATTATTTCTGGGAAACCAACAGGTACAGCAAAGTCTTCCCTCAAATACCAATTGGCCCAGGATAGAAATAAATTACACACTGCCATTGGAGACTGTTTCAGCTCTGAGTGCAGTGTCCAACAACTGGGTGAGAGTAAAGCACAATATGGGCAATTAACGAGTGCAAAGCTTTGAATAAACATATGTCTGCAATCGTGCAATGAGTCTGAGCAATATCTGAGGCGTGTGGTTCAAAAGTGAGAGTGTTAAGCACTACCAAAACCTAAATATCCAGTGGGCTATAATGACACTATGAAATACAGGCATCCTCAGGAAGGGGCAAATATTAAATCAACCCCACAAAAATGTAATAAGAAACAGTTCATCCTCCGGTAACCTCAGGTTGCAATATCCAGATATCCTGTACTAAATAGTCAGTTAAGAGGCAAAAGACAGTGGGGATTAAGAGTTATAAAAGTGAAGCCCCACAGTATACAAAAGCAACCAAAGACCTTATACTGTATAGTACCTGAGTATTCTAAAGGAAAAGGGACAAAACAGTGAGAAGTAATGATGGAGCCAGGTGACAATTCAGCTAATTCAAAAAAACTCTAACAATGCCCTGCCCCCCATTCCCATGAACATTATAACAAATAACAATAATAATAATAATACATTGTATTTCTTGAGCACAGTTCAACAGGTATCAAAGTGCTGTACAATGCATACAGTCTCTGAAACAATCGAATTACAGATACAATTAAAAACTAATAAAATATCCATAAAATATATCATGCAGATATATACACCCAAACAGCTCGTATCAAGAACCATTATAAATGTAAACAGTCAATCAATCAAGCAACAAACCACCAAGATGGAGCTACAGCTGCAGACAGAGGTAAAGACCATTGATTAGTCTAGGAAGGAGTCTTCCCCCTGCAGTTGCTCGAGCCCAGATTACAATCCCTTAGTATTAAAACATATACTAGACTGGTAATCCAGCACCTAAAAATAAGATTTTAGTACAAAAAGTTCATCAAAATTCCTTAGCCAGTTTGTTCATGGCTCAACTTCATTGGTTCAGTGTCCACCCATGGAGAGGTAGTAGCTACAGCATCCTGGGTTCCAGTCCTGGCAGCAGACATTCAGGTTTGAGTCGATGTAGGATTCTTTTTGGTTTAGGATCCAACATCACATTGCTTCCCTTGGGTTTCTGTGATGTTTGGGCTCCCATCTGCAGGATGAAGTGTCTGGTGTCTGTGGCACATGTAAATATTTCAGTAAATTTTCTGATAGTGATGCAAAGTATAGCTGGAGGCCCAAAGTACATTTCAGATCTCTCTCCCAAGCAAGATCTTGAACCCGATCAAAGAACTTGTTTTTCAATAACCTTCCTAGGGTAATCAGACTGGAGAGAAAGCTGGAAACCTTGCCACCAGAATTCCTTCTTTTGCCTGGCTTTATGCATGATGGTCTCACTATCCTGATATCATAATAACAGAAAGACAGTGGGTCTTGGGGGGGTGTTCTGGTTGACAGGCAGTGGGCCGAAGGGGAACCGATATGCTCCTTCTATTTCTATGGGGGAGTCCCAATAATGATTGAGGAGCTGCGGCAGCATTCTTTGCAAGTATACACTCGTATCATATCCCTCAGATGTCTCTGGGAGGCCAAACAGGTGCAAGTTGTTACGCCGACTTCTCGTCTCCTAGTCATCTGTTTTGTGCTAGAGTTGCTTGAGCTCCCATTCAAGGATGCCAATGTGGTATTCCATTGGGAGGGCCCAGTCTTCCAGTTTGCTCACTCTCTCTTCAGCTTCAGCAATTCGAGATCCCAGATTGTCCACTGCCCCTTTCACAGCATCCAGTGATAATTTTTGATAACTGGCCAGTAATACTGCTCATAAAGGTTTTGATTTCCAAGAGCTCCTGACTAATTTTATTTGGCTTGGCATCTGGCTGAATAGTCACCATCTTGGCTTGAGAGAGCCCCAAGCTGGTAGGCAAATACTCCGTTTTCAGCTTCTTTGTCATTTTTGAGTCAATAAAAGTGACCGAATCTGGCTTTCTGATCTGTGGGGCAGCAGGCTGTTAGCTCATAGCCCACAACTAGAGAGATTTGGGGTGCAGATTAAACAAGATTCATTTCCTTTAGGCAGATCCCCATGAGCCAAGCTGCTGTCAGCTCAGCTGCACCACATGACATGCCTGCTAGTACACTTTAGATATATTTTGTACTGTATGGCCCCCATATCATTTGCCAGTTGTTCCCTCTCAT
The DNA here is from genome assembly GCA_016271365.2 of Neoceratodus forsteri. NCBI lineage: Eukaryota > Metazoa > Chordata > Ceratodontiformes > Ceratodontidae > Neoceratodus > Neoceratodus forsteri. The sequence continues at coordinate 1,203,469,655 of CM057453.1, read as the reverse complement.
GCTAAAGCACTGGGATAGTATTCAAGACACTCTGTCCCCACTTGTACAGGCACTGCCTTGCAAATAATAGAGACATCCTCATTGCCCCATAAGTAAGAGGTTCAGTGCTTTCATGGCAGCTGTAACCTTACCTACTGTAGGAGTTCCTCAGACATATGTCCATATGCCTTCCATTCCAAATCTTTAAGCTTCCCTTCCAGATCCATTAGATAGTCTGGTCTGCACTTTTCCCTCCCTGACACAAAGCTTATGATCATTTTCTGCATGCACGTCTTCCCAGCCTCCCAGTAAGTAGACTTTGATAGGGTGGAAGCTACATTGGCAGATGAATACATATGTTATTTATTTATTTGAAAACATTTTACCAGAAAAGACATACTGAACCAACAAATAACTCCTTTCCGGATACATTCTGGGGGAAGGGGAGATAGGACAAAATATGCATTGCAAGACATAAAATACAATGAATCAAGAATAAAACAAAATCGTACAAGATACAACAATGAAAACATGAGGAGAAATACAAATTCAAAAATGATAAATGAACATTAAACCAAGATGTAAAAATAAAAATAAAACACATTAATGCATAAAAAAATCATGTAAATATGTACAAATATATATACAGTATATATAGTATACACTGTACATATACACACATACACACACATACATACATGCATGTACACACACACACACACACACACACACACACACACAAACATATAACATAATAATCAAAATTTAAAGAAAATTTAGGAAGAGCAGATATCTAAGGGGAGGGAGTTCCAAAGATTAAAGAAATGAGGGAATAGTAGGGGAAGGTAAGAAATACAGTCTGCTGAAAGCACAATAAGCTATTTACTTGCCAAAAGGGGGAAGGGGGTGAGAGTAGGTATGAGAAGCAGAACAAAAGTGTCAGGAAAAAGATATAACGTGTTGAAGGGGATGGGGGTCAGAAGCAGTTGCAGAAAGAGGTAGGGGTCAGGAGAAGTCGCAGGAAGGGAAAATAAAGTTACGGAAAAGACAAGGCAATTAACTAGAGGACAGGGATGAGCAGATATCTAACAGGAAGGTGTTCCAAAGATTAGGGAAATGGTAGGAGAAGGCAGCCTGATCCGAACTGGTGGTTCGGGCAGGGAAGACTAGGGTTCTGAAAGGGGAGTTGCAGAGAGAGGAGTAAGTGGGATAGGAAAGGGTAGAAAGGAGTGCATTTAGGTAGGATGGGAGGGATCCAAACCCAAACTTCCCAACTAGTGAAGCACAATGGGCAAGGTGTCTGGACCCAAGAGGAGAGGGAAGGAGAGGGTGGCATAGAGGTTGCAGTGCTATGTACGTGACAGATATTTTACGTCAAAGCAACACAAGGAATTGAAGATGGTGTCCAGTCTGGTGAGGGTGGACTTAGGGGCAACACTGTATACTATGTCTCCAAAGTCAAATATCGAGATTGTCATCTTCTGGACTATTTCCCGATGGGCCTGAGGGGGTGCAGCCAAGGTGTCTCTACAGAGCACCTAGTTTGGGATGAAGCTTTCTGTGTAAAGCACCCACACGGACAGAGAAGTTAAGGCTCCTATTGAACCAGAGCCCGAGGTATTTAAAGGAGGAGACATCCTCTAATAGGGACCCTTCAAGGGTGTGAAAAGTAGAGAAGGGTATTAGCTTGGCAAGCCTTTGTCTGATGCCAGAAGCCATAGAGACCATTTTTATGGCATTGAAGAACAGCTGATTTGAACGAAACCAACATTGGACATTATTGAAAGCCAGTTGAAGGTTGGTTGCCACATCATTGGGGGGGGGTACTGATCTGATGATATACCAATCTGATGATATACTAATCCATGAGATTATTGTTAACAGCAAGACAGTTTGTGCCTGTTTTTGTATGGTGTGTACTTACTTATTTAGCCACAGTGCTTCTGTTTGCTACATTATAAGTATTTAAAACTATTTTGTTTCTTTCTGAATATCTCAGTCAGTTTGTCTAGTACTAACATCAAGCAGGCCGGACTAAATTTCTTTGATTCTGCCCTAAAGTCCTGCAGACCTCTTGTGATCAAAAAGGATTCACTGGAGTCCAACTGAAGAACAATTTGGAGTTCCGTCACAGTCTCATCTGCGTCCTCTGAAGCACTCCACTCTCTCCATTGACTCCAGAAGCAGAAGCACTGTTTTTCATCACTCTGTGACATTTTGCCCAAGGAGGTCATGGCGGAACACAGAACAGTCTGCCATGTCCAAGATGGCCACCAAACTGTATTGCACATATGTGACTAATTGCACATGCGCAATAGAGTTTGACGGCCATCTTGGACATGGTGGACAGTGCTGTGTTCCACCTTGACCTCCATGAGCAAGACAGAGAATGAGACTGTGCCCTCCTCTACTGTGCATGTGCAGTTATATATATATATATATATATATATATATATATATTCATTGCAAAAACCTTTGTTTAATGTATAGTTAGAGTTAAGCAGCAAAAGTGAGGAAATGAGATGTTAGAGTTTAGCTCTAACCCCACCCACCCCACCCTCCACAGACCAACAAATGCCAGAATTTGCCATGAGGTCATCAGGCCCAACTCTCACTCCATTCCATGTGTAAACAGGTTGACATGCTACAGTAAACAGGAATGGGGTGAGTTAAGCCTGATGACCCCATGGTACACCCTAGCATCTGTCGGTCTGTGGAGGATGGAGGAGGTGGTGGGGTTAGGCTCAACTCTAATGCCTAATTTCATCACTTTTGTTGCTTTAACGCTAACTGATGTATTAAAGTTTTTTGCAATGAATTTCTTTACCTTTTGAAAAAGTATAATATAACTACTAAATAGCATGTGTTGGTGGGAGGTTCTGCATAATGATATGCATCTGTGGGAGTGCAGGCCCTCTGGGCCCTGTGCTCCCACTTACGCATAGCTACAGAGCCATACAGCAGCCCTATAGGGCAAGGAACTCTTGTAACACTAATTTGCCGATAGCTCAGGAACCGTATCAGCTAGAAGAAAATTCAAGTATTGTAATCATGATTGCAGGTACTGCGCACAACATATGTCGAATTAATCCATATCTCACATCGTTTATGAGTTACGAGCACTGAAAGCACTGGAAAGGCACCCTTTGAACCCTTCTGACACTAATTTGCCAATATCTCTTGAACCATACAAGCAACGGAAAAAATGCTACTGCAGATGTAGTCTACAGTCTCCAATCATGTTCTGGTGGATTAGATCACCTGAAGGTCATATAAACTGCCAATAGTGAAAAGTCTGTATCTCGCTTCATTTCCAAGATATGGATGCCGAAATATGCAATGGGTGGCACAATGTAATCCTATGGGGAAAATCCGAACTTTGTGATGGCATATCTATTTAACCACTTAATTCCCCAACACCTAAACAGCATAATTAACACCTATAGGGCAGCCCCTCAATACCCTGAAAATTTCAAGTAAAATGACCAAACCATTCATTAGTAATGCAATGGTAAAGTTTTTAAAATCCAAGTCTGCAAGGTAGCAAAATCCTTGACCATGAGCCCGTGGACAAGGATTTTGACAGCTCACGGACTAGGATCGTTAGTGAGTCACGGTCAAATAATTTTGAAATTTTAAAAAGCTATTTTTTGACCAAAATGAGCCAAACCAAAGGCATGGCTTTGTAGAGGGGGTCACCCTGAATAAAACACATGCCTCATTTGGTCCAAAAGTCACCTGTGGAGAAAGCTACAGCATTTTGTTTTGGGGAAAAACTGAAAAACAAGATGGCGGCTCGCAGACAAGGAATGTTCTGGGGGACCAGGATCCTAGTCCGAGAGCTACAAAATCCTTGACCGTGAGCCCAATCCTTGTCTGAAAAATAACCATATGAATCTTGGGGTGAACTGAGCATGCTCAGAACCCGAAAATTTAACATTTTATAACTTTGTAACGGATTCATATTTTTTTTACCAAACCAAAGCTGGGTTGTTCCCTTGCCCAACCTCTTTCCACATTCCAAATTTCAGACCTAAAAACCACATGGTGTGGTCACAGCACCATGGGCAAAAAACATGTAAAAAGTGGTGAAAAACGCATTTTTGTAGTGTTTGGTTGCACAGAAACCATAAGTCTGACCAAAACGCAACCTGGTAAATCAAGAGATCTACCATGCCAGACTGTGCATTCCAAATTTTGTGTAAATCTGTTGAACAGTTACAAAGTTATTAACGTGCCAAAATTGAGGTTTAACATTAAAGTGCCTACTCAACCCTAACTATAGGGGCACGACTGCACCCCTATAATATATAACTATATAATTTTTCCCCTCCCACCCACCTGACTCTCCCTCTAATCACCCATCACCCCACCCCACCCCAGAAACCTAACAGTGATATTGGGAGTGCCCAATCCCCCGGTGTTGCGATCACGAATCCATGGTCCTTTTTAAAGAAAACTGTCCATCAATGTCTTTCCCATCCACTACCATGCATGCATGGTTATTTTTTTTATATATATAATTTTTCCTCCTGCCCACCCGACCCTCCCTCTCAGTACCCCCAGAAACATAACAGTGAACTGGGGGTGCCCAATCCACCAGTGTCGCTATCACGAATCCTCTGTCCTTTTTACCGTATAAAAAGAAAAATGTCTATCGATGTCTTTTGCAGCCATTACTGTCTCCCCATCTGACCCTTCCATTCAGCACCCACCATGCTGCACCCCTCCAAAGCCGTTATTTACACATCGGGGGGTCCAACACCACAATCCTTTCTGGACTGCAGACACGTTTTCACTCTACAAAGCCAGATCGTGAACTGAAACATAGAAACATAGACAATGATGGCAGAAAAAGCCAAGAGGTCCATCCAGTCTGCCCAAGTTCACTATAATCCTTGGAACCTACTGTTACTCCAGGATTCTAACCCTCCCGTCCTCTCTCTCGCTAGTTTTCTCCTTGGTCCTGTCACCCCCCAGGAACCACTATTCCCTTCATTATGTCCCAGCCCTGCTTGAATCCCCTGAATGTTTTTGCACCCACCACTGCAGCTGTCAGATTGTTCCAAGACTCTGCCACCCTTTCTGTAAAGTAATACTTCCTCACCTCTCTCCTGAATCTACCTCCTTTTAATTTCCGTTCGTGACCACGTGCCCGCAAATTGGTATTCATGCTAAATAGTTCCCTACAGTTCACTCTGTTAATTCCTTTAAGGAACTTGAAGGTCTCTATCATATTTCCCTTTTTCATTCTGGTCTCCAGTGAGTACATATTTAGTGCCTTGAGGTGCTCCTTATAGGATCTGCCCTGCTGGCCCTGAATTATTTTTTGTTACTCTGCGCTGCACTGTCTCCAGCCTATCCTTATTCTTTCTGAGGTGAGGACTCCAGAACTGGGACAGCACTCTATCTGAAGTCTCACCAGGGATCTGTAGAGGGGAAGTATTACCTGTTTTCCTCTATCAATACCCATCCCGCTACATCCCAGCATCCTATTAGCCTTGCTATAGGCCTTGTTGCACTGACTCAGTTGCTTAAGTGAGCTACTAATGATAACACCCAGATCCCTATCCTCACCTGTAGTGCTAAGTCTCTCTCCTCTGATGCAGTACTCTGTCTTTTGGTTCTTTCTCACTAGGGGCAGTACCTTGCACTTCTTACAATTGAATTTTGACTGCCAGACCTTTGACCAACCCTCTAGCTTTTGTAGGCCTCTCAGCATTTCCCTTATTTCCTTGTCACTATCTACCCTCCCACATAGTTTTGTCTCATCTGCAAAGAGAAACAACCTGCCCTGGATTCCTTCTCCAATGTCACTGATGGATATGTTGACAGGAACCAGATCCAGGACTGATCTCTGTGGAACCACACTCATAACCTCCCTCCCTCTGATTTAACCTCATCGACCACCACCCTCTGCTGCCTCCCCTCTAGCCAGCTTCCCACCCAGTTCACCATGGGTTTAGCTGCACCCAGGTCTTCCATCTTCTTGAGCAATCATTTGTGATGTACAAAGTCAAAAGCCTCGCTGAATTCAAAGTAGAGCAGATCCACAGTGTGGCCCTTGTCTAATTCCTTTGTCACCCAGTCAAAGAAAACTATCAGATTAGTCTGACAAGATCTTCCTGCCACAAAACCATGCTGTTTACTATCCTGGAGCCTGTTGCTCTCTCCAGGTAGTCTATGAGGTCCTCTTTGATCAGTGACTCCCTCAGCTTCCCTACTATAGACTATATACTGATTAATAATCAAGTTAGCCAGCCTGGGAGTGGGGTCCCAGGGTGGTAGCCTGGGTAGCAAACTGGCTGCACAACAGGACGCAGAAGGTAATAGTGAATGGAACACATTCCGAAGAAAGTGGGTTTACTAGTGGAGTACCTCAGGGCTCAGTACTGGGTCCAGTCCTCTTTAACATCTTTATAGGGGACATTGCAGAGGGTCTGGAGGGAAAGGTATGCCTCTTTGCAGATGACACAAAGATCTGTAACAGAATTGATACACAAGGTGGGGTAGAAAAGATGAGAAGGGACTTGGCAAGGTTGGAGGAATGGTCAGACATATGGCAACTTAGATTCAATGCAAAGAAGTGCAAAGTAATGCACCTGGGAAACAAAAACCCAGGAGAAGAGTACACAATAGCAGGGGAGGTACTAACAACAACAAAAATGGAAAGGGAGCTGGGGATAGTCATATCAGATGACCTAAAGGTGGGTAAGCAATGTGAGAAGTCAGTAAGGAGAGCCAGGGGGGATACTGGGATGCATAGGAAGGGGCATCACAAGTAGAAAACTGGGAAGTGGTTATCCCTCTGTACAGACAGTTGGTGAGACCCCATCTGGAGTACTGTGTGCAGTTTTGGAGACCTCATCTATGCAAGGACATAGACAGGATGGAAGCAGTCCAGAGGAGGGCAACTAAAATGGTGCAGGGTCTGCAGCAGAAACCATATGAAGAGAGACTGAGAGAGCTTAATATGTATACTCTTGATGAAAGGAGGGACAGGGGGGACATGATAGAAACATTCAAGTACCTCAAGGGAATCAACAAAGTCCAGGAGGGTAGCATCTTTCAGAAAAAGAGATGTGTAAGAACAAGGGGGCACAATTTAAAGATAGAGGAGGGACAGCTCAGGGGTAATGTGAGGAATTTTTTCATGGAGAGAGTGATGGATACATGGAACAGCCTTCCTGAGGAGGTCATTGGGTCTAAAACAGTGGGGGAATTCAAACATGCATGGGACAGACACAAGGCAATTATAGTGGGGGGTTGCAGGAAGTAGGCTGTTGGTTAACTAGAATCTGAAGCTTATCCAGTAGGTAGGGAAATGAGCAGACTGGGTGGGCCAAGTGGTCCTTAACTGCCGTCAAAGTCTATGTTTTTATGTTTATATGTTACTATATACTACTGTACTGAAGAAACAGGTATGCAGTTCAATGTATTTCAATAGTGATTTGAACTTAGTGGCATAACTTAACCATTTTTGCATATTTTGGACCAATTTTTCTCATGCCATTTTTAGGACCCTGCCTCATTAACAGTTGTACTGACATTAGGCAAATTTGTCCTGAAAGGTGATTATGCAGTCCCTGTACAAAATCAGCTTTCAGGCAGGAGTGGAAAATGTCTCCTGCCCTTGTTCATGAGGTGGGGTCATAAGAAGGCTATGTTGAAAATTTGGTGTAAACATATTAAAAAACAATGAAGTTATGAGCCTACGCTGAATTTTTTGAACACAGGATTGTAACGCTGGTAATTTTCAATATTTTTACTCCATATTTACAACATAGCCATTTCTTTACAGCATCTCATGAATGTGACAGCTATCATTTTTCAAATTATGACCAAAATGTTTTGGTTTTTTTTAAATCCCAAAAGGTGATTTTGCGGTCCTTGCACAAAATCCCCTTTCGCACGGGAGTTTACAATTTTCTCTGCCCTTGTTTATGAGGCAGGGTCATAAGAAAGCTATGTTATAAATTTGTTGTAAAATATTTAAAAAAACAAAGTTATGAGGCTATGTTGAATTTTGAAAATGCAGGCTGGTAGGTTTGCTAATAGTCAATATTTGTACCCCAAGCTTTCAACATAGCCATTTCTTTACAGCACCTAATTAATGTGACAGCTGTCATTTTTCAAATCCTGCCCAAAATGTGTTTTTGTGTCCCAAATGGTGATTTTGCAGTCCCTGCATGAAATTACCTTTAGGCCAGAAGTTCTTCTTTATGAGACAGGGTCATAATAAGGCTATGCTGAAAATTTGGTGTAAAAATATTAAAATACAACAGATTTATGAGCCTATGTTACATTTTGGTCATTTTTAATATTTTTGCCCAAATTTACAACATAAGTCATTTCTTTATAGCACCTCATGAATGTAACAGCTGCAATTTTTCAAATCCTGCCCAACATGTATTTTTGCATCCCAAAAGGTGAGTTCACAGTCTCTGTGTGAAATTACCTTTCAGGCTGGAGCTGAAAAATTTCTCTGTACTAGTCCGTGAGTGGGATCATGAAATGGCAATGTTGACAATTTGTGGCAAAAATATTACAATGTAACAAAGTTATGAGCTTCCGTTCAAATTTACATACCCACATGCTCCTAACTTTGGTAATACATAACTCACACAGTGCACCTGTTCCTAAATGGATAAAAGCAGGACTCCATTGCAAACGAGATATTACATCTCAGCTTGCACATTCTCGGTACAGCTGCAAGTGGTTCTGTGTCTCTGCTCCACCGGCCCCTCTTCCTTGACCTCAGCTGCACCCCTATCGGCTCTGGCCAGAGTTTGTTTAAATGTTGGCACCACATAGGCCACACTCAGTCATCAGACACATGATGCTGCTCTTATGGACTCAATGACTATATTTGCTGATGGTATTAAAGGAGCACTGTCAACCCCCTTAGGCCTCAAAGTGTCTTTAGTTAAAAACACATTTTATGACTGATCACAAGTTGAAGAAAGAGAGGGGATGGCTCAGTGGCAATGTGAGGAAGTATTTTTTCACAGAGAGGGTGGTGGACGCATGGAATGGCCTTCCTGAGGAGGTAGTGGGGCCAAAAACAGTAAGGGAATTCAAGAACACATGGGATAGACATAAGGCAATTCTAGTGGGAGATAGGAGGAAGTAGGCTGTTGGTTAACTAGGATCTGCAGCTCATCCAGTAGGTAGGAAAATTGGCAGATTGGGTGGGCCAAGTGGTCCTTAACTGCTGTCAAAGTCTATGTTTCTATGTTTCACATTCTGTAGAGATTGTTAATGTAGCCAGTAGTTTGAATCAAATTTTTTTTATGCAAAACAGACTTCTCACCATAGTGGTGTTACCACACAAAAACATGATTGTTTAAAGTCCATTGATCAACTTCCACTGTACCTTTGCTGAACTTGGAACATACTCACCATAGTCTGTCCACTCATGATGCAGCAGAAGGAGGAGACTATTGCATCATGAGTGGCTACACTGTTTAGGGGGGTTTCTAATGTTCAGAAAGTATGCCATAAAAGTAGATCAAAAGATTTGAAACAAAAAGGTTGGGTTTAATTACACCATTATCATGTATTTCACTTTTACTAAGGAACCAGATAAAACAACCAACTGTATCAATGAATGTTGAAGAAGATAAGCAATCATAAAATGTGAGTTTTTAACTAGAAATAATATGATGCAAAAAGGTTTGACAGTGTCCCTTTAAAAGTACCTTAGATGGCTCCTTTGGGAGTGTAGGATGCTTTCCATCAGGCCCTACTACCTTGTTTATATTCACCACATTTAGTATTTTCTCAGCTTCTTTAGGTATTACATATCATTAGTGCCATGTTCTTTTGTTCCCCTTTGCAGTACCGTAGGAAGGGTGGGGCGGGTGGTGCTCTGGCACTGGGCGCAACCCTCAGGGGGGGCGCAATTTTCAACTGAAGCTCATTTGTTTATTAACTTGCGCTACTGATTTTTTAAATTTATTTTGGCTTGATAAATTGTATTTACATCTGGCTGTCAGTAGGGGTGCATCTGTGGACCAAGGACCAGCAGGTTGGGTTGGGGGGGTCACATGAGCTGCAGGCAAATAATTATGTGGTGTGGTGTTGCTGCGATGAGAAAGAAAGAGAAACTGTGGGTGGGCCAGCACTGCCCACTAGTATAAAAGGTACGGGCGGTATATGTAGCACTGAGAGGCAGTTAAACTTGGAGTCGGAGACAATGTTATTGTTGACAGTAGAGCCTAGAAATAGAGTGGCTAGCAGGCAGCAAAAAAAGCGATAGACAGAGTGTATGTAGAGAGAGAAGGTTGGGAGAGATGATAGAGAAGACAAGAGAAATCCATCTTGAAGATTTTTAAGCAAAGCAATGTAGCGCATCACTGTAGTAGTCCATCTACAGTATGTGCAAGTCCGTCCTGGCCATCTCCCATGTATCTGTGTGATTCTGTATTCCCGTATTGTTTTAAAATGAAAATGAATTCTTCAAATCTGTTTACTGTTTAGTTTGTTGTGTCTGTGTGACAGTGTCAATGAATGAGGTGTGAGTGTGTTGAGTGTGTCGCGTGGCTGTGGCAGCGGCAGCGGCGATGCCACTGGGGGAGGGGATTCTTGATTGGAATTTGAAAAACGCACTGCATTTCAGTGATCGGGAGGAAGGATTGGATCTGATTTTTAATTTGATTGTGGGACTGGGCCAAGGGACCCACGGCCCAGGCCTGACTCAGGTGTGATAAGACGACTTAGTAGTTCACGGGACTGGGATGGGAGTTGAAGACGTTCATGCCCTCCAATCTGCTGCTTGTGTGCTGACTGATTGACATGGTGTGGGCAGGCCATAGGCACCCTCACTCCAGCCCACCGCACTGTTTTCTCTCATCTTGATCCGCATTCCTCCTGCACTTCAAGTCCACACTAGAGAGGCTCCCCCAGTCCCACCCCATGCTGTTTCCTTCTACTCCATGCAGGCGGGTGGTGGAGGGATGACACAGACAGTCCCAGTCAGAGCAAAGCCTGCAGTCAGACCAAAGTCATACTGCGACTCCATTGCACTGCACTGACTAGTCTCCCTCAAGTTGGTTGGTACATGCTTTTTTTCTTTATTGTACATCCGTTGGGACTGGGTGCCAGGTTACAGACACTGTGCATACTGTGGTCTCTGAATGACTGGTCGCATGACCCCTGAAGATGGAGATGGGTCAGAAATAATTTCTAGCAACAGTCACATACAGAAGTAGCTGTGTTGTAGTATTCCGTTTTCAGAGGATTCCTCAGTAAGTGCACGTGTATTTCCTTATGTCTCAATTTTGAAGATATAGGAAATTCCTATATCTTTCTAAACTGAGACATAAGAAAATATGTGTACTGTGTTTTCCTAAGCCCAATTATCTCATTCAAATGTTTAGTATGCTGAAAAATAGTTTGTCACTCTTACCCATGAATGCTACAAGAATCATGCATCTGCAGTGCATTGCTTTTAATAAAGAATCAAACTAACCTCCCCTATAGAGTGACACATTTCCAGGGACCACGCCCCAACTTAGACCTCAAAAACATAGCTGCAATGCCCCCTTCTTAAAGTAAACTGTAAAGAAAAAAAAAATACTGCCTGTCTAAATGTGCTTCTAGCCAGCCAGAGTCTCCTGGCTCAGTTGGTAGCACATCCACCTATGGACTAGAAGGTTGTGAATTCTCTGCCCACACTGGGATTGGACTTGCACCTAAAATGCTGGCATCAGAGTGCAGTAGTAGGGGGTGCTGAACTGCTGGGGTGTGCTGTCCTTTGGATGAGACGTTAAACTGAGGTCCCTTCTACCCATCCTGGTGTTGTCCTGGTGGGTGTCCAGGTGGAAGTAAAAGAACCAAGGGGCACTCTTCACAAAGAGCAGCAGACATTCTCGGTGTCCTGGCCAACATTCCCCTTCCCATAAACCAGTTCATGCAATTGTTCAAGCTGTGTTTGGGTGTTGATGTGTGATATGGCCGCCACCTCACATTTAGTCACTTCACTACCAGTCTAGCATTACGTCTAAAGCACTTTGGGATACACTGTGTATGAAAAGTGCTATATAAATGCTGATTCTTCTTCCCAAACCTCAGAGTCATGGCAGCAAAATTTAGGGACCGACCACGTAGCAAAAGTGTTTTTTTTTTGTTTTTTTGGTTTTCTTTCAAGAAAAGCCCCGGACCTCACCACAGAGCTGGAGCATGTAAACCCTCCAGAGCTTCTGGCTCTTTTCAGCGGGAGGGGGGGCACAAAATTTGTCTCTTGCCCAGGGCACCCAAATGCCTTCCTAAGGCTCTGCCCCTTTGAATAGCATTTCACTCTGATAAAACCCATCCCTTGCCTCTGTGAATACTAATGTAAAGGACCCATTTTGGCATTTTGCCATCTGTCCATCATTTGCAAATTCCCCCTCTTTTCTGATCCTTTCGTGAACATACAGTATTTGGTGTTTTTCACTTCTTTGTCACACATTTCCAATCTGTGTTTATTACTGGATTTGGTCTCAAGCACAGTCTAGTCATTTATTACTTGTCTTACACATCTTATTTTGCATTTTCTCTCCCTACATTTCTCTCTGTAGTGCTATCTCTACACTTTTCTTACGATGTACTTTTCCTATATGCCTTCTTTTTCTCCCTAATTGCTCTAAGTACTTCATCTGCCAACCATATGAGTCTATGCTGTTTACTGTGCCTATGTGTTTTTAAGGAGGTTGCTGCCTGTGAATTTGATTGCCCAAGGTACCCTTACTGTGAGCTTTCCCATCTTTTTAAAATCAGCTTCATGCAGGAGAATAATCAAGGTCAGTTCCCTCAAGTTTTTGCTGTTCCTTTTCCTTCCAGTGGTGACTTTGATGATGTTATGATCATTGTTGCCTAGCATTTCTCCAGTTCTCACTTCTCTGATGAGGTCATCCCTGTTGCTAAGGAGCAGATCCAGCACTGCTTGATCTGTAGTGCTTTCTTTAACTGACTGACTCAGGTAAATCTTCAACAATGTCCAGAAATTGCTACTGTGCTTCAACTTAGCCATTACCTTTTGCCATTTCTAGATGGGTAGGTGACATCTCCCATCTGAACCTTACTTCCCCACCGGTAAGTGTATCATTGTTAAACCAAAACAAAGTTTAAAACAATTCGATTCATAAAGCAAAAGAAATTGTCATTTTTTTCCTGTGTGCATCTCTCTGTGCCTGTGTAAGATTGCATGATACCATGTGTGTGTGTGTGTGTGTGTGTATACGTGTGTGTGTGTCACAAAGCACCTGCAGCATCCCACAAAGTGCACCATACCTACTGTGTAGCAAACCTTGTGAGTGACCATGTGGACAACTGACAAAGCAGCTCTATAATGGACTTCATGAGTGGCTTTGTGGGTCACTAACAAAACAACTGCATCGTCAGACAAACTGCACTCCATGGTCACAAGAAGTGTGCTTGACTTATGAAGGACTTTGTGAGTGCTCCAGAAGGCCACTCATAAAGCAGCAAGCAGCTGTATGGGCACACAAACTGTACCCCCCTGACCTGTAACAAACTTTGCAAGTGGTCCATTCCAGCAGCAAGTACAATGTTCATTGTGGGTTATAACTGTATTCCTCATGCAATATTATTTATTCTTGATGTTAAAACAGGTGTTTCCAATCTGGATTGTGCTTTGGCATCCAATCAGGTGGTGTTTATTGGGGTTGTACATAGGGGTGGGTGGAGTCACAATTAAAACAAAACCCCTAATGTCCTGTTTCACTAGTTCTGCTGCTTTAAAACCCCTGACATGTGCATTAACATAATTCTTGCAACCCAATTACTTCCTTTTCTTTTATCATAGAAAGTTTTGTTTTATTGAATTCAGCATTCCAAGACAGCTCAGTAAAGAACAAGAATTATACACATCATTTAACAGTTAAATACAGGTGACATTATAAATCCACAAAAGGAACAAATCACATTGGTTACCTCATACAAGCAGCTAGTAGCTTGTATTAGTAAAGAATGAAATAGACAACATAATAGTAACAAACATAGTAGTACTTTTGCTTACACTTTCACAACAGCAGATCTAACCATAAAGGGACGGACAACCATCCAGGTATCAATGCCTTAACATGGGGGGTTACCAGGAGGGGTTGGAGTCTTACATAGGGCCAGTGAAGGTATGCATCCCACTTGAGAAAATATTGGTCTAAATGGCCTCTGTGGGAGTAGGATAATCATTCTAGTAGAGCCAGCTGGGCAAGGGCTGCATGCCAAGATGCCAAAGCTGGTAAGGCCACCAGTGCATCAATAGCAGCCGTTTGGCTTCAAGCAAGGCAAGCATCAGCCATTCTCGATGGACTTTGGGCAAGAAGGTGAGCATGGAGGTGTCTCCTAAGAGCAGTTTAGGGTCTGAGAGAGTGATGTAGGATCCCATTATCCTAGAACAGTCAGCTGCAATGCAGGCCTAGAATGTGACAAGTTGAGGGGCACAACCACAGGACATGCAGGAGATGAGCAGAGAGTTGTCTGCAATGCTAACAGTCCAAGTGGGCAAGTATACCTGCTAAATGGAGGGCAGCAGGCATCCGGTGCCACTGTAGGAGGATTTTAAGTTGCAAGAAATGACTTTTAGTATCCCTACAGGTAAGATGGTCGGCCTTAAGATACCGGGACCAGGAGGCCTCAGGGATGTCTGTGTTCATGTCAGCCATCCACTTGAGTCTACAGGGGCCCGTGGGATCTATCTGCGAATCCAGCCAAGTACTATAAAACCACCCTATTAAACCATGGGCAGAGGGAGATTTATGCAGTGATTCGAGCCATTGACACTTGGTGTCTGGGCTGTACTGTGCATGTAGACCATCAATAGCACTACAGAGTTGGAGGTATCTCCAGAAATCTTTAATGGGAAGGTTACATTTCACCCTCAGCTGTTCAAATGAGAGCAGTGTGGTGGAATTTGATCTACATAAATCCCTGTACATTGAGTATCCCTTGTGCTTCCCAGTAAGGCCAATGTAAAGGTCCCCCCCACCATGGTTATGAGGTTATTGTGCCAGAGTATAGCATAATGCAACGGAGAGGCCCAAGCCTCTCGAGGTGTGTGGGATAAGGACATAATACTGCACCAGGCACATTCTGTCTTGCACATAATAGGAGGAGGTCTTTACATGAGGGGGCACCAGGGTCTAGTGGTGCTTTGAGAGGAGTGACACACACTAAACTGGCCTGCAGTCAGACCCATACTTGGGAGCATGAGGGTGCAGGAATGAACCACCTCGTGACATGCGCTACTACACAGGCGTGGTGGTAACCTTGGAGCCAGGGGATGCCTAGCCCTCCCTGCATCCAATGTGCTCTCAGTTTGTTCTTTCCCCACCTCAGAGCCCGCCCCTCCCACAAAAACTGGAATATAAGCCTTTTGAGGGAGGTGAACATCTTAGGAGAAAGGCGCCAGAAGGAGGTTGTTAAACAAATAGGTAACTCTAAGGAGGAAAAGCATACAAGCAGCAGCCACCTTGCCTGGGAGAGAAAGTTGTAGCTTGTGCCAGCTCTCCACTTCAGTAGGCAGCTGGGCTAGGAGTGGGGAAAAGTTGGCTGTTTCCAGATCAGACCATCTAGTAGGAATGTACAGTCCCAGATACGAAAAGTCCTGTGTGGCCCAGACCAGTTCTGTGTCCTGGAGGCAATCCCTGGTGCAGGCCGAGTTATGAGTGGCTTGCAACCCAGATAGGTCAGTGAAGTCCTGCAGGATCGATAGCACAGCTGGTAGGGATTGTTGCTGTTGTGACAAGGGAAGTAGGAGGTCATCTGCGTATGCAGCTACCAGGTACGAGTCCCCTGCTACCGTGATAATGGAAACTCCATTGGAGGCAATAAATGCCCGCACCAGAGGGTCAATGGCTACCAGGAACAAGAGCAGTGATAGGGGACATCCTTGGCAAGTACCTCTGTGTAGTGAGAACGAAGGGGAAATATTAGTATTAGTTAAGATTCTGGCCATCGGAGAGCTGTACAGTGTAGCTATCCTCTGGCAAAACTGGGGACCAAAGCCATACAGCCAAAGCACCTCGAGGAGATAATCCCACTCTGCAGAATCAAAGGCTTTAGTGAAGTCTATGGCTAGTGCAGCCATGGGAAGTGCAGAACAGGACACCAGTCATTTCAAATTAAGTAGCAGTCTGGTATTGTCAGCCCCAAATTTCCCCTGCATGAACCCCACTTGAGCAGGGTGGATTATAGATGGCAGGATATTCAGCATCCTGGTGGCCAGGACCTTAGCTATGATTTTTGTGTCAACCGACAGGAGGGAAATGGGACAGTAGTTAGTGCAATCTAATGGGTCATTTGACTTTTTAGGGAGGATGGTTATTAGGGCTTCTCTCATGGTAGGAGGGATGGCCCCTGAGGAGTGGGCCTCTTGCAAGGCTAAGAGTAGTGGGTGGGCTATTTCTTGTCCGAGGATTTGGTAAAGTTCAACTGATATCCTTTCAGGTTTGGGTGCTTTCCCCTTAGCCATCTGCAAGAGAGCAAGACGTAATTCCTCCCTGGTGATCGGGGCTTCTAGCTGGTCTTTTTGGGTTGTGGTAAGGCTGGGCACTGAGAACTGCTGGCAGAACTGCCTGAGCCCCTGTGTCAGCTGGGGGGTGGTCAAAGAGGAGTGGGATTGATGTAGGGACTGCTAGAAATGCTGCGTGGTGTTATTGATCTTTATGGGGTCAGTAACCACCTGTCCTTTGGCAGTCCAGAGGGCATAAATATGGGAGGAGGCCTGCTGCTTCCGTAACTGATAAGCTAACAGCCTACTCCCTTTCTCGCCACCTTCCCAGTAGGCGTGTTTGGACTGCAACAGAAGCCATTTTGCCTTCTGGTGCAAGATGGAGTTAATTTGGTACTTCAGCCCTACTATTTTGTGGGTCAGGGAACTATCTCTGGTAGCAGCAGGGGACGCCTTGGAGCGAGACTTTAGCACCATAAGTTCCAATTGCAATCGGTCGAGGATCGCCTTATGAGCCTTATTCTTTGACACAGAATAGGCGATAATGCTTCCTAGGAGGACTGCTTTAAAGGCTTCCCACACTGTGCCTGGGGAGACCCCACAGGTAGAGTTTATGGAAAAATAGTCCCTGGCTGCCTGTGTTGCCATATGGTGAAAATGGGGATCATGGAGCAAAAGTGGGCTACACCTCCAATGGGTACCAGTGGGCTGCTGCTCAGTTGGGTATACGTGGTCATAACAGGAGCATGGTCAGAGATCACAATGTTGCCAATTTTATTATCGGAAACCCCACTGGCTACTGCCACATTAGCTAACCAGACATCTATGTGGCTGTGAGTGGCATGAGCGGGGGAGTAGTAGTTGTAATCTCACCCTGTGGGGTGATCCCGCCTAAAAACATCAACTAGGCCCAATTCCTCCTTCATCTTCTGCAAAGCCATATGGGCCTTGAGTTGCATCTGGGGGGTGGGTTTGGACTTGTCAAAGAAAACGTCATGGACTAGATTGCAATCTCCTCCGATCAATATGGGTGTGGAAGACTCCGGTGGAGACAGAGAGGATATGGCCTGGCTGACACTGGGGAAAAAGTCCATGTGGTCTTCATTGGGGGCATAGACATTACCCAAAATCAGTTTGCCTCCTGGAGAGGAGAGCCTAATTGCCACCCACTGACCTTATGAATCAGCCCGAACCTCCTCCACCACCCAATGGCAGGAACGGCAGATAAGTATGGCAATTCCCTTTCTCTTTGAGGTGGCCAAGTTTCCCTGGACCATCCCAACCCACAATTTCTTTAGCCATTGAACTGACTTACTCAGGAGATGCATCTCCTGGAGAAGTGCTATGTCCGTATGCAGGGATATCAGGTATTGCAGCATCTTAGTGCATTTGATGGGATGGTTAAGCCCTTTGACATTCCACAAGACTATTTGTAGCCCCTTGTCCAAGGGAGTAGCCATGCCGTCCACCCAGTATACTAAGTAAGAGGTACTTACCCCCTCAGGCGTGCAGGTGTGGGATAGAGAAAGAGGATGTACCTTTGCCCAAAGTGTCTAGACAGGAACCTCTGGAGGCAGACTGTTACATTGCACATGGGAAAGTGTAAGTACACTGAGCTGAGAAGTATCGCTAACAGTGCAATACAAAAGTTTGTAACTCATCAAGCAGCAATGAGATATCAACTTCAATCTGTAAGAAAGAGAATAAAGTAAGTGTGATGCAAATATCAATGAAACAACAAAGACAGACCTCATGCAGTACAACCTAGTAAAATGATCTAAGTAAAAACAGTTAACTAGTTGCACAGGGTCAGTACCAGTAAACAGACAAGTGTAAACACGCTAAGGATAATGAGCTCAAGGTGAAAGAGGGTTCCTGGGTAAGGATTCCCTCAGCTACGCTAGCTCAAGCACCCAGTGAAGGGGAAGTAAACAACAAACCAACGGGGTTCAACTCCTCCGTAACTGATAGGCACCCCAGTGTCGGGTGCCGTGGTACTGGGGGTGGAGGGGGGGTGGAGGGAGGTGGTGAGAAAGCAAGAGGAGGGAGGAAACAGAAGGAGGGGTGTGAATGGTGAGGGGGGGATAAAGGCAATCCCCACAACCAAGATGTTGACTCAGCCTGGTTTAGGACCTAAACTGCAAAAATAAAAAACCCAGGTTAAGCAACAACCCTACTGACCATCATACTGCATCTACTCAGACATCCACCTGAGTCAGAGCACAAGCAGGAGCCTGATCCACCATCCTCTCAAAAGCTGGGGGGGTTAAAAGGCAAATATTTTCCCTGGCTAAGAGGGCCAGCCTAGTCTTGTACCAGCTCTATGGGTATTTAAGGTTAGGAGGATTGACTGACCTACAATATTGGCCCATAGGGAAAAGCAGGCAGTGCCAGTCAGAGTGATCTCATCAGGCCATGAGGGGGAAGGGAGATGAAGATCGGGTACAGACTGGGCAAGATCCCAACCCCCGTATCCCCTTACCCACGCCCCAAATCGAGCAGAGTTCCAACAGTTTAAGAAGAGCGGTCCTCTGCAAGGACCCAACACAGATCCCTGATCAAGGGTTCAAAAGGGCTGTAATATAAATCAACTTGACTAGTGGGCCTAGTAAATCTGATTGAACTAGGGCTAGGCTGTGAAATGAGCATAATCAAAAAAGAGCACTTATTAATGAGTTCGGACATCAGCCTGTGGGTCCATCAATAGGTACAGAAGTCACCGAAGAGGCCTCTGCCAGGCTGGCAGATGCGGATGCTATGACCGCAGCATAAGTTAGCAGTACAAGTTTGACCAGAGCTGATAAATCCATGGTTTCCATCAGGAATGATTCTGGGATGTCCACCCAGTCTAAATGCAGCTCAGTCTCCATGGCATTCATCTCCGGTGTTAGAGTGTAGCACAGGTCAGTCTCTGGGGATCTGTCATCTCTCAGGATTTTGGCTGGCGGTGCAGTCATATGCAGATCCGGAAAAAGATGTTGGCCACTCCAGGAGTGCTGCCTTTAGTGGTGGGCAGAGCCCAAGCTCTGCAGAGGCAAGGAGAAGTTTCCTGGAGGCAGTAATAATGCTGCTGAGGTGTTACCAGAGGAGGCATCTAGGGCCAGGCTTCTTGATCTGAGGGAACCATTCTGTGACAGACCAGGTCCACCCGTGTTACGTTCCCCTGGGATCCTCAACCCAGCGCTTTGGTTCGGGGGGGGGCATCACCTTGTTCGGGTCCCAGAGCCTCCTGGGACATGTAGTTGGAGGAGATAGAGCAGGCCAGAATTTTCAGAGCCACCTCTCTACATCACCTGGGTGAACGGCTACTATTTCCCTGCCTTCCTTGGAGACCTATAATGTGGTGAGTCTTTTGAATTTGTACCAAACGTTATGCTGATGGAGGAACTTCTTTAGGGGAACAAAGACTTTGCAGCTTGTGACAGTCTCCTGGGAGAAGTCTCTGAAAAAGGAAATATGCACTCCCTGCCAGAAAGTCTTGCCCAGGTCCCTTGCTACCCTTAGGATCCTTTCTTTCATGGAATAACGGAGTAAGTATGCCACAATGGGCCTCGGTGCTTGCCCAGATTTCTCCCTTCATCCAGTCACCCGGTGGGCCCCCTCGACTTCAATTGGCTCCTCCAACATTCTCCTAGCATAATGGGTATTGTTTCATTTACAAACCTTTCCATAGACTGCCCTTCTGAACCTTCAGTGATGCTGATAATGCAGAGGTTGTTTCAACGCCCCATTTTCCTGGTCCTCTGCCCAGTCCCACAGGGCCACTAGTCTTTCCTCATTCAGCTGTACTCGATGCCATAGCTTGCTTAGCTGTTGCTTCAGGATATCGGCCATCTGCTTGGCAACATTCATGCAATCTTGTAACTGCCTGACGTTGGCTGCTGTCCTGCTAAGAGTTGCACTAATAACATCTACTCATGTCAGGAGGGCCTTCAACATGCGTATGATATATTGTAAGGAGTCCGCCACTGAGACCAGCTGCGAAGGGGCCATTCTGCAGAGTGGTAGAGAGGTAAATGGTACCGGAGAGGCCATACCAGTGTTGCCAGGTGTTATTGCTACTCTGTGCTGATGACTGGCAGGTAAGCAAGCTGAGTTTTGCAGGTTAGTGGTTAGGCCGCACACACACAGCAGCATAGGCAGGAGGCCTGCATAGCCTAACAGACTGGAGCGACTCACGGACAACTGGTGCTTCCTATTAAGAAAATATACATTTGAAGCCACAAACTGATCACACCGGATGGTTGGGGATTAATTTCCTGATCGTTTAGCGCTGTTGGGGGATAGTGGAACCCCAGGATCAGGGCAGCCAACAGAGGTTTGCCACCAGGTAAAGAGAGAGTGCTGAGATTAAGCTGCCATCACGATGGTGGCCAGACCACCCCCCCCCCATTTACTTCCTTTTAAGAATTAGATAGCTAGTCATACTAACTTAGTTCTTCATTGTACAGGAGCCATGTGGGCCCTGAACAAAACATCATTTCAATCATAATTGCCTCTTACAAAGCAGCTGCAGGATAATGTGTACTGTCCAAGACATATAGCTTGGTTCATGAACGGCCCTGCAGGACACTTACGAAGCAACTGCATAGTGAGATGCAATGTTCTAGACTACAGGTGGCCTGAAGCTGCATCCCTCCCATTTTGGCTGCCTGACACATGTGTCCGAACTTAGTATTTTTTCTTTTTTTTTTTTCACATAACTTGGCCATTTTTGACCATTTTGGGAACAAAGTTAAAGGGTGGCCAAGTTGCCACATACTGTAAGTTACACTTTGTAAATATGAAGCAAAAACATTTTTAGGGGTTGACCCCCACAAAACACATTTCTGGTTAGATTTACAAGGTGGGTGAGGTTGTGTGGCAGCATTCCCACCTCAAAAATATGAGGTCAAAAAGGGCAAAAATTATGGTTATGAGCAAAAGGAAAAAATAACCTACTGTACAGTAAGTCCGGAAATGCATATACTGAACATGTGCCAGGACTTAGTTTTTTAAGTATTTTTTTTTTCTTTTGGTTATAACTTGGCCAGTTTTGTCCATTTAGGGCCAACATTGCTAGGGTGGCCAAGTCACCATTCCACCTCATGACTACATAAGTCACATTGCATAAATCTGGCCTAAATGTGTTTTGGGGTTGACCCCCAAAACACATTTTGGTTCATATTTACAGGGTGCCACTTGTGTTGCAATGAGGCAGGGTTGTGACTTGGTCAGCCTGAAAATTTGTGGTCAAATGGTCAAAATGCTAGAGTTATGACCAAATAAAAAAAAAATACTTGGGAGAGAAGTGCATGTAACGATACTGGACTTAATTTTTGTATCCAGATTTTTTTTCTTACTGCAGGTAGAGGAGTGCTTCAAGGGACATTGAGGAATCTCATTCAGGGACTCTGAGGATCCATAGAGAGGACTGGAGGTGAGTACCAGTGTGGGTTTTGCAGGGAGGCATGGATGCTAGAGGGTGGACAAAACTGTTTTTTTATTATCTTGGGTGGCTGGGATGAGGCAGGAGGCTATTGGCAGCAGGGTTTGGAATCCATTGACAACATTGGAGGAACTGGTGGTGGGGTTAGGCACCATCCACCAGTCATTGCAATAAACAAAAGGGTCAGACAGAAGGAGGAGTGGATACCTGCGGTGGGGTTCAACACCTGCCACCAGTGATTACAACAGCCAGCTTGGTAACGCAGGTTAGGAGGATAGGGATTACAGGGTTGGGTACCCTCACCTGGGATTTAAACAGCTTGCTGGATTGGACAGGAAGTGGAACATTTGGGCACATTCAGAAAGTGTTTTCTCATCATCAGTAGATTCCATTGTTGTGACTCAAAAGCCATTAATGTAAAACATTTTTATAACTCTTAGTGTTCTACAAAGAGTTATGAAAATGGCTCTGATCAAAGTTTTTAAGTCAAAACAGAAGATACTGTTGTCATGAAAGAACATCATGAATAGAACTGAAAAAAATGAACAATGCATGTGTGAAAACAGAACTTTCTTTTATTAATAATTTTAAATATTTTTCAGTGAAACTACCTATCAAAGGCAGCTTCTTGGTTCAAAATGTAATGAACCTAAAAGTTTAAAATTTCAACTGTCTGCCATTTTTACATTTGCTTGCGTGCATGCGCAAGGAACATCTTGCAACAGTGTGCCTTTTGGAGGTGTGTGACCCTCCTCCCCAGTGCAGCGCTCAATGTAGCAGGTGCGACCCTAGGGGACCAATACATGCTGAGCTGTGTATGACAGCAGTTTGGCTGTGTTAGTCTTTACTTCTAACAAAAGGTCCGTTGCAATCAGCAGTGGTAGTGTGTATGCAATTAGCATGCTGTCATGCACAGCTTGGCTTCAAAGCCCTCCCACTTCCTCCCTCTGCTAATGTCCCCCCTGCCTGTTCTCCCTGGCCCCCACCCAGTGTGCAGAGGGGGGGTGCCCAATCCTCCTCAGCTCATGTGCCCCTCAGCACACTGTGTGACAGATGGGGGTGCCCAATCCCCCATCACCTGCAGCCCCCACCCCAAAAAAACAAACAACCAGTTGGCACACTGGGAGCCCACCCCGGCATGCTCATGCTTCCCCACCCACACACACACAAACATACACACTGCATGGCTGTCGGGGATGCCCAGTCCCCTCCAGCTCCAGTCCCTCCCCTCCCAGCAAGCACATGGGTGGCATGCTGGGAGCCCACTCCAGCATGCCAGCGGCGTCTATTTTTTTGTCCCCTGCCCACCAACCCACACTCACCCTCTGTGCTCCCACCTCCCCACACCCCCACTTACCCCATACTTACCTCTGGAGCCCAGCACAATGATCTTCGGTGGACCGTGAACACATCTGCACTCTTCAAAGCCAACCATGAACTGAAGAAATGCTAGTAAGCTGTATAATGGCATAAACAGGTTTTTTTCAAGTTTGGTGCATATCTTGACTATTTTTGGAATTTTGGCACCAAATTTTTAACATGGTTATTGTGACCCCTCCTCATGAATTCAATCACTGTCATGAGATTATTCGGTCCCAAAGGTGATTTCACAGTCACCGCACAGAATCACCTTTTGGGACCGAACAACGATATGCCAGTGTTTCACAGAGGTGGGCTCAAATGCTTATGTTGCAAATTTGGTGAAAAAACTCCAAAAAATCACTGTTTCATGAGTATGCATTTTGCAGTTTCCATGCACATGCGTAAGTTCATGAATTTGTAACATTTTCACTCCAGATTTTCAATATAGGCATATTTCCACATCTCCTTATGAACAGTGTGTTAAAGTTGGAACCCCCCTCCTTTTTTTTTCTTTTTTTTTTAAAGACACCACAAGGCATTTAATTCTTTATCCCCCTGTTATAGAAATCAACTGTAGTAGTGCTTTTTGCTGTCTCTTTCTACTTTCACTTTTCTACCATAATGGGGTGGCCTCCCATTATAATATCTTTTCTAAACTGCCCCACTTTACTTTCCTTCCCTTGCCTTTGTGGTGTAGTGTTTGCCGTAGGATTTTATTTCTTTCCAGTACTGTCAGATAATGCAGCTGTAGATGGCTCGAAAGCAGGCGAGCCGCGATGTATACTGAAAATAAAATAAATTGTAGAATTCTCCCTGTATGCCATCCAAAAGAGGCCAGATATGTAATTAAAATAAGCTTTAAATACAGCTGATAGGTAAACTTGCGGGCAGAAGTCGCTAGGAAGATTAGATGCGCTTAGTTCAGACAAGTGCCTTTACATTAATAAAATAAAACAAAAGTATACCACCTTTCCAGCAACCAAAAATTTAAGATTTAGATCTGCAGGAAATAGCATTTAGTATGTCATCCTAAGAAGGATGTTGCTTCCTTAGAAATTATTAATTTGTTAATCCCTATACCATTTACTGAGCCAGACAAAATATAAAGAGAAAAACCTAGTACGTTTTTTCTAGGCCATTTTCTGACTCGTGTTTCACAGACAAAAGCGGCCCCCAGACTTGGGAGATAAAACGTCATGTATAAAGTTTATATGTGGAGGAAATAAGACATTCTGGCTAGGCATTTCAATTTTGCTTATTTTAAAAGAAAAGCAAAGAGCTCTGTTAAGCGTATGTTGGGCTAGACCATAATAGTTACATAATAGCCCATAATACTTAAGGTACCCGGATGAACTTTTCAGCTACAGAAATGAGTAGTTATAAGAACCAAATAGCAAGACTTTAACAAACAAGATTTCAGTAAATAGCATTCCTATGTTATAAACAAAGTTTATACAAAGAAACATGATTTTACATGAATTAGAAAATGTTCTTGTTTATTTAAGCATGTGAATTTTAAACACATTTTTTCATGCCATAAGTATTGCATTCTTACCCCACCCAGGTCTTTCCTGTCTGTGACAGCACTGCACTTCTAGGGGCCAGCAGCCCTCAAATGAAATATCTCTATAGTGATATGTGGGCTGAGGTCAGCCCATTAAGGGAGGGGCTAAGACCTGTAACAGTTAAGTAAACCTTTTCTGGTTCTCTCGTGTGTGTATATAGGAATGATTTAATCACAATCTGAATTGTATTATTATTTACAATAGGTTATGGTCATGCAGATCCCCCTACTCTGTGTATTAGAGTAGAAACATGATGTATTAAAATAGGGGGTGGATCAGCTGATCAATGATGTAAGAGATGTTACCTATATAAGGGGGATGTTTTCTGTTCCAGATTAGATAGTCTTTGAGTACAGAGGATAGTAGAGGTGCTGAAAGCAAGTGCTTCTACTCTGTGGCAGTACTTTACAGTACTAAAGTTTCTCAAGTTGAGAAAAGCCAATTGGTGTTTATTGTATTTTATTTTTTGGCTTAAAAGTCATTTATTTAGAATTTTTATTACAATAAATTTCACACAATCTGTGTGTTCTTCAAGAAACTGGTGTCATTGACTTATCACTTCCCACGCACGCTCACAAATTGGTGTTAAAAGTGGGATCTGCTGGTTGTCCGAGTACTCCATGGGGAAACCAGTTTTTGTACCAGACCTGGTACTGTGATAAGTTGAGACGATGGCAACAGGCTCAGATGACATGAAGAAGGGTGCAGTGACTTGGTCACAGATAGAGAAGACAGGTGATCCCCTGCATCCTGGTTTGGAGACTTCAGTAAGGCGGAAGTTACTTAAGGAACAGTCTAATAGTGATGGTGAAGAAGAAGAACGACAGCAGAGATGACCAGAGGCAGATGACAGACCTCCTGAGGGCCTTTCAGATCTGCTACACTGGTTGGCAGTTCGCCAGTTGGAAATCAAATGCCAGAGAGACACTGATGCATGGGAAAGAAAGAGAGAGAGGGTGCCAGCATCAAGATATGAGGTGGGCAGAAACTTTACAATTAATTCAGTCCATCGAGGCTGGACAAGGAACTGGGGGAAATAATAACACTGATTCCAACAGTCCTCGAGACATTAAGCTAACTAGGATGACTGCCAATGAAGATATTGAGTCTTATCTAACCATGTTTGAGAGGGTTGCTAAAGCGTGTGACTGGCCTAAATCCCAATGGGTAGTACATTTAGCTCTCAGCCTCTCTGGTAAGGCCCAGTTAACATAAGGGAATATGGATCCCCATCTTGCAGAGGATTATGACATCGTGAAACTCTTTAGCAGAGCTGGGATATCCCTAAAGAAATTTTCACTGACAGAAGGGCCAACTTTAACACTGAACTGCTAAGGGAGCTATATTGTCTTCTGGGGATTGTAGCTATAAGAACATCTCCCTATCATCCCCAGATGGATGGTTTAGTCAAGAGATTTGATCAAACCCTTAAGCTCATGCTAAAGAAATTCATACATGAAAAGGGGCATGATTGGGATTTATACCTTCCCTTCCTTCTCTTTGCCTACCGGGAGGTTCCCCAAGCATCCATAGGGTTCTCACCTTTTGAACTATTATTTGGTGGAAACCCTCAGGGACCCTTGGATGTAGTTAAAGAGTGTTGGGAGGACAACACAGAACTAAAATATCCAGGAATAGTGAAGTATATGAAACAAGTGAGACAAAGATTGGTGTCCTATACTGAAAAGGCTCATGAGATGTGGGTTAAGGCACAAATACAACAAAAACAATATTATGACCAAGGTACTGCCAAAAATGAATCCTTCTCTCCTTGGGAACAGGCATTGGTACTTTTGCCCACTTCTACGCATTAGCTTTTAATGAAATGGCAGGGATCTTACAATATAATCAGACAAGCAGGACCTGTCACTTATGAAATTGAAACCCCGGACAAAAGACTGAAAAAATATTTTTACCATGCCAACCTATTAAAACAATGGCATGAGAAAGGAACTACAGGGGCGAGCCTGTCAGTAATTCCAGAACCCAGAGAAACTGAAATAGAGTTGGCATAAGGCAGACTGGAAAGGGAAACGGGAGTAGATGATATTATTATAAACCCAGAACTCAATGTACAAGCACAGGAAGTAAGATCCTTGTTGAATGAGTTTAACAGCACATTCACTAATACCCGGGGCATGGCTGAAGATGTGGAACACCACATGTGTACTGATGCTAAACCTATAAGGAAAAAGACATACAGACTCCCAGAATGCCTTAGAGAGGAGGTAAAATGGGAGATACAGAAGTTAAGGTCACTACAGATTATAGAACCTTCCAAAAGTCCATGGGGTTCCCCATGGTTATTGTCCCAAAGAAAGAAGGAGGAATTAGGCTGTGCTTGGACTTTAGGGGCTTAAACCAGGTGGCAAATTTTAATGCTTACCCTATGTCATGTGTAGATGATATTGCGGATTGGATTGGCAAGGCCACTTATATCTCTACTCTAGACCTCATAAAAGGATATTGGCAGATTCCATTAGAAGAATCTGCCAAGGAGAAAACTGCTTTTAGTACTCCAATGGGTCTTTATCAGTTTTGAACCATGCCGTTTGGGCTTCATGGGGCCCCAGCTACCTTCCAGAGGTGTATGGACAAGGTACTGGCACCCCGTAACACCTATTGTGCAGCGTACCTGGACGACGTTGTCTTTAGTTCATCCTGGGAAACCCATTTACATCTTCAAGTGGTTTTCTCTTCTATCCAACAAGCAGGGCTAACTATCAACTCCATAAAATGTACCATTCCTATGAGAGAGACAAGATATCTTGGTTTCATATTAGGAAATGGTCGTATTAAGCCAGAAATATCGAAGGTGGAAGCAGTAGCACAGTGTCCCATACCCAGCACTAAGAAACACGTGCGGTCTTTCTTAGGTCTTGCCGGGTATTACAGAAGATTCATTCCCAACTTCACTTCTTTTGCTTCCCCATTGACAGACCTAACTAAAAAGAAGTTTGGGAATCAAATAAAATGGACCCCTGAATGTGAGGAAGCCTTTAATAGAATTAAGGCAGCCCTATGCTCCTCCCCAGTCCTGCGTAGTCCTGATTTTGCATACCCATTCAAGGTACATACAGATGCCTCTGGATCAGGTATAGGGGCAGTGTTGAGCCAAATGATAGATGGAGAGGAACATACTATAATTTATATTTCAAGGAAACTCCACGATAGAAAACAGAAGTATGCTACCATAGAGCAGGAATGTTTGGAGGCCAAGTGGGCCATTGAGTCCCTGAAATTTTATTTATGGGGTGCCCCATTTACTCTAACAACTGCTCATAATCCCCTCTGATTTCTGTCATAAATGCAAGATAGAAATAATGGAATTATGAGATAGTACCCAGCACTACAACCCTATTGTTTTATAGTACAGCATAGAGCAGGATCAGCTCATGTGAATGCAGGTTTCTTGTACAGACATGGAGCAGGAGTAGGTACTATCAGCTCTAAAATGAATAACTGAAATTCTGTATAATGTGAAACCAGAAGGAATGTAAGGTTGAGAGATACAGGCATGACATCCCAGGGCTATTTAAAGAATGTGGACATTTATGAATTTAACGAGCCACATTTGCCTGTAAAGTTATTTCTAATGTTTGATATGGGTGCCCTAGGCTGGAGCTTTCAAAGGGAGGATGGGTGAAAGCTCCATCCTACCCTTAGGGATTGGGTAGATTGTCTTAGAAAAACCTGGGTTTATTAAATAGTGTGTTTTCTCTTAACGTTGGGGGTGTGTCAGAGTTGGAATCCTCCTTCCTTTTTTTTTCTTTATTTTTTAAAAGACATCACAAGGCATTTAATTCTTTATCCCCATTATAGAAATCTACTGCAGTAGTGCTTTTTACTGTCTCTTTCTACTTTCACTTTTCTAGCATAATGGGGTGGCCTCCCATTATGATATCTTTTCTAAACTGCCCCACTTTAGTTTCCTTCCCTTGCCTTTATGGTGTAGTGTTTGCCGTAGGATTTTATTTATTCCCTGTACTGTCAGATAATGCAACTTTGATGGCTCGAAAGCAGGCAAGCCATGCTGCATGCTGAAAATAAAGTTAATTGTAGAATTCTCCCTGCATGCCAGCCAAAAGGGGCTAGATATGTAATTAAAATAAGCTTTAAATACAGCTGATAGGTACAGGGTCACCTGTACAAACTTGCGGGCAGAAGTCCCGAGGAAGATTAGACTCGCTTAGTTCACACAAGTGCCTTTACATTAATAAAGTAAAACAAAAGCATACCAACTTTCCAGCAACCAAAAATTTAAGGTTTAGATCTGCAGGAAATAGCATTTAGTATGTCATCCTAAGAAGGGTGTTATTTCCTTAGAAATGATTAATTTGTTTATCTCTGTACCATTTACTGTGCCAGACAAAATATAAAGAGAAAAACCTAGTGGCCCAGATATTCAAAGAGGTTGCATATACGCCAACAGGGTTTTGCTTGTCGCCAAGTCCTACATTCTTGCGATTCTGCGATATTCAGCAGGAGGCAGTTACGCCACTGACAACAGGTTGCGCAACAGCCATGCAAATGAATGCATGCTCAACAGGAGGGGAGGAACCATGCATAAACTGCGCGACCGATATTCAGTCAGGTTGTGCAGATTGTACATCGCAACCCCAACCTGCGCCTGCACAACCTTGAGCCCAAAAAAAAGGATCAAGTTGAGGGCCGCCCACAGGTGAGCTGCTGTATTGCAGGGTGCAACACAGCAGCTGCCACCCCTGGCTGGCCCCCAACTCGGTCCCTGTGCCCCCCCACCAGCCCGATCGCTGGCATAAAGTAACATGACCCCCCCAACCTGATTATCTCTGGTGGTCCAGTGGACGTAATGCCCGATCGCGGAGCAGAATGTCAAATTACAACCCCCAAACATCTCCCTGGTGTCTAGTGTCCCCCCACCCACCTACGAAGCCCCTCCACCCCTCTCCCCGGCGGCGGTGGGCGGAGCATCCACCACCTGCCGCCCGCGCCCGCCGACTGACTGTCCGGTGGGCTGCATGCCATTGGTGCAGAGCTACAGCCAATGGGCGTGAGTGCAAGCCAATGCACACAAGTGACATGGAAACACAAATGGGAGGTGACTATGTCACAGGTACCAATGGACCTGGCATGGCAACACTGCAACCAACAACAGGACTGCGGAAGCACACCCTGTAGGGGGACCATGACAAAGCTGACACAGCCGAGGGCACAGTCCCTGAATGACTAAGTGTGCTTCCACAGGCATTGGGAATGCCCAGGCATAGCACAGTCATGTGTGGCAGTGGTAGTGACACAGGTGGTACACAATACAATGTGCCACACATAAAGCACAGGGACAGTGCCCAGTGCACCACACACATGCATGCCGGCACTGTCATGGCCCCCCAGCACAACTGCCATCCGCCAATGGGCAAACTCACATTGGAGAAATGGGTGTGGCACAAATGTCACACATGCACCAGTTCCTATGCTGCCCACTCCTGTGAGTGTACCCCCAGCACCACCACCTTGAATGTGGTACCCCCCCTGCAACACACAGCACCCCACCCAGGCTGCCACCTGCTGACCATGAGACAGGAAACACACCGGTGTTAATGTAAAACTGTTTATTAATAAAAACACCGCTGTACAAACAATGGTACCATGTAAACATGGGCCATAAACATAATAAAACAGACACGATATCATTGCTAATAACCAAAATGACAGAAGCACATGTTCAGCCCATGGTCCCAGTGTTCCAAAGCAAAGTAATGCTCCGCACAGAAGCACAGTCACATGGCACCACCTGGCCAGCACTGCAGCCTACTCTACCCAATCTTGGCTGTCATCTGAGTCACTTGTGTCTGTGTCCTATATGGTTCAAGTGGCAACAGCACTATCCATTGTATCAGACCCCTGTAGTGCTGTAATGTAAAATACACGCAGTATATTATTACTATATATGTGTCAGAAACAGTGGCATGCCCATATAGGGACATGAGGTGACATCATCAGATACACAGTACTCACCATTGAGGGCACCTCCATGCCAGGTAATGATGCCGTCAGCAAGGTAATGCACCGGACCCCCTAGGTGCAAGGGAAAGGTAGGCAGGATTTTTAAGGTGCCATTGTTCCAACTGTGGGGTACACATCACATAGCGCCCTATCCAGCTTCTCCAGATTTATCAGTTCAATGTGGTGGGGCAGTCCTAGGTGATTCTGTGAGAGACAAGAAAGGATATAATGGTTAGCACCATGGACAGCAGCCGCACCCTCATCGCCCACAACACAACCTGCAGTAATGATACTTACCCTCTCCTGCCCCTGCATCCAAGACAGGGTACCACTGTCAGACCGGTCAGACTAGGCGCCTTAGAGACACACCACAGCTGCCTGGGGTATTATCCAATGTGAAAACCTGATGCCATTGCCATCACTGCTGCACACCTCAGCTGTGAACACTAGGATTGAACGGGTCAGTGTGTGCATGGGTCACTTGCACAGGTGAGGACATTGCACACGTGAGCCACAACACGATCACTTAAAGGGGCACAGGTGAGCATGGCATGTTGGAGGGGATGCAGTGGTGGTTGCACAGGCTGACCTGAAATGGACGGAAGTGAAGGATGTGTCCCAGACTAACAATGAATTTACACCTGATAGACATGGAGATGCAGTGGTGGAGGAGGCCAGGCCCAAGAACCCAGGTGTTCAGACAGTGGCTAGATGCAGCCACCATGAGGGACACCCACTGCATTGAGTGGTTCGATTTCCATGGGCCATGGTCACACAGCTGTGCAACATGCTCTGTGATGACATTGCCACATGGACACAGTGGTCCAGGGTGAGGTCTGTTGAGATCAAGGTGCTATGTACCCTGTCATACTATGCATCTGGCTCCTTCCAGCATGTGACAGGCGATGCAGTGGGTGTATGCCAGTTGTCCGTATCCCAGGCAGTGGAGCAGGTGACAGATGCCCTGCTAGCATATGTACATGACCACATTACATTCCCCATTGCACTGGATGATGTACATGCCATGAAACATCTATGCCACACATGGTATGCCAAACGTGTACGGCGCTATAAATGTCACACACATTGCCATACGTACACCCTCCATGCATGAGGAGGCATACCAGAACCAAAAGGGCTTCCACAGTGTAAACTGCCAGGTGGTGTGACGTGAATGGCATATTCACAAACATATGTGCCAAGTACCTGAGCTCATGCCACAATGCCTACATACAGGACACATCATGACTTAGTGCCATGCTGTGTGGCAGATGACTGGACGGCTAGCTGTTTGGTGAGTATGGCTATGCTACAGTGAGTGTACCTGCAAAACAGTTATTGGCATGCATGTCACTGTATTTGTTCTCTCACCCCTATACAGGTGACAGCAGATACCCACTCCACCCATGTCTGATGACACCGATACTTGCCACCAACACAGCTGTGGAGGAGACCTACAACTAAGCCCACTGAAAGACCAGAGATATTGTGGAGAGGACCATCAGGCTATTGAAGATGTGGTTTCGTTGCCTGGACAATGTCCCCAGGATGGGCATGCAGGGTGTTCACTGAGTGTGCTATGCTCCATAATATGGTGGAGCGTGGTAATCTGCCCATGCCAGATCATCCCCTGAGGGATCTCCCAAAGATGTGGCCATGGGGGAGCCTTGCCTTGAGCTGTGGGCAGTGGGTGGATGAGCTGCACGGATTGCATTGGTCGAGGGCACATTCCAGAGATAGTGTTGTGATGGAGATCAGCCAGAGTTCAGCTGGACTTGTGCCATGGGATTTATTTAAGTATTTAAAAGTTTTACCAGGAAAGCATACTGAGCAGACAAGTGCTCATTTCCAGATGCTTCCTGGGGGGAAGGGAACATTGTGAAAATTGCGTAAGTATACAAAAATTGTGCAAGTAAAACATGGGTAGCTATTAATACAGCGATGTGTTTTCGTACAAATACAGTGCAGAATCAAATACAGTAAAAGACATTATACAATAGGGGTGAGATGATATGCCAGTTTTTATTTCAGCATAAAATCACCACCATGAGATATCACACTCTGCTGACATCACCAGAGTGTGATAACTGAAATTCTCTCCTGTTATCAGGCCCTATTGTATAAAAGCGGATGCCGCGATGTGAACTTGTGTGATATGGAAATATATTACTCTGCACAGTGACCTCTGGATATCACCCATGGCTTCGCCAACCGAATATCCAAAGGTCACCTAAAGGAGTGAAAATATTTTCCATATCACACTCGTACCTCATGTATCCCCTTAATACATAGAAACAATACAAGCAGAGAGGAATATAGCAACTAAAATAGTGTAGCAGAATACCAGCATTATGCTGCCAAAGTGACACTGAGTCTGGCATCCCAATCTAAGCAGGCATGCGAGAGCTAGGACTTAATTCAGCAACAAAGTTAGGAGCAGGAGCAGGAGGAGCTGAAGTGGTCTTTAAGGAGTGTGTTGAGATTACTAGGGGAAGGGGCTTGGCTAATGGTGGAGGGGAGAGAATTCCACAATTTAGGCAGTTGATAGGAGAAGGTAGCCTGGCCTGCAGAGGTGGACATGCGAGGGACCAACAAGGACCGGGAGTCGAAGTTCCTGAGGGCATGGGAGGGAAGGGGAGTGGGGGAGAGGGTGAAAGATAGAAAAGAGGGTAGGAAATGAGACCAGTATTTAGCTTTAAGACTAGCACAGTGTGCCTGCCTCCTGTCCTGTAGGGCTGGGAGGGACAGGGACTGGTAGAGGAGACAATGGTAAGTACTAGTCAGACAGTCCAGGGTAAAATGGCTGAAGGAGTTGTGGAAGGTGTCCAGTCTGGTTAGTAAGGTTTTGGGAGTGGCACTGTAGACTACATCCCTGTAGTCAAAAATACAGAGAATCATTTATTGTACTATTGCATGGTGGGCCAGCAATGGGATGCACTCACAGTTGTGATACAGGGTGCCCAGTTTAGGGTGCAGTTTCTTGTGTTTGGCATCAATATGTGCAGAAAAGTCAAGGTGCTAGTACAGCCAGACACATAGGTATCTAAAAGAGGAGCAGCCCTCCAGCATTGTCCCAACCAGGGTGTGGAAAGTGGGAAGGGAAAGGAGCCAAGAGAGTCTCTGCCTTGTGCTAAAGGTCATGGAGACTGTTTTCTTGGCATTCAGGAAAAGCTGATTTGCGTGAAACCAGTGTTGGACTTCTTTGAAGTTGCGCTGAAGTCTGGTTGCCACATCGGAGGTTGAGGGGCCAGATGTAAGCAGGATGGTGTTGTCCGCATACATGTAGATGGATGTGTGTGGGCAGGCAGAGGCAGGTCATTTAGGAAAATGGAGAACAGCAGAGGGCCAAGAACCGAGCCTTGAGGAACACAGGTGATGATGGGGAGGGAGGAGGAGATGGAGTTTCCAGTCTTGACAGATTACATCCTACCCACAAGATAGGAGTGGAATCAGCCAGTAGCCTCATTTGAGAGCCCTGCTAATGTAAGCTTGGATAAGAGGAGGGGGTGTGAGACAGAGCTGAAAGCCTTTTCAAGGTCAACAAATATGGCAGAGGTGATGAGGCCCTGGTCCGTGCTGGTATGGATGGAGACAGTGAGCCTTAGTAGGGAGGTAGTGTTGGAGTGGGACTTCATTAAACCAGACTGGTAAGGTGTGGAGAAAGAAGTAGAGTCAAGGAAGGCGGAGAGCTGGGAGAGGAGATGTTCCTGTAGTTTTGCCAGAATGGAGAATAGGAGATAGAGCAATAATTCCCAGTGGAGGAGGGGTTGCCATCCTTCGGGAGGAGGATAACAGTGTTGTGTTTCCATTCCGATGGGATGGAAAAGAGAGAGAGAGAGAGAGAAGAGAGGTTGAAAAGAGAGGTGGGGAGGAGGCCATGGTGGAGGCAGTCAGGGAAAGCAATCTGGAGTCCAACCCAGAGGGACATTTGCCCTTAATGGGGTTTATCCCGAGAAGGGCCATGCAAACTTCTAGCCAGTGTAATGTGGAGGAAGGAGAGAGAGGAGAAAGAGGCTTAGGTAGGTAGGGGTGGGATTGATGGGGAAAGACCATGGAAGGCTGTGGTGGGAGAGGCCTGGAGTGAAGCAGTACAAAAAGCAAAGAAGGAGTTAAACTCAGTTGCCACTGCAGGTGAGTCGGTTAATGAGATACTGCCCATTTTAATAGTGGGGGGGGGGCTGGGATGTGCCACCATATGTAACATGTCTGCTCAGCATGGGCATCCGTGTCCAGGACAATGGTAGACTTGTATGCATCATAGGCCATGTGTGCTGCATCCACTGTGGGTTGCAGGTGCACAATGATGTTATCACTCACAGAATGCACCCATGCATGAGGGGCTCAGGGGGAATCACGGGTGAAAGTGTGTCCTGCACAGTGTGCCGTGAGGCTCATGTGTTTGCTGCCGCAGGTATAGTTTGGGGGGAGGCGTCATGAGTGTCAGTGCCTTTATGTGGTGTTGTGGGTGCTGCACAGTGGCTTGCCAGTATAGCAAATAAAGGCTTCTGCTGGCTGTGCCTGTATGAAACTGTGTCGGGCATCCTCTGTTCCAGGGATAGGTCTGTGGTGTCATATTCAGTGTGTGTGTGTGTGTGTGTGTGTGTGTGTGTGTGTGTGTGTTCATATGTGTGGCGGGCTGGGCCTGGAACATTCATGTGGGGAGGGCCTGGCACATATGTGTTGTGGGGGGCTGGCACATATCTGTTGTGGGGGGGCTGGCACATACTTGTGAACACACCATGTGCATGCTTTTACTATGTGCTGTGCAGTGTGGATGTCCTGACCATGTGGCTCTTTTGGTTTGGCCTGGAGGCATGCTGAGGCCCTTGTACCTAATCTTCTGGTAGGTGCATTTTGTCTGGTCAAGCCATGTGGCCACCTGCCACCCTGTGAGTGGTCAGTGGCTACTCCATCCAAGGCATTCCAGTCACACGCTACCTGGATGGTGCTGCTGCTGTATATCTCCCCTGCATGCTTTCAGTATCTGTGTCTGTCGCTGGCGCTGTGGGCCTTGGTGTCTGGGATGGCAGTGGTGCCCATGTGTTGTGTTACATCATCCTGTGTGCCAGCTGGGTAGCACTGCTGTGTGGCCACATGCTGCATAGAGACTGGCATGCAGGGGGACACTTGTATGTGGGCATCCAACAAGCATGGCGGTGTATGTGGATCCTGACCATGTGGTGTATGGTGACTCACTTGGTGCTCCTATAGCAACACATGTGCATCTGTAAGCCAGTCTATGCCACAGCCCATGCCACACACCTCATCCATAAAGTTGATGAGTGCTTTGGTGTTCTGGCTCTGTGCCTCCAGCCTATCCAGTTCCAGCTGCCATAGCTCCCGCGATACTAGGCCTCCATGTAGGCTTGCTCATATGTTATATGGGTGCAGCTCATCGGCCTTGTCGAGGGGCCTTCATCCCCACTGTTTTCATGGCAAGGCTGCACCATTGCAGACCTGGACCTCCTTCCCATGCTCATCCTGTCAGGTATGGTGGGGGGCACTGGGTGTACACGGTACCCCAGAAGCAGTGTGGCACTGTGAGGCTGGGAACGACCTCTGCACCAGGTTGGTACTGTGTCCATCTGGCACTTCACCTGCCTCCTAGGTCCCCTCATCCTGTGGTACCACTGTGCTCTCAGCATTGGTATCTGACTCCTGTTTAGTCTCCATGTCTATCTCTGTGCCTGTGGGAGATATGTGTCCATCATTGCACAGTCTGGGATTACAGTTCGTGCACCATTGCAGGGGTGCCTGTGGCACAGTGACCCACCTGTCCCTTCCTCTTCCTGCCTGTTGTCATTGCATGCCTGTGGCACTGTAGTCATTTCCAGGGTTTGTCTGGGGGTCCCTGCTTGCAGCCGTGAATCAGTGACTATGTCTGTGGGTGCAACACACGTCTGTTACTACATGCGTGTTGTGCCATCCCAATGTGTCCCCATCCCTACAATTGCATATATACCTTCCATGGTATCTACACCTTCAACTTCACCGTGGACACTGACGTCAGTGAGGGTCTCTGCCACCATCATCTCGATCAGTGTCAGCTGGCTGTCAATGCTTGGGGGTCCTTCTCCTGTGCCCTGGCATGCCTGTGTGGCTGCGGTGACCTTCGTCTTTACCGCAGTGTGCAGATCACACCATTTATGTTTGATTGTAGTCAGGGTCCTGGCCTCTGGACTGGTGGCATTAACTCCAGGCAGGATTTATTTATTTATTTATTGATTGAAATGTTTCACCAGGATGGCACACTGAGCAACAAGTCGCTTGTCTCCCAGTGCAACCTGGGGGGAAGGGGTACAATTGGAATGAGACATTGAACATGTCACACATCCAGTCACAGCCGTGCCTTCATCTTGGAGGCTATTGTCAGGGACTGGGCCCCATACAGCCGGCTGTAGTTCTCCTGGATGTTGTTTACCATGGACGTGACCTGGCTGCCATTAAATTTCGGTGCACAGGGCCATGCTCCATTCCATATCTGGACATGGATGCGGTGCTGTCTGCCTGCATGACTAGCCCATTCATCCTGCATCTGAGGTGGGCCTCCATCCACACCTTTTCCACTCTCCACCATCCTCTGTGTTGTGGTACAGTACACAGCATTCACTTCCATGGCATTGTGCTGGGCAGTTGCTGTGTCCATATGGCGAGGGTCAAGGGAGGATCCACGTGTCCTAGCACCACCTCTGTGGGGTACACATCCCACTGCGCGTGCCCTGTCTTACCACCCCTGGGTATGTGTGTCCCACATTGGCATTCATGAATGCCACATCTCGGTTGTGCCTTGCACACCATTTTAGTTGCATGCCTTGGATATGACTGTTTTCCATGGACTTTCCACACGTTCGTGCATAGGTACCAGTATGAACAGGCTTGAAATCTCAGGCAAAGTATAAACCTGTTTGTATATAAAGAATAATTAATCCTTAGATTGCCAACAGAATTAGAATGCATAGTGATTCTGGACTGATATATCAGTCCATGGCACAGCAAGAGTTAAGTGTTACACTTTATCTAAAATGGTTCTTAATTAAGGATAGAAGAGAGGCCTGAAGCAAAGGAGGGATCTAGTCTGAGAGGGGAGCGGAGGTGTTCTGCTGTAAAGGAGACCAGTTTTATGCTACACCGCTATTCTGTGCATTGCCAGAGTGAATAGCCATTCAAATGAAGATGTCTGACCTATTAATTGCCACCATTCATTAAAGGAAAAAATGGAGTTGGATCGTCATCTTTGGAAAAGTAGCTGTTTTGCTGCCTGAGTGTCAATCACAAAATATTTAGTAGCAACATGTAATTTTGAGTTTGGGGACTTACTTATACCAATGATGGCCACAGGTTCATTAATACAAGGTTGTTCTGGAAGGACCTTTTAACAATATTGTGAAATTTGGTCCCTAAAAAGTCTAATGAGGGAACACGACCAGAGGATGTGTGAAACAGAGCCCTCATGAGCCTCACATCACTAGTGTATACCAGAAGGATGTACTCCCTTCTCCTTCAGTACCTGAGGGGTTCTATACCATAGATGTAAGGTTTTTAACTACATGAGTTGGGCCTTCAGGTTTCTACAGGCCACATGTGCCCAGTACCAACACAAATCCCTGTCTAAATAAGACAGATCTATACTGAGTTCCTTGCCCATTTAGTTCTGGTGGTTGTAGTAGAGGAAGGGCATGCATCTCAAAAAGTCTTATAAATGTAGCCTTCTCTTCCTCTAGGCTGCTTAAGCCAAGAGGAAATCTTGGGTAAATGGGGTGGAGAAGGATTCTTGGTATTTGCTTTAAGGTGAAGGAGGGCACGAATTTATAAATAACACCAGATATCCTGTCTAGATGTGTGAAATTGACTGCAAATGTCATCAACCATCCATAGGGTAGAGTGATTACGGGTACAGAGGTCTTGGATTTGGCAAATAACCACAACCATCCAAGTAGGCAAATCAAGGGTTTCTGGTCTATTTATAAGGAGGGGGTTATTCTGTGAGGGAGTATGCATGAGAGGACAAGTGCCCATTTGAAGAGTGGAAGTGACCTCACAACAGTAGGACAAAGACATAGAGAGAACTGGGTGGAAGCTGATCTACTGTTGAGGTTAGAACACAAGTATTTCACTGGGGTGAGTGCAACAGATCCCTGAAATTCAATGAATTTCCATAAGAGATCTAGTTCTTTTGTGTGGCATAAACCATTTAATCACCTGGGAGGAGAGGAAGGGCTTGTGGTACTGTTTAAAATGAGGAAGGCCTCATTCTTCCTTGACCAGTGCTGAAGTAATTTGGCTCGACTAACGTGGGGAGAAGATCCCTCCCATAGCTGTTTAATTTAGTGAACCAGACCTCAAGAATGTGAATGGGGAGGTGGGCAAGAAGATGGAACACCATGGGGACTAACATCATCTTCAAAGCGGTTATCTTTCGAGTGAAGGGTTTCTACCTGTCAATTTCGGCATGCATGTTGGTAAGCAAAGGTTCAAAGTTAACCTGACATACCTTAGAAAGGGATGAGATGATTTTAATACCCAGATACATGATACTCTTACTGACCCAGGTTCAATTCATACCTTGTACCAGTTGTTGGGAACAGTTACCATTAAGGGGAAGGGACTCAGAATTGGCATGATTGACCATGAGCCCTGAAATATCTGAGAAGGACTTTAAATAATTGTTGCAATGGGGAAACGGCCTTGGGAGCATCTGAGAGGGGAATGAGAAGATAATCCACATACGACAGTGAGACACATTCCACATTTCCTGTTGTGAGCCCAGAGATATCTGGGTGGTGTCTAAGGGCTGTCATCAGAGGGCTTTATCAAAAGGAGAAATAGTGATGAGATAAGGGTCAGCCCTGCAGAGTGCCCCTGAGGAGTAGAAAGGATAATGAGAGGAGACCATTTATGAGTATTTTAGTCATGGGCAGCAGAGAACAAATAATGGCCTATTCCATTCACTGCATAAGCACAAACAAGTAGGAATATTCAATGCTGTCAAAGACCTTCTCAAAATCTATGGTGAGGGTAGCTGCAGTGGTCTGAAAAGAACTGGCTAAATGGGTGAGGTTAAATAGGGCACCGAGGTGATCCAAAATAAGGCATCCCAAAGCCTACTTGTGATGGGTGGATCAACTGTGGGATGACAATTTTAAGACTGAATAATAGCACCTTGGCCAGTACTTTGGAATCTGCATTGATAAGGGAAATCAGGTGATAACTGCTGTAGAGGGATGTGTCATTATCTTTTTATTGGTAGAACAGTAATTTCTGCTTCGGTGGCCATAGGGGTAGGAGACTGAGTCTGTAAGGATTGAAGGAGGGCTCTGTGAAGTATTGGGGTAATAGGATCTTGAAGGGCTTGATAAAAGCCTACCAGAATACTATCACTGACGTGATTTGTTTATTCATGGCCATAATAGCTCTTTGTCTTATTCAGGAGTTATGGGAGTGTGAATGTGCTGGCTAGCTTTGTTGGAGAGTGGTATAGAGAGGGACCGAAACCAGGAGAGCTTCAGTTTGTCCTGAGGGTGGTGGGTAAGAGTCATAGAACTTAACATAAAATGCTTTCATCATACCATTGATATCCTTGAGCTGCATACAAATGGAAATGTAATTGTTCCTGAGGACCATAATGTGGCATTCCACCTGAAGCTTCTGACACTTGTAGGCCAGGACTTTACTGGCTCTTCCTCCTCTCACAGTATTTATGCTGGAGGTAAAGTAGGGCTTAATCAGCCTTCCTAGTGTGTGTCTATTATGTTTAGCCTAAACCCGTGATTAATTGGAAAGTGTCAGATTTGGAGTGTTCCTTGAAGTACTTTTCAAGTGCCCTCCTTCTACATGTCGTAATGCCAATAATGTGACTACTGAGATATGCTTTTAAAGAGTCTCATAATATGCCATTAGAGACTGCATTGCTGTCATTATGCCTTAAAGGCTTTTGCATCAGATTACTTCTATCTGAAAACCTACATTTTATGATTGCTTACCTTCTCTAACACTCATTAAAGTTGCTGGATCTGCTTTCTTTCTTAGTGAAACTAAAATGCATGGGAATATTACAATTATACCCAACCTTCTTTTGCTTAAAATTCTTAATTTAATCTTAGTGCATCCATCCTCAACATTAGGCGCACCCCCCAAACAATACTGCCACTTACGATGCAATAGTCTCCTCTCCTCCCACAGCATCACAAGTGGCTAGATTATGTTAGGGACATTAACAAGTCCAGGAAAGATGCAGTGGAAGTTGAACAAAGAATGTAAACACACATGTTTTTGTGTGGTAACACCAGTATGGTGGGCAGTTTGTTTTTTGCTAAAAATGGAATCAGAATCAAACTACCAGCTGCATCAGCATTCTCTACAGAATATAAACAATCATAATGTATGTTTTTTAATCTAGGAAGAATTTGAGGCCTAAGGGAGTTGACAGTGTCCCTTTAAAAAGTCTGCTATTTCTCTCAGGGCCAATGGCATGAAATCTGGGTCCTGGAGCAATAAAGGGTCAAAGTGCCAGGAGCGAGATTTCAGGGTCAAAGTTATGGGGACGTGGTCCAAAATGACTAGGGGATGTATGTGAGTACCAGTGATGGACTGGGTAATATGGGGGGGATGGGAGGAAAGCCAGAGATCAATCCAGCTGAGAGACTGGTGGGCACAAGAATAATAGGTGTAGTCTCAGGTGGTGGAATGTGCCAAATATCCGATAGTGCAAATTCCTGTATTATAACGCTGACCGTGGCCATTGCCTTAGAGTGGGGCTCCAGTATGAAGGTGGAACAGTCACAGTAGGAGCTAATGTAAGATTACAGTCCCCTCCAAGGAGTATGAGGCAGGAAGGGTCATTGGGCCATCCCAGTTTCTCACTTAAGGCTGGGAAGACACCTGGGCCATCTTCATTAGGAGCATACAAATTAAACAATAAGATAGGGCCTTGTGTTGTGGAGAATTTTGCTATAACCCATTATCTTTTCTCATCCATTTGTGAGATCAGGAAGGAACAGGGGAGGGATTTGTACAGAAGGATAGAAACCTCTTGTTTTGCTGGTTTGCAGGTGCCAGGGGCATAGTCAGGGAGGGTTCCTAGGTGCACAGACCCACCCAGCTTGCCTTGATGTTAAAAACTCCATTGTTGCCACATTAAGTGACAGAGCTCATAGCCAGTACTATAGTGTGGGAGTGGGGGAGGGGGGCAGATCAGGCAACTGCTGGACCGTCATTTCAGTGTACTGTGACTTCTGACTGGAAATTAGTCCTGGACCCATAATTTAAAGGTGGTGTACTGTACCACAAGTTCTGCAATGGCACACTACAACCACCACCAATGTTTTGCACTGGGAGCTTTGTCAAGGTGCACCCGGTATTGACGTGAAAGGTTGATGGTGGTTGGAGAGGAGTGTTTGCCGATGGTGATAAATTGCTGTGGAGTCTGGACACCCTGTCATTTTGAGGGCGCATCCCATATTTGGGCAATGATGACAGGCTAAGACAACACTGCCTCTTCTTGAACCTGTCATCGGAGCTGGCTGGGTAGTGCTGCAACAGTATAACCCAGACCATGCGGGCAGGATCAGTATTCATTCAGCAGCAGATGTGTCACTGGTGGAGGGTGGACAAAGGCTGAAGGCGGTGTTTAATGAGCATAGAGAGAAGACTCCAAAATGGTTGTGAGGTAGGTACAGTACCTCTGAGTTTGACCAAGTGGCTGCAAAAAATGGTAGCCCCAAGTGTTGTATTGTCTAAGAGATGGAAGGGAGAGAATGCCTCTGTCACTAGGATACAAGAGATTCACACACTACAGAGATGAGCTATAGTAAGTTTGTAGAGAGGTAAAGCCAAGTGACTTGGTCAGGGTTACACAGTGAGAAAGTGGAGAGAGGCTGTGCATTCTAACCAGTTAGGTCAAACTGCCCCTAATGATATTATTATAAAGTGTTTTATATCATCTCAAGAACCATTTTGTAGTTTAGGTTTATTAGTCTTACTAGTCCTAAACTTTATTAGTCCTCTATTTTTTGCAGCTAATCTTTTTATTGAGCTATAAAGAGATACATTGTATATACTTTCAGTGGGCATATTAAGGAGAAACATGCAGAATACTTGGACTGTAGTGAACAGCCAGTCTACAGCATAGGATACAACAGTTATCTACTGTCCAATAG
The DNA here is from genome assembly GCA_016271365.2 of Neoceratodus forsteri. NCBI lineage: Eukaryota > Metazoa > Chordata > Ceratodontiformes > Ceratodontidae > Neoceratodus > Neoceratodus forsteri. The sequence continues at coordinate 1,203,426,725 of CM057453.1, read as the reverse complement.
TTATAGTACACATACAGCTATCCTTACTTAAGCATTTATCTACATCCTAATTGATTGTGTACATTTATACCAGTATGAAAGCAATTTCATGGGTACAGGGAAAAGGGGAAAAGAAGCCTTATGGTATGTGCCCCCAGTGGGGGTCACTTGTGGGCAGATAAGATCTTTAGCATAGCAGTACACAGCATTTCAACCTTAGAATACAGCTTTTAACATTAGAAGACAATCAGACCTCTGGCAGCCTTTCGGGGGGAGGGGTTGCGCAAGTCCTTGCTCTGGGGGGTACTGGGAGGTTTTGATCTGTCTTGTATAAATTGCAGAAAAGGTGGCCATCTGACCAATAATTTGTGGGTGTATGAGCAGTGAAATGTGACATTCTTTAAAAGTAGCAAGTTTTTCCACTGCTGTAAGCCACCCTTTAAGGTTGGAATTTCAGTGGAATGCTTTACTAGTCCTATTATCCTATTAGTCCCAAATGTAAGAAATTTACAACTGACAGAGGAGTACACAAGACAGGCCTTCCTAAGCATTGACACAAGAACTGCTAACTTTGAGCATACACTACCTGTTGTCCTAACATAGTCTACTGTCCATGTGTATTGTATTGAAATAGGATAGGGCTTGCTTGGACAGAACTATAACAGTTCTCATTTTAACTTGTCCTTCTTGGATAAATGGAAATGTAATTATCTGTAAAGAATAGATGATTGCACACCGTTACTGAGCGTGGTGTACATACAACAAAGAAGGACTTTGGTTCTCAATGTGGAGTGGACAGCCAAATCTTTATGTTTATTTATTTATTTAAGTCTTGGGTAACTGGGTAAGTGCACCAAGTTTCTGGTTAATACAGCAGATAACAGTGGAGATATGATCAGAAAAGGAGAGGACGGGTCAGGATAACTCCCAGATATTTGAAAGTAAGTACATTTTCAAGTACAGTGTTGTATGGTGAGACTACTGAGAGGTGGATCCAGCCTTGGTAATCTTTGATAGGAAGGGTTTAGATCCAAATAGCATGGATTTATTTTTTTAGCATTGCAATTAGGTGATGAGAAGGGAACCAGGTGTGCGCTGCAGAGTAGTTATTGAATAAAACCCTCTATATAGTCTCAAGAGTCTTGTCACTAGTGAAGAGGACAAGGTCATCTGCATAAAATAGGGCATCACAAGTGAGACAGTCAGAGGGGAGAGAGTTTATAAAGAGGGAGAATAAGAGTGGGACCAGGATCGAGCCCTGGGGTACACCGGTAGCAACTGGGAGGCAGGGGAGGTAGAAGGTCCTACACATACCAACTGAAATCTACCTGAAAGGTAACTTTGGAACCACCATATGGTCTCAGTAGAGCAGCCAAGAGTGTGGAGGGAGGAGAGTAACAGGGTGTGGTTGACCAGGTCGAAAGCTTTCAACAGGTTGACAAAGACGGCACCAGTTGCTCTTCCAAGGTCCATGCTCCTAAGAATATGATTGGTAAACAAGGCGAGGGCAGATGTGGAGGAGTGATGTTTATGGAAGCCATGTTGCTGTCTGGACAGTAGGTTGTGTGTGTCAGTATAGTCAGACAGTTTTTGGTGGACAATCCTTTCTAGGAGTTTACCAAGGTGGGGGAGCAAGGATATAGGCCAATAGTTTTCTGGGGATAGTGGATCATCAGTCTCAAAAATCAAGACCACCTTGGCATGCTTCCAAGTGCTGGGCACTGAGGAGGTAGTCAATGCCAGGTTAAAGAGGTAGGTGAGTGGTTTTAACCTTTAGACTGTCATAAGATTTAGAAAGTATAGATTTTTAGGACATGTATACATGCCAGTAGCACAGCAAGGTTAAGATGGCAGGTGATATAAGTTTAAGCATAGCAGGAAAGACCATCACTGCCTGAGCTGCCCCAGCTAGACAGGCTCTTCAGCAGTTTGGCAGTGCCCCTGGGGTGATTGTCCAGAAGCAGAAAGAGGGTAGGTGAGGAGTTTGAGAGGTATGGGTGGGGGATGAGCAGAGAGACCAGTGGTCACCAGGGGTTGCAGCTTGCTAAGGAGGGCAGACAGGTCTGTGAATTTTTTTATTGAAGGCCTCTGCCACAGCAACGGCATTGGCCAGATGTCCGTAGGGAGTGTCAAGATGAATAATGGGGTTATGAGTTTGAGGGTTGAGTAATGAATCAACCTTGCCCCAGGAGTGATGGGGATCACCAAGACTGTCCCTTTGTTTGCCCTGAAAGAAGGCATGCTTTTTGGCAAGGGCTGACTGTTTACAAAGGTTTCGTAGCCGCCGGTAATCTTTCCATTGGGCAGGGGAGGGGCTTTTTTATAGGCTGACCATAGTCTATCCCTTTCCCTCATCATGTCCAGGAGGTGTTTGGTAACCCAATGCATACAGCCACCCCTAACTCAGCGAGTAGTCTGGGGGAAATGTTGATTTTGGAGATGGAGGAGTGTGGTTTTGAAGAAACTGTCAACCTCGGACACGTCAGAGAGGATGTAGAAGGCTGACCAGTTTATCGCTTGAACATCATTAAGGAGGGAGGAGATGTCTGGGTGATTGAAATTATGGTAGGAGAGTAGTTTAGGGGGTGGGTGCTTGGTCTTAGTGGCCCAGACCAGGTAGATTGGGAAGTGATTGCTAATACCATCAGACAGAGTTCCTGATAGGAGCACCCTGTCCTCTCTATTGGTGATTACCCAGTCAAGAAGTGTATGGTTTTGGGTACTAGGGTTGTGCCTGGTGGGGATGGTGATAAATTGGACTAGGTTATGGAGCTTGAGTTGGTTAAAGTAATCGGGTTCTTGGGCACTAAGCCAGTCCAGGTTGAAGTCCCCATGGAGGATGGTGTCCCTAACGGGGGAGAGGCTTCCCATCCCTTCAAGGTGGGTGGTGAGACCTGCTGGGCGTCCTGGAGGGGGGTTATAGCAGTAACCCACATACATATTTTTTGCTGCACCTATGGTCAGTCCCACTAGGAGCCACTCGCTGGATGAGCTAGGGTCAGAACAGAGGACAGGGATGTAGGTAGCCACCCCACCACCCTTTTCTTACCAGGCCTGTCATGCCTCAGCAGGGAGTATTCTGGGAGACAGTAGACAGCATCAGAGAGATGGGGTTTTAGCCACATTTTGGAGATGCGTAGCACATGTATAGAGCATTTTTAGATGTTAACCCTCTCCTGCCAATGCTTGTCTAAATGACAGAAGGAACTAAAAGAAAATTGCATTTTGTTTTAAAGCTGGGCTAAAATTTCATGACAAAACAATTAGTCTGTCAGATTACCTTATCCAAATTTCTATCACAGCAATCACACAGCACCTTGATAAACTCTACAGCTGTACTAAATGTTACATATTGTGCTCTGAGAGACTTGGGGTAGTTCCTTTTGTAACTCAACAGTTATGGCACAAAATGCACTAAACTGCACCATTTAACTCCTAAATGTTCAACATTTTCTGGGCCAGTATGCCCTCTGATCTCCTAGAAATACTTGGACCCCCTACCAAATCCTGGCTACTCACCTGGCAGGTGCTATGTATTTTAAAACCAACTGATTCCCTCTTCAACTTGCATGATTCTTGATTTAAGAGCTTGGCATCTTGCAGGAAAAAAATTGTACCTGGTGCTTTTAAAAGATGAGTTAGTTTTTTTGTAATGCTTGATGGGGAGTTAAGCCCCTAACATTCCATGAGATGAAATTTAGGTCTACCACAGTAAAAGAGAAACTATAGGGAGTGGATTATGGATAAGGCAAAGGATATCCAGATTTAGCCAAAATGAAAATCCCAGGTAGTCAGCCGGTGCTGAATGCAAACATCATGGGTCATATCCTGTGCAAATAGCTCAGCTGCCCCTTCCCTATCAGGGAAGGTGCTGTCAAGCAGAGGAGTATCAAATAACCTATAAGAATAGTCAAACTGATCTTTGTTGAATAAAGAACTATTTACACAGTAAAACCTTTGGACTAGAATGAGCATAATGGATGAGCAGAATGAGCGTAATGGGTAACTAAGTCCCAAACTGAGGAAACACTAGCACGAACAGTAAAAGAAGGTGACAAGACTTTCTATAGATACATCAGTGAAAGGAGAAAGTCCAGAGAAGTGTTACTAAGCAATGGAGAAAAGGGAGCATGTGAGGAGGAGGACCCTGTAAAGGCATCTATCCTAAATAGATACTTTTGCTCAGTGTTTACTGAAGAGAAGGTAGGCAGGGCCCACAGCTCAGCATCATGGACACAGGGGAGGGAGGTGAGCACTACTCCCTTCACAAAAAGAAAGGGTCCTACAAGAGCTTGCTAAGCTAGGTGGATAAGGCAATGGGACCTGATGGCATACATCCCAGGGTACTTAAGGAGCTAAAGGAGGAACTAGCAGAGCCATTAGCAGAATTGTTTAGTGAGTCTCTGAGCACAGGAGAGGTCCCAGAAGACTGGAGAAGGCTCATGTGATCCCACTCCACAAGAGTGGTAGCAGGGAGGAGGCGGGAACTACAGACCGGTCAGTCTTACCTCAGTAGTGGGCAAGATTATGGAGGCACTCCTTAAGGAAGGATAGTGCAACACCTGGAATCCATAGGGGCACAGGATCCAAGACAGCATGGGTTTACAAAGGAAGGTCCTGTCAAACTAATCTCATAGATTTCTTTGACTGGGTAACCAGAGTGGTGGACCAAGGGGAGCAGTTGATGTCGCCTACCTTGACTTCAGCAAAGCTTTTGACACTGTTCCACATAGAAGATTGATAAATAAGCTAGGTAGGCTCGGGTGGGTCAGAAGTTGGTCAACTGGGTGGCAAACTGGTTGACTGGCAGAAAACAGAGTGGTAGTAAATGGTATACAGTCAGAAGAGATGCAAGTCACAAGTGGGGTACCTCAGGATCAGTCCTGGGGCCAGTCCTATTCAACATCTTCATTAGTGACCTCGCAGATGGACTAGAGGTAAGGCTTGTCTGTTTGCAGATGACACCAAGATCTGCAACAGAGTAGATGATCCAGATGGTGTGGGCAGAATGAGAAGAGATCTGGATAAACTAGCAGAATGGTCAGAAGAGTGGCAACTGGGATTTAATGCAAAAGTGCAAAATCATGCACATAGGGAAGAGAAACCCTGAAGCCACTTATAGGCTGGGAGGAGTTGCTAGCAGTCACAAAGGAAGAAAGAGACTTGGGCATCATCATCACTGATGACCTAAAATCATCAAAGCAGACCTCTAAAGCAGTAGGTAAGGCTAGGGGGTGTTAGGGTGTATTAGTAGGGGTATCACAAGTCGTAAGAGGGTAATAATCCCTCTGTACAAGACATTGGTTAGGCCCCATCTGGAGTACTGCGTGCAGTATTGAGCCACACCTTCACAGGACATTAACCAAATTGAGGCAGTCCAGAGAGGGGCAACCAAAATGGTGCAGGGACTGCATCAGAAGACATATGAGGACAGATTAACTGAGCTCAATATGTATACCCTTGAGCAAAGGAGGGAGAGAGGTGATATGATCGAGACATTTAAACACCTTAAGGGCATAAACAAGGTGAAAGAGTCTAACATGTTTAAATATAAGAAAAATAGCAGGACAAGAGGACACAGCATGAGATTAGAGAGGAGGCCGATTAAGGGGAATGTGAGGAAATTCTTTTTCACAGAAAGGGTGGTAGATGCATGGAATGGCTTACCACAAGAAGTGGTAGCTATGAATACAGTGCAGGGCTTCAAACAGGCATGGGATAGGCATAGGGAGCAATACAAATGACTATGAATAGAATAGGTCACTGACAGAGCAAAGGCCGATGGCACATTTATAAGATAGAAAAAGAAATGGGCAGACTGGATGGGCCTTGCGGTCCTTATCTGCAGTCAACTTCTATGTTTCTATGTTTCTATGTAACATCACAAACTTTACATACATATTAACAACAGAATATACAGTAAATACTGAGAAACTTATTGATTAGAACTGTCCATTCCTATGCTGCAGGGATGTTAAAACAAGACCAGTATAGCAGAATGTGGTCTAGAACATGACCCAAAAGCTAAGAAAAAGAAATACTGTAGAAATATTTGCTAAACATCCTCCTGCAAAATATTTGTAAAAATATCAATACCAAGCAACATCAGGACATGTTAAAAATGATACAATGGCAAGAAAGAATGCTGGCTTGATTGAGTCAGTCTGGGGCTTAGACCCATGATGTTATCCCAGTATAACATCACAGGTCTAGTCCCAGTACAGAGATTACCACATCAACCATAACGGGGATCAGTACACACAACCTGCTTCAGTGATCCCCATTGGCCAGCATGCATAAGTCACTCCCGCTCAAAGCTGTCTCTGAGTCCCTCATGTCAAGCAGCTGCTCCTCTCCATGAAAATGGCTTAACATAGCCCACAACTCCCCTGCCAAGCCAGAGCAAACTGCAAACATTTTTTTCAAACTGTCACTACAAGCAGCTTCACAATACCACACCAAACCACAAATCTCTTTTCCAAACTGCCAATACAAGCAGCTTCACAGGTCTAGCTCCACAGATTTAACTGAATGCAAACGCTTCCTCAGAGTTCACTGGTCTATACCGTTTTAAAACCACACCATGACCAATATGGATTTTAACAGCAGTACCTTACTACCAGCACAAACACTACATGCCCTTGTGAGGTGCAGCAGAGAAATGGGCAAACAAGCCTGCACCACGGTGCTCACACTTTCATTTTCATGACTGCAAGTCCATGCATACCACTTGATAACCAGCTTGACCGGAGATGGTGAGAACAACTCACAAACAGTTACGCGACCACTGCCACAAGTGAACCCAACTGCCACAAGTTTCGTACACTCTTAAACTCCTGCCCCGCACCATCAGACTATAGTCTTGAACCCCCTGAAGGCTTCTTGATCCCAGTGTTGTCTACATCATGATCCTGGTAGTGCATGCCCATTTACAACTGGGCTCTGCTCCTCACTGACTTGACTACTGCGCTAACAGCCACAATAAAAGAGAAAAAAAAAGTAAACTGAGAAACTAAGGCAGCAAAAATTAAGTTCAGACACAGAGGAATGGAGGGGGAGAACCCAGCAAGAGCAGATTCCACCAACAGCAAGTACAGACTCTACCAACAGCACCACCTATTGGGGAAACCAGTAACTGCGGACTACTTTTTCAATTAGTATGCTTACTCTAACAAAAAAAAATGAAATACAATTATATTTAAAGTTCGTTTTTTGGGGGTGTGGCTTGAGCGCTGATGCAGATGGCCGCCTAAACCTCTGGCTCGATCCCCAGCTGCCGAACTCCGGGTTGTATCATGGACTTTCAGGGATATTCAATCCCACCATTGCGATCGCAAGCAGTACGTAGTTCCTAGAGGTAATTTAAAGTGGGTTTGAAGCATTTTCGAGCTCGCAATTGCATTGTGGCACCGGCCTACATGTGACGGGGTGCGCTCAGCTTAGGCCCTAATCACGCCGAGTCAGTGGTAATATCGCCGCACAGCCAGCTACATGCCTAGGGCAGACTTCCACGAGCACAGCAGATGGAGGGCAGGTAACGAGCTGGTTCCAACTTTGGAGGTCCCTGTGCATGGTGAACCCTGCTTACACCACAACATGGCTCTATCAAAAGAAACTGCAAAACATCTTGACTACACACCTAGGAAGGATGTTGTGCAATCAGTAGATGTTAATGCGTCACTACTGCACATCACAACCATGCTGGAAACCCTCCTGTCGAGGGTGTACATTATTTCAATGACCCTATCTGGTACTGTCAAGGAGGTGAAAGAAATTAACGACAAGCTAAATGTAGTGGAGCGGCGGACTGACAACCTAGAAGCCGACCAGGCTAAAATATGGCCGCACCAGAGGGACCATGATGAGAAACTGGCTACACTATGGAGGAGGGCAGAAGATTAGGAGAATAGGGGAAGGCACAACAATATAAGAATACTTGGGATACCAGAGGGGGCTGAAGGGCAAAATACTGAATTTTTCCTCAATGATGTGATACCCAAATTACTAGGGGAGAGATGGGTAGGACCGGTTGAGATTGAGAGAGCACATCGCATACCTAGTGGTGCTAGGCCCCACCAGGGCCCTCCCAGACCTATCATTGCCTACCTATTGAGATACTCAACAAAAGAAAGAATTTTGAGGGCTGCTCGAGATAAAGATGAACTGATGTGGCAGGGGGCTCGAATTTCTTTTTATAAACACTTTTCGGCTGAAGTGGCTGCCCGGAGGAAGGCCTTTACCCCTATTAAGAAAATGCTGGCAGAACAAGGTTTTCTATATGGTTTTAGGAGCCTGGCTTACCTCTACGTGTCCAGAGAGGGGAGATACATTGTTGCAGAATCTCCACAGGAGATTGAGGAAGGGGCTTACAAGTACTGGCCTAGATTATCCCTTAGGACTACATCTCCCAAGAGGCTCTGGGTGCCAAGACCCAGACTGTGAGAGGCTTGGACCAATTCTTCAATGGATGGTTCCTGGGAGAACCCTAATCACAAACAGACAGAGTCACACTCAAGCATCCCCCTAGGTCTCCTCCTTCCCTCAAGTCATCCAAGCCCACAAATAACAATAATCAGTCACAACAAGGGCTAGTTGCTTCTCCCTCTCCTGCTCTACCTTACCGGGGCTCAACCCAGACAACTAGAGTTCGCCAACACTCTTTCAGTGACCAGGGCTCCCCCTCTAAGGGCCCAAAGGATGCACCTCCCGCCAAGCTGACAAAGGAAGACTATCCCAATACAGATTACGTGGAGGATATTCCAGATGAAATCCTTATGGAAGTGGCCAGGCATACCTCCTGGGCGGACTCTCATCCAGATGTCGAGGGGTACCAGGATTTTCCTAATGTCCTGGTGATGCCGGGTTTGTTGACCTACGCAGAGATGGTGGCTAAGGACTCCTCCCCACACGCTGGGGCAAAGGACAGTTCTGATGGACCAAGCCTAAACGACTGAACTTTATTTACTTTATTTTGGTCTTTGATTGTTTTCCCTCTGCTCTCCTCATTTTTGGAGAGGCTATGGCAGCTGCCCAGTAGTTAAGGCCGCCTAGCTCTTCATATACTGGCCCCCCCCCACCAAGAGATGTTGTTTACAATACAGTGACAACTCACTGGCTGCTTTCGGCGGCTGTAATGCCTGGGTAGACGGGTATGATTCCCTCTTAGTTTAAGTGATATTAGCCTCCCCTCCCCTCCCCTCCACCATCTTACGAGTGATATATGCATGGTTGTACAGTGAAGGATGCTCTGTTACAGACAGGGGGTCCTCCCAAAGCCTGGGCCCACCACTCTTAGATTATGCCCAGGGAAGGTCTTAGGGGATGGAGGACTGCTTTCTGCAGTGTTTCTCTGGGGAAGGAATTCCCTTTTCTTGCTACCAAGGATACGAATTGCCTTCCCTTCCCCCTTCCCCTTCCAGAGCCCGGGTACTTTCCTTTCCTTTCCTTTGTAGCTGTGCCTCCTCCCCCCATGGTTCCTGGCCTTGAATGTCCTGCTTCAATATGTACATATAGCTGGGGCAGGAGATGAGCGGTTCACTGCTTGGCTTATCTCCACATTCCCATACATAGGCGATTGGATGGCACAGCTAAGTGCTCCTTCTAGTTATTGCGAAGGATAGCACCTTGTGCATTTGCCCATTCACATTTAGTCTAGTACTTCACTTAAATATTGAAGCTATTAAACGCTACAGTTAAGTGTTTAGCCTTTATACCCCGGCTAGGGGATATTGTTAAAGTTTATACTTTCACGTTAATAAGTCAATTTGTAGCATAGTTAGTGGTGTAACCCAAACTGTTGTCTCTTTTTCCCTATATTAGGCTACTACTGCAGTTTCTGCTTGTGTATAGACTGTCCCGCTGCACTTGTTACCTACCTCTCGTTCTCTTGTTTCCCACAATCTGCTACTTCCTGCTTCTCTATCTCCTCTGAACAAGGGTGGTGAGTACTGGTACAATATTTACTGTCGAGGAAATATGCAGAGATCTAACTTAGGGGTAAATCTCGTATCATGGAATGTGAAGGGACTTAATCACCAGGTCAAGAGATCTATGGTTCTCAGGCACTTACACTCCTTGCAAGCGGATGTTGCACTCATCCAAGAGACCCACCTCACTGCAAGAACTGTAATGTGGCTTAAAAAAGCATGGGTGAGCACGGTCCTAGCGAGCTCTGTGCCCACCAAAACTAAGGGTGTAGCCATCGTGGTTAAAAAATCATACCCGTGGGTTCCAGAACAAGTCACTACTGACAAACTGGGTCGCTGGACAGCAGTCCGCTTCGCCTACCCTGGGGGATGGGTGCTGATAGCTAATGTCTATGGATCAAATTTGGATGACCCAGACACCCTGCTAGACCTCAAGAAGGCAGTGGAGTTGCTCGCTGCTGATTATCCGCGGATCCCTATAATGATGGGGGGATTTTAATCTTACCCCAGATATTTTTCTCGACAAGTCGAAACCAACCCCCCAAACACATCCTAAAACACTGCTGGCACTGCAAAAGGTTATGGCAGAATGGGGCATGGAGAATGTGTGGTGCAGAGACCACCCATCTGGAAGGGATTACTCTTTCTTCTCAGTGGTGCATTCTACATAGACCTTTGGCTCACAGGCTCCTCGGCAGCTGGCGACATCTCTGACACTAGAATTCATAATATCCTGGTCTCAGATCATGTGTCATGTCTCTATACCCCCTCAGGGCAAGGGAGGTCAGGCACCAGATGGAGATGCAACCCACTACTCCTTTGTGATCCCAATTTCCATTCTATGATCAGGGATACAGCTAAGGATTATTTCTCTCGCAACATGGCGGCAGACACCTCAGCCACCATGGTATGGGAGGCCTATAAGACGGTGCTGAAAGGGCAAATTATTGCCTACTCTGCACATCTTAACAAGAATAGATGAATCGAATTGAACAATTTGCAAACAGAACTTTCTACAATTTAAACTAGTTTCAGGAACTCCCCCACCAGAGTATCAGACCCCACTCTACTTAGGGATATTCTTGGGTTAAAATACCATATCAACACCCTACTCCATCAGAAGACAGAGTGGGCGCTTGTCAGAGCCAAGCATATGTACTGGGAGGGAGGGGATAAAGGCAGCAAATTATTAGCTTATCAGTTGTGAAACCAATAGGTGGCGTCCAGGATCCATGCCCTCAAGGATGCTAGGGGTCAGGTGGTCACAACGCCCAAAAAAATTAATGAGTGCATGCAATTATTTTACCAATAATTATACCAGATGCAAGCCACTCTAGAACCCAGCCAATTACAAGAACAACTGGCAAATTTTTGTGCAGCTGCTAAAATTTCTAAACTACCTGAGGGTCTCAGGACTGCTCTAGACAAACCATTTACGGAAAAAGAGCTACTGGATGCCCTAAGTCAGCTGGCCAAAGGTAAATCTCCTGGTCTAGATGGTATGACCACTGAGCTTTATCAAGCCATGAGTACTGAAATCAGCACTCCCCTTCTTTCTGCACTGCAGGAGTCATTTGCAACCGGTATTCTCATACCATCCATGCGCGAAGATCTAATTACTCTTCTCCCCAAAAATTCAGATGATCCCCAAAACTGTGCCAACTATCGTCCAAGTTCCTTAATATTAGTCGATAACAAAATAGTAGCCAAAATGCTGGCCACACGTTTTATAGCGGCCTTGCCCTCAATTATTCATCTGTTCCAAATAGGATTCACTAAAGGTCGAGCAGTGGCAGATAATATAAGATTAGTGTTGAATTTGAAATGGTTGGCATTGCAATTAAAAAATCCCATGGCAGCCATGGCAGTGGACTTTTCCAAAGCCTTCAACTCTGTTGAATAGCCTTATCTCTATGAAATCCTCTAAAACTATGGGTTTGGACCTTTTTTTAGACAGTGGATACGGGTGCTGTTCAATGCTTCCTCAGCAAGAATCCTAACTAACAAGGATATATCATCTCCCTTTTCTCTACAGAGGGGCACAAGACAAGGTTGTCCCCTTTCCCCTCTACTGTTTTTGGTGGCCTTGCACCCTCTCACAAGGAAACTACAGGCAATGGAGGATATCAAAGGTATATGGGTAGGACAGAGTAATTTCCTGACTGCTTCTTATGCGGATGATTCACTTTTAATGTTAACCAGTCCTAAGGAGTCACTCCCTAAGGTCTTGGAAATCCTAAACTAGTTTGCACAGCTATTTGGACTACAAATCAATCAAAAAAAGACTAGCGTAGCCCCTCTCAACTCGGCTTGACACAATGTCGTGCCTGCATGGTCTAAATCTGGCTTGGGCTCCATGTAGCTTCACGTATCTCGGTATTAAAATCCCAGCCAAATGGCAACATTTTGAAAGCGCCAATTTTGGCCCCTTAATAAATATCTTAACGGTGGAGATAAATCATTGGCACCACTTGAATCTCTTTCTAATGGGCAAATTAGCAGCAATTCGGATGCTGCGCCTATCCAGAGTAGCTTACCTCCTTAATAATCTCCCTATAGCTTTATCAGGCAGGGTGTTTTGCCTGTTAAATAGAATGATTGGTTCCTTCCTATGGGAGGGTGACACCTAGGTGGAGCCGGGGTAAATTGAGGGCACACTGGACTAAAGGGGGCATGGGACTTTCATGGCTGCAGGGTTACCACTGGTCTTACATGGTGGCGCAGGCCACTAAATGGTATGTCCCTTCCTCATCCCCCCCACCCAGTGGGTACAGCTGGAATCCCAACTGATGCGGAATACTCCCTTGGGTTTACTTTAATCCAAGGCTCCCACAAACTATAGCCTGATCACCCCAGTGATGGCCGAGACCAGGAAGGCTTGGTTCAGACTTATGGCAGCTTCCAAGACTCCAAAGTCTGCCAGTGTTATTCCTTTTTGTTATATGGCTCTCTGGCGTAACCCTCTTCTTACAGTGGACAACAAACCACTGGACCGGACAATATGGGAGAACAAGGGAATACATTGTGTACAAGACCTATATATGCCCAATTCCTGCACAATGATGTCTTTTGCACAGCTTAAGGTCCAATACTCCCTGCATGCTAGGGACGTTTGAAGATATTTGCATCTCCGTGATGTGGTTCAGAAAATTAAAAGCACATACTGTACGTAGCTGACCCTAAATGGAATTGGATTTCCTCCTTGCACCTTAAAGCTTCCCAACGGGGTCTGGTTGGATGTTTCTATAGCACATGGCGGGAGGCACAGCTGGATCACACTACAGCCTGTAGGGAGAGATGGGGTGTGAATCTTCAAACCTCTATCACCATAGACACATGGTCCCGCTGCCTTCACCTCACTCACTCTGTATACCAGGATGCGAGGAGTCAGTTGATAACACTTAAGATTCTCCCTAGGTGGTATCACATGCCAGCAGTTCTCCACTCAAGGGGAATTCTACCTCATGCAAAATGTTGGAGATGCAAGCATGACCCAGCAAATATGTTGCACATTTTATGGGAGTGCAAGGCCTTAATCCCTTTCTGGAATGCCCTTTTAATGGACTGTTCTGGAGTGCTGGGATTACCTGTTGACATCTCTAATTCATTACTTTTATTAGGAGACCCTACCCCACTGGGCCTCTTGTTGAAACCTCATAGTGAGTGGCTCTTAGTGGTTCTTCTGGAGGCTAATAGGCTTCTACTTAGGTCCTGGAGACAGGCACTCCCCCCAGCTACTACCCTATGGCACTCTGCTGTTGCAAGGCTAGTTATTTTTGAAAGACTTACTTTCTCCTTTATCGAGGGCAGCTTTCCATCTATTACCAAAAATGGGGAGCTTATCTGAATTCCGCCTTATGCGGGGTTCCCCTTCCTCCACTGCTCAACTCCCCTGAACAGTAAGCATTTGAACGTAACGTAACTTGTAAAGGAGAATGTCTTATGGGGTTGGTTCTGAACTGCTGAGGAGCAGTTACTCCTTGTCATACTTAACTATAACTTTTTTCCTGCTGACACTTTGTCACTCTTTTTAACTTTCATTATAGTATTACAAGGGAAACATGTAATTCTATTAAGAAGATTCCTGCGGCAAGGTAACCTGCTGGTCTATCTAATATCTAATCTGGTCTAATCTAGTTTAATCTATATACAGTAGATAAGACTGTATGTCAGTACTGTTTGTAATGAGCTTTTTGAAGAGTAGGGTGAAGTTGATAGTGACTCGGGACTCTTAACATGGTCAGGGAGAGATCTGCATAGCTTGGAGCCTCATGTTAAAGAGGTTACTTGTGATTGTCAAGAGTGTACACCCTATATTTCTACATACGGATGTTATGACTTTGTGTTGTTGAAAATAACAATAAAAATCGTTTAATGATAAAAAAAACTTTGTTTTTAACCTTTTTTTCTTTGTTTAGGAAATTAGCCATTGTATAATGACAATAATGCACTCCAGGGTGTGTGTAATGCTGGGATAACATCACTTCTCATGTGTTAAACACACTCAGTCTGCGGCCTTGTGCTTCAACCACCCAAGGCATGACACTATCCCAGCATGACAAAAACCCTGCCATGCATTATTGCTTAAATAATCCCACTGAGAGAATACACCCCTAAACTTGGGGCTGGTGAACACTGAGAGGCCAGATGTATAATAATGCACTGCCATAGACAGGAATAAGCCCAGGCCAGAAAAGCCTTCCTTCATAGGATTATGAGTGAAGAACTGCTGTCAGCCCAAATACCATAATACATGTATTAAGGAAGGGCCCTAGAGGGGAGGAAGGAATGTAACAGAAGTGAACAGCAATGCCTGTTTCACATTCTGTTTTGACTATAGTTGTGTTTTGACCTAAATGTTATTCCTGTTATGCTTCATACTGTAATTTTGTCTCAACCATTCCAGTGTGATTTACTCTTTGAGTCAATTGTTTAGTTGAATGTTGTTTTTTCCATCTTCACTGTGTTACCTATCTCATGTGCTGCGTCACATGTATGCTCATTTGTATTTTAAACTGTCTCTCTCCTAGGTCGTGCCTGAAAATATGCATTTCTATGCCTAATGCACTCACCCGGTTATCAAGAGCAAATAAATAAATAAATAAACAACTAGCAGAGATGGCTAGGATTGGGTTCCTCCTGGCTAATATGCCAGGGAAAATTTACCATAGGTTGAGAAGAGACCACTAGGGGAAGGCTAGTGTCCATATTGTGTGGCATCCTGCAGCCATAGGGGGCTGAACTACTAAGGGGTTTATAGAAGAGTTGGATGCACAGGCAAATGTGCTAGCCCTGGTGGCTAAAGTATGAGAATGTTCATATGGGTACTCACTGAACCACTCTGGCTGTGCAAGTGTGCAAGTTATCAACTGCCATGCAGCATACTGGCAAGAAAGGTGGGAAGCTGAGTCGGCCTCCCCAGCCTACTATGAGAATGTGAGGGGAAAAGAAAAAAAGATGTTGTGGTGAGGTATATTGGCACTTCTATCAGGGCACTGTAGATACATTGCCAAGCTTGCACCCCATTCCAACCCTGAGCCATTACATATATATCCATATTACAAATGACAGTTTTGTTAAAAGAGAAAAAAAATGATATAGTAAGACTGAACAGAACCATCATCCCAGGGAGGTCGCATGAAACAAATAATAGCCAAATGATCCAAGCTAGACTCCGATCAATTTTAATGAGAGATTCATCAGAAACTGAACTGCAAGCAAGCTATAACTGTGAGAGGGAGTCTCTTCCTATAAGAAGGTACCCCCCCTCAAGCATCTGTGAACAGCAAGGCAGAACATAATGTTGAGTAGAACAGCCACCATTTAATTAGCAGTTTGCAGGCAAAAGTAACAATAGCCTCAAAAGGGGTGCTGAGTAAATTAAGACCATGTGGCAAGTAAAAAAAATCAGATGAGTACAGCAGAGGCCCTTTTAGAGCTCACACAGTGGATGAACCTTAATTGGGCTGTTCCTCCTTTGCACAGTTGAGGGAAAGGGAGGAGACTAGTCATATAGAATGTGTTCCTTCCTCTTAACAATGTAGTTGCATAGCAAAAAAGTACCTGTGAGTCACTCAAATTCAGTGGAAGGGTCTGGTGCAACAACCACAGAGGAGGCTACAGTCATTGCATAGAATTTTAGGTGACCTTTTTTCTGAGATGGGTGGAGTGATCAAAGGCAGTGGCATAAGCTTGGAGGCTGGGTAGTTGCTGGTAGAGGCTGGGCATTTGCAGAGGCTTCTGGTCTGTGCAGTTTAGGTCACTGAGACATACATTCAGAGACTGATGTTGTGGAGGCCTTGTGCAGTGGGGCATAGCAGCTGCTGCTGAACTCTCCGTCGGAGCTGATGGTTTAATTATTATGGTCCTTGCTCTGACTTTTGCTGTGGAGCCAGCTACTCAGTGATATGAATCTCCTGGAAGCATTGTCCTTTCTCCTGGTGGAGCTTCCGCCCTTGATGCCCGCATATAGGAGTCAATGGATCCTCATTGGGCAAGGGTTAATAGATGGGAAGTGGACCCTCATTGTGGCAGTTTATCATCTGGGAGTGCTTGGGGCAGTGTCCATATATTCTGGCCTGTCCTGGTTAGACGTGTTAGCTGTAGATCAAGATCTGCAAGGAAAGCTCTCAGCTGCCTCTAGGGTATAGAAGGAGTGGAAGACTCCATTTCTGGAAATATGCAGGGTGGTGGGGTAGTGAAGACTGTAAGGCACTTTTAATTGTATGAGGGCATGTCATCCTCTTGTATAGGCATGGCAATGTTCTGTGAGAGAAGCAGAAGAATATGGAAAAAGTTGTATCCAGTGTCCTTGCCAGGTCTTTTGCACCCACGCCATTGCTATTTGTATATGTAACCCCCAGTTGGCGCTAAACTGAGAGGGCCACTACCCCTGCCTGTGTAGCTAGTGAACAGGTTGAGGGGCCTGGGTCCTATTACATGGTGCCTCCATTTTTATAAGTTGAAACTTGGGGAGAAAAGTGTCACTCGGCATGTTGGCTAGGTTTGGCTACTCTGACAGGGCCCCCAAACAACTCCGGACACAGGAAGCAATAACTGTAATGTCCAATACCAGAAGCTGGGATTCTAAAGTATGGCTTTTATTCACATCCAACAGGATAACAAAGCATAGATGGACCCCCACGGGGCTACACTCCTGGTAAAGCAGATTTATGGAGATCAGAACACATCCTCTTTACACTGAAACCCTCAGGTTTCGAAACACTCTGGGCACTCAGCCCTGACTCAGCTCTTTTTCTGTTTGCCTGGCTCGGCTCCCTTGCCAGCCCTCTAGACTACCTTCCTTCCATGGCTCGGCTCTCACGCCAGCCCTTTGGACACTTTCCATGTAGCATGGAACATTTCTCGGTGGCTGCCTAAACCACCTCTGAGCACTTCTGGCTCCATCAGGGAATCTTCTTCATCAATCCCACATCTGGGTACTTTCCTCACGCATTGGCCAAGAACCTGAGAGAAAGCAATAGGTGTCCCAAAGCAAACCCGTAGAGGTGAATTTGGTTACTACTGATGGGGGTCTCCCACCTCTCGCTCCCATAATTCATACCTGGCCATTTCTCTAGACTTTCAACACCTTATCCTCTGAAAACACTTTACTGTGTAGATTCTCTTTAAACGTATGTCACATTTAATCTACTATTCTTCCATCCCACTTGTTCTGAACTTGAAAAATACTTAAATAGTGGCTGTGTGCGTTGCTCTAGACCCCCACAGAGTTAAGAAGTCCAATTCCCACAACGTTCAAAACTGTACTTGGCTGTCTTTTCCTGACCCCACAGTAACAGTCACTTAAATTCATCTTGTCTCAGGTGAAAACACATTGGCCCTTTATCAGAGCAGACTCACCCCTTGGTTGCAGGTGCCCCACAGGCTTTTTCTTCTTCAAAGAAATCTCATTCAAAACTTCTGGTGCCTCAGCATGAACTTAGATTTAGGCAGCTTCTTCTTCCCCTAGCCAGACCAGGGGATTGCTCCTGGAAGTAGGCTGAATCCTTCCCCCATACCCACAGGGATGGGGCCCTGAACCACTGGAAGCAGTCTCTACCACTTCACTTGGCTCTTCTTGTGTTCCTCTTCAGGTGAGAACACACACCTCAAACAAAAATATAGCTCTTTGTCAGAGCTAAGGGCTATGAGGGCCTACAGCTGCAGCACACCTCTTCCCTCTTCAACACTCTACTACAGACTACTACTGAACTGACTTCAGATTCCCCAACATTCTATCCTAACTTCCCTAGCTGCAACATTCCAGTGTGGCTCATGCAGCTGCGATAGTTCTAAAATGATGTCATCCCTCAGTTTCAGCTGAGATTGAGAACAGAGTGAGACAGTGTGAAATCCATTTAACTGGAGTTTCACCAGCTGCCTTCCCTACCTGCCACTAGGTCTAACTGGGATTCTTGTAACCCTGGGTAACAGGGGGGTTACATATAATGTGTACCTTGATTGGATACAGAAGGAATTTAACCAGGATTGGTTATGGTTTTTGCTTTGGTTTGGGTTTGAGAGCCAAGGACTGGTGGGATAGCTCTAACTCAAGGGGAGCTAGACAGTGATGGTGCAGGATGAATACGAGCACATTTTGGAGAAAAGTGTTCATGTCTCTGCCTTCCACTCCTGAAAATCCCACTAGCCAAAGGTTTTTGCAACACCTAGTTTTCTAAGTCTGCTATTCGTTCCCATAATTGGCAGATCATCTGGTCCTGTTCCCAAAAACGTTCCCTAGGTCCAATCTTTTCTTCCCAATTCCCTCCTCGGACTCATGGGTACTATGGGTAGTCTGTTGGATTTGAAAAAGTACCCATGAGTCTGAGGGGGGAAATTGGGAGCAAAAGATTGGATGTAGGAAAGGATTTGGGATTTATACATTGGGTGTTCAAGAAAACAAAGGTTGAAATGACTGCATAGATCTAGCAACATTTCTCTAATACATAAAAGGTATATGCAGTCTTTGATCCCATTCAGTATGTTTGTTTAAGCTCTGTTTTCACACTGCTTTTTGCAAAAGTTATATGATGTCATTTATTTACATACATGTATGACACCACTGATATATGTGTGAATCTATTACACTGAGGGCTCGAGATGATAGGGCAGTCACCTTAAGCTTGAACATAAACAAAGCAACCAATAAAGCCTCTTGAGGTGAAATGTCAGAGCTCATTCCTTCTCCCTGACCCAGGAGAGTCTGTTTGTTCATTTGTGCTGGCAGTTCTATAATTAATAAGAGATTTGATGCTGAAATGTTGGTTGCTCTGTTTATGTTCAAGCTTAAAGTGAGTGCTGTGACTTGTGACTGCCTATTCTACATTATTGTCACTGAGCACTCCAGTCCACCTTGGTGCAGCTCTGAGTTATTCATTTTGGCTTGAGAAGGCAGAGGTTAAACTGACTGCATAGATCTAGCAGTATTTCTCTAATTTCTATAAAGTACATGTAGCTAGTGTTCACATTCAGCATGTAATGCTTAAACTATGTCCACACACAGTGACATCATCATTTAGGTATATACCATTGCTATGTATGAATACTTTACGTGATGCATCATCCATGTTGGCTACTGAAACATTAACTATGGAACTGTTTGTTGTATATATAATAAAAGAGTTCTATTCATGTTCCCACTTGCAGCACTATCTTGCTTAACATTTATGCTGAACATATGATTGCGTACATCTTACCAGAGGATAGTCTGTGTACAAAATATACTTACAAGGATCTGCATCCCTGATGAGCATATCATCTAAAACAGATTAACTATTCGAGAATTTTGTGCCCGATCAAGATCATGATCATGTCTTTTTTAGACAATGTTTTTAAATGTTTGATACACTGTAAATCTCAACCAATCAATTTAAACAATTTTCTCACATGGGTGTATCCATATGTACATAAGGCACGTTTCTTGATCAGTTTACTAACCCTGATAAAGCTCAGCAGTTACTGAACGAAACCTTAATCACTAAATTATCACATCATTAGTCAGAGCTGGTGTGATTTCTCCACTCCCAACCTAGTTGATGAATAATTTATTGTCCATATAGCACAAGAGTGTAAATGACACATTTGTTACAATAAAATACGTTTTTTTCAATATTGCCGAGTGCTTTTGGCTTTATGTTGTGGGTGCTGTATCCTGGTGGCTCATTTGTACCAGTGATGGGTGAACCAGCTCTGGTGCAGTTCTGAACTCCCCGGACTGGCTAACTTAGCTCTGACCAGGAAAAATTAGCCTTTCATGGCTCGACCCGGATTGCCGAGTTGGCTTGGTTCAAAAGTACTGTCTCGCCAGTCCGGTCCGGAATAACATTCTCACCACCAGTACTGCATGGAAAAGGCAGTGCAGTGCACAGAAATGTGCAGAAAAAAAGTGTTTATTTTTTTCCCCTGATCTATACCAAAGAATTCCGAGTCCCTAGACTGTCACATGACCATTAAAGAGAAACACTCGTGATCCTGGGGCACTGAAGGGAGCCAACAAATGAGGGTCTCTGTTCTGTGATAACACATTTTCTAGCCAATCCTCTGTGTCAGCCAACAAAATACCTCCCTAGAAAACCAAGTATTGAGCACATTTGGGGCTTTGCAGTCAACAGAGAAAGTCATGTGTTTGTGTGTGGAGATTTTCGCAAAAAAACAACTGGCAAACATTTTTTTTTGTTAGAAAGGGAGAGGGAGAAAGCAACTAGAGACTGAAAGACCAACAAATTCAACAGCAGAAACAGCAGTGTTGCAGATGTTGCAGCAGACTGAGATTACTCATTAAAAAAAAGGATTTTTTCATTAGAAAGAGATAGTAGAGGAGACCAATGAATTCAACAGCAGAGTGCAGAGTAGACAGCAGTAGAATGCTGCAGACATTGCAGACTCCACAATGAAACAATAAAACACCCATTTTGTTTAGTCAGAGAAAGAGAGTGTATATACTGTATATATATATATATATATATATATATATATATATATATATATATATACAGAGAAACTAGACTGTGTTGCCCATCTCTGTGCTGCCCTGAAAGCTCATACTGCTCTACACTCTGTGTTCCCCATCTGTGTGCCATAGTGCCACACAGATTGTGAAGGGGAGGGTGTCAACTTCTCAGACTTTGTGTTGCCCATCTTTGTGCCTGAACTACTACTAGGTCATATAGTGCCTCACGTGCTGTGAGAGGGGGTGTCACATCTCAGACTCTGTGCTGCCCACCTCTGTGCCTGAACTACTACTAGATCATATAGTGCCTCATGTATTTTACTATTTTCAGAGGGGCATGTCATGTCTCGGACTCTGTGTTGCCCATCTTCATGCTTCCCTGAATGTTTATATTGCCCTAGACCCTGTACTGCCCATCTCTGTGCCATACAGACTGATAAGGAGGGCATCAACTTCTCAAACTCTGTATTGCCTAGATATGTGCCTGAACTGCTACCACTATGTCATATAGTGCCTCAAGTATTTAAAGAGGGGGTGTGTCACCTACATCTCATACTCTGTGTTTCCCATCTCTGTGCCATAGTGCCATACAAGCTGTGTAGGGATTGGAGTCATGTCTCAGACTCTGTGTTGCTATCTCTGTGCCTGAACTACTACTAGGTCATTTAGTGCATCATGTATTGTGAGAGGGGGTGTCACATCTCAGACTCTGTGCTGCTCATCTCTGTGCCTGAACTACTACTAGGCCATATAGTGCTTCATATATTTTTCCATTTTTTAGAGGGGAGTGTCATGTCTCAGACTCTGTTTTGCCCATCTCTGTGCTGCCCTGAAAGGTCATACTACCCTAGACTCTGTGTTGTCCATCTATGTGCCATAGTGCCATACAGATTGTGAAGTGGGGCATCGCATCTCTGACTCTATGTTGCTCATCTCTGTGCTGCCCTAAAAGATCATACTCCATAGACCCTGTGTTGCCCATTTCTGTATAGCATCATACAGATTGTGAAGGGAGGGTGTCAAATCTCAGACTGTATGTTGCCAATCTCTGTGCCATAGTGCTATACAGATCGTTAAGGGGGCATCATGTCTCAGACTCTGTACAGCCCATCTCTCTGCCTGAACTACTACTAGGTCATATAATGCCTCATGTATTTTGAGACGGGGCATGTCACATCTCAGACTCTGTTGGCAATCTCTGCATCTGAACTAATACTGCTAAGTAAGCAATTAAGTCGGACCCCGAAAAATGGATTCAGGGTCAGAGTTTGTTATGGAAATGGAACATGTGGCCAGTACCAACAGTATGTCTGAAACTGGTACACATAACAACAAAAATATCTCCCAAAAATAAATTCTGAAAAAAAATGGAAATTCACTGCCAACTATATCATTAATACAACTGATGAAAAATCAAGCAATGCAACTAGAATAATATGCAGCAACACAACCAGGTAAGGGTGAAGCAACACAACCAGAAAAAGAAAAGAATGTTAGAGAATCCCCTGATCAAAGTAATGCAGCACTATTGGCATTGCCAGAAATATCAGATAAAAGAAAAATAGAAAACAAAAGTAGCCAGAACACTTAGACCGAGAAAGTCAATGTTGAAGGAAAAGGTTCTATGTAGTACCACCAGACATGGCATTCCATGATGTGCCACTCATGCATATCATGCTCCTTCATCAAACAGCAGTGCCTGTGATGAAGAAGTAAATGTACAAGAATAAGATCATGATCATGATGTATCACAGTTACACTCTTCCAAAAGTAATGAATCAGAATGTGAAACTGATGAGGTAGAGGACGCCACCTGGGTTCCCTCACCAAAAAGGAAAAAAAACATACAGCAATCACCACCAGTAGCCACAGCCAGTAGTATAAAAACAATCAATAATCAAGGCAGCTCTTCTGGGTACAGCCACAGTGTGCATGAATCAGGGTCAGAAACAACTGCCACCAAAATTGCTGCAGTTCCTAGCATGACCACAAAACATTCCACCTCAACTTTGTGGAGCTATTTTCATAAAAGTCCCAAAAATGATGTGTTGCTGTCTACCCCTTTTGTCATCGGGAAGTTAGCAGGTGGAAAGTGAGGGGCCACTTCGGTACAACAATCACTAAAAAGGCATTTGCAAAGAGCACATCCAACCATTCAGCTGGGCAGCACTCATGAGCAAGAGACAAATATCTGTGATGAAGATAATCCTACAGACAGTAGGGATGGTGAAGATACTGACAGACAGCGCAGAACAAAAACATGTTCGACTTCACTGGCAAAACTATTTAGACAAGCTACAGCTTCGCCAATGCAGTCCCGAGGTTTTGGCCCCCCTGCATGAACTAAATAGGAGCTGGCAGTATAGCTGTTCCCAAAATGTACAAATGTATGCAAAGTAAAATAAAATTGGCTCTTCAAGGGAGTGAATGTGGTGCTGTGCACCTGACCACAGACATGTAGATGAGGTCTCAAACCACTGATTATATGTGCATCACAGCACATTGGGTTTTACAATCGTCTTCAAACACCACCACAAGCAGCAGTGAACAGGAAAGTAGACAAAGAATGGTAGCTCTTTGCATTAGCAGGTTTGGTAAGCATCACACCACTGACAATATTTTGGAGGAGTTGTGTCAACAAATTTCTGAGTGGTTAGAGCACCTGGGTCTGCATATTGAATCTGTGGTTTCAGACAATGGTGCCAATATTGTTAGTGCATTGAAACGTGTTGGTTTTACTCGCATTCCATGCTTTGCATGCTCATTAAATCTGTTAGTACAAGCTTTTCTTTCCAGTGACAACAGTAAGGTAACATTAGTTGTAGCTGCAAAGAAAATCTGTGGCCATTTTAGTCACTCTGTAAAATCACATAGTATCTTGGCTGACCTCCAGAAAAAAAAAACAGCTTGCCAATATAAAAACTAAAACAAGATGTTTTGACAAAATAGAACTCAATATTTTACCTGTGTATGAGACTTCACGCACAAAAGAAGAGAGTCCATGAATATATCATGGAGCACAATGTAGCAGATGGCGTTGTGCTGAATTTATTCCAGTAGGGCCTCATGGAACTTCATACATTGCTCTTGAATCCATTTGAGAAAGCAATGTGACAGATTAGCAGAGAGAATGCTACTCTAAGACAGGTCATTCCCACCATAAATTTATTGAACAAGGAACTCAAGAGGCTGCGTCAAGGTTTTGAACAAAAAGGAGACAAATCTGGTGCATCCCTCATGGACAGATCGA
Source organism: Neoceratodus forsteri (assembly GCA_016271365.2). NCBI lineage: Eukaryota > Metazoa > Chordata > Ceratodontiformes > Ceratodontidae > Neoceratodus > Neoceratodus forsteri. Next base: position 1,203,402,619 of record CM057453.1, on the reverse strand, counting down.
TACAGCAATTCCAAAATTGCAGAGGACTTCACATATGATGACAGACAAATATTTTCTTCTTTTAGCTCTTCTTGACCCTCAGTTTAAGTTGCAACAGCCGCCTCCTTCAGATCTCGATGATTCTTATCTCAAATACAAAAATATGCTGATTTCAGCAATTGCTCAGGAAAAGGACGGGACTGTATGTGACAATACAAGTGAATCATATGATGTGGAGGCTGGATCTGATGATGCAACATTTATTAGTGGTGACAGCAATAATTTCCACTTAGCGCTATTGTGTACTACTTCATCAACATCGGGTTGTCCTGCACCAAGTCCTCTTTCATGGCCCTTGAAAAAAGGCATGTCATTCTGAAAAGCACACATATGACTCACACGTTTTGGTCAAAACTCATGTAAATTGATATTTTACATGTGTCTGTCATGGAGCTGCCTTCTTTGTCTGATATTGTGAATGCCTATTTATGACAGCCACTCATTAATATTACTGATAAAAAAAAACATCTGGCTGCACTTTCTTTCTTTGCTATTAAGCTTCTTAGTTGCCCTCCCACTAGTGTTTACTGTGACCGTTTATTTAGCACAGCTGGAAATGTCATCTCAGATGACCACACAAGCTTACTCTTGAAAATGTACTGCACCTTACCTTCCTAAAAGTCAGTCCCAACAAACTCTCTTACCTCTTCAGTGAACAGTGGCTGGAACATAAAAGCAATGATGATGAACAGCTGCAACAGGTGTCTCCTAATAAGGGAGCTTCCTTGGTGGTGTTTGAAGATGATGGTGATGATATTATTTAATTTAAAGATCTTGTGCAAAGGTTTTTGCATATTGTTAATGAAGTTTGAATTCAAGTTCCTGTGTCATGATTAGTGCTTCCTGAAAATGTCATGCTGTTTGGGTTCATGGATTTCATTAAATCAGTATTTGTTAACTTGCTCTACAGTGGTTGAAAACAGTGGAATTATTTCTGTCTCTCTCAGTCAGGCTTAGAGAGTGATGACATCATCTTGAAGTACTGTAGCTTGCTGCTTCAGATTCCCAATCAAAGCAGGCTGTAGAGTTAATGGTTTGCTCTCCAGGTTTCTTACAAACTCAGTCTGTGGTTTGTGTTTAGGTAGATTAGCTTAAAATCTATCATTCTCTTCTTATGAAAAGTTGATCATTTGAGTTTCACTGCTGAATTGAATTAGTGAAAATCTTTCTTTGTGAGAGATCAGCTTGTAACAGCTCTCAGTTCTTTCTCATCAAAACTCTGATTTTTTTCTAACTGTATAACACAGGGTTGTTTAATGAATATAAAGTAAATAAAAATTTTGTTCATTCATATAAATAGTTTGCCCTTGATGTAGCCTTCATAAATACATTCCTGTAAGAACTTTGTTCTCATGTCAGATTGACAACAGGTGCCTGTCACACTCTACTAATTTAAGTACATGTAATGTCTGAACTCACAAATTTCAGTTCTTTGGTGGTTTCTGGGAGAAAATACATCATGTATGTGTATAAACAGAAACACTATATGGTATCCCAATGCTCCATGTCTCTTCCCCACAGTTGAGGCAGCTGAACTCTGCTACCACCTGTACCCTGCCCCACAAGTCACCTGCCTTCTGATCCACATTCAAGGCTGCTTCACCCTGCTGCCAACTGTCTTCTCCCACAGAGTTGAGGGATTGTGCACCTTGCTGCCTCCATCTCATGCCTAAGAATTAGGATTGCTGCATCCTGCTGCCCATCCCAAACAGTTGTGGTTGCTGCACCTGCTGCCTCTCTCTCCCACCCCCACAGTCAGGAACATTGCACCTGTTGCACCATGTTCCTGTCTCCACAATCAGGGTTGCTGTGCTCTGCTACACCCTAGAGTTCTAGGTCCCCCTGCCTCCACAGTTGGGGCTGCTGCACTATGCTACCCTAGGTCACTTGAGGTGGGCTTTTGCTGCAGCCTGCTACCCACTTCCATTGCTCCAAATGGACAGGGCTGCTGCATCATGCACACCCCATCTCATAGTCAGGGTTGATGTACCCTGATGCCCCCTTGTGTCCATCCCCACAGTTGCTACTTCTGCACTATGCTGTTCTCTGCCTTCTGTCCCCTGTCACCACAGCCAGGGCTGCTGCACCCTGCTGCCATTTACAAAGCTGAGGCTGCTGTGGTCTGCTGTGCCCTACAGCCACATGCCTCTGCAGTTAGGGCTGCTGCACCATGCTGCCACTTGCCACAAAAGTCAGGGCATTTTCTGCACTCTGTTGTGTACCTCCACAGTTGAGGCAGTTGAACCCTCCTGCCCCCTTGTTTACCATAGTCAGATCCTTTGCTACACTCTGCCACCCACATCTCTTGTCCCAAACAAGCATGGCTGTTGCACCCTGTCCCTCATTTTGGACTTCTGTTTCCTGATGCTACCCTTATTTCCTTCCCAAACAGTCAAGGTTGCTGCACCCTGATGCTTTCTGTCACCACCCCCACAGTCATGGACATGGCAGCTTGTTGCCCCCTCTTCCTGTCTCCACAGTCATTCAGTCAGGGTTGCTATGCTGTGGTACCCACTAGAGTCCCATGACCCCTGCATCCAAAGTTGGGGCTGCTGAACCCTGCTACACACTTTCAGTGCTCAAAATGGTCTGGGCTATGGAAATGCTGACTGCTATATGTTCAATGAGGTTTTCAACTTTGATGCATAAGTTTTCCATTTTTACTTATTTGCACCCCAAATTTTCAACACAGCGTTTTTAAGCCCTCATCTCATGAACAATGGCAGAGGAATTTGGCAAGTCTAGACTGAAAGGTAATTTCCTGGTCACTTGGCCAAATCATGCTTCAGGCAGGATTTGAAAATTTTCACCAACCTTGTTTATGAGGTGGGGTCATAAGAAAGGGATTCACCCTTTCTTATACACCCATAAGAGGGGATGGGACAGAGTGAGGGGGAGTAATGATGAAGAGGGTTGGGGGGTGGGGCAGCTGCAAGTTGAGGGCTAGCTGCACAATCAAGCAGACTCAATGGACTGTGAGGCCTGTTTCTGCTGGCATTTTCATATGTTTGTATGTTCATATATCGGTGTGACAGTCATTTTGTCAACTCCAATATGGGTGAAGGCAGTACACCACATGGCATTAGGGTGCTAGGCATTGCAGCACCCAGGACATGTAGCACCAAAGCGCTCTCCTGGGTAACAGTCCTGTTTTGTGGGGGGCTTTGCCTCAGCACCACCCAAAAATGAATCTAACAATCTCCTGGATATGCCTTGTAGGGAATAGAAACAATAATGGTGCAAAAGGCTGCCTGACTAAGGGGCAATCTAAAATTAAGATCACCCCTGTCACTATTGCCCTTGTTGTAGGGCCCTAATTGTGGCAAAAAAATTCAGTCGCCATTCTAACAGTATACCTAAGAAGGGTATGTTGGAAATTTGGAATCAAAATATGTAAAAATGGCAAGGTTATGCACGTCCATTGAAATTTTGTTACGCTCACTTGTAACTTTGGTAATTGTAAATATTTTGAACTCGAAGATTTTCAACATGGACATTTTCTTACACCACCTCATGAATGTGATAACAGCCATTTTTCAAATCCTGGCCAAACTGTCATTTTGCAACTGTGGTGTGGAATGATTTTACGGTGGCTCAGAATTATGTTTTTATGGGGATTTGAAAATATTCAGTACTTGGCACATGAAGTTGGGTAATAAGAAGAAGGTCATGCTGACATTTTGGTTGCTACTGCCCTACAAATGGGCCCTGTGTGTCAACAGCAACATACATATATGCATCTATGGAAGGATGGCAAATAAGGATACAATTACAGTATCTCAAAAAGTATGAATGGATGAGAGCACAGGGCCCAAAGGGTTCTGTGCTCCCACAGACAAATAAGGATATGTTTATACTGTCTCAAAAAGTAAGGACATTCATTACAAAAAAAACTGCATTAATACAACATTTCAGGTTCAGGCTAAAGTGAAAAATGTACAGAAATGTGATTTTAGGGTTTACAGCCCTAAAACCCCACCCCACCCCTATTACAAATCAGTGGTGTAGTCTTTGTTGGGGTTGTCAACCCTACAGCTCACCCCATTCTATGTAATCCAGAAACATACACACCTAATGGGGTGAGCTTTAGGGTTGACAATCCTAAGGAAGACTGCACCCCTAAATTGTTTTATGGGTCTGGGTGTTATTTTAGGGTTGGAAACCCTAAAACCACATTTCCCTACATTTTGCATTTTATCCTGAACCTTAGATGTTGCATTAACACAGTTTTTTACAAAGAATATATTTTATACATGGCCAATTTTTTAACTGTATTTATTCATGTTTTACTTGTTTTAGCTCACAACTGCCTTTCTTTCCATTGTAAATTCTTTGTGTGACTCATTATTCTCAGTTTTCTATTGCCAGATTCTAAGCTGAAGAACAATGTTCTAAATGAACATTTTTTTAAATAACATGACTTATTTACCCAATTTGTTCACCATTGTTGTAAATATTTATACAGTTATATATACTTTACCAATGAACCAAACACATCACATGACCAAGCATCATCCCCCAGTATCTGCACACCTGCACTTTTTTCCATGTATGATTATCTAATTAACATACCCAATCACTGTATGACTGAGACACACAGCCAGGCACATAAAACCAAGCTCTGTGCATCTGATAGTATAAAAATTCCTCTAAAGTGAAAATAGAAAATATACTATACATCACACCCAACCAAATTATACCATTATCTCAAAAAACACGTTTCGGCTTTTTTCTTTATTGGATTTTTTTACTTGTTGTGCACCACTGTAGTGTTGTTGTCATAGTAAAAGACACTCTTTGTTTCTTATGTATCTACTCCATTTTATATTCAGTCAAGCACTGTTCATCAAGAAGAAGTTTTTTTTTATTATGAACTGTTTAAAAAAATGAATGAAGCTTATTGGCTGAGAGGTATCTGAAGCCATGATTAAATCCGACAACATAATCACGGCATCAAAAAATCTCCAGCCACCAGCCTCCTCACCCACAAGCAATTCCTCCAACCACAATGTTGGCCATGTCCCTCACTCTGCTGCACACAACCCCACCAGTTGAAAATGCGTGCCGCGGGGAGGAAAGAATCAGAGCTGGAGTGGCTGCTCAGAATAACAGAGCTGAAGTCTGGATTGGTGGCAGCAGTGTGCAGGGTTTGAGGGTTTTACTTAGGTTGCCATAGACTGAATTTGTTAACAGACTCCCACACACTGACTAACAAAAAAGCCTGGCATGCTACAGTGCTGACTGTCACTCTAACCTGCAGAGTCCACCTATACATTTTGGCAGCAGCAGCAGGCAAGTCAGTACTGTTAAGCCTGCCGAAAAATAAATTTGCTGATTTTCAACCCCACCCAGCAAAAGGATATAATCCACTGAGTGCAGGAAACCTGGAAATGAGTGGCATCTCAAGCAGTTGTTTATACTCTGCCTGGTGGGTGGGAGCAAGTGGCAGTTCATGTGGCCACTGTCAGCAACTGTCTGGTTTCCAAACGACAGCAATCACTGACTTCTATTTAAAATACAAATACTGTACCTCAATCAGATCAAACTACCATTTGCAGTATCTAATGTCTTGAGGTAGAAAAAAAAGATTCAGGAAGAGCACAAAAACTACCTCAGTTTAGTACAACAAGCTAGTAGCCACAAGCAACAGCAATACCTACCTACTGGTCACAGTAAACCCCAACCAGTATGAACTTTTTTTTTAAATGTATGCATACACATTCAAAAATCATTACCAAAATACTTTAAAACATTGTTTATCAGTTTTCATTTTTACAAATTTCAATCCAGTTTTAACCAAGTTCATAATAGCAATAATGCACTCGAGGGTATGGTATATCTTGGAAAAGCATCACTTCTTGTTGCATAAATGCACACAAGGCATAACGATATCTCATGATGTACCCCACCCTGCTGTGCATTATTATAATGTCCACTTGTGCCTCTCACTGAAATCAATTTAGTGAAAAATAAATAGTCTTCTCCACGTGTGCTTTGTAATGTTTTACAGAAAATGCCACCACCTCTGTGTTGCTGTGAACAAGTTGGCAGCTCTACTAGCTAGCAAACACTGAAGCATAAGTAAACATTGTTATACCTGTGCTTTTCCTCTCAAATCTTCAGGAATTCCTATTATAGGGGCATGGTAGAATCCATATGCTGTAGTCAGGGCTGAGCAAGAGGTTTTATGTTAACCCCTAACTATGCACCTCAATAGCTTTGGCAGTGTTTGACAAAAGTAGCTGAAATTTTGCATGTGTTGTCTAGGAGGCAAGGTCTAAATCTGGAAAGTTTTCTGGTGGCAGCATGTGGTTTCTGAGATTCACATGACATTTTCCTGTATATGTCTAAATTTTTCCCTATACTTAACATGGGATTTGGGTTTTGCTCTAACATACAACCTACAGGGAATGAATATTTTTTGAAAACTTTCAGGTAATTTGGACCCTGTGCACCCATCCCTCCATGAATGCATGAACAAATTATCACCATAGTCATCTGATTACCCCAGGACATGTACCTGGTACAGAAAAATTTGAAAAATCCTTTCACAGAAGAAAGGGTTCTGCAAGAACTCCTAAAACTGAAGGTGGACAAAGCAATGGGTCCTGATGAAATTCACCCCAGAATTCTAAAAGAATTAAGGAAGGAACTAGTGAAACCACTGGCTACTCTTTTTAATAAATCATGGGAGGATGGTGTGGTACCCGAGGACAGGAGGAAGGCGGATGTGATTCCCCTTCACAAAAGTGGGACCAAGACAGAGGCAGGAAACTACAGACCTGTCAGTCTGAACTCTGTGCTAGGGAAAGTGATGGAGTCACTTCTGAAGGAAAGAATAATTGAGTACCTAGAGGTCAGTGGAGCACAGGTTCCAAGGCAGCATGGGTTCACAGCGGGAAGGTCATGTCAGATGAATCTAATAGATTTCTTTGACTGGGTGACCAAAGTAGTAGACCAGGGAGGGGCTGTGGACATGGCCTACCTAGACTTTAGCAAGGCATTTGACACAGTCCCACACAAAAGATTATTAGTCAAATTAACCAGCCTGGGAGTGGGTCCCAGGGTGGTAGCCTGGTAAAACATTGGCTGGACAACAGGACACAGAAGGTAATTGTAAATGGAGTCCACTCTGAAGAAAGGCGGTTACCAGTGGGGTACCGCAGGGTTCAGTATTGGGTCCAGTCCTTTTTAATGTCTTCATCAGTGACATTGCAGAGGGACTGGAAGGAAAAGTATGCCTTTTTGCAGATGACACAAAGATCTGCAACAGGGTTGATACACAAGGAGGCGTGGAAAGGTTGAAAAGGGACTTGGAAAGGTTGGAGGAATGGTCAGACGTATGGCAGCTAGGATTCAATGCAAAAAAGTGCAAAATAATGCACCTGGGAAACAAGAACCCAGGGGAAGAATACACAATGGGTGGGGAGGTAGTAACAACAACAAAACAGGAAAGGGACCTGGGGTAATCATATCAGATGACCTTAAGGTTAGCAAGCAATGTGAGAAGGCAGTAGGGAGGGCTGGGGGTATACTGGGATGTATAGAGAGGCATCAGCAGCAGAAAACAGGAAGTTGTTATCCCTCTGTACAGACAGTTGGTGAGACCCCATCTGAATACTGTGTCCAGTTCTGGAGACCCCATCTCCACAAGGACATAGACAGGATAGAGGCAGTCAGAGGAGGACAACTAAAATGGTGCAGGGTCTGCAAGAGAAGCCATATGAGGAGAGACTAAAGGAGCTTAATATGTATACCCTTGAGGAAAGAAGGAGAGGGGGACATGATAGAAACTTTCAAGTACCTCAAGGAATCAACAAAGTCCAAGAGGGTAGCATCTTTCAGAAAAAGAGACTTGCAAGAACAAGAGGACACAATTTAAAGATAGAAGGAGGCGGTTCAGGGGCAATGTGAGGAAGTATTATTTCACAGAGAGGGTAGTGGATGCATGGAACAGCCTTCCTGAGGAGGTTGTGGGGTCTAAAACTGTGGGAGAATTCAAGAATGCATGGGACAGACATAAGGCAATTCTTGTGGGGGGTAGGATGATATAGGCTGTTGGTTAACTAGGATCTGCGGCCTATCCTGTAGGTAGGGAAATGGGCAGACTAGATGGGCCTAGCAGTCCTTATCTGCTGTCAAAGTCTATGTTTCTATGTTTCTACCAAAAAAACACAATCCAGAGCAACTGCAACACCATTCTACCCCACAGTGTGAAAACACATTTTGGCCAGGATCTGAGAAATTCAGCTGTGATATACATGAGGTGGGGTGATATTTTTTATTATTTTTTTATTTATTGAGTCTCGGATTACAACATCTTTGAGCAATATAACTCATTTACAAAGGTTCCAAGTCAGTAGTACAAAAACAAAACAAGGTAAACAATAGATAAGTAAATAGCAGATATCAAGAATATACTTAAAAAAATTAATACATCAAAAGCGATCAAAATAGCACTGAATGTTGCTCAATATAAAAGTACAGTGGGCTAGAAGAGAGGGCAGCCTGGGAGGCCTTGTCAAAATCTAGAAGAGAAAGTAATGGGGTGTAAGATGGGGGATGGGAGAAACAAGAGGGAGAAGGAGATGAGTTGTACAGGTGGTGGAGAGGGAAGGAGCAGAGTTGCAAAGGAGGTAATGGGTAGAAAGATGAGAGGATGGGGAGGTGGAAGGAGGGAAATGGGGTGAGTGCAGAGAGAAGGGAGAGTGCGGGTGAAGTGAGGGGGAGGAAGACAAATTAATAGTATAAGGAGAAGAGGTGGTGTTTAGTCAGGAGAGGGGGCAGCCTAGCAAGCCTTGTCAAAAACCCAAGAGAGAGTAATATGGGTGGGAGAGAGGTAAAAGAGAGAAACATAGGGAGAAGGAGGGGAAGAAGTTGCAAAAGAGGAAGCTTGAGATAAGAGAATGGGTGGAGGATGGAAGAGGGAAGGTGAGGAGGAGCAAGAGAAGAACTTGAAGATGCGTGAGCAGAGAAGAAGCAGGGGTGAGTGGTAGAGGGGAAAAGGCTCGGGGTAGGATTGAAATGAAGTGCCAAGAGTTAAAAGTGCCAAAAGGTATAAGTACAATGATAACATAAGCTTTGTTGAAAATCTAGGGTCAAAATATTGAAAATGTCTTTAGTTATGAGCTGACATACCAAATTGCAATGAATGGTTGTAAATTTACCATTTTTCATATTTTACCCACATTTCAACATAGTCTTTATCACACCACCTCATAAACCCCATAGGTGATGATTTTAAATCCATTGCAAAATGCCATTCCGCTCCGTCACAGGTGCAAAACATGTTTCAAGCAGGATGTGAAAACTGACAGCTGTACTGTTCATTAGGTGGTGTGAAAAAATGGCAATGTTGAAAATTTAGAGTGAAAATATTACAAATTGCCAAAGTTACGCACATGGGTAGAACAATTTCAATGACTGTGGATTACTGGGGCATTGTTAGGTATTTTTGCACCAAATTTTCAACAGGGCCTTTTTGGGACCCCTTCTCATGAACACTACCACTGTCACTTCCTTACTTGATCTCGAAAGGTAATTTTGTGCAGCAGTCGCACCATTTCATGCAACAGGGGTGAAAGCACTTTTCAGGCAGAATGTGAAAAATAACAGCTGTACCATTCATGAGGTGATGTAAAAAAATGGCTATCTTGAAAATTTGGAGTGAAAATATTAAAAACTGCCAAAGTTACACGCATGCGTAGAAAAATGTCAACAACCGCACATAACTCAGGTGTTTTCTGATATTTTTGCACCAAATTTTCAGCATGGGTTTTTTGAGACCCCATCTCATGAACACTGGCACTGTCATTTTGTCACTTGGTCCAGATAGGTGATTTCATGCAGCCACCTCAAAATCACCTTATGGGTTCGATTAACGAAATGTCAGTGATAGTGTCCATGAGGTGGGGTCTGAAAAAGCACATGTTGAAAATGTGGTGCAAAAATACCCACAAATGGCTTAGATATCAACATAAGTTCAAAAAGCCACTGACAGCTATTATATGACACTTACCTTGATTCTTCAGTTTGCGGTTCAGCTTTGAAGACAGCGGACATGTTCTGGTCCACAGAAGATGACAGCCGATGGTCTCCGGTGGTAAGTATAGGGCAAAGTGGGGGTGGGGTGGTGGGTGCTCAGTGGGAGGGTCAGGATGAAGGAGGGGGACAAGGGAGACAACAAGGGACTATTTCCTTTTTCCGGGGTTTAAAAAGAAGACATGGGGGACTGTTTTCTTTTTTCACAGGTATGATTGAAGGAATATTTTGGGACACTGGGGTTGGGCCTCCAGTGTCCCACACTGGTGGGAGGGAGAGTTCTAGTACCGACATGGGGATTGGGCACCCCGATATCAGCAAATATAGTTTTAAAAAATAAGTATTTCAGGGTACTGGGGTGGGCTCCCAGTGCCCGACCCTGAGATTAGTAGAAACATTTTAGATATAAAACATTACTCGGCTCCTTGGAGGCAATAAAAGGATAAAGATCCTTTTATTAGGCGACACCAACATGTGTTAACCTAAATGGTGGCAGAGGAGTACGGTCATACAGTTATTTTGGCCAAAGAAATGGCCAGGAAAGATTTTGTTTTGTTTACAGGGGCCAATGTTTTTTTTTTAATTAAAGTAGTGCCACAAACTATTGCAGTTTTTGTGAAACATTGCCACAATTTGTGACAGTTTTCATGCAACAGGCATCACAGTGTGCCTTGGGGTTGTCGTACTTAACTCTCACCCCATTCCATCTGTAAACAAGCTGGTACCACATCACAACAGTGACAGGAATACACTGAACACCATCACAGTGACATTTTCAGCAGTACACTGTGATGGTCTGCTAGGTCCCTGATGCTGCTGCCTCCAGGGTGCTCACCCCCTCCCCGAACCAACTCTGACTCGGAGTTGGTAATCCTAAGTGCAGGGAGTGTGGTGGGGAAAGCCCCCCACAGAAACACACTTTTTCCAGTAATGGCACAACACCAATTGGCAGTGTTGTGCCATCGCTGTACTGATGAGCTGTTCTCCATGTCATCACGGCATGGTGGAACCAACCCAGCTGAAATGGTACAGTATAGTAGAATAGGGTGAGAGTTAGGTCCAATGACCCCAAGACATACTGCAACACTGGTTGGTGTTTGGACCTTGTGGGGGTGGTAGAACACTGAATTTCCAAACTTTGTAGCTGTAAAACAGACCCTAACTGCTACATTAAACAGAGGAATTTTTTGCCATAGATTTCCCATCTTTTGCAAAAGTTCAATGTATCTGATACGTAATGTTATCCATTTGTTGGAGGGCCCTGAACTACCATATATCGTTAAGTGTAGAGACACTGTAATGAACCCTCATCTCCCTGTGGGCCCTGCACTCCTGACACTGCACAATGGCATGGCCCCCACTCCTATTTTTGCTTAATGGTATGCATATGTGGGAGTGGGCCCTCTGGGCCCTGTGCACCCACCTATAAATAAGTACAGAAAATAGCGCAGACCTAGAGACATTCAAAGTAATCCTTGTGACACAAATTTGGCACTATCTCTGTAACCATAGCAACTGTGGAAAAAATTCCACTGCGGTTGTATTCATGACCTGGACACCTCCATGCTTGCTTGAGAGAGGTGGAGAGTCGCTGCACACTAGACATTGGTGAGAGCTGTGGAAGCAGGAACTTTACAAGGCTTTTTCTGCCTTACAACAGGTATGCCACCATTGCCTCATTATACCTGAAAGCAAGTGTATTGGTTCTTTCTGGGATGACTTATGTGACTGTTTTGTGCAGGTTCTGTGTCCTGTCTTCCAAACTCCCATGAGGGACTGTGGGACTGGGTTCACATTGCGGCAGTGGTGGAACAGGTCCATGCAAGCAAGAAAGGGGGCTTTGTGGAGTGCTATTGGGCAGGAGATGGCCGAGGGGCTAAAACAGCTCAAATAATTTTAAATTCTGATTTTACACACCAGAGTTGTTCTTTTCTGTCTAATTCTGTAGGGGCTATATTTTTTTATATTTGGGGGTTCTATCACCTCTCAGGGAACAAAATATATTTAAAATGTATTCAAAATCTCTCCCTGAAACTGATTTTGATTTTAGAGGAGTAAATCTATGGCATGTGGCTTGCTTGTTTTAGTTTTTTGTCCCAGTAAACACCAGTGGATATTGCCTGTCATTTTTGCTGATTTTCAAACTGCTGAAACTGTATAGAATTGTGTGTAAAATATATGTCTATGTGTTTTACACATCCTTACTTTTGGAATAAGTAGATTTTATAAAAAGTAGACAGTGTAAAAACATATATTACAACAAGAAAAAGTTCCTCTTTTAGGGCCAATAAAGACTTGATTGGGACCTGATTAACAGGTCTGTGTATATTCCATGTTTTTAGGTGGCTCTGGTACTCCTTAAAAAAGTACATGGAGAATCAGGTAATTGGCTTCAATATAAAATTGACTCAAAGATATAACCTGGTGGCAGACAAAAAAATAGCAGCAGTGGCAGAAAAGACGCACTAGTAATTTTGTAAATTAGTGCTAGCGTCAGTTTATTATCAGCTTGACCCAATTCAACTAAGTTAATTTCATCCTCAAAGGTCAATTTAAGATTTATCAATACCCAGCACAGTCTGGGACTATTTCCACTGAGAGTGGACTTAATTAGCAATTAGCACTCAGCAGAGATAAATGTAGGTGCTGAGTTAATTCAATATATTTCTGGGCTGCGTCGCGAACTAGGAGTTTCAGTGCCCAGTTAAGAAAAGAACTTGTGTGTGCCAGCTGAATTTAGACAAAGGTAAGAGGGCTCAATCTCTAATATTGTAGAAAGAAAGTCTTTTATCTCTTTCTTTAAAATGCTTAGCACTCTCAGTAGGAATTAAAAAGCTGCTTTTTCTCTTTTTGTTGTCTGACCACCTAGACTGATACTATAAATTACTGTAGTAATAACTATTGAGGTGTGGAGATGCAGAGAAGCCACTCTATAACCAGAGGAATAAAACTCCCGGCAAAACATTTCTAACCTAGAGCATATTTTATTATTTACAGTCTTGAGAGTGGATTTTGTTTATAAAACTTTCGGTTATTACAAATACATTTTAACTGTATTATTATTAAATGGCACTAAATTGTTTAATTAGAGTTTCTTCAGTGTATAAGCCCTGAGTTGCCACTGACACTGTACCTAACAAACCTTCAAACAGCATGGTTCATACTAGAAAACAAATTCTGGAAATGGAGCTGGCAGCTGTAGAGGAAGAAATGGTGTTAAATAGAGAAGAAATTATCTTTGCAAATACTGCTAATATAACAGTGCAGAATAATAGTGAACAGAGTATACATTCTATGAGTACAAAATTGGATAAGGGCAGGATCAGTATGGGAAAAGATCAACTGAAGGGGGAAAAAAATGAGAAACAGGTTAGAGAAAAAAAAAGGTGTAAATGGTTTAAGGAGTCTAAATATGACCCCAAATGGGAAGGTAGCTAAAGCTGTTACAACCAATTCCAAACAGACTAAAATAAACAAACATTTTGACAAATTACCTATTAAAACATGTTTTATGGAATCCAGTGTGAACACTGTCATACAGCCTTATGAAACACTAGAGGTTTCTAGGCTTTCCAGATTGTTACCCACTCCTAAGATAATGTTGAGTGGAAAATCTGCTCAAGAAAAAAATAAAAATGTTTTAAATATAGACAATTTCTTTCAGAATAATCAGGATAACCAGAACAAACATAATGATCAGTCCACTCAGATATCAGCTCAATATTATAAAAATCTTGCACAGTCTCCAGTGCTGTCCAAAAGTTGTAATGATATGACAAATGAGACTAGCCCTCTAGCCTTCTCTCCAGAAAATTATACCCCCATAATGGCCAGAAAAATAGTAGTAGTATATAACACACATAGTAATATGAGTAAAGCTCTGGAAGAGATGCATTCTACTATACAAGGTTTAAAAAGATTGGATTCAGAAGTTAGAAGTAACAAGTATAAGGACCTGCAAGACCAAGTGTTCTCTTACCCTTTTGCATTAAGTGAAGATCTAAAGAATTTTGTTAAAAAAACATATGCAGCACACTTGATTTTAGATCAAATGATTGGTATATAAAATTAAATAGAAACAGTGAAACAAAGTGCTGCAATAAATAGTTATAAACTAGATGAGATCTTATCTTCCCTTATGAAATTTATTCCTAAAACCTCCCACTCACCTTCAATTATACTGGATACTCCAGAGCAAGTGAGACCAGATTTTTCACTGATAGAAATTCCCTCCACCCCAGAAAAGAGTAATTTAAGGATAGGGAGGAAAAAGAAAAAGAGAAAAGCAAGAAAAAGGTGTAAAAACACTCAAATAGAAGACTCCTCGAAACAGAAAAATGAGATAAGGAAAGGGAAGACCACAAGGAGTAGCACCACAAAAGTGCACAAAGTGGGTGAGCAAAATAAAAAAAATGGCTAGTGTGCAGAAGATAGGTCTTTCACCTGATAATCAAAGAGGAGAACAAAATAATAAAAAAAAAAAAGAATCGACGGGCTGCTTTAGAAGATGAGCTAAATGATCAAATAGATAAACAGATTCGCTCACAGTCTTGTAACACTGAACTAACTCAGGGCACTAAAATTTGCAATACAGTAGAGGGGCGAACTAAAAGCCCTAAGACAAGAAATGGAAAAATGGTATACTACTCATCAGAAAGAGCTTAATTGAACAAATAAGATAATACCTCAGCTTTTGATGGAAACCAAGCAAGTCAAAATAGATTTAGACAACTGTGCAATTTTGTGTTTGTATGGGTTAAAATGGGATGTGAACCAATCATATCAAAATAACAAAACAAAGATTGTGCTCCTGTTATGGGCAGCCTCTGGTTTACATGTTGTTGAGGAAGATTTTGTCCGAATTTGGAATGATAGAGATGTACAGGGTGCCGAGTGCATCTTTTTGTTTTGTACCTCACCCCATTTAGCAAACCACTTGTGGTTAAGTAACAATGATTTACAAGATAAAGGCTACCTAATAAGTTATATAAACAGGGATTTTTGAACCACAGGTAGATAGGTGTGTGGAAACACACTCCCAAGTTTCAATATTTGGTTTTAAGTCCTTGCCCTTGAAATGAATGTCAGCTGAGAAATGCTGTACAGAGCGTGTTACATATTTTTGCAAATCAGAGCTGGGGAACTTAAAATCCTCAAGCGTAGTTAGAAGGTCCCATAATGGTAACACCTCTCAGATAGATGTTCTACTTCAGACTAAGGATATGATGGAAAAGATCCTGCATAAGGCTACACTGTTAGATGAAGCTGGGATTCATATAGTGGAATCCAGTAAACTACTGGAAGCAGATGTGGTAGCAGTGAGACTGTTCTAGAAATGAATAACTGGGAAAATAGAACTCTGGCCATCTTTGGTATAAAAGGGCCAAGGGTGAAAATAAACAAAGCTAAAGCTTATCTTAAAGGATCTTATCGAGCATGTCCTTGCTTTATCAAAACTGACTGATGACATAAGTCTGATAGGTCGGACAAGTGGAGATATTGAAAGTGACCAAATACTTAGCACTATTTTATCACAAGAGGCATTTTTTTAGACTGTCAGGACATCTGACAACATTGGATAACTTGGGTATACACACTACGGACTTGGATAATTTAGACACAATGCAAGGAAAAATTGGGGAACTTAATACAAAAGAACTGGTTAGTGTAAATCAGGCACGTAATAATTTATCTAGTGCCGAGCCCCAAACTGTATTTAATGTAACTACCAGAGATATATTTGCAAATCTGTCACTGCCCAAATCCTGATTTGCTGAATCTATAATAAATATGGAAAATAGTCTATATAAGAATAAATGGGATCTAATTTCATGGAATATTTCAGGACTATTGTCTAAATTCAAAGATACTGACTGGAGGAACTTCATAAACTCACATCATCTGATTTGTTTGCAAGAAACCTGGCATCTGGAAACAACTGATGTTTCCCTAAATGGGTATAGATGTTTCCAGGTCACAGGTAATAAAATTGTAAAATCAGGTAGGGCCTCAGGTGGGTTAGTTACTTAGATCAAAATCGATGAAAATTTCCAGGCCTCACTCATAGTGAGTAATTCAATTGCACAAGCCCTCTTTCTACAAACACATGAACTTTTTTGTTGTCTAATTAATACATATTTTCCACCTCTAAAAATCTAGATATTTTTCCAAGAAGCTCTGGGATGATTTAGAACAGTTAATACATTATAGTTGGGCAACCACAGGATGTGATAATACTGTAGCTTGTTGTGTGGTGATTTTAATAGTCATCTAGGTATATTTGATGGCTATACAGACAGTGAGGTACATAATTGGGTATACAAAAATATGTCTGATTATATTTCAAGCCCTCTTTCTACAAACACATGAACTTTTTTGTTGTCTAATTAATACATATTTTCCACCTCTAAAAATCTAGATATTTTTCCAAGAAGCTCTGGGATGATTTAGAACAGTTAATACATTATAGTTGGGCAACCACAGGATGTGATAATACTGTAGCTTGTTGTGTGGTGATTTTAATAGTCATCTAGGTATATTTGATGGCTATACAGACAGTGAGGTACATAATTGGGTATACAAAAATATGTCTGATTATAGAAGGCATGCAATGGACTTAAGATTAAATGCCTCTGGTAAAAACCTAATAGATCTCTTACAATCTTATAACCTAGCGCCCCTAAATGGCAGAATCATAGGCGATCACACAGAAATTTTACATAGTAATTCCTGGGGTCTTCTACCATAGATTTATTATGCTGGAATAGTTGCATGGATACATGGTCCTCCCTATTAATTCCAATTAGAGGTGAGAGTGTCCATTTGCCAGTGATCCTAACTTGGGGATCCAGACCCCCTAAATCATTCCACTCTGTGGATACCTTTGAAATTAGAGGTCAAATTAAGATCATATGGGACCCAAGTAAATTAGATATGTCAGTGCCCTTAGTGGAAGAGGCTGTTGCTATACTCTATAACACTTTTGTAAAAGAACAATCATTCGAATTCCTACATATATTGTAGGGTTACCACCTTTAAGAAGCCCAAAGTGGACATTTCTTACTGAAACATGATTTTCGCAGGACAAAATGTAAACTTGATCAATCTGACAGACTTATTTTCACTAAATAAGCAGAATTAAGACTAAGTGTTGTAGTTTTTCAGTTGTTTCTGGTGTTTCTGATCATTTTATGGTATTTTAATAAAGGTATTATAGTTTTTTGCAACATTTAGAGGAAAGTAAGAAAATATTTTTTCTACTATAATGTCAGGACAAGTAGTATTTTTCATGTTTTTTCGCAGGACACAGCTGCCCAAATCAGGACTGTCCTACGAAAATAGGGACAGGTGGTAACCCTAATATATTGGTGACTGGATGTTTGGATAAACTCAAGAAATCTTTCACCCAGCTTACTATTATGGGAAAAAAAAAAGAAATGAACTGATTTTCTTGTCCCTGATGTATGGTTTGATATAAACTGTCTGAAGTATAAGCCGTATTTAACAAAAATGATTAGAGTTACAAGACACCTCAACACCAGGAGAGCATATAAAGAGTTAAATAAATAAAGGTCAGCTTATAAAGAGTTCCTGATTCATAAACATAGAACTCATCAATATAAAAAAATGGGTCCAGATGCTTACAGCTATACAAAACAAGGACTGTCAAATGTTTTGGCTATTAGTTGCTAAAGGTACAAATAAAAGTAAAACCCACTATGATCTCACATTCATATGGAACATTAGATTCTTCATTTTGACAATCTTTTTTTTGATCGAGAAGTAGTAGAAATTGAAACTACGGGAGCCAATACAAACAATAAATTTCAATTATTGAAAATTACTGTTAAAGAAATATATTTTGCAATAACTAGCCTAAAGCAAAAGAAAGCCCCAGGTCCAGATCAAATACCCTGAGAAGTTTATCTGTTGGCTCCTTCCTTATGGTCCAGATTGCCAACCACTTTGTTCAATTCATGTATAGCCAGTAATGTGGTATCACCTTCATGGAATGGAGCAATTATTGTTCCAATTTTCAAAAAAGGCAATAGAGATGATCCAAAGATGTATAAGCCCATTTCTCTGCTTGATATCAATGGGAAACTATTTGCAAAAATCATTTTAGATAAATCAATACTTCAATTAGAACATCTAGGAAATATTTCAGAGCTTCAGGACGGGTTCAGAGTGAGTCATAGTACATCAGACAACTTTTGTCTTACTCCATTTAATTGAGAAGTATATTACCTTGAGGAAACAGAGATTATATGTGGCCTTTATAGACATTAGTTCTGCCTTCAATGGCATCTCAAGATGTAAACTTTGACAAATTATGGCTAAGAAAGGCTTTTATTCAGAATTAATTCAGACAATAAGAAACTTCTATTCAAATACTTGGGCCCGGATTAGAACTGGTATCAATGGTCAACTATCTCCTTTATCTCCTAGGATCTCGACAAATAAAGGGGTCAGGCAAAGATGTGTCCTAGCACTGATATTGTTTAACATCTATATAGACCAGGTTTTAGAAGAACTGCTTGAATCTTTATCTGATTCCCCTCATTAGTTCAATAAGCTGCCCAGCCCTCACATACACTGACAATTGGCTTTAATTGCTTTAAGAAATCAGGTTTAGAAAAAAAATTAACATATTAAGTAACTTTGCCTCTTCACATAGTTTACAAATAAATGAAAATAAAAGTCAGATAGTTGTCTTTGGATCAAACAATATGAATAGTACCTGGCTGGTGGAAAAACAGGTGTTAAGAACAGTTAAAACGTATACCTCCCGTGGCCTCACAAAAGCAAGTAATGGTCATTTGACCCAGAATATTAAAACATGTCTGATACAATTGAAACAAACTGCTGGAGCCCTAGTTAAATTTAACAATAGGTATGGGGGCAACTCTGTTACTCCCTTGATCAAAGCAATTCAAGCCAAGTATGTGCCTCAAGCTTTGTATTTGGCTAAAATTTGGGGACACAATAAGATCAGGATCCTAGAGACTCCTCTGAATAAACGTTTATGTACAACACTTGCTGTAGGTAATTCAACCCCTGCCCCTATGATACGGGCTGAATTGGGAATACCGAACCTAAATGCCCAGTGTAAGGCAAGAATGGTTGGCTATTGGATAAATATCACCCGAATGAATTCCAAGAGACTGCCACAAGACTGTCTTAAAGAGAAAGAAATTAGGATAGCTTAGGTTGTAAGAGATCAAATTGGCTCATAAATCTTGAAGCAATTTTTTAAAGTATGGTCTTGTCTACCTACAAAAATATGTGATAAGGGATTAGTATTGACTCAAAATAGAAGGTGTATTTTACAAAAAATGTTCAACCATTCTCGGCAGATGACTGTGTTATCACCTCTCATTTGAAAATTGCACCATGGTTGGTCCAAAATGACAATCAGTCTAGATTTAGATACTATCTGGACATCTTCATAGAGCCAGAACTTAGAAAATTTTCACTAGGTATCAAATGGAGCAATTTCCTAGTAATGTCCTTGCAGCAAGATTTAAGAAATGGACTGATCCAAAGAATATTTTGTGTAATTGTAACAACCAAGGGAGAGGATGTGGTACATGTCATGTTCAACTGTACCTGGTACAGTAAACCTAGGATGAGATGGCTAGATCCAATTTGGAAAGGTATTGATACTACAGATAAAATGTGCTGTTAAATATTATGTTCACCTCAGAAGATGAGGAAGTTATTTAAAGGTAGCAGGGTACTTTAGAATGGTTGCTAGCATTAAAAGAAAACATAAGTCGCACTTTATTGTGTATTTAAATGAATAATGTTGTTTCAACATGTATTCATGCTTTGCACTTTTGAACTTGTTGTAAAACTGATTAAAGCTGTAACCATTTCTTCTTTATATATCAGTGGCAGGGTACCTCAGAGTGATTTGCTAATATTAGAAGAAAATATAAGTAGCACTTTATTTGTATTTAAATGAACAATAATGTTTTAACATGTATTTACAATATGAATTTTTGATTTGTACTGTGAAACTGACTAAAGTTGTAACTGTTTTTTTCTTCTGTATATACAAAAGTATTTTAAAGGACTAATTTGTAATATTCTATTTGTAACGGTCTCTGACAGAACAATAAAAGCTATTTACTTAACATGCGTGCTTATCGAAAAATCCATATCTCTAACTGTTTTCAAGATACAGGTGCCGAAAGGCACCGCAGGCACAGCAATGTTATCCTATGGGAAATGGCTCAACTTTAGAATGCCATAACTATGGAACCAATGTACATTTTAAAGCCAAACCAGCAAAAGGCACAGCTGTGGGGCAAGCCCTTTCTACCCTGTAAATGTCAGCCCAAAAGTCCAAACTGTTTTAGTTGTAGTGAAGTGCCAAAGAAACATGTTTTTTGGGACCAGTACTGCTGCAAGTTGCAAAAAGCAGTCACAATTTGCGACAGTATGCCGCCACACTGCTGCCAAAATCATGACAGTGTCATGCTCTACTTTAACAAATTGCCACAGCACAGATGGAAAAAATGTAGAAAACACATTTCTGGACATTATTTTGAAAATCTGATTCCAGGATTGTGTTCCTAGGGCCACATTTAGGTAAACAGAACAGTTGGTGTTTACCAAGGGGCATGCTATTTTGAATTAAAAAGTTTTTTCTCCGCCACTAACTGAAAACAAGATGGTTGCCACACAACAGTACTGAGGGCATATGCAACAGTCAAATGTATTGTTGCAGCAGTACAACATGCTTTCACACAGCACATGTATTTTTCCCCATAGGCTGTAATGGGAAACTTCATTCTTTAATAACTTTTGAACAGATTAATATTTTTTCACCAAATCTTCAAAAGGCACATCAATGCCCCATACCACATATTCCCTGATGATTTCAGACAGTCAAACAGCTACAATGTTATTAATGTGCAAAATTTGGGGTTTAATATAGAAGTGGCTAGGCAACCCTAACTATACTGGCACTACTGTGCCAGTATAATATATATATTTTACTGGTGCGGTAGTGCCATTATATTAGGGTTCAGTGCAAATTTCTATTTTAAAGTCAAACTTTTGAATCTTAATAACTTTGGAACCTCTCAATGGAGTTGCACAAAATTTGGCATGCATAATCTCTAGTGTAGGTCTCTTGATGTGCCAAATTTCGTGTAAATCCGTTTTGTAGTTTTTGAGATATGGAGCATCAAAAAATCCTAATTTTTCTACTTTTTTGCTGTTTTTTTCTACAGCCATTTCTCAGAAACAGCTTGAGGATATGGTCTGAAATTTTCAGGATAGAAAGCCTTTGCCTCACATATGTACCTTTTGAAGGTTTGGTGATAAAAGATTAAACCAAGGGAACATTTAGATGTTCCACATGAAAATACTTTTGTTTTCACAGAGGTGCTCCATTTTTGCATGTAGGGTCACATAGAGCCTGTTGTAGTTTTGCAGAGCTCTGTTTTGTCCGCCATCTTGTTTTCTCCTTAGCGAGAGCCAGAAAAGTAAGAAAACATGTAAAATTAAATGTAAAAAAAAAAATCAGCAGAACTTAGCTAAACGGGATTCATTCAGCTACATTCTGATAATTTTTTTAAATACTGCCCAGAAACACCTTTTGTGGGCACCTGAAGTCTTGTGTGCTGAGGTTAGCGAGAGGACCATATTTGCCATGTTCTCTGTATGAGAACAGTAAGATTTTCTTGACTTGTGCAGCCGCAGCTCAAACTCATGCTGCTGGCTGCACTTTTAGCTGTAAACTGCCATTTCTCTGGTGTCTAGTGGCCCCACCCACCCACAGATCACTGTCTCTAGAGGCACTGGTGCCCCCAATATCTTTCCCTGGTGTCTAGTCACACCCCCATCCTCCATTCCTATTATTTATTTCATTTTATTTATTTCTCTAATCTGACACCAGGATGCCCCCCCAGGTGTCAGATGTCCCCTCCCTGCAGCCCGTTCCATTTTTTGAATGCCGACATTTAGGAGCCCAAACCCCATGTTGGTGTTGCGTGCCCCTTACCCCCCTCCAGCAGTGTGGGACACTGGAGAGCCCAGTCCCAGTGTCCCTAAATATTCCTTTTGTTTATCTGTAAAAAGAAAACAGTCCCCTGCCATGTTTTCTTTTTTATTTAATCTGAAAAAAAGAAAATGGTCCCTCTTCATCCCCACCATCCCTGTCCCCATCCTGAAGCTCCCACTGACCACCCAACACCCCATACCCCCTTTGCCCCATACTTACCTCTGGAGGTCGTTTGCTGTCAATTTCTGTTGACCGGGGCATGTCTGCACTCTTCAAAGCCAAACTGCAAACTGAGGAATCAAGGTAAGTGCTGTATATGTATTTCAATTGTGTTTTGAACTTATGTTGCTATCTTTGCCATTTTTAGGTATTTTTTTCATCAAATTTTCAACATGGGCTTTTAGGACCCACCTCATGAGCACTGTCACTATCATTTCATTAATCAGGCCAGGAGGGTGATTTTGCAGTCACTGCATGAAATCACCTTTTTGGGACTGATTAACAAAATGACAGTGCCAGTGTTCATGAAGTGGGGTCCCAAAAAGCCCATGTTGAACATTTGTTGAAAAAATTCCTAAAATAGGTTGAGTTACCTGCGTTCATTGAGATTGTTCTATGCACGCACGTGACTTTGGTAATTTTTTAATATTTTCTCTCCATATTTTAAACATAGCCATTTTTTCACACCACCTTATGAACAGTACAGCTGTCATTTTTCACATCCTGCCTGAAACATGTTTCTGCACCTGTGGCATGGAATGGAATTTCATCATGGATTTGAACATTTTCATGTACAAGGTTTATGAGATGGGGTCATAAGAAGACTATGTTCAAAATTTGGGGTCAAAAAGATGAACAAATGCCAAAGATATGAGCATTTGTTGCAATTTCAGTACACTGGCTCATAACTGAAGGTGGGGGGATGGCACTGTTATGTGACACCCCCCTCCCAGCCAGGGAATGAAAGCTGCAGGGTTGTCCACAAGGGCCTGGGTACCATAGAGTGAAGACAACTGTCCTCTTCTCTTCTTCTCATAGGGCCTTGCACCTCCCATAACTCCCTTGGGTTGCCGAGAGCCCTGTGAATTGGTTGACGGATGGACTATTTGCTCTGTATGTCTGTATCTGTGGCCACATCTGCAGCATATGGACCAGAGGACCTTGCACTTCTGCAGTTCACCAGGCAGCCCCATGAATTCTTGACATCCATTTATGCACAGACGTCAGAGTCTTCCCATGGTGCAAGGCCCTTATCTGGCTTGCATGAGTGAGGATATGATTCCACTATCTCAAAAAGAAAATTATTTGCAAAAATCTTCATTAATGCACCAGTTAGAGTAACTTAATGCCACAAAACTATGGAAATGTGGCATTAGGGTTTCCAACAATAAATCCCCATCCACAAGCAGCAAAAGGAAGAAACATTATGGTTTTAGATCTCTGGAATCTCGGCGATTCAGTGGTGGGGTCACCTTTGGGGTGTCAACCCTAATGCCCACTCTGTTTCCTGAGCAAACGATGTCAGACATGATCTCCTTTTTCATGTAGGGCCCGCAATTTTGCAAAGAATATATTATAGAAAAGATAAAATAGAGTACAGGAAATGAAGAGCATATATTTACATTATGTTACTTTTTATTAAGATGTTATGCACATGAGGCAGTGATCCTGAAGAAGTGTCAGTGGCTCAGTAGGTAGCACAGTCTCCTCTGAGGCTGGGAGATCAGAGGGCTGTGGGTTCAGTTCCCACATCTGGCACTTGGGTTAATATCCCAGTACTGACATTGGTGCAGCATGAGGAGGGTGCTGCACTTCTGAGGTGCAATCTTTTGGATGGGGACGTTAAACCGATGTCCCATCTGTCTGGATTGGTGGTAGCCTAGGTGGATGTTAACGATCCCATGGCACTTATCAAAAGAGTAGGGAATTTCCCGGTGTCCTGGCCAAATTCCTCATTAACTAAAAATACCACCAACAGATTAATCTGGTTCAAGGTCAGTTGCCATTTATCTGTATCCCTCCTCCCTGGGTCGTGCCTGAAAATAGGCAGGATTTGTCTAGTGCATTTACCCTGTCAACAAAAATGCAAATATAAATAATAAAAAAAAAATCTGTCTACCCTGTCTACAGGGATCAACAGCTTCCCATGACTGTAACTTCATGGTGACCTCTTCCCATCAAGCAATTGGGTTAGATCCCCAACTAGTTGGATGGCAAGGAAGTATATGTGATCATATTCCTACCCCTCATATCCTTACAGTTTTGGTTGCTCAAAGGAGATGTCAACATGGTAACATGCCATGGAAAGTTATCTTCCATCCCCAATGCACTATTCACTGGCACTGCCCACCCTAGTGCTTGATAGTGTTCTTAGTACATGTTTCAGCAGTAGCATGGTGGTCCCCATCTCTGAAGAGAGAGAATTTCCAGCAGCAGCACTCTGTCTCAGTGTAGATTAGCCTGAAGGGCCACAGGCTTTCTCCTGAACTAGGGTTGCCTGTATGGCAGCACCACATGGTACCTCTAAGCCATCTAAGTAGCCTAACTTCCACTGTTCCTACAGTGAAGCAAAATGTGCTACTGTAACTGTCTTGTTATAAAAAATAATGTACTGGTGCTGTATTGAACTGAGACATGAGAAATGAGCTTGCAGCACCACTGGCTGCCTTGTTCAATAAGTCATTGGAATCAGGAGCAGTTCCGGCAGACTGGAAGAAGGTAGATATTGTCCCTCTCCATAAAAATGAAAGCAGGTAGGAGGCTGGAAACTTCAAGCCAGTCAGCCTAACCTAAGTGATGAGGAAAGTGTCCATACTCAAGGAAAGACTCAGCATCCTAGAAGGAAAAGAGTAGCTCTCCATCCCCCCCTAGCTGCTGGAGGTCTGACTCTGAGCAAATAAGAAGGAGACTACTAAGGAATATACGAACTTCATGTCCCAGAACAGGAAGATCAGGAGCTTTAAGGGCACGGAGGCAGTAGGGAAGTAGGGAGAGAAAAAAAAGAAAAATAAATTATATAAAAAAAAATAAACAGAGAGAGGAAAGAGTAAGTATACAAAACAACAGTTAAGGAGCCACAAGTAAGACGTGATGGGAGTGGTGCAGTGCAGTGGCTGTGGAGCAGCAGTCTTCCGGGAGACATTCTGGAGGATGCGGTGTTGTTCCATCTGCAGGCACCTCTCTGGGCTGAGGAAGGAGGTTGGTCAACTCCAGGCTGAGTTGGCCAGGATTCAGGGGACCTTCTTTCCCACCCAGGGACCACCAGGGCCACCGCTGTTTCCTCAGAGATTGCCAAGAAAGAGGAGCAGTTGGACCACAGTGAGCTCAGGGAGGGTGAGGGTGGTGGAACAGAGGCACATCTCTCCAGTTGTATCTCTTCACAGTTTATATGCTGTTCTGGCAGAGTGTGGTTCCTCTACGGAGGCACTCACAGTGGAGATCAAGGAGGATGCTGGGAACCTCCACAAAGGAGACCAACAGGAGGGTGGCATAGGACCCCACAGGGAAGAAACAACTCCTGGTGGGGATTCCATATTAGGAGGGTAGAACTGGGAGGGAGGGAGAAGGGGTAAGGTGCCTGCCTGGTACCATGGCTTGGAGGGACAGGGAGCGAATCCTCAGGATCCTGGGAGCAGCTGCATGGGGGAGGGAGCTGGATGTCATTGTCCACCTAGGAACAAATGACCTAGCTGGGAAATGGATCAGAGCAGTGCAGGAAGAGTATGTGGAGTGGGGGAGGGGCCTTAGACAAGTAACATGCACGGTAACCTTCTCGGAGGTGTTGTCTGTCTATGACTTGGGTGAAGCTAGGGTGTTCCACACCATGGGATTCAATCAGTGGTTGCAAAACTGGTGCAGAGCTCAGGGTTTTGGCTTCATTGGGGGCTGGGGGTCCACCTGGAGGGATGCAGGCCTATACTTGTGCTATGGTCTGCATCTGTCCAGGAGAGGAACCAGAATCCTAGGTGATAGGTTTAAATGCTTCATTGGCAAGCACTTAAACTAGCCAAGGGGGGAGAAACTGAAAATGAGAAGGGAAATCCTAACCCGCCCCCAAAAAATAAGGGTAGTTAGTGAGGTAAACACCAAGATATAGAAGTCGATAGGGAGAAGGGCAGGGGTAAATGGAGAAAAAGACAAAGGCAGTAAGGACAGGGATGGGGCAAAAAGTGGTAAGGCCATCAAAAAATGGAGGGTAATAAGTACCAATGCCCATAGTCTAGATAACAAGCTCCCAGAACTGGTGGCCTTGATGGAAGAGAGATGCCTAGATATTGTGGCAGTCACAGAAACATGGTACACAGAGAACCATACCTGGGATGTCAACACACTAGGGTACACAATCTACAGGAGGGAGAGGGAGGGTAGAAGAGGTGGAGGAGGAGTAGCTTTCTATGTAAGGGAAGGGATCAAAGCAATGGAACTAAAGAGTAAACAGGGAGGAGAGGAGGCACTGTGGGTCACCCTGGAGACTGGAAATGGCACCACAATCTGCACAGGGGTTGTATACAGACCCCCATCTCAGGGAGAAATGGACAAGGAAATGATAGAAGGCATCCTTAGAATGGCAGAGAAAGAGGTGATATTGCTGATGGGGACCTGAATATGCCAGATGTTAACTGGAGCACCTTTGCTGCAGTCACATCCAAACAGGGCAATTCTCGATGCACTACAGGGTGCATGTCTCAGACAGCTAGTGTTGGACCCCACTTGGGAGGGAGCAATCTTAGACCTGGTACTTTCAAATAGGGATGGAGAGAGGATCTCAGATCTAGAAGTGGGTAACCAACTCGGAAAAAGTGACCACAAAACAGTGTGGTTCACAATAAACTCAGATGTAGAATCAAACCATACAAAAGTGAAAGTACTGGGCTTCAGGAGGGCTGATTTTGTCAAAATGGGAGAGTGCCTCAGAAAAGCACTAGCAAGCAGGCAAGAAGGAGGGGTGGAGCAACAATGGGGAAACATCAAAACTGCCTTCACAGAGGCAAAAAGCCTTTGTGTGACGCAAATAAACAAATCAAAATGACAGAAAAAAACACTATGGTTCTCAAAAGAGGTGGCGCGGAAGGTTTGGGAGAAAAAGATAGCATTCAGGAAGTTTAAGGAAACACAGAAGGAGCAGGACAGAGAACTGTACCAGTTAAAGCAGAAGGATGCAGGGAAGGCAGTCAGAATAGCAAAGACCCAAACCGAGGAAAGATAGCCAACTCGGTTAAGAAGGGAGATAAAACCTTTTATAGGTACATTTAGGAGTGAAGAAAGACAAAGGGAGGGATACTGAGGCTGAATAAAGAGGAGGGTGTGTGGGCAGAGAGGACAGTGAAAATCAGGGATACTGAGCGAATCGTCTGCTCAGTATTCACAAAAAGAAGAGGAGGGGAGGTACCTAATCCAGTCAATAGAAGCACTCTGGATGAGGGGTTCGATATCAGTCCTTTCACAGAAGAAAGGGTTCTGAAAGAACTCCGAAACGAAAGTGGACAAAGCAATGGGGCCTGATAGGATTCACCCAGAATTCTAAAGAACTAAGGAGAATTAGTAACACCACTGACTACTGTTTTTAACAAACCATGGGAGGATGCTGTGGTACCTGAGGACTGGAGGAGGTGGATGATTCCCTTCACAAAACTGGGACCAAGACAGAGTCAGGAAACTACAGATCTGTCAGTTTGACCTCTGTGGTAGGGAAAATGATGGAATCACTTCTGAAGGAAATAATTGTTGAGTACCTAGAGGCCAGTGGGGCACAGAACCCAAGGCAGCATGGATTCACAGCAGGCAGGTCATGTCAGATGAATCTAATCGATTTATTTGACTGGGTGACCAAAGTAATAAACCAGGCAGGGGCTGTGGACATAGCCTACCTAGACTTTAGCAAGGCATTTGACACTATCTCACACAAAGATTAATAAACAAATTAACCAGCCTGGGAGTGGGTCCCAGAGTGGTAGCCTGGGTAAAACATTGGCTAGACCACAGGATGCAGAGGGCAATAGTAAATAGAGTCTACAGTGAAGAAAGGGGGGTTACTGGTGGGGTACCACAGGGTTCAGCACTGGGTCCGGTCCTTTTTAACTGAAAGGAAAAGTATGTCTCTTTGCAGATGACACAAAGATCTGCAACAGGGTTACATAGATACATAGACAGTGTCAGCAGATAAGGGCCTGTGGCCCACCTAGGCTGCCCATTTGAGCTTGTAAGTTCAGTTTGTTTTCCTAGAAGTCTATTTCCTTACCCTGACCTCTAAATTCCTTTATGTCTATCCATGCATTCTTAAATCCGTGATTGTTTCAGCCCCCACTTCCTCTGGCAGGGTGTTCCACTTGTCCACCACCCGTTCTGTGAAGAAATTCTTTCTCATGTTTCCTCTGAATCGTCCTCCTCCAACTTCATCCCATGCCCCTAGTCCTGAAACATCTTTTTCGCTTAAAAATAGTGTTTTCCTGCACCCTGTTCCTCCCTGTAAGATACTTGTATGTCTCTATCATATCCCTCTCTCCTCCTCTCCTCCAGGAGTACATGTTCAGTTCCTTCAACCTGTCTTCATAGGACTTGTGATGCAACCCATGCACCATCTTTGTTGCCCTCTGAACCTTCTCTACCCTGTCTATGTCCTTACATAGGTATGGTCTCCAGAACTGTACACTGTACTCCAGGTGGGGCCTCACTAGTGTCTTGTATAGCGGAATTATGACCTCCCTTTTCCTGCTGGTGATGCCCTGCCTATACATCCCAGCATCCTATTTGCTTTACCTGATGCCTTGTCACACTGTTTCCCTACCTTGAGGTCATCAGAGATGACAACCCCAAGATCCCTTTCCTGCTTGGTGCATACTATATCCTCACCCCCAACTGATATATTGTGCCAGGGTTTTGTGCCCCATATGCATTATCTTGCACTTCTTTGCATTGAATTTCAACTGCCAAACCCTTGACCATTCTTCAAGTTTCTGCAGGTCCCTTCTCATTCTGTCTACACCCTCTGGTGTGTCTACTCTGTTACAGAGCTTTGTGTCATCAGCGAACAGTGAAATTCTGCCTTCTAGATCCTGTGCAATGTCACTGATGAAGATGTTGAATAGGACCGGTCCCAGCACTGATCCTGTGGTACCCCACTGGTCACTCTTCCCTCTGTGGAGTGACAGCCATTTACCACCACCCTCTGTGTTCTGCCACCCAGTCAGTTACCTACCCACCACACTACTGTCCTGCCCACATCCATATTCCCCAGTTTGTGTAATAGTCTTCTATGTGGCACAGTGTCAAAGGCCTTGCTGAAGTCCAGATAGGCCATGTCCACTGCCTCCCTGATCCACCTCCCTAGTCATCCAGTCAAAAATTCAATGAGGTTGGTCTGACATGACCTCCCTGGTGAAACCATGCTGCCTTGGGTCCTGTAGTCCATTGACAACCAGATGTTCCACCAATCTCTCCTTCAGTAGTGCTTCCATGATCTTTCCCACTACGAGGTGAGGCTGACTGGTCTGTAGTTCCCTGCTTCCTCTTTGTTCCCACTTTTGTATAAGGGGACTACATCTGCTGTCCTCCAGTCTTTGGGTACCTCCCCTGTTTCCAGTGATTGGCTGAACAGGATAGCCAGAGGTTCAGCCACCACCTCTCTTAGTTCTTTAGGACCCTGGGGTGCACACCATCTGGCCCCATTGCTTTATCAGCTCTTATTACTTCCAGTTCCTTCAGGACCCTTTCTCGTGTAAAGGGACTTGTGTCCATTTCTGCACCATTCTCACCACTTGTACTCCCTTCAGACCCATTACCCCCCTCTCCCTTAATAAAGACTGAGCAGAAATACCTGTTCAATATGTCAGCTTTACTGTTGTCATCCTCCACCCGGCTCCCATCCTCCCCCTTCAGTCTCACTATCCCTCCCTTTGTCTTTCTTTTTTCACTTATGTACCTGTAAAAGGTCTTGTCCCCTTTACCCACTGATTTTGCAATGTGTTCTTCTGTCTGAGCTTTGGCTTCCTTACTGACTTCCCTGCCTCCCTTTGTTTCTCCTGGTACTTCTCCCTATCCCTTCTGCCTGTGTCTTTTGTATTGCCTGAATGCAATCTTTTGGCTTTCACTTTCTTTGCTACCTCTTTGGAAACCATAATGGTCTCCTCTTCCTTTTCCTCTTGCTAACCTGCTTAATGCATAATTCTGTTGTTCTTATAATCCCCATTTTAAATACTGCCCACTGTTCCTCAACCCCTGATTCCTGTCCCATTCCCCTTAATGCCTCTTTCAAGTATCTCCCCATTTTCCCAAAGTCTGCCCCCCTAAAATCCAGGATACGTGTTTTTGTGTGGTTTGGTTCTGCTCTTTCTGTGATTTCAAACCACAATGACTGGTGGTCACTGTTACCCAGGTGCTCCCCACTGTTACCTCCATCACACTGTCCCTGTTTGTGAGCACAAGGTCCAGTATTGCCTTCAGCCGAGTTGGTTCCATGACCAGTTGCTTGAGAAGGCACCCTGAAGGAGTCCAGGATAAATCTGCTCCTAGTTGATGCTGCTGCTGGATGCTCCAGTCCACGTCTGGTATATTGAAGTCTCCAACCAGTACTACCTCACCCTTGTCTGCCATCCTTTGGATGGCTAGCATCAACTCCTATCTGTTTCTTCCTCCTGGGCTGGTGGTCTATAGACACACCTGTGTGGATGGCTGGCCCCATTTTCCTTTCCAGCTTAACCACAGTATCTCTCCCCTTTTGTTCCTCCTGGATCTGTGTGGCCCTTATGTCATTTTTCACATACAGTGCCACTCCCTCCTCCCTTCCTGCCTGCTCTGTCTCTCCTGAATATGTTGTAGCCAGGTATGGCCATCTCCCAGTCATGGTTATCATTACACCAGGTTCAGTGATGGCCACAATGTCCAGGTCTGACTGTACCATGACAGCCTCCAGATCTTCCATCTTGTTGCTAAGGCTCCTGGCATTTGCACACATGGCTTTCCATGATTTGACCTCCCTAGACTGCTTCACTGTTCTACTCCAGCCCCTTCCTTGGTTGTCATTTATCCCTGGTTCTCCTTGCTGTCTGCCCTTCTGCTGAATTTTTCCCCTTTTCTGCTTATCCACCTTTTGGACACTAATCTCCATCTTTTGCACACTGCTTTGCAGAGATAGCCACTCCTCTGGTTCACTGGTTCCACTACTAGCTGTGGGGGGTGAGCAAGTAGGTACCGTCCTTGCTGGTCTGCCACCCCCCCTTGCTAGTTTAAATGCTTGTCAATGTAGCATTTAAACTTATCATTGAGTGCTTGGGTTGATACACAAGGTGGAGTGGAAAGGATGAGAAGGATGAGAAGGGACTTGGCAAGGTTGGAGGAATGGTCAAATGTATGGCAGCTTAGATTCAACACAACGAAGTGCAAAGTAATGCACCTGGGAAAGAAAAACCCAGCAGAAGAGTACACAATGGGGGGTGAGATACTGACAACAACAAAAAATGGAAAGGGACCTGGAGGTAGTTATATCAGATGACCTAAAGGTGAGCAAGCAATGTGAGAAGGCAGTAAGAAGGGCTGGGAGGATACTGCGATGTATATGGAGAGTCATCACCAGTAGAAAATGGGAAGTTGTTATCCCTCTGTACATACAGTTGGTGAGACCCCATCTGGAGTACTGTGTATGGCTCTGGAGACCCCATCTCCACAAAGACATAGATAGGGTGGAGGGTGTCCAGAGGAGGGCAACCAAAATGGTGCAGGGTCTGCACCAGAAGACATATGAAGAGAGAGACAAAAGGAGCTTAATATGTATACCCTCAAGGAAAGGAGGGACAAGGGGACATGATAGAAACTTTCAAGTACCTCAAGGGAATCAACAAAGTCCAAGAGGGTAGTATCTTTCAGAAAAAGAAAAGTGCAAGAACAAAGGGGCACAATTTGAAGATAGATGGGGGATGGCTCAGAGGTAATGTGAGGAAGTATTTATTCATGGAGAGGGTTGTGGATGCATGGAACAGCCTTCCTGAGGAGGTCGTGGAGTCAAAAACAGTGGGGGAATTTTTCAAGAATGAGACATAAGGCAATTCTAGTGGGGGGTAGGAGGAAGTAGACTGTTGGTTAACTAGGATTTGCAGCTTATCCATTAGGTAGGGAAAATAGGTAGACTAGGTGGGCCAAGCAGTCCTAATCTGCCATCAAAGTCTATGTTTCTATGTTAAGAAAGGATCGTGACATACCTTGAATCCAGCAGTCAACAGGATCTGAGAAAGCATGGTTTCATGGCAGGCAGGTTTGCCAAACAAACCTGATTGGTTTCTTCAACTAGGTGATAAGGAGATAGAGCAGGAGGAGTAGTGGATGTATCCTACCTGGACTTTAACAAGGCCTTCAACACTGTCCCACATAAATGGCTAATAAGCAAGTTGGGCAGCCTAGGGGTTGGTTCCAGGGTGATATATTGTGTTAGAAACTGGCTAAGCGGTAGGACACAGAGGGTGGTGATAAATGGAGTTCTGTCCACTGAGAGGGAGGTAACCAGCAGAGTGCCTCAGGGGTCAGTGCTGGGTCCAGTCCTCTTCAATGTTTTCATAAGTGACATTGCATAGGGACTGGAGGAGAAGGTATGCCTCTTTGCAGATGACACATAGATCTACAACAGGGTAGACACATTGGTGGGGTAGAAAGAATGAGAAGGGCCTGGGTATTCTGGAAGAATGGTCAACTGTGTAGCAGCTAAAATTCAATGCAAAGTGCAAGATTATGCACTTCTGGTGGCGTATGAACAAGGGTGGGGTACTTAATGGGGGAGAGGTACTATCTGTATCAAAATAGGAGAGGGATCTAGAGGTAATTATATCTGATGATCTAAAGTGGTTGGTCAGTGTGAAGGCCTTTAGAATGGCCAAAAGGGTGCTGGGATGCATAGGAGCACCTTGTTGGTCATTCTGAAGCTCTCAAAAAAAAAAGAGGTGGTAGTGCCACTATACAGATCATTGGTGAGGCCTCACCTTGAGTACAGTGATCAGTTTTGGAGGCCACATCTCAAGAAAGACATAGATAAGGTGGAGGCAGTCCAGAGAAGGTCTACAAAAATGGTACAAGGGTTGCACCAGAAGCCGTATGAAGAGAAGTTGAAGGCACTCAATATGTACTCTCTGGAGATGAGGAGGGAGAGGGGGACATGATAGAGACAGTCAAATACCTCAAGAGGATAAACAGGGTACAGGGGAGTAACATCTTGTAGAAAACAGGGTGAATAATAACTAGGGGACATGATATGAAGTTGGAGGAGGGTAGAATCACAGGTAATGTGAGGAAGTACTTCTTTACAGAAAGTATGGTGGAAGTCTGGAACATTTCCCCGTGGGAATGGTGGGGGCTAAAACTGTGGGAGAATTCAAAACAGTGTGGGACAAACACAAGGGAATATTAGAGTAAAAGGTAGGAAAAATAGGTAGACTACATGGGCCTGGCTGTCTTTATCTGCTGACAGATTTTATGTATCTATATACATTATTTATTGCACAAGAAAGGCAAAGAAATCTGATGAGGAAAAGTACATGAAAAGCATCAAGTTGAATGGGAGCCCTAAATATCTTTAAACTGAACTAGGCCGGTATTCATTCCAAGTGATTATAATATTGTTATCTATCTCTTTGTTATCACAATGCTCAATTACAGCACATCTCCTTGTGCATGCCTTCCAGATTTCTTATTAAATAGGTTCCAGCATGTTCAGAATGCAACAGGAAGGATGTTGACATGTACTGAATTGTCAGAATGTATTACTGCAGAGCTCTGTGGACTGCACTATCTCTATATGAAATATCATGTCAACAGCAAGGCATTTTTGATGATCTGGAAAGATTTGAATGATACTGATATGGGGTGTTCCTGCTTCTTGGAGTTAATACATTCATCATGTATTTCTTGTGCTCTGAGGCTGCAGGATACTACTGTAGCCTTTATGGCCAAGTGTGGTGGCTTAATTTTGCCAAGGCATTGCTCTTCAGTTGCCTTGCTTTTGTTTGTGATGTCTTTGTCCAAGATATAAGAAATATGACACAGTAAAAAATAAAAGTTTGAACTGGTCTTTAATTTGTTCTATTTATCAAGTGTGGTTGTGGGATCATCTTGTACAGTACAAGTCTGGGATATCTGGATAGTGGCTGATTTATACATCATAGGGCCTATCCATGAAGCCATGTCCACAGATGCATGGTGCATAAGTGACATGTGCAGTGGTATACAACAGTACACTGCACACAGCACATCAAGGTGGCATTCATGAAAGATAATGCACCCAGCGCAGGGAGGGCAGATGCATAGCTATGCACTAGACACAGTAAGCATGCAAGTGGGGCAGGGATGCATAGTGGTGTGTGTACAGTGTTGTACATGCATGCATGATGTGCACTACATCACCCAGGTGCATGGACCATGGTGCACATCACTATATGAGGTGGAGGGCAGCTGTAAACTGCAGCCGAGTAACACAGGCACACAAGGTACAGCATGGAATGGCCATTGGGTATGTCCCACGGGCACAGCACCAGGCAAAACCTGCTGTATGTACACCTGCAACATGCAGAATGCAGTGCAACACCTGTCATGTTGCCCAGTGGTGGACATGGCATACTCTGGCACCAGGAATGCAGGAAAGCTGGCACAATACAGTGCAATATACAGACACAGACACAGAATATGAAACCCACAGTATTGCACACCATTCACCCCATAAACACTGTGAGTGCCACAGAGGCACTGTGGGAAATGTTGACATGCACACAGAGGTGCCTGGACTCATAGGCAGGTATAGTTGTTGCGCCAAGCCCCATGCACCCTGACAGAGCCCTAGAATACAGGGAAGGCTGCAGAACAAAAACCATGGAACCTGAGTCTACCTCCTATGGTCAAGGACATGGCCACAAACACAGGTGTGTGGACCATGGCTGGACACAGGATAGAGGCAGTGCAGACTGCTACCACACATGGAAGCACCATGAAGAACATGGAGACACCCCATGCCCCAAACTGCCACCCCACTGTGGGGAATATCAATGAGTACCAATGGCGTGGGTACAGCACAGACCAAAGGGACAGATGCAGGGACATTGTACCCTGTGGCACACCCAGGCACTTCCCCACTGGCAGCATCAGGTACAGAGGGTTTACAACAGAGATGCTTAATGCAGGGACCCATGGCACCCCCAAACCCTGCCCACAGACCCAGACAGTAAACACACCACCACTCAGAATGATGAGGACACCAGTGTAAATATGAAAATAAAGCTTTATTCCATAAACAACACATGGGCCCTGTCACAAACCTACTCAGCAGGTCAGGCCCTCTGCTCCCACAGTGCCAACCTCCAAGTGCAGTCTTGTGAACAGGTAACAGAAACAGGGTAACCCTCCTGTCTGTTTTGTAGGTTTGAATCAACCTTTGGTCTCAAGTTCTGGAGAGATTCAAACTGTGAACCTCTTGCTACCATACCCAATGTACAGGCTCAGATAATTCTGCTCTTCAGGGAAATGCCAGATATCTTTCGCCTATGGGCACCTAACCAGGTGTACAAAATGAACCCTTAAAAACTCTATGAAAGACATCAGATAAACTCTTACCTTTTCCCAGTTTGGTATATTAAACTTATGCAGTGTCAACTTTAACCATATATGCTTCACTTGTCAAAGAAAGAATTTCAAAGGCACACCAAGCAGTCTCTTTAAAATAGAGGTTTATTTAAAACAGATAAAAATGTAAAATGTAAATACATAACAATATATCACAACACATACAATCACTTAAAAGAACAAGGCATAAAAAGTGAAAATTCCTTCCACCAGACTATTAGACTTGTCTATCTAATGTATATCTTCTAACAGTACTTGAAGTAGATGTGTTGTTTCAGAGAGTCCAAACAAGAATGTCTCTAAATGGAAATACAGAATACTGTTTAAAACTGTCTTTGCCAACCTCTTCCATGAGGTCACCTAGCTCCTCCCTGCCAGAATATAAAAATTATACAAAATTGGATGTCCCATCAAGAGGTATTAAATTCTGTGACTTCAGCAAAACTTATTTTCCAAATGACTCATTTGATCTATAAGCAGTTTCCTCTCTCAAAGACATCAAAGGACTTTTTATGACTCCTTCTGCCAGCTCTCACTGAGGTGTAATATATTTTGTGATACCAGGTGCAATTAACTGACCATCCTAAGGACGTCATAAAATGGATATTTTAGTTCCATCTTCAAAGCAAACTGGGAAGTTAATCACCTCACAGAAATCTGCTGTTTAACATATATCCTGTCCTTTGAAGTGATACCTGGGGGGGGGGTCATTCCATGAGCCCAAGATTTCTCATGACAGACAATCACACTACATTTTTTTATATTACAAAAATCATAGAGTGATCAGAATCAGCTGTCCAAGTGTCACAATCCTCTCCACCTAGACTGAATTTGGGGGCTCTATCCCGTGCATGGGATGAGCTTCCCAAATCAGTTCACTCCTCATAGACACAAGACAAACTATCTGAGTTCTGATTGGTCACTCCAGCCTTATGTAAGATTGTCACGTCATACCCTTGCAAAGCAAGACTCCATCTTAACAATCTACCAGTAGTTTTTCCCATTTGTGTCAGCCAAATCAGGGGGTTGGTCAGTTTACACCACAAAATGCTACCCATATAAGTATGGCTCTAGCTCCTTTAGGGCCCACACTATGGCAAGACACTCTTTTTCCACAGTAGAGTATGCCTGCTACCTGGGAAGTAACGTTTTACTCAGGTACACTACTGTGTGATCTTTCTCTTGGTTGTATTTCTGACTCAGTACTGTCCCAATATCCACGTCTGAGGCATCAGTCTGAACTATAAAGGATTTGCTATAGTCAGGACTTGTCAAAACAGGAGAACTGCACAGTGCCTCCTTCAATCTGGTAAAGGATTCTTCACAGGCTGGTCCCCAGGTAATTTTATTTGGCATCCTTTTCTTTACCAGGTCAGATAGGGGAGCAGCCAGGGCACTGTAATTGGGTATAAATTTTCTATAGTACAATGCTGTCCTGAGAAAACTCCTGACCTTCCTCTGCATTTCTGGTCTGGGCCATGCCTGGATCACTTCTATTTTTATTTGGTTAGGACAGAGCTGTCACTGGCCTACCATATGCCTGAGGTATGCCACCTGTCCCATGGCCACCTGGCACTTCTCTTAGCTTTGAAAGTGAGCCTGGCCCTCTGTACCCTGCCCAGCACTTCCCAAAGGCGGGACAGGTGTTCTTCCCAGCTGGCACTAAAGATGGCAATGTCATCCAGGAACGCCACAGCATACTCCTCAGCACCACTTAACACCTGGTTTACCAGCCTTTGAAAAGTGGCCGTGGCATTCTTCATTCCGAAAGGCATTACTTTAAATTCAAATAAGCCTATCGGAGTGATGAAGGCCGACCTCTCCCCCTAGCTCTGTCCATCAACTCT
The DNA here is from genome assembly GCA_016271365.2 of Neoceratodus forsteri. Lineage (NCBI taxonomy): Eukaryota > Metazoa > Chordata > Ceratodontiformes > Ceratodontidae > Neoceratodus > Neoceratodus forsteri. The sequence continues at coordinate 1,203,365,089 of CM057453.1, read as the reverse complement.
ACCTGCCAATACCCCTTGGTCAGGTCAATGGTCGTAAGGTAGGTCGCCCCTCCCAACTTGTCCAGGAGTTTGTCTGTCCAGGGCATAGGGTGGGCGTCTGACTTCGTGACTGCATTCAGTCCATGACAGTCCACACAGAAATGAGTAACGCCATCTGGCTTGGGCACAAGGACTACAGGTGAGGCCCAGGGGCTGTGGGATCTTTGGATTACCCCTAAATCCAGCATCTCCTCCACTTTCCTCCTAATGTACTTTTGGACAGCCTCTGACACCCAATATGCTGTCCGCTGTATTGGGGTCTGTGTCCTTGTCTCCACATCGTGCATCACTAAGGGGGTTAGTCCAGGCTTGGAACTAAACAATGGGGCAAAGACTGCTAAAACCTCCCTTACTTCCTGGATCTGGTCTGGGGCCAGCAGGGAGATAATTTAACTGCCTCCACAGAGGACTTCTGCTTACTTTCTTCCAGCAAATCCAGAAGGGGGTCTCCTTCGTCCATCCCCTCCCCAGGGCTACACACTGCAAACACCATGTCAGCTCTATTAGCATATGGCTTCATCATGTTAACGTGGCACATCCTTTCTATCTGTCTTTGGTCAGGTAACTCTATAATATAGCTTACGTCATTTACCTTTCTAACTACTTTGTACAGTCCTGCCCACTCAGCCTGCAGCTTGTCTTTCCAGACCGGAATAAGGACCATGACTTCCTGACCCACCATGTATGAGGAAGCTCTGGCTCTGTGGTCGTACCACACATTTTGTTTCTGTTGGGCAGCTGCCAGGTTGCTCTGGGCTGTCCCCATAAGCTCCTTCAGCCTTTCTCTAAACCTAAGGATGTAATCCACTATGGGAGTTCCCTGGGTGGCATGCTTGCCTTCCTTGTCCTCCTGGATCTAGTCTAGGGACTCACGTACCTGGCGTCCATATAAGAGTTCAAAGGGTGAAAATCCTGTCGACTCTTGGGGCACCTCTCTGTATGCAAACAACAGGTGGGGAAGGTTTTTCTCCCAGTCCCTCCCATGCTGTTCAGCAAATGCCCAAAGCATTGACTTCAGGGTACCATTAAATCTTTCCACAAGCCCATTGGCTTGTGGGTGATATGGTGCCGTGCATCTCTGCACCACCCCACACTTCTCCCACAAACATTTCATCAGGTCTGACATGAAGGAACCCTCTTGATTGGTGATAACCTCCTGCAGGAACCCAACATGGGAGAAAATACCAAGTAGGGCATCTGCCACTCTATCTGTTCTCAGTGAGGATAGAGCAACTGCCTCTAGGTACCGGGTGGCATAATCCACCACAGTCAGGATGAATCTCTTCCCCGAGGACCTGGGGGTATTTAAAGGCCCCATAATATGCATTCCCACCCTCTGGAATGGCTCCTCCACTATGGGAAATGGAATCAGGGTGGCTTGGGTTTCCTTGCCCACCTTCCTATTTCTTGGCACCAGTGACAAGACCTGCAATACTCCTTCACCTGCTGGGTGAAGTTGGGCCGATAGAAATTCTGGGCCAACCGCTGTGTAGTCGCATGATTCCCAGATGACCAGACAGGAACATCACGTGCTATCTTGAGCAACTGCTCATGATACCCTGGGAATGACGAGCTGCCTGCCTAGCAACCCTCCCTCTGTCTGCACAGCCTGGTATACATCAGTCCATTTTCTCAATAAGCCTTATGTCTGCGTCCCTCCTGTGCTCCGTCAGAGTCTTCCCAAGCCCTCAGCTTCTCTAGACTAGGGTCACTTCTCTGAGCAGCCGCCAACTCCTCATACATTCCCAAGGAATGGGACAGGTCCCCTTCTGTCTCTAAACTAGGGTCCCTAGCACTAGTGTCAGGGCACTCAGGATCACTGTCATCCCTAACCCTCTGACAATGGGTTACACCTCCCTCTTTGGAGTAACCCTCTGTAGCTGTGTGGTTAACTGCTACTGGGGGAATTTCTACCCCCTTTTCATTAATCTCCATATCAGGAGACACAGGCTGGGGAACCAGCCTCCCAGTGGTTTTCACAATGGCTTCTGTGGGGTTCAGAGAACTACAATTTTCCCTTGCCGCTTGGCTATGGGTAACTACACACACCATCCCCTGTTTGAGATTGTTGCCAAAGATGACATCCACTGCAATGGTTTTGGCTACAGCCACCTGTTGCACAGTTCCCCCTGTTTCTCCCCAGTCTAGAAGAACACTAGTGAGGGGCAATGTTTTCTCCTCACCAGTAAAGTCCTGTACAGTGATGTATTTATTGAGTATAAGCTGACCAGGCATGACTAGATCCCCTTTTACCAATGTCAGGGATGTCCCTGTGTCCCTTAACCCTTGCGTCTGTACACCATTCACCATGACTGGGTGCATGTGTTCCCTCATGTTCACAGGCATGCTTCCAGAGACACACAAACAACCCACTTCCGTCCTAGCACCACCTTGCGTATTGCTTGTTCATTTGGGACACTGTCTGGCAATATGCCCAGTTTCTTTATACAACCAACATTCATTTCTTTTCTCAGAAAAATCTTTTCTCTGAAACCTGAGATTAATTGTTTTTGGTGGAGGCAGTGAGGGTTTTAGCTGCCTTGAAGGCCCTCTTTTCCCTTTCTGTGCTGCCACACCTGCCCCATTCACTCTCAGAGCAGGTCTGCTCTTGGCATAGCAGTCTGAGAGTCCTGCAGCCTCTTGCACTGTTTTGGGATCTTGACCTCCAGCTAGGTTTTCAGCTCTGCTGGGCATGCCCAGAAAAATTGTTCTAACAGAATCACATTTTCAATTTTATCTACAGAGTTTGCTTCAATTCCTTCCCACCAATGTTTTAAAAACTGACGTTGTTTTCTGGCTAGCTCCTTGTAGCTCATGTCAGGGCTTCTCCTGAGCCTATGGAATTTAGCTCTGTATGATTCAGCAGTTAATTCAAATTTTTTTAACAGTGCAGCTTTAAGTTTGTAGTGATCATTACTGTCCTCATTGTCCATTTCACTCAATGCATCCCAGGCTTTCCCGGTAAGTAGCGGGGATAGCTGGAAGCTCCAGAACTCCCTAGGAATTTCAGCCTGAATACAAACTTTTTCAAAAGAATTTAAAAAGGTATCCATATCCTCCCCCTCTTTAAATCTGGCTATCAATTTGGAATTCAATTTGTAACCCAGTCCTCTAGGCCCAGCTAAACCCAAGCCACTTACCTGCTCTGGTGCTGGTGGTTGGAGTCATAGCTTCTCCAGTTCATGTTGTCTCTGGCGCTCGTGCTCCTCATGGTCCACCTCTCGCTGTTCACGGTCCACCTCTCACTGTTCTTGTTCCCTCTTCTCCTCTGCAGCCCACTGGTGCTCACACTCCTCATGCTTAGCCTCCCACTGTTCACGCTCCCTCTTCTCTTCTGTGGCTTGCTTCTCTCGCTCTGCCTCCCTCTGGAACTCCAGCTCCATTCTGCGCAACTCAATCTGCAGCCTGAGTACTTCTGGCTCCAGAATGCTGGTGACCTTTCCCTGCTGCTGTGTCCTTTCACTGGCAGTGGCCCTGCTGCCCTCCTCATTGGATCTGGACACTGCACTGGCCGCTAGACCTTCCACACTCAAGGTTCCGTCCCTTACAGTCACTCTCTGTGACTCGATGCTCTGGTTTCCACTACCATCAGGGCATCCACGAGTTCTGTTTGGTGGCTTTCACCTCGTATGGGACTCCTCTGTCCCTGCACAACTGCTTTAAGTAGTCTACAGTGTGCCCACTGTAGTTGGACGCCATCTTCTTCCCTAACTATGGCTACTCTAACTAGCACTTTAGAGAAAAAAAATAAAACAGGTAGGAACTTGACTGTAAGCCAAGTGAAATAGTTCTGTTTCCTTTTAAAAAATAAATAGCTGTGCTTTCTTGGCAAGTGAGCTGTACAGTATCAAGCTGACACACTGAACAATAAAAGCTTGTAATACCAAAATTATCTGCACCGCTGTCAACCAATCTGTCACAAACCTACTCAGCAGGTCAGGCCCTTTGCTTCCACAGTGCCAACCTCTGAGTGCAGTCTTGTGAACAGGTAACAGAAACAGGGTAACCCTCCTTCTGTTTTGTGGGTTCAAATCAATCTTTGGTCTCAAGTTTTGGAGGGATTCAAACTGTGAACCTCTTGATAGTGTACCCAATGTACAGGCTCAGATAATTCTGCTCTTCGGTGAAATATCAGATATCTTTCACCTATAGGCATCTAACCAGGTTTACAAAATGAACCCTTAAAAACTCTACAAAAGACCTCAGATAGACTGTTACCTTTTCCCAGTTTGGTATATCATTAAGCTTATGCACAGTGTCAACTTTAATCATATATGCTTACTTGTCAAAGAAAGAATTTCAAAGGCACACCAAGCAGTCTCTTTAAAATAGAGGTTTACATAAAATAGATAAAAATGTAAAATGTAAATACAGAACAATATATCAACGCTACAATCACTTAAAAGAACAAGGTTTAAAAGTGCAAATTCCTACCAGCAGACAATTAGACTTGTCTATCTAATGTATATCTTCTAACAGTGCTTGAAGTAGATGTTGTTGCTTCAGAGAGTCCAAACAGAATGTCTCTAAATGGAAATACAGAATACTGTTTAAAACTGTCTTTGCCAACCTCTTTCATGAGGTCACCTAGCTCCTCCCTGTCAGAATATAAAAATTATGCAAAATAGGATATCCTATCAAGAGGTATTAAATGCTGTGACTTCAGCAAAACTCATTTCCAAATGACTCATTTGATCTACGAGCAGTTTCCTCTCAAAGACATCAAAGGACGTTTTATGACTCCTTCTGCTAGATCTTACTGAGGTGTAATATGCTTTGTGATACTAGGTGCAATTAACTGACCTTCCTGAGGATGTCATAAAATTGATATTTTAGTTCCAATCTTCAAAGCAAACTGGGAAGTTAATCACCTCACAGAGATCTGCTGTTTAACATAAATCCTGTCCTTTGAAGTGATACCGGGGGGGGGTCATCCCATGAGCACAGGATTTCTCATGACAGATAATCACACTACTTTTTTTATATTACAAAAATCATAGAGTGATCAGAACCAGCTGTCCAAGTGTCACAAGCCCCACACACCATACCCATCCCCAGCAACTCAGGTCCCCATTCATTCACTTGGGTCCTCAAAATCTCCACTGGACCCAGGTGGCATTGTGGTGGTGTACCCCTGCAATTCAAGCACCATTTTATGGAGTGATCCACAAAACTCCTGAAAGAGAGGACAGAGAGGGCAGCCATGAGTGATGGGGCATGTCAGAAAAACCCTGTCAACAGCATCACAGTCAACAGCTGTAAATACCTTGGAGGGCTCTATTATGGCCCATAGCTCCCCACCTCATCCTCAAAACAGGCATCTCAGGTGCCTACCTGCCATGCAAAGAAGAGGAAGTTCAGTGGCACTTACCTCCACTGCTGCACCACCATGATAGATTTTGCACTGTCCAGCTGCTCCTGCTTTTCCAGGACAGTAACATCTGACTGCTCATGGAAGTCCTGCCAAGACATGAGGGGAGAGGAACAGGTTAGCAGCACAGCACAAAACATCTGTAACACATAAAAACACTAACAGTAGGTGCACCACCCAGGTCACAGCACACAGGGCACTCGTGGTGGACAGAAAATGAACACTGGTGCTGTAGAGCATGCAACATGCAACAGGTGTACACCCCACAGGTATAGCATATGGCTGGTACCTCTGGGGCATGCACATGACAGCAGCACACAGTAAGGTAATGGTAATACAGCATCCACATACCTCCCCAAGCTCTGTTACTGTTTATAAATGTCCCCCATCGGGGTTGTTGGTGTATTTAGTGGAGAACATCCTTCCTCAGCTTTCATGGGTATACCCCATGGTGCCCCACCTCTGCTGCCAAGGCACATGGAAGCATCTGTGCTCTAGCCGTCAGCATGTCAAGACATAGAATGGTAGGGTGGGCATCAACACCTACTGATGTGAGTGACCCTGAAGGCATGCCCGATCACAGACCATTTAAAGGAGACCTGTGGCTGTGGCAGGAGCTGCTCAACATTGTGACAGAGTGGTCTACAGTAATAATAATAATAATAATAAAACTTTATTTATTGAGCTTTCAGGTACCAAGGTGCTTTACAATCTAACAACAAATTCCATAAAAAATTACAATTAAAAATAGACCATTGAAAATCATAACAGTTCATAAAAGGCTTCTCCACAGAAAGGTCTTATGTTCCTGCTTAAAGCTCCCCATGGTCGTACATTCCTGAAGCTGATAGGGCAGATAATTCCAGAGGGTTGGGGCCGCAAACATAAAAGAGCGGGCCCCAGAAGATTTCAAAGTAACCCTCGGAACCTCCAGCAACCCCTCACCAGCCAAACGGAGCTGTCACCCAGGGTTGTAAGGAATCAGAAGCTCTTTCAAGTAGTAAGACCAAGTCCGTGTAGGGCTTTGTAGTTCAATAAACCTACCTTAAAGGTGCTCCACCACTGAATCAGCAGCCAGTGCAGATCACGCAACACAGGGTGATATGTGACCTTCTAGACACCCCTGCTTAATCAATTGAGCTGCAGCATTCACTAGCTGCAAGCAGATATCAACCCCAAGAAGGCCTAAGTAAAGGGAGTTGCAGTAGTCAAAGCAGGAGGTCAGAAGACATGGACCAACACAGGCAGATCGCAAGGTGGAATGAGGTGTTTGACCCTGGTGATGTTCCTAAGATGGTAAAGGCTGACTTAAAACTGCCGACACCTGATGACAAAGGGTCAGCCCATCGTCAAGCACCACTCCCAGGTCGCACACCCATTCTGAGGTAATGATCTGAATGCCCCCAGAAATAATCCAGAGGGCTGATCAGCCTTCAACCCTCTATCCTGTGGCCGGGTCCATAACCATAACCTCAGTCTTTCCTGCACTCAACTTTTAACCAGCTCAAATTCATCCAGTCTTGAATTTCGGCAAGGTAGTTATTGAATACTGGTCGGAAGCAAAAGATAGGTAAAGCTGGGTATTATCAGCATAGCAGTGAAACCTCAGCCCATACCATCTTACAATGTCTCGGAGGGGTATCATATACACTGCAAACAACATGGGGGACAGCACCCGAGCCTTGAGGATCCCCACAAGACAGAGAGAAAGGGTCAGAAGAAAAATCCCTGACACAACTCTCTGTGTTCTGCCAGAGAGGAAAGATGTAAACCATCCGAGCACTGTACTTGACAGGCCACAGGTGGACCTCAGGCACTCGAGCAGGGCCCCATGGTCTACAGTGTCAAAAGCTGAAGAGAGATCAAGAAGTACCAGAATGGAACGGTTTCTCTGATTCCTCACCATCAGGAGATTATTGAGCACCAGAACCAGAACAGTTTCAGTACTATGCTTCTTATGAAAACCCGACTGGAGAGGATCGTAGATATTGTGGATGGTCAACTGGTTCTCCAGCTGGACTGCCAATACTTTCTCAATAACCTTTCCTATAAAGGGAAGGTTCGAGATAGGTCTGTAGTTAGCAAAAATGTTTGGGTCCAATGAAGCTTTCTTCAGAGGGGGTGTCACCACCGCCTCCTTCAGGGAGCTTGGAAACTCACCCGATTTCAAGGAGTACCAGACAATTTGAGCCAGAAATGGACCAATGGTCTCATAGCAACCCAAAATCAGGAAGTTGGGCCTGGATCTAAACTACAGCATGTAGGGTGCATCCCTGGACAATCCGATAATAACCTCAAACTCTGACAGGTCAAAGGTACTCCAGGAAGTACGAGGTATCATGACCAAGCGCCAACCAACCGCGTTCCCCATATAAGGAGTCAAGCAGATCTCTGATCTGATGTCAGTCACCTTATTCACAAAAGGAATTGAGCAAGCTCATCATACTCTTTTGTCAAAAAGCTCGGCGGAGTTGCAGACAGGCTGGGCTACACAACCTGTCCACAGTTCAGAAGAGTTGGGCTGGTCAATTCTGAGCGACAGCGATCTCCTGGACAGGAACTTTGCCTTCTTATGGAGATCACTGATTGGTAGAATGGATAATGCTCTATCAAACTAAGGTGGTTGGCCTCCAGGACAGATTTCTGCCAGCGACGTTCTAACCTTCGTCCCATCTGCCATAACTCCCTCAAGGACCCATCAAACCAAGAGGCCCGAGGGCGGAGTGGGAGGGGACGAACACAGGCAGGAGCTATCAAGTCTAGGGCTGAGGAAATAGCCTGATTGTAGGCCAGAACCAACAACTCCGGACTCGAGCTGGCAACAGGAAACTCCGAGAGGTCAATCACTGCCAGGTCTTCAGGGCACACATCCCGTAAGGCGGTAACTGATCATCTCCACAGGGCAGACTTATGGAGTGGAGCACAAAGTTGAACCTCATGGTGTAGTGATCGGACCAACTGATCAGTTCCACCCCCAAATCAGAGGCCTCAATCCCCAAGAGGAAAACCAAATCCAGAGAGTGACCATGATTATGGGTAGCTGAAGAAACAATCTGTGTGAAGCCCAGGATGCCATCAGCTGAAGGAAGTGCTGACCAAAAGGTGAGAGTTCGTAGTTGACCCATGCATTGAAGTTGCCCAGAACCATCAGTCTGGGCGACTCCAATGCCATGTCGGCAGCAAAATCTGCCACTTCCTGCAGGAATCACTTTTCATCCCTGGGTGGATGGTAGACGAGAGCGATCCTGCAGCCCACACCAGCTACCACAGTACACTCAAAGGATTTGGCTTCCTGTACTGGTACACCAGTGAGGCCCAACTCGGTCTTGAAACAGACTGCTACCCCCCCCCCCACAGTCCAATCTCAGGTGGCGTATCACTGAGTACCTGACTGGAATTGCTGCCTCCAAATTGGGGCCAGCATTTTCATCCAGCCAGATCTCGGTGATGCAAGCCAGATCAGCTGTTCCAACAAAATCTGCAATAACAGCAGACTTGTTCTTAATAGATCTGGCATTGCATAACACCGCCCAGGTTGGATGGGGTTCATGAGCTGTCCCGGCTACTTGCCCATCAAAGGAGATAGTGCCCTTGGGTGTGGGGATTAGACATGGATTAACACGTTCCAGGCTCCATTTCACCCCAGGGCATCTTCTGGACCTAGCCAACCCTATGCGAGAGGACTGTTCCTTCGACCTCCAATGTCCGCACCCCCACCGCCCACCCCATCCTTCTCGCACAATACCAAGCACCCGACAGGGGTGAGGTACCAATTCCCGACAGTTAAAATCCCGACGGTTAATTTCCAGATTCCCCTTTCCTGAAAAATCATTTCCCGACGAGTACACAAACCCGACCTTTGAAAACCTAACATTTGCGGTGTCAGGCTTTGCAATCCCATGGTAATATGTGACAGACAAAGGTAACATTTCAGAATATCATGCCGAATATCATGCCACTTGTGAGCAAACACCATATCTCAGCACACGATATGAAACACTTACAGTCTATTGAAATAGTTTTTATGCACCTTGCTGGAAGAACACATATCATAAACGAAGTTGGAGGTAGTTAGTACCTAAATGCCACTCCACTAAGTTCATGAATGGAAGTTACAAAATGACAGCATCCCGCTGGGAGTAGACATTTAGCAAAAAGAATGCACTTAACAAAGATAAGGATCTGGTAAGACCTAACAAAGCTTTAGGAGCTTATGACATTTCAAGTTCTTTTGGAAGTAATATATACGTAGGACTTGAAAGGAAATTTCACTGGCAATAATTCTGTAGTCTGAGATGAACAAGTGTAGCTCCAGGCTGCTGCTGGCCACTACAGGGTAGAATGATTGCTATTTCATCTTTTTCTTTAAAATGACTTCAGGGTATGCTGTGTACATTCAACAGGAAAAGACTGTAGGTGGAAAAATGATAAGCCCAGGGAGTTAGAAAGGCAGCAGTGAAACTGATTAAAAGTAAAGTGGCAAATGTCTGTCTCCATCCTGTATACTAACGGCAATTTAAAGTAGGGAAAGTAATCTTGGGCGATAAAATGTCAGGAGCTTGACAGTCAGTAGAGCAACTGTCAGGAATTAGTAGGGATCCCCGAGCAGCTGGTAGATAGAAAAGGTGGGGGGAGAGAACAGACGGAAGGCACGGAGAGGGGGATGAATAACGTAAGACTGGGGGAGCTAACAGGCACATACCACAAGCTAATAACTACAACTAGAGCCAAACGCCTCAGCAAAGTCCTAATTTTCTTATAAATTACTACCCTAAATTACAATATACCCAATAGGACTTCTAACAAAAAATCCCACCCAAGTCGCACCCCTCTCACTTACACAAATAATTCAAAAATCATAACCCTACAACACATCAAATAAAAACATCAAACACAAATAACAAAACTTTCCCCACTCCAAAATCCTCTCATGGCTCAGAGGAGGAAAAGATTATACTAAACAGACATAAACATTGCATCAATAAAAAATAAAAATAAAAAATAATGGAGTCATAAAGTTATATGAAAGGGACAGATAGTCCAAGTCCCGGTGGTTTTCACTACCAGCAGGACTATTGGAGAATGCTCAGGAGCTCGCACTCCTGAGCAAAAAATGAAGGCAATCCTTCATCCAGTGATAAAAGTAAATAATCCTCAGGCCACTGATGCTCTCACTATCAGGGCCTAGGGATATACTCTTTTGGCACTCTCACTGCCACCAGTAATAAAATGAAAATTAAATCGCATCCAAAACAAGAAGAGAATGAATATGTTGAATGTAAAGAAAAAACAGAATACTTTAATCCATCACTGTCCCTCACAGAGTGAGGGGTAGAAGAATCCAGGATAAATCTATTGTCTCTCCAACAATCCAGAAAATAATTTGTAGCTGTTCCATCACAATCTGAAAAACATGTCAGAAAGACAGTGCATACAATCCCAGGACAGATTTGTAAGCTAAAGAGTGAGGGACCATAGGCAAAGGCCAGGGGTGTGCATATAGTCAAACAAAGAGGGTGTCCCCCACCCACAACCAACCTAACCAGGCCCTGCACACACCACCCAAGACCCAGCTACAGGCACCCAAGGCTAGACCGCCAGGCTCAACCCCAGGGCGACTTAGAGCGCCAAAGAAATGTCTCCAGCCCCCAGAGCCAAATGAGGCAGTTCCCACTCAGTCCCAGGCAGCGTGATCAGGAATCACCCCAGGTGCAGGAGGATAAGGGCCTCCCTCACCCAGCACAACATACTGGCCTTATTACCCAAAACTCAAAGCAGTCAAACAAGTTTAATTACCCAGTGATGGTACTGCAGCATCAAATCAGATAGAATCAAATCAAATCCAAAAAGAGAGGCAGGATAACAGTTTTAAAAAACAGGTCCCATCACTCACGGTACTCCACAATAACGTTTTTCCAGTCTTCAGTTGTGCGCTTCCTTCCTGCAAGTCCAGCACATCGGAAAACCCAGAGTTTTGGGAGAGGCACCGGGAGAGGAACCAAACCAAAGTATCAGGGAGGCACCAAACCAGGCAGCAGGGCGACAAAACCCCTTCACGTCCACAACTCATGCAGAAAATGTAGATACAAATGTGCGAGTCAGGGCCAGGTCAAAGCTAAAACTCAGGCGAAACTAACAAAGCACTAATAAAGTGACCGAGCAACAAACAATCAAAGGCGAGAAAAATTCAGTCCTATGAAAATAAAAACGCAACAAAATAAACAGTTAAAACGCAAAAACAAATAAAAACGATGAAACAGGGTAGGTTCATAGTGGCTGGCCCAGCTTGACCACCATCTTGCACAATGCATAAGTGTAGCTGTCCATGCAAATAGTATTGTGACTACACAGAGGTCCACAGGTTGTGCTCTGGTCTACTCATGAATGTCCTCCTGTGGGAGGTAAACAGGAGAAAGAAAGGGCTATAAGGAGATGCCCCAGACACTGTATATTCAGGCCTCATGTTACTGTGGCTCAGCTCCATGATACACAGTAAATGGAACGATTCTGATTGGGCTAAGATACAATCTCTGGCCTCTGTCACTTGCTCTAGGAACAGCTGGAACCCAAGACACACAGGTCACATGCCATGTCTGTAAAAAAGAAAGTGCTGTGTGCCCTGTGTCTGATGCCACAGGGACCTTCCAGAGGTTGCTGGGATGTCACTGGTGTCAGCAGGTCATTCATGTCAAGGATCCCTGCACTTGGTCATGGGACGCCTTACTGTATGACCACAGAAAGTGCCCACACCCACTGCAGATATCTGTGCCACTAAGGAGGCATTCCATGACATGGATGTCATGCCCAATGTATTGGGTGCTATAGATTTTCCCATGTTGCTATCATAGCACCTACCATGGATGAGGAGGTGTACAGAAATAGAGATTCCACAGCATCAGGTACCAGCTGGTTTGTGATGCGGAAGGACTCATTACAAATGTGTGTGCCAAGTACCCTGGGTCAGCCCATAAAGCCTACATATTTGATGGCTCCAGGCTGTGGCCACCTTGCAGTATGTGGTGGTGGTGCCAATGGGTGGCTTCTGGGTGAGTATGGACATCTAACATACATGTCACAGCTGTGCGTACTGCTTTGGGACACTAACATGTCCATTCAGTACCCACTGTCTAGGTGACAGTGGATATCACTCAACCATTACTGATGACGCCATTCCTGGTGCCAAATGGCAATGAGTAAGAGGCATACAAAGAGGTGCACAGGAGGACCTGTGCCATTGTTGAGAGGACCATCAGTATGCTGAAAATGCAGTTTTGTTGCCTGGATCACGCCCGTGGCATGATGACATTGGCCCCTGGAATGGTCCGCACAGTAATCACTGCATGTGCCATGCTGCATGACATGGCCGTGCACAAACAGCTGCCAATGCCAGAACAACAGGTTGCTGTTCCACAGGGTAATGAGGAGGAGGACAAGCCACAGCACCATTGTCCTAAGACCCTGGCATGCCCTAGTGTGTGGGTTGTTCAGAAGATAGTGTCTACATAATAGTGACACAGTGATGAGGCCTCTATGTCTGAAGTGCCCATAAGAAGAGTCCTCAGTGTCCCTTCCCGTGTATGATGCACATTACCATCTATGTCTGTGGGTGAGGGTTTTGGGGGTACAATGTTACAGGCTGTGTATGAGGAGGAACATGTGGCAGTGAACTATTTATGTTAGTGGGAATGGTGTGCCCCCTATCCCAACACACAGGTTTCAAAGGTGTGCCCCCACCCTGGGGGGAAGGCTCATAGGTGTACAGTGCAATCATTTGGGGGGGGATTGGGATGAGTTTTGGGGGCTGTGCAGAGCTGTGTTGTGGGCTATGTCAAGAGACTGTGCAGCTGTGTTTGTGTCACTATGCTGTGTGTTGTGCTTGTGAGTGGCCTTACAGTTCCTGGGCGACCATCCTCCCAGTCATGTGGAGGAGCGTATTCCAAGGTGACATGTCATTGATTTCTCCTTGCCCCCTGCATGGCCATCAGTAGCCAGATGGCCCTGGGCTGCTGTTGCTGTGCCCCTTAGTCCATCAGCATACAGGTGGTGTCAGACCCTGGGTTGCTGTGTCGGGCTCCACCTCCTGTGTCCCTGATGGGCTGGTGGGTGCTGGCTTGCCAGTGTCCTGCATTAGTATCTCTGTGCCTGGGGCAGATGGTGTCCACTAGTCTGTGATGGTCCCTATGTCATGGCAACAGGGTGCTTGTGGGTGATGGTGGGGTGGTGTCATGCTGCTGTGCCTTGGACCCTGTGTGACCTCCTGTGGGTAATTGGGATGCCACATCCTGGCTTCTCATGGCCCTGAGCTGCCCTCCCCAATTGCTCAAGACCCCAAGTCACAGGCAGGTATGGAGTTCTTCTGAGCGCGGAGGTGGTCGCTGAGGACTGCCCCACTCCTCAACTCCCACTTCAAAGCGCATTTCTCCTCCACCTGTGACTGCAGCTAAGTCTAAGCTTATGCCAAGTCTCTGATAGGAGTATCTCAAGTTCTGCATATGCTAGTTGGGCCTGCCACCCTCCATCTGAACTAGCTGATGTTGCCTTTGCTGTCTCTTGTCCTAATATGATACTGTGCCAGTGTTGTAATGAATTAACTGTTGGTTCGCTGTTTTACTACCTGTCTCTGTTACATCTCAGATTGTACATATTATACTTGTTTATATACACGTGTGTGTTTCTCCACTGCTCCTCCCCAGGCCGCACCTGGAATCAAGCAGTACTCTGCTCAGTATGCCTTCCTGGTAAAACTTTTAAATAAATAAATAAAAATAAATACCTGGCTGGCTTTGCTGGCTCGGATAAAAGATGTTCTGCAATCTGCTCTAAGATGTCCCCTATACTCTCATTGGCATGCTGCAAAACACACCAGCACTGTCAGGTCCTTCACGGCCTCTGTGTTTTCCCACTGTACCTGCAGGCAGCCACGTTCCAGCTGCCGCAATTCTTGGCAGAACATCTGCATGACGGACCAGTTGATCGTCCTCTGTGTTTGGTGGGTTGGGCATGCTGAGGGCCCATCCTCCCACTGTTGCCTGACCCATAAGGGGTGGGCCAGGGCCCCCCATGTTTATAGGCAGTGTGAGTGTGTGTGTGTGTGTGTGCGTGTGTGTGTGTGTGTGTGTGTGTGTGTGTGTGTGTGTGTGTGTGTGTGTGTGTGATAGCAGGGCATCCTGCATGGCCAGGAGTGTAGCACTGTGTCACCTGTTCCTCAGTGCCCTGTCTGACACCACTGGGTGGCTGGCTGTGTAGTAGTTGTGCGGGTGGTTCAGGGTGGGGAGCTATGTGTTGGCTCCTGGAGGTGTGTGTTCCAGGTCTGTGTAGCCTCCAGTGTCTCAGCACTGTCTCCATGTCTGTGTCCTAGGGTGCCCATCTCCACTGCATTGTCCAGTGTCCTCTGTGCTGAAACTGTGGGCGAGTACATGTTGTTGTAATTGCTAGTGCATCAGCAGGTGTTGGCATGTGTTCAGATGGGCACTATGCAGTCCACATACCTGTGCGATCTATGTCTGTGTTCCCTGCATGTCCGCCTCCACAGCAGTCACTGGCGCCACATGGGGGATGGCCACCATCTCCTGATCCGCAAGGTGCAAGACTCGGTTGTTGGTAGTGCCATTCTGTCATATACATCCTGCCATGTGTCCCTGCACTGTGCCATATCCCTAGCAATGTGTCAATGCCCTCCACCTCCACATGTAGGCTGACATCAGACAGGCTGGTGGACACCATCTTCTCGATGGGTGAGAGGGCAGGCACTTGTGTGGTCAACCCACTGCCTGTGTCTTCTTGTGCCCATTGTATGGCAGCCAGCTTTTGTTTCATGGCCAAGCAGACGTCACATCACTTGTGCTTTAGAGCTGCAAGTGTCGCCTCTAGTCCAGCCACATTGGCAGTGGCCTGCATGTCCAGTCATATGCGGAACTTGGTCCACGCCAGGGTTTTCAGGGACTCTGCCACATACAGCACACCACGGTGGTCAGGGATGTCTGCCACCATGGCTGCCACCTGGCCATCCATGAAGTTGCTGGACTGTGACCAGGTGCTTCCATGCAACAGGGGCCCTCCATGCCCCTCAGCATCTCCACAGCATGGGCGTACAACCACTTGTAGTGGTCTGTGTGCCACCACTGCAGCAACTCCATCTCCTACTCCTGTTGTTGTGCATTCCTCCATTGATTGTGGTTTTCACTTTCTGAGTCCACACAGGTGGGCCTTTGTATACGCATATATGGTGGGGTCAAGGGGTGGGGATGTGTATGTTCAGGTCATTCTCTGCGCGTGGCACTGCACGCATTTGTTGGCCACACCACTGCCTTGGTTCCCACTGTGAATGTGTTTGTAAATGGCACATTTATATTTGGATGGCCAGTGCACCCAGCTGCACACCCATATTATGTCCGTATGTGTGCATTTTTCGAGCTTTTGTGCATAGGCCCCCACGTTTGTATCTGTACTGCTATGTACTGTAAAGCAGTCAAAATGTATGAGTACTGATGCATCTAGAGTAATCTCTGAATTTGTTTTATAAACTCATCCAATATTTATTGAGTGATTGACTGATTGATTGACTGACTGATAAACTGGTAACCAGGAGAGGTACACTAAGCCAAGGCTCATTTCTGAGTGTGACCCTAAGTGGGAGGAGTACAGGGTAGGAGAGAATATACAGTGACAACATAGTTTTAAACAGCAGTGACAAGACCTCCATGCATTTGATGAATTTCAATTAAACAAGGTACAAAATGCTGGCCCAGTGGTGTGTAGGGCTGAGGCACTGTGTGCCTCATCTCCTGCCATGCCAATGATCAGGGTTCAGAAATGGACATGGGTCACTCAGGGGCTAGAAGCAGAGGGAGGATTGAGCATCTATAGGACTGCTTTCCTCCCTTGGGGAGGGGGGTTGCTGTCACTTGCTGCTTTACTACCACACTTAAGGAGAAGGGATCCCACATCAGGGTGCCAGTGGCATCTTCGGGGAGGTGGAACTCACACATTTCACCCACTGCACATCCTGTGGGCCCAGGGAGAAAATCAGTAGAAACAACTCCAGCTACAGGTTGAGGACTAACCCCTCATTGGACCAGCATGGGCAACCAGGCACCCCCACCTTCCCATGGCAGAGGATGACAGTGGGAAGCTAAATCCTGGAGAGGCCAGGTGATGGAGCTGGGGGGGGGGCGGTCAGAGGTGGGCAGCCAGGGCAGCTTGGGAGAACAAACACATATATGGAAAAAAAAGGTACAAAATGACACCAGGCCGGTGACTTGGCAGGCAGAAATGGCTGCCATGCTGAGTAGCTATCTGGATCAGCTCTGAGAAAGATGATTTTAAAAAGTTCATTGTAGTGCTAAATTGGACCTTTCCTCTGCGTACAAAACTGTTTTGTAGTGCAGGGGTAGTTATAGTGTTGCTTTTTAGCTCAGATAGGGATTCAAGCAGTGAGTGTAGGCGAGACAGTTTAGGTTTTTATTTTATAGTTCATCCAAATAGTAGGCAGCACCTTATGAGTTGGCATCTCATATGTTTGCAGGACACTGGCACTGATTTTTCCACACTGTTTCTCTGAGCACCACTTTAACTGCTCAGTGTTAGTTCAGTGTAAGCTTGCTTTGTGAGCTACGTTTGGTGCATCCGATCGCATTCTGTGGTCTTGCAGGCTGCCTGACACAATTGTGTCGAGTAGACACTTTTAAACTGTGGATTCTTGTAGACTTTCTCCTCATTGCCACACATTGTTTTGGGGCAGTGGGTGTTTCAGTGTCATTTTGGGGGCAGTGGGTGTTTCAGTGTCATTGTTTTGGGGCAGTGGGTGTTCAATGTTATTATTTTGGGGCAGTGGGTGTTTCAGTGTCATTGTTTTGGGGCAGTGGGTGTTTCAGTGTTATTATTTTGGGGCAGTGGGTGTTTCAGTGTCAATCCTGGCACTGACCTAAGAGTCAGTAAAGTAGTTGTGTGGATTAACTGCTGCAGCCGAGGGTCAACAAGAAGGAGATGGATACTGTTGCTCTATTCTCTACTGCTGATTCTGCCACCAGGATTTGGTAGGGTGAATTATAGGTACACTTTTCAGTACTCTTGCAAGTTAATTAATATAAGTTTGCTCCTATCTTGCCTTGTGTTACACAGTGAGAAAGCAACTTCAGGATCGAGAGTTAATTTTATCTAGAGGACTGGCTGGTTGTGTGGGAGACGTAGTTGCTTCTTCAAGGCCTGAAAGCATTAAGTGCCCTTTTCCTCCTTGCTGATATACTGAGTGAACAACAGAGTGGAGTTCGTGGTAGAAGACCAGTCCTGATGTACAAGTCTCCAGGAGTTCATTATTCTGCTTCTTAAATGGAGCCTTTCAGACTGGACTCATTCTATTTTATTGTACCCAGACAGTATCCTCTCAGTGGCAATGAGTGACCATTTTATATTCATTAATACAACAAACTTGGACATTTATTGTTTCAGTTGCAAACTATTCATATTCTTATTTAATTGCACCCCTTGCTTTTATGGATTGATAATCTGTTTTGAGATTGTATTTTGCTGGAGTGAATATGGTTGTCTGAGTGGTATTAATTGGTTGTATAACTGTATGATTATTGGTGTGATTGTGGGTTATGGTGGGGCTGATTTTGGGGTTTTGATTGGTAGTTTGGAAGTTTTGGTTTATTTTGTTAGTTGCTTAATTTCAATCAGTTGTAGTTGCTGGGATGGCATTATGTGTATGGGAGAGGCTATGATGGGGCTCAGCTACACTTCAGACCAGCTGTGACTTCTTCTGTTCAGAGAGTCCCCAATAGTCTTACTGTCAGCAATTATAAACCTTTGCATTGGGTGAGGATCCTCCAAGGGCAGAGCAAGGGTCATGGTGGAGTTTCCCAATGGGCTGATGGGGGTTGGATAGGGCTAGTGAGGATAAGGGAGAAGGTGAAACAATAACAGGAGTCCCTCCTGTCTTGTTCCCATCCCAAGGCTATGCCCAATGCTACTAGGTGACAGTTTAACAGGCCAGCCAACTCTGCTCCTCCCTTCAGGATGTTATTGGTAATGTAAGACCAATGTGGAATATGGCATCAGTGATGGACAGTTTCATCGCTGATCCCTCTGCTGATTTTGTTTGTATCAAGGAGACCTGGCTGGGGATGACTCTGGCCCTGTGCTGGAGTCATCAATCCTGATGGGTATTCCACAGTACATTACCTAAAGCAGGATCTGGGGGTGGTCATCTGTTTTAGATCCACTTTGGGACTCATGGCATACCCCATGGAACTACCAGGTCTTTTGAGAGTGTGTCTGTTAGGGATGGGCAGATGTATACTGTAGGATCATCCTCAAATATCATCCTCCATGGTGTGAGGAGACTTCCTTTAGGAGCTGGCAGATTTTGTGGTTGACCAGGTGATGGAAGCCTCCGACTTGAGAGAGTCCACACTTGGGTTGGCAATGAAACTTTACCTTTTGGCCAACACCTCTCCAGTTGTAGAACACAGTCATGTACACACACTCACATAAGGTCCATAGTTGGAAAGTAAATAGTCAGCACATAGGGAACTGCTTTAGTGCTGAAACTTTATCCTTCTTCAGCAAAACAGGTGCACATCAAACAGGCAGGCTACCAACCCACCAACGGTCCCCAGTGTTTCACGCTTACGCACTTTGTCAAGAGGATACTGAGCAAGCACCTATACAACCCTTAAACAGTGAATCCTGAAAAGGCTAGTACAATTCATTCATACATGCAAAGTGTATCAGTGCTCAATAAATTGAAAACATGAACAAAATTGTCCTCAGGACTACTATATTAATAGCAAGATGGGGACATTTGGATACTAAGCACAAAAGAGCAATGTTGGAAGTTTAGAACAAGAACAATAATATCCCCAGGACTCAATGACAATATTGAATTATCTCCTATTTGTGAAATGCATCGTGCAATGTATATGGTAGCTTATTTGAAAGTTAAAGTTATTGTGACTTTTGTATCCCAGAAATAGGAATTGGTCTGGTCAGAAACCGAGTTTTAAACACTATATATTATTCGGAAAACAAATTATGTATTTTGCAAAAATACTCACTTTAATATTAAAAGATTATTGAGTTATTATGCGCACTGTTTTGACTACCATTAGTATTAACATAGTAGTCCTAAGGACAATTTTGTATATTGTTCATGTTTTACTATCTCAAAATAAAACAACAACCAGGAAATAAATTGCCTAAACTGAGAGCAGCTGGATTTTGCAGTTTGTCAGGAGTGTAACGATATACATTTCTCACAAATCGTACTTGATTTCACTCAGCTATGGTCCAAGGAAATAAACGGGTCCCAGTGGTGGTAGAGCCTGGCCTAAACATCAGTGCCAGAGGGGTAGTAAGGGCCGAACTCCATGGTGGTGGAAGTTGACCAGGCCCAACCTTTGAATTCAGCCCTCTACTGGCGATCAAGGTATTGACAAGAAGATGGTGCATTTACTACTCAAATGAAGCAGCTTGATACAACAGTGGAGCTGTTAGCAGAGGACACGAAGGGAGCCATAAGAAAGGCTGACAAAGCTATGTTGGTCTCCAATAGGCTAGTAAAGGAGAACAGACTACTTTGTAGGTGGCTGGGAAATCTAGAAAACACAGTCCGAGCTAACCAGCTTAGAGTGCTGGGACTGCCTGAGGGGACTGAGGGGGAATCCCCCAGAGAATATATCCTAGGCTAGCTTAAAGATAGTTTACATCTGACAGAAGACTTTGAGGTATTAAAGACTTTCAAAGTAACACCACATGACAAGAGAGGCCTGACTGCAAATGGCGCATTTCTTCCACAAATGTTCATGGTAGGGTTGCGATTGTCTCTGGAAAGGGACATGGTGCTTCAAGCAGCAAAAACTTTGAGCCCTTTGGAGTGGGAGAATCAAACAATCCATATATTTCCGGACCTTAGTTACGCAACTCGGATGCGCCAAAAAAGCTATGATGGTGTCTGGTCTCATCTCTGTGAGTTGGGCATCCATCATGTTCTATTGATGCCTGCAAGTCTCTAAATAATCCACAGTGGGAAGATTTACCAGTTTTCGGAGGCTATGGATGCAGAGAAACTGCTTGAGACGATCGAACGGCAGTTTAACACATGATGGGAAGAATCGGAGGGTGAGGAGCCTTCCTGAAGAGCTTTTCTATTATGAATTGGAGGTAAGGAGGGAGCTGCAGGAGTGTTAAGGATATTGGTTTAATGACACCCCACTGCCCGAGCAATGCAGACTGCTAACTGGTAGTCATTTTGTTGATGCTGGATTTTTCAAAATCGAAATTTCAAGCAGTTGGGCTTATGAGCACTAAAATAGTGGTGGAACTCAGATGCCGCTTTACAGAGCAGCTCCGCCTCAGTCATAAGTCTTCCAAGCAGATTTGACACCTCCATGGTAATAAACAACATTATAACAGGCCTATGGTTGTTTCCTTTTTCTCAAGTTATAAAATCTTATATAGCGATACACAATGTTTACAATGTTCATGTTTTTGTTAAAAATGATGATGCACACATAAGGTTTGTATGTTGTATATACAACTGCTTTTATGACTGGAAAGTTTGACAATTTGTTCAGGAATTCAGCTGCAGAGAAATGTATGTAGAGGTTTGAAATGTATGGTAATTACATTATAAAAAGCAAGGGACTGTACATCCTTTAATAGGATGAAAGATGTGGTCACTCTCTATTAGTTTTCTCCACTCATGGCTGCAATAGCTTTAAACTAAAACTATTTTAAGAATACATTTTATAATACTTGATTGTTGAATACTAAATTGTTCTTAAATGTTTTGATAACCCCCAGGTCAGGTAACAAAGTTTGGGGGCATAGACTATCCTTTACTGTAAAAATGCTGTAATTCCAGTGTTAACTATATTAAGATGCATGTTTACTCGAAGGAGTTATTGCATGTAATTACTTACATTAAATTCTATAAAATGTAAGTTTAAAAAAATTAATAATAAAACACCTGTTCCACCAGCAGTGGTTATTCCAGCCCTCAGATATCCCCTGGGGCACCAAAGACCACCACAAAGACTTGACCTTTAAAGTCATGTACTGAACCTGTACCTCTGTGTAAATGAGCTCTTACTTGTGCTGTTACTTAGTTAGTGACAAGTTCTACCCAAGGGGCAGAATAATCCACTGAACTTGTTTCTGGGTACCGAACAGTCTACTTCAGCCCTGATGTTAGGAAATGTTACTGTTGAAGTATTTTAGACAAGTTTCTGTCTGGGGGTGTAGTATTTACATGGATATATATGGCAGTGGAAGTGGATTAGAGCTGTAGTTTATGCTTATGGGTATTGTAGTCCATTATATGGACTGTCATGCACAGTAAGCTTTTGTTTGTGTATGTCCAGTGATGCAAGACCACTATCTCTGAGTAGAATAAAGATGGCCACTGAACTGACACACCATGTATGAGTCTCTTTCTGCACTGGCTCAGTATATTACACCATGGGCGAGGTTGGACACAGGACTAATCAGGTAGCTGGAGGCAGGGGCAAGATTTTTTTAATGCTGTAACAGACCAGGTCAGGTACCGGACCTATCAGATTGTTTGGGGAGGGTCTAAGTCCAACAACAGAGAGACCTGCACTCAAATAGGCAGTGAACAATGCAGCAAAAAAATAGTCCAGACTAGGAGAAATGATTTCTAAGTATGTTCAACAGAGGTAAAATGCTAAAGTGCATGGAAAACAAACATAATACTACAAGGGCACGAGACAGAAAAAATGACTGCCCAGGACAGGTGCACTGGCACTTTACTCAGTAGACTTTTATCTTCTTGGAAATCATCTTCCATAGCCTGTGCTATATATTTTCTGCTGCATTTTTCACAGCCTATTTAACTGCAGATCTCTCTGTTGTTGGACTTGGTCTCTCTGAGAGCTAGCTGCCCTACGAACTGCATTAGGATCCTGCACTGGTGAGCAGATTCTAGATTTTTTTTTTGTTGGGGGGGGGTTATTTTTTTATTTATTCCCTGATGGGCCTGGTTGGGTACCAGATATGGCAGGTTGTTGGGGGGAGCAGGAATTTGTTTTTAACTTTACTGGCAGGCTGGGTTGCATACTAAACCTGTCAGGTAGCTTGGAAGAGAGTGTCATCTTTTTTTAATTCCCTGATGGGTTGAATTGGGTATTGAATCAGTTAGGTAGTTAGAAAGGGGAGAGGGCCAGATGTTTTTTTTGTATTCCAGTAGGTCAAGTTGAGCACTGGTTCTGTCAGGTTGTTGGGGAAGGGGACAGATTTGTTTTATTCCCTGATCGGTTAATTTGTACACTGGACTCATCAGTTTGTTGGAAGAGTGGGATTCTTTTTTTTTTTTTTTGCAGGGATGCTCACCCATCAGGTAATTGGGATAGGAGCCAGATTTTATTTTATTGCCTGTCTGGCAAGACTGGGCACAAGAAATTCTATTCTATTCTACATTCCCTGCATAACCAGTATGGAAATCCTGTGCCTTGTAAAACATTTGGGATACAGTGTGCATGAAAATCATGTTGGATAAGCGTTGTTTTGTGAAGGACCTCACCCTGGTCCTCTCTTGCTCCAGTAACTGATCCCCACCCTCTTTCTTTTCTTGGTCCTGGCCAAGCTACTCAAATTGACTGGAAACATAGCAGTTTTGCATTATACAAAGATGCTGAGAGAGATACTTCCTAGTTCCTACAAGCATCAAATGGTGCCACAACAATGCTATTCTTTGTCCTTTTGCACTGAAATTATTTAGTAGAATGAAAACTCTCAGTTTTATTCAGGCAATTTCATTTTTAAGTAAAAATAAAGGTAGCTTTCTATTCATGATGCACTGACAGATAATTAATTGTGCTTCCTCTCTTAGTTGGTTCATTGTTATTCAAGTCATCACAGTGACCGGGTAGGCTATATGACACAAAGGCACTTTTACACACAAGGAATACAACAGAATGCCCATTACCTGTGTGTCACCATTGTGCACTGTTCCGTTTGTGGTTCACTTTACACAGAAGGTATTTACCCAACCCCCATCTCCGTTTTCAATATTTTGTGTTTCGTCTCTCCACGGATGTGGTGCTCTATAGCTGTTTTGTACTGCTGCCGGAATGGCTGTTTTACACAGCCAGATGAAACAGAACACAAACACATCGGGACGAACCGAGGAAGGAAGAGATTGCGGTTCGGTTGAACGTTCACCAGTGTAATGGAACAGATGCATTTTACACAGAGGGGATGTAACAGTATACTGTTTCCATAAAAGTCATTCCGTTACAGAAACCTGTGTGTAAAAGTGTCTAAAGACTCAAGAACTTCTTCAGTGATATCGCCTAAGTCAGCTGTATAGTCATAAGACATGTGCTACTTGTTTAACAGGTTCTCATGCACTGTCCTTCTTGCAGCCAGCAGAAAGTTAGCCCAGCATTGCAGATAACTGTGATGAGCAAGAACAAGGCGCAACTCACTCATTGACAGCCATAAAAGGGATATCCCAATCCAGCAATGCATTTCAATGGGACATCTGCAAAACACTTCCTGACTTCGATCCCAACAGGAACTGGTCTACTATGCAGTCCGCCCTGAAAACACAGCTTGCTGCTGCAAGATAAGACCCATCAATTTGAGCAGTGTGTCTGTCACAGCTCTCAGCTCAGTCCTAGTGTTAGACAAGCATTTGTCAATGCCGACTGTTAATTGCGTTGGTCTGTTGAGCTCACTCACTGCCCCTCTGTCACTCGCTCAGTCTGTTTCTCCCGGTGCTGCAGGCTGCTCTTTTGAACTGGGCTCCTGCCTGCATTGGCAGCTTTTTCTGCCCACAAAGAAATCTGCAGCTGTCCCGACAGAGCTCCATTGAGGTGGCTCACTCCCCCTCTCTCTCACTCGCTCATTCTGTTACTCCTGGTGCTGCAGGCTGCCCTTTTGTACTGGGCTCCTGCCTCTGTTGGTGGCTTTTTCTGCCCACAAAGAAATCTGCAGCAGTCCCGACACAGGTCTGTTGAGCCTGCTCACTCCCCCTCTCTCACTCACTCGTTCCATTTCTGCCGGCGCTGCAGGCTGGCCTTTTGTAGTGGGTTCCTGCCTGTGTCGCCGCCTTTTTCTACCAACAAAGAAATCTACAGCAGTCATGATGAGCTCCATGGCACTGCTCACTCCCCTGTCTCCACTCACTCATAGTGTTTGTCCTGGAGCTGCAGGCTGCCCCTTTTATACTGGCTCCTGCCTGCATTGGCACCTTTTCTGCCCACAAAAATCCGCAGGCTGTCCCGACAGCTCCGTTGAGTCGCTCACCCCCTCGTCTCACTCACTCATTCTGTTTCTCCTGGTGCTGCAGGCTACCCTTTTGTACTGGGCTCCTGCCTCTGTTGGTGCCTTTTTCTGGCCACAAAGAAATCTGCAGCAGTCCTGACAAAGTTCCGTTGAGCTCGCTCACTCCCCTTCTCTCACTCGCTCATTCCATTTTCTGCTGGCGCTGCAGGCTGCCCTTTCTGGGCTCCTGTCTGCTTGTTTCTTCTGCCCACAAAGAAATTTGCAGCAGTTACAATAGAGCTCCATTGAGCTCACTCCCTCCCCCTCTGCCTCACTCACTCACTCTGGTTTTCTTGCCACTGCAAGCTGCCTTTTTGTACTGAGGCCCTGTGTGCATTCCTGCCCTTTTCTGCCCACAAACAAATCTGCAGCAGTCCCAACAGAGCTCCGTTGAGCTCACTCACTCTCCCTCTCTGACTCACTCATTCTGTGTCTCCCACCACTGCAGGCTGCCCTTTTGTACAGGGCTTCTGCCTACATTGGCAGCCTTTTCTGGCCACAAAGAAATCTGAAGCAGTCCCAACACAGCTCCATTGAGTCGCTCACTCCCCTCTCAGTCACTCATTCTGTTTCTGCCAGCACTGCAAGCTGGCCTTTTGTACTGGGCTCCTGCCTCGTTGGTGTCTTTTTCTGCCCACAAAGAAATCTGCAACAGTCACACTAGAGCTCCGTTGAGCTTGCTCACTACCGCTCTGTCACTTGCTCATTCTGTTTCTCTTGGCGCTGTAGGCTGCACTTTTATCTGGGGCTCCTGTTTGCGTTGGCATCTTTGTCTGACCACAAAGAAATCCATAGCTGTCCCAACAGGCTCCATTGAGTTCACTCAGTCTCTCTCTCTCTCTCATGCGCTCATTTTGTTTGTCCTGGTGCTGCAAGCTTCCGTTTTTGCGGGGCTTCTGCCTGCATTGATACCTTTTCTGCCCACAAAGAAATCACGCAGGTCCTGACAGTGCTCCAGTGAGTTCGCTCACTCCCCTCCCTCCCTCCTCACTTTCTCATTCTGTTTCCCCAGTGCTGTAGGCTGCCCTTTTGTACTGGGCTCTTGTGTTGGGGCCTTTTTCTGCCCATAAACAAATCTGCAGCAGTCCTGACAGAGCTCAGTTGAGCTCAGTCACCCCACTCACTCGATCTTAATCTGTCCCAAAGACTGATTTCCCACAGCGACCGTGCTATTCTCTGGCAGGAGTGCAAAAACATATTTTAGCCAGGATGTGAAAAATGACAGTTGTACTGTTCATAAGGAGGTGTGAAAAAATGCCACTGTTGAAAATGTGGTGTGAAAATATTACAAATTTGCAAAGTTACAAGGGTGCGTGGAAACAGTTCAATGCATGCTTGTAACTCAGTCATGTTATGGAGTTTCGTCACCAAATTTTTAACATAGGGATTTTAGGACCTCTGCTCATGAACAGTGCCACTGTCATTTTCTTAATCTGTCCCAAACACTGATTTCCCACAGCAACCGTGTTATTCTGCACCGGAACCGTGAAAACACATTTTGGTCAGGATGTGAAAAATGACAGCTGTACTGCCCATAAGGAGGTGTGAACAAATGCCACTGTTGAAAATCTGGCATGACAATATTACAAATCTGTGAAGTTACAAGGGTGTGTGGAAAGTGTGCAATGCACACTTGTAACACAGTCATTTGATGGGCTATCATCACCAAATTTTCAACATAGGCATTTTAGAACCTCTGCTCATGAACAGTACCACTGTTATTTCCTTTTTTTCTTTTTTTTTTAATATTTATTTTTTTCCCAGGAGAGACCTCCGTCCTGTTTATCTGCCTGGTCATGGCCCCGAGCCCCAACCAACTGCCCATTGCCGCAACTCCTGGTTACCCCGGCTTATGTGCCAGAGGGTGGGGCTGTGGCACTAGTTCCCCTAATTCCGGTGCCACAGGATTGAGTGACTTGTTGGGAGTGCGGCGGCAGTGGCTGATTAAAGCCCGGGGAGGGCTTCATGGCACGAGCTCCTCTCCTCCATTTTCTTGTTTTTTTTCCTCCGTGAGGTGGGGACATGCAGTGACATCCAGCGTCTGCCTCACCTCCATTAGCTGAGAGTGCTGGTAGCTGTGGGACCCCTGGCCTCCGCTGGGGGTCCATCACACGCTGTACACTTCCCCACCCTCCCCCTGGAGAAGGAGACCTGTCCATGGGATGCTCTATACTTCTCCCCCTGGCTGGCCCTCAGGTGACCCGGGTCTATTCCCAAACCCGGGTCACCAGCATCGCAAGCAGAATTCCAACCACTGCACCGGCAGGCCGTCATCACTGTCATTTTCTTAATCTGTCCCGACCAGTGATTTCCCACAGTGACTGCCCTATTCTGTACCGGAAGTGTGAAAACACTTTTCAGCCAGGATGGGGAAAATGGCAGCTGTACTGATCATAAGTAGGTCTGGGAAAATGGCAATGTTGAAAATCTGGAGTGAAAATATGCAAATTCTTGAAGTTACGAGCGTGCGTGCAAACTGCGCAATGCACGCTCGTAATACCATCATTTTATGGAGTATCATCACCAGATGTTCAATATAGGCATTTTAGGACCTCTACTCATGAACAGTGTCACTGTCATTTTCTTAATCTGTACTGAACACTAATTTCCCACAGCAACCGCGCTATTCTGAGCCAAAACTGCAAAAAACATTTCGGTGAGGATGTAAACAATGACAGCTGTACTGTTCACAAGAAGGTGTGAAAAAATGGCAATGCTGAAAATCTGGCATGAAAATATTGCAAATTTCGAAATTCTACGAGCATGTACATAAGCAAATCATAATGCCTTTCAGTAAAATAGTCATTTTGGATTTTCCCGCAAATTTGCAACATAGGCTTTTGAGAGCCCATCTCAGAACACTGGCACTGTCATTTCATTAATCGGCTCCAAAAGGTGATTATGCACAGTGACTGCGAAACCACCTTTTGGGGCCGATGACGCCATAACAGTTCCAGAATTCATGAGGAGGGTCCCAAAAACCCATGTTGAAAATTTGGTGCCAAAATTAAAAATGCATAAGATATGCATTAAAGCTGGAAAAAAAATTATTCCATTATGCAGCTTGCAGCATTTACTCAGTTCGCGATCGGCTTTGAAGAGTGCAGATGTGTTCCCAGTCCACTGATGATCATCACACCGAGCTCAAGGGTAAAGGCAGGGTGCGCAGTGGGTGGGTGCGGGTTGTGGGGGGGCAGGAGACCGCCGAGGACAGTTTCCTTTTACAGGTTAAAAAACAAAAGACACAGCAGGACTGTTTTTATTTTACATGGGAATGTGGCACACTGGGTGGGCTCCCAGTGTGCCACCAGGTTTTACTTTGGGGGCAGCTGTAGCCAACAGAGTTAGGCACCCCGTCGGCACACAACAAAAGGGGTGGGGTATTACATTATGCCAGCGAGGGATTGGCACCCGTTGGCAGACAATAAAAGTGGGGGAGGGTGGGGTTACATGCTGCCAATGGGGTGGGCTCCCGTCCAGCAAAATAAACACTGGGGCACTGAAGCCGTTGGTGATTGAGGCCTCCATAAGCAAATAAACATGGGAGGGGGGGTTAATATTGTTTGTGAACATGGCAGCAAGCCACCACCATGTTCACAAACTATATCAGGGCTTCTAGATCCCGCCCTGCAATGACGGGTCTCTCTCTCATTGCAGCGAATGGCTGACGCTGCAATGACGAGGCAGCCCCTGATTGCAGCAGCTGATGTTTTACAAGTTGGTGGCACGCTGGCTGAACTAGTGTCAGCAGCAGCATGCCACGACATTTGGGGATGCTGCACAAGCCTTTAAAGGCTGTGGGGGCATTAGCCACAACACTGCCATGCCTCCACAACCTGCTTGTGGAGAAAGCTGCCACAGTATGTTTCTTGCGCATGTGCGCAATCAACATAAAAATGACCACATGTCATTTGTTCTCATACTGTATAATAAACCTTACTGTGAGTCTGTCTGTGATAGAACTGTATCTAGTACAACACCACGGTGCTGACTCCCAAATCTATTTTATTCCTGTAGTATATATACTAAGTATTAAAAACTGAGTTCTGTTTCTGTGTGGGGCTGCAAATAAAATAAAACAAACTTAATTCTTCATAAAAATAGTATTAGGATTGATGTCTCAGGCATAAGTGTTCTTCAGGAATTATCTATACAGAAAAGAAAGTATAACTCTAGTGTATAATATTTACTGTAGTTCCTGAGAAAATCCTAACAGGAGAGTTCACAGTCCTCATTACTATTCACAGTTTCATCCTTAATCAAGCACTGTACACAAATTATTTTAGGTTGTCTTGGTTGTCCCACTGACTGAGCTGATAGGCGGGGGTTGATAGAAAGCATCAGACAAGCAGATGACTTAGGCCTCTAACAAATGAAAGGAAAGCACAGGAGATATGGTTTTATTATAGTGTTCAAGAGATAAAAATGATTAGAGAGTTTGAAAAAAGAAACTCTCATTTCATCCATAGGCCAAACAGAGTGCAGAAAAATGCAGTTCAGCCTTCCGCACATGGCTTGGTCATTGCAACTTAATAATTACCTAAATGGGAGCATCATCTGCAGAGGTTGAACGAAGCGTTATTTCAGCTGAATGTTCATTCATTCAGGGCATTTTGAACAAGAAGAACAGCTGCCTGTATCATCCCAAAGTCTGAGAGTCAGGAGGTTCTAAATGTGGACTAGTACTGCTCACTTTGAAATCCAAACTTATTTTATTGGTGCACTGAAAATAGACTTGAACCCAAGTCTCCAGCAAAACAGTTGTGTAAAAGTCTGTTAAACGTTGTGTCTCATCATTGGAAATCATTTCTATGTGTGTCCTTGAATTCTCTGACAGTGCAATAAGTTTTCAGAAAACTCTTTTTACATTTTCATTCTTAGCCTTAGGCACTTTTGGGTTAAGTCTGATAGTTTGTTTTTTTTTCAGTTACAGTACATATGTTTTAAAAGCTAGGGCTAGTTAAATATCCAAACTGGTTGCCAAAAAACTGCTGTGGGAATGGAGAAGACGTATCCCTTCCCTAACAGTCCATCCCTGTATTTAAAACAAAAAACAGTGATAATCCTTAAAAGGCATGTGTATGTGTCTGTACTTCAACATGTTTGCTGAATTAAGTAATCCCTCTTTTATCTGTGCAGTACCTGCCATCTGCTCACACCAAGCACACTAATGAGATTCTGTGAACTAAAGCCGAAGGAAAGGATCTGGTCAGTGATGTCAATGATGTCAAAAGCCCTATTCATACTTTACGGAATGCAATTCAATGCCAGGCTATTTAAAGACACAGATTCTGCTTTTCCCAAAAACAGTTTTTGCCCATATCAGCAGCTCTATAAGAATATGCCTGTTAACTATCTTGCTATGCAGCGCACCCTCAATTGGCATTTCATGTTATTATTCAGGAAGGCTTTTCTAATTAATATAAAAGATTTTAACACCTAGTAGTAGTAAAATATGTTTATTGTGTATTGAACAGGAGTTACAGTACCATTGAGACTTTGCTCATTTAAAAATTAACTCCTGCTACAGTGTGCAATATAGGCCATATTGCAGAAATAAGGTTACGTATAAAATATTAATACTGTACAACACTGTCCAAATATATCAAAAGACATAACTAAATTATGGTCCACATTGGTTACATTGGAGTCAAACCAGGATACAACACAGTACCTTACAGTATTTCTGCAAAGTGCTACAGTATGCTACAGGGAATAATTAATTTCAAAAGCAATTAAGCATTTTTGCCATGCAGTATTTTGTGACGTCATTTACTGTGAGGTATTGTGCTGCATTCTCGCTGGACTTTACTGTACCTAGAGTCCTGAGACATTGTGCAATATAAGCAAGGACATATGAATATGGTTGCATACAAAAATATAAATATAAAAATGTACGAATACTGTACATGAAAAGACACTAATTATAGTCAGTTTTGGTTACTTACAGTAGCACCAGTATCAATTAATTGGGGCAACAATGTTTTGTACATTACACGAGTAGATGCA
This sequence comes from Neoceratodus forsteri, assembly GCA_016271365.2. NCBI lineage: Eukaryota > Metazoa > Chordata > Ceratodontiformes > Ceratodontidae > Neoceratodus > Neoceratodus forsteri. Next base: position 1,203,334,380 of record CM057453.1, on the reverse strand, counting down.
AAGAACCTTACCATCTCTGCCTGTCATGATCTTAGGGCCCCACACAGATGCAAAGGATTTCACTAAGGGGTTACAATATCAGTTAGTGACAGTATTCTTTTCTGGATCCTCCAAGCCACACTCTAGGCGGTTGTACCACTTTCCCATATATTTGCAAAGCCGTTTGTGAATGTTTGGGGAAGGAATGAGTTATCACCATGCTAGCAGGTGCCAGGCAATAAACAGGGCATGGCTACTCGCACGCAGAGTGCTGCACAGTTTTACATCATCACATACCCTTATAACCTATAAAGGTTTGAGGTAGGGGGTCTGCGACAGCACTAATTGGAGTTGCTGGGGGATGAAGACATTGTATGGGACTTAAGTTTTTGAGTGTTCTAATATTATAATTGTGCTATTGCACGGCAACCTGAGTGGCCTTACAAAAGGGCACACTTGAAATGTAATTAACATACACAGTCCTAGTGTAATTCTTTTCCACTGTAATTTATTTGTATTCTCACTCCCAGGACCACCAACTAGATTTTCTACATTAGTGTTTGGTGGAAAAGCATATAATATCAAACTTTTTAAGGAAGCATAAAACCTGTTGTTTACATTTTTATATAGTTTTAAATTGGGCATGTGTAATGCTCTATTTAATAAACCAGTATATTTTTTGTGTTTGTTTTAAAATACCTATTGTTTTCATTATGTATCATTTGTTTTATATCTATCTGTCTGTCTGTCTATCTATCTATCTATCTATATACCAGGGTATTTATCGTAAGCCTCCCAAATGGGACTTGCCTGATAAGGCTACGGTTCTCCACTCCACCACTGCATGCCCCACAAGTGGCCCTGGTGGAATCTGAGCCTTGGCTCCTTGTTTATGGCCTGGTTTGTTCATGGCTGCAGCCGCCAAGATCATTAGCTCCTTGACCCATATTCAGATGTGGGTCGGGGTCTAATTGCTGTGCCATGCCTCTGGGAGCCTGGAAAGGCTGCTCGACAGTTCATGTGCTAGTACAAGCAGACCATCCACATGTAAACAGACAAAATGGTGGAGGTACTATTCCTCACATGTGAGTCTGCGTTGTTTCATGTTTTGGTCATGTGGCCAGTATTAAGTAATATCCCCCGCTCCAGGGCAGGCAGCGGAGTTGAAGATCAGCCAAAATATGCTTCTAAGCAAGGAGGCAGTGTTTTCCTGCCCTAGTAGGGGCCATAATATTAAAATATAAGGGTAGACTGGTTGGGAAAGTAGTATAAACAATCATGGCAACCCCCAGGGGACTCTGCATCTGCTGGGAAACATGTTGAAGGTCACAGATTTGCCTGGGAGAATCACAGCCAATCGGATTTGGACTTGAACCACATTATAAAAAGGACTGCAAGCCCATCAAAAGGAAGCTCCACCAGGGATTTCAGAGGTTGAGAGTGCAAGAGAGACTTCTGTGGGCTATCTGGCTCAATACCTGCCCTCAGACTCTGATGGCCAGTTCAGGTTCCAGTTGTTCCAAATAGGCAGAGTGCCTGAAGAAAGCCAACTGATGCAGAGAGGAGAGAAAAGTGGGAAGTCTGCTGCAGTCAAAAGGAAAGAGAAGTTTGAGCATTGCTGCTGAAAGAAAGACAGAGAATCTGAAGCTTGCAGCTGGAGGAAGAAAGCGCAGAGCTGCACTGTGAGAGCAGAGACTGTAAGCGGTGCAGCGTCTGGATTAAAAAAAGCCTACCACAGTGAGAAAACCCAGCGTAGCCTGTGCTCCCCCTTGTTGGGGTAAGTGTTTATTGAGATTGCTGCAAGCCAGAGTGATTGTTTTTGCTGGGGCCAAAGACTGAGCCAAAAGCCCAGCTGCACTATTGACATTTGAACATGGCAAATGAAAGTCTCAAAATGCCAACAACCATAGAAGTATGACGTAACAAAAAAAAAAACACAACTTCCACATAAGTAACAGCTTGCCAAAAGGATTGGCTTCAGCGTGCAGAAAGTGTAGTCCAAAAATCCTGTGCATAAGGACAAGAAATATAAAAATGGGCCATTGTTTCCTCCTGAGCTACACAAGTATCCCTAGGACACATTCTTTCAGATACCATTTTATGCTCAGCATTCCCCTTAACATTCAGCCGGCCATGACTATTAAGTCACAACACATTCCATAATCTAGGAGGTATCAATTTATCTACCAGGCCTTGAAGTATACATCCAGTATAACAATCAGGAACGTCCTTATACACAGGAACGACAGAATGTGACTGGGTTTGCAAAACCCCATAAATATATTTACTAGATCTAGACAATACTTGATCAGGAAGTACCTTCCATTTATTAAGTTTCTTAATAGCGGGACTTAAATAACCAGGAAAGGAAGAAGCCAGCAGTGCCCTTCTATCTGTCACATTCCAACAATTATATAAATGATTTAACCATGAATCTGCATAAACCACCCACATTACAGAATGAGGACAATGAAGATCAATCAGGTTACGGTAGAAAATAAATACTGAAATAAAAGGTTATAGGGTTGACACAGTTCAACCCACCTTGTGCTATAGGGAAATACAACATACCCCTTTTGATCAGATTTAAGCAACTACCACAAATGATTTGAAAAAAAAATGCTAAGCAAAGTGGTTTCCAAAGTAGGGGGGACAGGGTACACCACACTAAGATATAAAAAAAGAGGAAGAAGTAAAGTTTTAACTATAGTTACCTTCATATGCTTAGTTTGTTGCCAAGATTTCCATAATGCTACTTTAGGTTTAGCAACAGCTATCCTGGTGGACCAATTGAGAAGTGCATTATCACCTTTCCCAAAATCAATACCCAAAACTCTAATAGGTCCCTGCAACACAGGAATACCCTATAAATCCAATACTGTAGGTGTCAAAGTATCCAGAGGATACAAAAAAAAACTCAGCTTTATTCAAGGAGGCACCTGCCACCATGGAATAAGTAGAAAAATGATGTAACACTCTATTACCAGATGGGACATCAGCAATAAAAACACAGACATCATCAGCAAAATCTTAGCACTAACTGTACCCTGGAGGGGGCAACACCAGTAACTTGAGTATCTTGGGCAATCATTTTTAACAATGGATCCAAACTAAAGACATAAAGCAAGGGGCTTAAGGGGCACCCCTGCCTCACCCCCCTGTGGATAGGGATATAGGAACCCAGGAATCCATTTACCAAAGGTAATGCATATGCATGCCCATAAAGTAAAGCAATCCAAGCCACGAAACATTCTGTAATATCACAGATCCTTAAGCCCTGAAATAAAAAGTCATGTGGAACCCGATCAAATGCCTTTTCTTGATCAAAGGACATAAGAAACCCCGATACATCATCAGCCTTACCAAGTTCTACCAATTCCCTGAGTAAAAGGAGGTTAGAATATATAGATCTACCAGGTACAGAACAGGTCTGGTGAAGGGAAATCAAAACAGGGGGCTACTGACAATAATCTGGTATTTAAAATCTTCATTAAGAGTTTAAAATCCGTATTAAGGAGACTCAATGGCCTCCAATTTGAAAGGTCACCCCATGTCCCTTTTTATACAATAAAATTTGAACTGAAGTACAAAAATGAAAATCAAAAGAGTGCTGCTGCAAAGTCCAATTAAACACCACAGTGAGTATTTCACTAATTAAAGGACAACAAGTCTTATAAAACTCAGTCAGTAAACCATCAATACCAGGTGCCGTATTTTTATGGAGGTGGGAAATTTCCCCATGTCACTTCAGCAGTACTGATGGGAGCGGTCAAGGCCTTCAATAGTGTGTCAGGGCAAGGGGCAATGTCCAGGGAAGAAAGAAAGCCCCCAATACCATTCTCATCCAAAGAAGGAGCAGTATACAGTTCTGTAAAATGAGAGGAAACCACCTTCATAATGTCAGGCAAGGAAGTACACAGTGAACCATCTGGGCAGACCACTTCCGTCAACAGCCTATCAGCAGATCATCTATGACTACTGTCTAATGCATCACCCAAACCAGCTTTCCTAGTGGAACATACCCTGTGCTCATGCAAGAGAGAAGCAGCCCTAGAATATTGTAGGACTACCATCTCTTTTTTCACTGCCTTCACTTGTGACATTAAATTTATACATTGGGAATTGATCACTGAATACAATGTTTCCAAATCAGACCTTAAGGACAAATACTGCTTATATTTAGTCAATGTAATAGACTTGGAAAAGTGTTTAGCTAAGGATGTCAGATCAGACATAGTTTCCAGCCACCAGCCCATCAAATCTCCTGTAAGTCCAGCCAGAGTCACACGGGCTTTTAATAATTCATGCACCTGCAGCAAAAAGCGAGTATCCTCCAACAATAGAATATTCAATTTCCAGTAACCCCAGCCAATTGCAGCATGAGGACCCACCCCAAGGGTAACAGTCAAAATCACATGGTCTGAAGTCTCAGCCGGAATAGTTCGAGCAGAAAGGACATGAATAGTGTTTGCTGTAAAAAGAAAATCAATCCTGGTGGATAAAGGACCCTTAAAAAAATGTGTCCACCAGTAGGATCACAAACTCAATAAGTGTCCTGAAGGCGCCCTGTACAATAATACAGTTAAGACAATTGGTGTCACAAAAGTCCTTATCTGTCAGTGCTCCCAGTCCTGTTTATGCACAACACAATTAAAGTCACCACCCCAAATAAGAAGGACCCCAACGCCAGAGTTTCTTTGCCACCGAAACCAAAGAAAGGGCATTTAATCGGGTATCCTGTATAAGACAAATATCATACTTCAAGTCTTGCAGCAAATGAAAGGTAAGAAGTCACCTTCGAGCATTCTTAACACTAATAACATTCAAGATGGCAACAGTAAAGCAAAATGCTGAGGCCATATGTGAATTTTAGATAAACAAAAAAAAACAGAAAAACAATAAAGAAAATCAGGTAACCTCCCTGATCTGGTACTGCATGGGCAAACCCCAAGCCGCAGGGGCCACTGTCAGTGGACACATCTTTTGACTTGTCACTTTCAGAATCAGAGGATAAAATGGGTTGGGAAGAAGTATCAGAATCAGTTCCAAAATCCGATGATTGAGACTGCCGAGAAAGGACCTCAGATTTGTTACATAAGGGAATAATCCCACAAGGGGAGGAAGCTTTAGCAAATTTGGATCTAGATTTAGTTTGTTTTTGCACCCTCTTCTTTGACTGTACACAAGGCTCAGGAGGGGGCTTAACCAAAATCTCAACAGACCGTACAGGAGTTGCAGTTTTCTCATCCACCTCCAGAACAGAGATGGGGGGGACATAACTAGAACTGGAGCCTGTGGTAATCCTGTGAAGGAGGCACCTCAGAGGGTAAAGAACTCTGGGCAGAGTCCAGGGGTTCAGGTACGGGTACCTCTGGGTTAAGAGGGGGCAGGCAATACAATAACAGGGGAAAGAGGAGGCTTTGAGGCAGCAATATCTTTCTTCTGGGCCTCAAGAAGGATCAGATCCTGATCAAGGCAATCATCCTGCTTATGAATAGCCCGAGGACAGGACCAAAGCCATGACCAACTTCCTCACAAAGATTACATTTAAGCTCTGTAGTACAATCCATATTAGCATGACCAAATGAGTGACAAAGGGAACACCTCAACCTATCACAGGCTGCACTAAGGTGTAAAGGGGAGCCACACTTAAAGCAAGTACGTGGCTGGCCCACATAAAAACAGTGACCTCATTCTCTACCCCAAAATAGACTGTTCAGTAAATGGACTGGGCCTACATTAGTATGCCGAAGCTGCACCTTAAATTTTCAGCCACCAGTCCAAAAGTGTTCAGAATCAAAGATAGGCTGAGGTGTTCCCTAAATTTCACAGTGTTGTTGCAACCAATGCGAAATATCATGCACAGCCACATTCTCATTACAAAATAAAATAGTAACATTCTTGATAGATGGCCTAGTGAGAGGAATATCCCAAAAGGGCAACCACAATGCAGAGTACCTAAGCAGTTCATATTTAGTCCAAAATTGATCCAACCCCTGAGGGGTCTTAAAACTAATGTCAAACAAAGAAGTTCCTGAAACATGAATAACAGCAAAAACGTCATTCATAAAATAACCCAACAAGCCTTTAATGAGGGTTTTTCCTACATAAAGACAATCAAGTACAATATCCAAGCCCCCAATATACAGTAGGTGGACCGCATTTCTCTGCTGAAGCGGAGGAGGGGAGCCACAAAATGCATCCCTTTTCCTAAATTCTTCCCAAGTAGATTTTGCCTTCTCCCCAAGGTCAGGAGGAGGGTCCAGGAGCAGAATGTCTGAGTCCATGCGGTCACCCCAAGTAGATCACCAAGTACTAGGGCCTTCATCTGCCGAAGAGAAGGCAGATAAGAGTGGGACATTTTTGGGAAGATCAGTAGTCAAAACGGGATGTTGAACATCTGCTGCATTTAAATCATTATCCAGATCCTTAGGGAAAGGAGAAAATGGAGAAGCTGGCAGGTCAGGAACAGCATCACCCAGAACGGTCACCCATAAGCTTTGTCCAGGTATCGGGCTGTGAACTGGATCAGGGATCCAATGGCCTGCATCACTTGGTTTCCAGCCAGCGTCCCTCAGGAAGCTGCTAGGAGCTAGGAAGTTGACTTGTTGTGTTGGAAACAGCAACAGTCTCCACATCCTGAGGAGGTGAGGAAGGCACAACAAGTGGAGAGAAAGCCATGCTACAAGGCAGAGAAGCAGAAGTAGTACTTACGGGCAGAGAAGGGAAACAGCTATCGATGAAGGCAGCAATGTTGAGCTGTCAGAAGTCAGCACGTTAGACCTCACAGCCGCTGACTCATTGTGCTGTAATGCCTGTGCAATAGGTGCATCATGAACAGGAGAAGCAGGCATCTGACTCACCACAACAAGTGGCTCAGAAGGAACAGAAGCTGCAGGCAGACTAGGTAAGTGGAAATATGAAAACAGCAGAAACGGTATCCAAACCTGGTCCAGTAGCTTGCAACTCAGGAGACAATAATCCATCAGAGCAGCAGCAGCAGCAACAACAGCCAAGACACATTGCCTATCGGAAACAAGTTGAGATTTCAACCACAACTCACCCGCAGGCAAAACCCAGTGGAATCACTAGAAGGTAGATCGTTAGCATTAGAATCAATGTCCATAGTGTTTGAACATGCAGACAATTGAGATGGAATAGGCTCCAAGCTGGACCTGCAGGGAGCGAGCTCTGTTCTCCTGCAGGTGCACCAGCAGACTGAGCAGATCCAGAGTTTGAAGCCATGGTCCAACAGCGCCCCACCCCAGAGTAGGGGAATTTTATTCAAAAAAGATAAACATTACAACTCAAAAAAAAACATTTGTAACAAAAAAACATAAATCATTCATCGGTATATACAACAATCAGTCCTTCTTTCCAAAACATGATTTTACAATAACACCATTCTGGTTCCTTAAAAAAGCACCCTCATATTCTTCCATAACCCATCATACTTTTCTGCTGCAAGTTTTATCCTTTCATTATGTTTTATTTGTCCCAGAACTGTTTCTATCTGAGTAACTACTACATCAGGTTGTGTAAAAATCTGTTTGCAAAACAAACTGACATCTACTTTGCACAAATAAAATTTGATTTGAGAAAATGCCATCCTTAAAGTGCTATTGTGAAATTTTCTCCACCATCCCAAAAATCTCCCAAAATGAATGTATTATAAGTAATATCCAACAAAGCTGGCCATTGCCATTTTGTCACTAAATAAGACCAAAAGGCTTTAGTGTCAGGGCATTCAAAGAAAAAATGCAACATTGTTTCTTCGATATGGACACAGGTTTGTCTTGAGCAATATCTGTCTTGAATTGGTTTATGTTTTAAATTCCCTTGCACCCCCAATCGTCCATGACAACATAACCAAGTAATATCCCATGTATTCCTAGGTACCCGTTTATCTGTTACTATCCCCAGTGCATAGGACATTCTTGATGGCATACATTCTGGAAATAAAATAGGCCCTTGCTACCCAGTTAAAAATAACTGATAGAGCTGTTTTCTTTGTAATGTACAACCAGTTTTTTTATACAGTTGCCATTGTCTAGACTTTTTGAAGGAATCCATAACATAGTCAGGAAGTTGGAAAGATGAAAATAATTTAGGGGGTAAGTGTCCCATTTAAGTAAATATGGTTGTAGAGCCTGTAGTGTCCATGTCTGCCAAGGGACTGTTACCGGGAGAATAGTACATTTAATTAAATTATGCAGAAACATAGTATGAAAAAAATTGTAGGATTCACCATATTTAAACCTCCTTTAATCACTTGGGTAATATGTTATAGCCCTCTTAATAGGATTGAGCCTACTGCCCCATATCATATGAAAAAAATACACTAAAAAGTCTAGTCTCTAACTGTATAGGTGGGGCATCCACACGACTAAGATATGTGAAGACAGGAAGCAGAAACTTTTTGACAATCAGAACTCTTTTTAGTTTCCCTAACTTCCATGCTTTCCATATCCGAACTTTATTATCTGCTATTTCAAGCCTTTTCTCCCAATTATACTGAGCTAAATTCTGTGCATTAAACCATATTCCTAGTAGTTTATGTGGGTTATCTATTATAAAATGGGCAGAGAGAGCCTGCATCCTGATTGGCTAACAAGTACCAGTAGCCGTGTCCTTATCAGCTGATATATATTACAACTGGTACTTGTTACACTAAGCAAGATACAGTGCAGTCAGAGATCCATGCATGCCAGTTATGAAAAAATTCTGCCAGGCTCTCTAGCTGATTGCTCTCCTCCCTTGCAGACAAACAGCCGTCCTCCTTCCTTGTGACTCCCCACCAAGTGCAAAGTTGCATTTTACTTTTACTTTTATTAGAACTTTTCGACTCGGTACCTGTTTTTAATTTCTCTGCTCATCTGCCTCTGGCCGCCAGTGTATAGCTCTCCTTCCCAACATCATCGAGAAACCCACCGAAAAAAAACGTGATCATTATTGGTTCGTTTCCACAAACTGTAAAGTCGGTGAGGCACATAGTAAACTAAAAACACAGAATCCATCCCTACAAACTGCACAATCAATGTAAAAGCAGTCATTTTCTGTACCCTGACTGTCCATTGCAGTTTGAAACCGCAAAGTGATAAGCCTGTCTACAGTGGCTGCTGATGGACACGCTCACTCCCAGTGAAGCCATCCATTTAGCAAATATTTGTTTTAGTTTGGTGCAGTTTTATTAAAAAAAAATATTTGCTAAATGGCAGGCTTCACTGGACCGAGCGTGTCTGTCAGTGGCCACCATAGACAGGCTTATCAGTTTACGATTTTCAAACCACAATAGATGGTCAGGGTACAGAAACTTACTGATTTTACATTGATTTTGCAGTTTGTAGGGATGGATTCTGTGTTTTTGTTTTAGTATGTGTCTCACTGACTTTACAGTTTGTGGAAATGAACCGATAACGATCATGGTAATGGTCACAGTTTTTTTCGATGGGTTTCTCGGTGATATTTGAGAATGCTGTACAGCAACCTCATTAGACAATCGCAGATGGGGCAGCTGTCAGTGTGAGTGCAAGCTCAGTCTTAAAACCCAGTACTCTCACCATTTAACAAGAAAAACAATACAAAATGTCACAGGAGGATTTAAAGCAATCTAAATCAGTAAACACAGTAACAGCACTGTACTGCCAACTTAACTGTGACTTCATAGGGGACTACTTTTACTACTTGAGTTATTAAACCATGTTTTTATATTTTGTAATTTTTGTATAATTTTGTTTTCCCAATAAATAATTACTTCAGGGCCCATTTATAAAGCGCAATAAACACTCCAAGGTGTGGGTTATCTCCTGATAAACACATGCCCGGTGCATAAGGCACTAGGTGCAAGCGCCTCATGCCTAACAATGACCCTGGGCGTGCTCTTATCAGGAGATAACCCACACCTCATCATATTGTTATTGCTTGCTTATAAAATGGGCAAGAGAGAGCCTGCATCCTGATTGGCTAACAAGTACCAGTAGCCGTGTTCTTATCAGCTGATATATATGGCAACTGGTACTTGTTACACCAAGCAAGATGCAGTGTAGCCAGATATCCATGCGTGCCAGTTATGAAAAAAATTCTGTCAGGCTCTCTCGCTGATTGCTCTCCTCCCTTGCGGACAAGCAGCCGTCCTCCTTCCTTGCGACTCCCCCCACCAAGTGCAAAGTTGCATTTTACTTTTACTTTTATTAGAACTTTTCGACTCGGTACCTGTTTTTAATTTCTCTGCTCATCTGCCTCTGGTCACCAGTGTATAGCTCTCCTTCCCAACATCACCGAGAAACCCATCGAAAAAAACGTGATCATTATTGGTTCATTTCCACAAACTGTAAAGTCAGTGAGGCACATAGTAAACTAAAAACACAGAATCCATCCCTACAAACTGCACAATCAATGTAAAAGCAGTTATTTTCTGTACCCTGACTGTCTGTTGCGGTTTGAAACCGTGAAGTGATAAGCCTGTCTATGGTGGCTACTGATGGACATGCTCGCTCCCAGTGAAGCCAGCCATTTAGCAAATATTTGTTTTATTTTGGTGCAGTTTTATTAAAAAAAAAAATTGCTGAATGGCTGGCTTCACCGGACCGGCGTGTCGTCGGCAACCACGGGGCAAACTTATCAGTTCGCGATTTCAAAACTGCAACTGACGGTAGTGTACGAAACTAACTTTCTTTACGATGATTAATACAGTATGAGATAATTCTGTGTTTTGTTTTAGTATGTGTCTCACTGACTTGGATGAGCTAAGCTTGACAATGGTCACGTTTTCGACAGTTTCTCAGTGATATTTGAAAATGCTGTACAGCAACCTCATCGAGACAAGATCGCAGATGGGGCGGCTGTCGTGTGAGTGCAAGCTCAGTCTTAAAACCCAGTACTCTCACCATTTAACAGGAAAACAATTCAAAAATGTCACAGTAGGATTTAAAGCAATCTAAATCAGTAAACACAGTAACAGCACTGTACTGCCAACTAACTGTGACTTCATGGGGGACTACTTTTTACTACTTGAGTTATTAAACCATGTTTTTTATATTTTGCAGTTTTGTATAATTGTTGTTTTTCCCAATAAATAATTACTTCAGGGCCCATTTTATAAGTGCAATAACACACTCCGAGGTGTGGGTTATCTTCAGATAAGAGCACGCCCAGGTGCATAAGGCACTAGGTGCAAGCGCCTAGTGCCTAACAAAGCACCTGGGTGTGCTCTTATCAGGAGATAACCCACACCTCGATGTGTGCTATTGCTTGCATGTTCTACTTCATCAAATGCCTTAGCCTGATCTAAGGATATTACATACCCATCTATAGTTCCCTTATTCTTTCTTTCAAAAATATCCGATAAAAGATATAGGTTACTTTGTATACTTCTGTCAGGAACAGCACAAGTTTGTGCTATATCAAGTAACTGAGATGCTCCATGTTGTAATCTCCTACAGGTAATTTTAGCCAAAATCTTATAGTCACTATTTAAGAGGTTTATTGGCCTCCATTTCCCTAGTGAAAATCTATCCCCTTTCTTAAAAATATAACTAATGATGGCAATGCCAAAACTCTTGCATTGGGCCTCTGCATTTAAAATAGAATTATACACTAGCTCCAAAATTTCTCTAAGTTCTGGTACAATTTCCTTATAAAAATCATTAGATAAACCATCTAATCCAGGAGCCATACCTTTTGTAATGTACTCAATCAATTAATCATTCTTTATTTGTATAAGCCTTTCTTGAACCAAGGCACCTGTACAGGTTATAAAACAATAAATAATTAAAACAACATTAAAATAATCAACAATCATTAAAAGCTTTACTAAAGGTAGGTTTTCAAGGCTCCTTTAAAGCTTTGGACAGTCGGGGAGTTTCGCACTTGACGAGGTAGAGAACTCCATAGGATCGGGGCCATGAAACTAAAGATCTTGCCCTGAAGTTTTAAGCGAACCCTGGGAATCTCTAGCAATCCCTCATCAGTGGATCGGAGAGGCGGGGGACAGTAAGGGACAAAGGGCTCTTTCAGGTAAGCAGGTCCTGATCGTGGAGGCCTTATAGGTCAGCAAACTGACCTTGAAGGTGATTGCCAGCAGACTGGCAGCCAGTGCAGTCTGCGGAGCACAGCCATTATATGACTGGACCTAGAAGAACCAGTCAACAGCCTGGCTGCCACATTCTGCACTAGCTGCAAGCAGCGAAGTTCAACCCCCAGTAGTCCCAAGTAAAGGGCATTGCAGTAGTCCAGGTGGGAGGTAACGAAGGCATGGACCAAAGTTGGAAGATCCTCTGGAGGAACCAAGTGTTTCACCCGGGCGATGTTCCTCAGATGGTAAAAAGAGGTTTTGACAACCGCTGACACCTGAGATTTAAAAGTCAGACAGTCATCAAATACAACGCCCAAGTTCCGCTCCTGGTCTGAGGTAGTCAGCTGGACACCCCCAAGCCATAAGCCCGAGGGTGATCCAGCTAACAAACCCGCCTCCCAGTGACCCTGGTCCACAACCAACACCTCAGTTTTTTCAGGGTTCAACCTCAGTCAACTCACATTCATCCAGTCTTGGATTTGGCAAGACAGTTGTTAAAGACTGAAATGGCAACATCCTGGCGGGCACAAAGGACATGTACAGCTGGGTATCATCTGCATATGAATGAAAACCCAAGCCGTACCACCTAATGATCACTCCCAATGGCAGCATATACACTGCAAACAACATGGGTGCCAAATGGAACCCTGCAGTACCGCAGGATAGGGAGACCCTTGTCGAGAAAAAATTCCAGACACCACCCTCTGAGTCCTACCGAGGTAAGATCTAAACCACCTGAGGACTGTATCAGACAGTCCACAGATAGATCGCAAATGTTCCAGTAGCACACCATGGTCCACAGTGTCAAAGCGCTGTGGAGATCAGAAGGACCAAGATGGAATAGGTCCTTCTCGCCCGATCTCTCGCTATTAGGAGGTCATTTAGTACCCGAACAAGTGCTGTCTCGGTACTATGCCTTTTCCTAAATCCAGACTGGAGAGAATAATAGACATTGTTGTTGGTCAGATGATCATCCAACTGCGATGCAACCACCCTCTCAATAACTTTACCCACAAAGGGTAAGTTAGAGACAGGCCTGTAATTTGCCAGACAGTCCGGGTCCAAGGAGGACTTCTTAAGAAGGGCTTAACTACTGCCTCCTTAAGAGGATCTGGAAAATCTCCTCTCCAAGGAACTCCAGACTATCTCAGCAAGGACTGGGCCAATTTTAACCACACAATCCACTAAGAAATGTGTGGGGCCCGTGTCCAAATTACAGTTGGTCGGACGCAGTGATTGGATGACCATCACAACGTCACTGATTGTGGGGAGGCTGAAGTCAGACCACACAAACTGGGTGTCCGACATCTCCTGCCGACCATCACAACTCCCATTTGAGAGGGTAAAGCAGACATCCGATCTGATTTTGGCAACCTTATCTGCAAAGAACAGAGCAAAGTCCTCACACCGTTCTTGAGAACAGGCTCTTCCTGGCTGAAGACAGATTGAATTGCACAATCTGTCCACTGTCCGGAAGAGCTGAGCTGGTCTATTCTGTGCAGCTGCAATCTCTCTGGACAGGAATTCTGCCTTCTTACGAGAGATTGCGGATTGGTAGACCACATAGTGGTCCACCAAACTAAGTTTGTCACCATCCAGACCCGATCTCCGCCAGCACCTCTCCAACCTTCGTCCAACTCTCCTCAACTCCCTCAGAGTCTCATCAAACTAAGGAGATCTGGGCAAAGAGTGAGAGGATGAACATGAACAGGAGCAATGGAATCCAGGGCTCCTGCCACCGCCTTATTATAGGCAAGTACCAGCTCTCCTGGATCCATGCAATCTCTCGGTAAGCCCGATAGGTCCAGCACCACCATCAGGTCATCTGGGGAAACACCCCTTAATGGGTGGTACCAGACCATTTCCATAGCGGCTGACCTACTGGGGTGGCCTCAAAACTGATCCCAATGGAGTGATGGTCCGACCATCTGACCGGTTCCACCACCAAGTCGGATATCTCCATCCCCAGAAGGAACACCAAATCCAATGAATGACCACCAATATGGGTCTAGGAGGAAATAACCTGTGTGAAGCCCGATTAAATCATTAACTGGAGGAAGCCTTGACCAAAATGCAAGAGTTCATCATTGACCCAGGCATTGAAGTCCCCCAGAACCAACCATCTGGGGGACCCCAATGTCAGGCCGACAATGAAGTCTGCGACTTCCTGCAGGAAAACATTCTCATCACCTGGTGGACGGTATATGAGAAGTATCCTGTGCCCACACCCTTGCCTAGAACACATTCAAAGGATTTGGTAGTTCCCACTGGTACATCCACTGGGCCCAGTTCTGTTCTAGCAGATAGCAACACCCCTGCCTCTGATCCACCACTCGAGCAGTGTATCACCAGTACCCGGCCAGAACTGCTGCTGCCAAAACTGGTTCAGCATTTTCATCAAGCCAGGTCTCAGTGATGCATGCAGTCAGATGACCCAACAAAATCAGCTATAATAGCCATCTTGTTTTTAAAAGACCTGGCGTTACACAACACCGCCCCTAGTAGGATGAGCCTCCAAGGATGACCGTGCTACCTGCTGACTATAATCAGAACCCTTGGGTATGGGCACCAGACAGGGAGGTCCCTTTTCATGGGCCCATTTCACCCCAGGGCATCTCGTTGTCCCCACTGTCCCTATCTGCTCACTCCTTTCCAGACCCAGCCCCCGTCCTCCTCCTCCTCCTCCTCCCCACAATCCCCAAAGCCCTATATCATCTATAGACCTCCGGCGGTAAGCGGGGACAAGAAAAGGGATGAAGATCCCTGAGCCTGGAGGGGGAATAATACTCAACTGTCCTAGTGTTGTCCCAGCACATAATTATCACACCAAATAAACAATCCAAAGAATTAACCCACCTCTAAAACTTAAGTAAATATAAAGCTCTATAATGAAAGTAAAATACAATTTAACCAAACCTCAGACTATTAATTTTAAAGACTCTTACCCTCCCAAACCCAAACAAAAGAATAAAAACAAATGCAAAACATTAACTAAGTTCCCCTTCCCCACCCTATCCTCTCATCACTGGGAAACACTATACCTCACAATCAATAATTAAATTAATTTAATTTAATTCCTTCCCCACCCAGTCCTCTCACTACTAGGGAGAGAGGAAAATATTACCAATATCAAACAATAATATAAACTAAAAATATAATAAACAAAATAACTAAATAACTGGATATAGAGTCCTCTCACCACCCAAATATCCAGATAAAATAAAATGTTATAAATCAATTCCTTCAAACCAAACAAAGTATCTATAACTTAAAAATAAAAGATTAAAATCTGAAGTCAAGTGTCCACCAGAATTTCACCAAGCTCTAGGCTGGCCAGTAACAAGTTCACCCCTCTCACAGGTGAAAACCAGATCAATACTGCAGACCACTCTCAGAATAAGTCAACTATTTGTCTCTCCAAATAATGGTTCAGGTTTCAAAATGAGCTCCCACTTTCACTTAAAAACCTTAGACAGGAGTCTCATCTTCAAATAAATAAGAGCAGTCTGAATTAAAGTTCACTGCAAACCCACAGAGCAGGGAGGATCCAAAAATCAAACATCCAACTAAATGTAATAACTCACAGTTAAAACCAACTGGAATAGAGCAGAGAAAATCAGTCCAGGATATTCAGAGGACAGCAATACACTTCCTTCACATAGTCAGGAGACAGAGGATCAAGTTCTTCATGCATCCTGCTAAATTATAGCAAACATCACCTTCCAACGCCAAATATTTCACAAGTTCAGTACACCTGGCTTCTCTCTCCCGGCCACAGGGAGATCCCCACCCCAATCCAGTCCCTCTCCCCAGATCAGCTCACCACCCCCGCTGCCCGCCAACTACCGAGCGGTGAACGTGGAAGAGCCAAACTACAGCCACCCTACAGCAGCGACACCACGGCTCACCACTGGCTCGAGATCAGGACTAGGGAAAGGATCTCCCCCAATTCACCAGGAACAGAAAAATGCTCCAGACTCCTGGCCACTTGTAGAAGTCTCATCTGTATTGTCCGATTGCGGCAAAGAAAGCACGGCTCACCAGACCATTCGCTACTTCCTGCAGCACGCCAGGCAATCCTGATTGAAATGCACTGCTCCTCAATCAGCAGACCACTTCCTCACTCTGGCTCCACTCACCCACTCTGCCCCAACTCCTAGAGCAGTTCCTGGTCAGATCCCAACGCAACGATCCTAAAATGCCATCCTGAACACGATTAAATCAAGGAAATAAAACTAGCAAGTTTATCAAATGAACAAATAAACGAATTAAAATGATAACAAACGAAAATGAACAAAAATAACAGTAGAATAAACTTAACAGTAGTAGTAAAAGTAACAGTAGAATAAACTTAAAACAGAACTCTGAACTCCAGCTCCTGAAGGCTAGCCCAGCGTGGCCGCCATCTTGTGAAGCTGTGTCCAGTATGTTAGGTACCAATGATATCAAAGATTTCCATTTTAGTAATTGGACAATCTAGAAAGTCCTGTTCCTGTCTAGGAAGGGAAGGGATAGGAGCTGTTGGATAATCATGTAAGGGAACAGTTCTCTGAGAAGAAGCACTAACATTTTGCCATAGATGATCCTCCAGTATTGACAGCATGCCTAGATCTGTTTTGTCAACCAACCCATTGAATGCATAGAGCCTTGTCATGAGCGTTGCATCCAGCCTCTGTTTTCAAGTGAAAAAAGGGTCAAAATTAGGGGTTTTAACAGTCCCATATTTCATTTCTGCTTCCAATGTTTTAGCCCTATCATATTGATTTGTGCAAACATTAGCCTTTTAATTTCTGTAATTTGTGTAAGATATTTGTTCTTGTCCCTCCCAGGAAAGGACATCAATTTATATAATTGGTTCCTATATCCCAAATATATTAAATAATCTGCATTAGACTTTTCTTACCATAAGAGATAAAATACTGTTTGAGATCATTTTTGGTGTCTAACAACCATTCCGAAATGTTATCGTAGAGACATTGGACCAAAATTTGGGCCCTAAGCAATTTCTTAACTCCCAATTTTATCTCTACAACATCTAAAACTGATGAATTCAACCTCCATCTCTATGGTTGAGAAAAAAATTGGGGGGGGAAGCCAAGGCCATACTATAAGTACCAAGTAGTATACAGTGATCAGAAAATTCTGTTGGCTGAACTTTAATTTGACATGGAGAACAATATTTAGAAACAAAAAATAATCTATTCATGTTGCATAATGGCACCTATTATATATTGCACCAAGATCAGATTTGAGACCTCTATATGCATCAATTAATGCTGCATCACATACTATACTCTTCAAGGCCTGCAAATCATAATACATTTTTTTATTAATGTCACCTACAATTTTAGAGTCTAGACTACAGTTGAAATCCCCTCCCCAAATCAAATGTCTCCTAGTGCATAGGAAAGGTTTTATTAAATGAAACAGTTCAGTCCTAGAGGTTTTTGTTTGAGGTGCATAAACATAAATTAGCTGAAAAGCATAATCTCTGTAAGCACAATCTAAGATTAAAGCCCTTCATGGCAAGATATCAATTACCCTAGATACTGACAAATGGTATTTTTAAAAGAATGTACCTATCCCATCGCTGCATCTTTCCCAAAGGTCCAATATGGAGGACCCCAAACCCAGCTTCTTTTAACCGTTCTTCTTCAAAAATGGTTTTAAGCTGAGTTTCTTGCAAAAAATTATGTCCACCTGTAAGGAGCTTAAAAAATGCAACACCATAAGTTGCTTTTTGTAGTTTTTAAACTACATATATTATAGGCTTCACAATAAATTGTGCCTGCCCCTTATTCCAACTCTCCTGGACAGTCCATATGTTTCCTCTTTTACTCCTTTTTCCCCTTCTGCTGTTTTTTTTAACTGTACTGGGTGGTCTGGAATCTTCATCTTCTATCTCTATTTCAGAGATCAACTCAGGTTGTGCTGAATCTGAATCCAGGTCAACATTTTCTTGTAAAGATACAAAATTATTCCCTAAGGGTAAAACAAATTCTGATGGTTTTATTTTTGCTGCTGCTCTGGTAACCCTCCGAAACTGAGAGACTGCAGCCTCTGCCATGGGGGGGGGGGGCATAGTAGGATCTTGTGTATCTGATGTTAAAATGTCAAGGTGTTCTTACTGAGTAGGGGGAGGTTTAAAAAGCATCTATCCTCTGTATTTCTGGTATCATCTGAGCCTGAGGTTTCTCAGGTCTACTCTCCGCAGTAGTGGGTGAAGCCCTAGGACCTGTATTTGCCTCCTCTTGTTTCTCCTGAGCTGATTGCACCAAATCATCCTGATCCCATCTTTCTGTCCTATTCCTTTTTGCCCATGGACACTGATGGTAAGCATGGCCCTTCTCGTCACAAAGATTACACTGAAAAATGTTCTCACAGGTAAAACTAGGATGCCCATAACCTCCACAAAGAGAACATTTCAATAGGTCACAGGTGCTGCTCAAATGTGTCCTAGTCCCACATTTATAGTAGGCATGTGGCTGACCCCCATAGAAACATATCCCTCTATCTTTTCCAAGAAAAAAACTGTTTGGCAAGTGTATTATTTCTGAATGAACCTGAAACAGTCTGGCTTTAAATTGCCATCCACCTGCCCAGATTCCCTAAGTATCAATTATAGCTTTAGGGAGAGACAGAATGTCACATCTATTCTGAAGCCAGTGATAAATATCACTTACACTAACCCCCTTATTTTGAAACATTATTGTAACCATCCGGACAGCAGGCTTTGTCAGTGGTATTGCATAAAAAGGTAACCAAAGCCAAGTTTGTTTCATGTTATTATATTTAAACCAAAACCTCTCAAGGCCAGCATTATTCTTAAAACTGATATCAAAAGTGTCTTCTCCTGACACATGTATTAAGGCATAAACATCCACTGGTTTAAAATTCATGGAACCTTTAAGCAGTTGTCTTGCCACATAATAGCTATCAGGATGCTCTAGTAAGCCCCCTATATACCAAAGCCTGACTGCATTATGTCTAGGGGCCTGCTCTAATTTATTTTTAAACAAGTCAGACAGAGTGGGGCCTTTAGGCATATCATTATCTCTACTACCTTGCTGTTGGCCTGAGGTTCCCTCACCTGTATCATCATTATCAGAAGCAGGTTGTCCTTGCCATGTATTACTCCCAGTAGTTGTACCCCTTTTAGTAATGGCCACATGGTTTCCCACTTTGGCCGAATCTTGCCCTTCCCATTGAGAACCCTGAGGCCCAATACCCTTATTAACACCCCCAAGAGGTAAAGGTCCTGTATGCACATCTAGTTCCTGATTTAATACAATATTATCCTGAAGAACAAGATCATCAGAATGAATACATGAGTCTTTAAGTAGTAGTTCTTGTGAATCCGGTGAATGTTCGATAGGTACCTTATGTTCAGGAACAGTCTCTGAGAACATTGCAGGCCTGTTAGAAGATCTGGGAAGAACTCTGTGTAAGTCTTCATCCCAATCTGTATCAGGGACCCATTTCCCCTGTGCCGTTTGCTGCCTACCAGAGCGTTGTAAAGAAAGTTCAACCCGATCCGTAACACTCTGAGCAGCTGACAAACCAAACTGTTGTTGAATCATCTGCGAAGCCGAATTTAGGCAGCCCTGTTTGCTGAATTCCATTATTTGCCGACTGACTTGCAATGTCAGATGTGGAAGTGCTATCAGTCCCTGCAACTGTACACAGCTGAGCCGAATCAACAGCTGATTTCCTGATGGCAGTACAGGAGGGAGCTGTAACAAGTTCATTATTTAGGTTAACCACAGATCCCATGGAAAGCACAGCAGATCTCTGAGAAGTACTCACAATATTGTCCACAGAAACAGCACCAAACGTAAACTGCTCATCCTGCCCCAAAGCCATGACTGCTGACGGACATGTAGGTTTCTTTCCCACATGCACTGTAAAATTTTCTCCATGTTCCCTCATAGATGCAGGTGAAAAACTTCCATTTCCACCTCGGGCTCCAATTTTAGCTAAGGCAGAAGATGAGACCAAAACTGTGACCTGCTCACCATCCAGCAACTCCTCCTCCTCCTCACCAGTGTCTGCCATCTTGGCTAGTAGCCAGGATAGCACAGAGTCCCCCTACAGTCCTTATTAACTTATCTCAGGAAATATTTGTCTCACAGACATGGGCAATGTCTCAAAAGATTGCCTTTAATTAGCTGAATTCAAAAATGTTCATATGGAGAGTGTATTTTGTTGCATTCAAGAATTATGGAAAAATAAAACTTTTGGCTCAAAACTGTACTTTCCAAGTAAGAGGTAGAGACTCCAAAGGAAAAAAAACTAACCATTTTCCTCCGGTGCATGGACCAATCAGAACTGGTGCAATGATGTCCTAGCTAGGAGGTGGTGTCACTCTGGACCAAAATAAATAGAGACAAACCCTAAAAGATCCATCCAGTTCTTGCCGGTACTTCATGCTAAAAGGATCTGCTGTGGTGTTAAGGACATTTTTGCTGTTAAGGACAGTTTTTAAATGTTCCCCCCAAAACCAAAACAAAAGGACAGAGACTGCCTATTGATGTTCATCAGCCAGAAAGCAAGCTTGTATTGCCATGTTGATGCCAAAGGAGTCTAGGATCCAGGGTTCAAGTGTGTGAGCAGGAAAAGAACAGAAGCTACAATAAGGACCAGCCACTAAGGATCTTTTAGTCATCCAGGAGGAAAAACTCACCAAGATTTTAAAGTTAAAGAAAGAAGACTGTTTTCTTTATTGTTTTGCATATTCTCAGGAATGTTTGCTTTCTTTTGTTTGATTTTCTGAAACCTTGTTGTTTATGTTTACATTGCTTTTACTTTGTTTACAGTGTTTTACTGTCTATGCAAATATTAGTAGTTAGAAGAACTCTACAGGCACAAATATTTTCTACATATGACATGTGTGTGACAAAAGGTTTTCAGTTATCTAGAACTTACACACAGTGGCCTAGATATTCAAAGCACTGCATGAGTCATGAAACCATTAGAGTGGTAATAGCACCTGTGTTAGCGTGGAGCAGCAATATTCAAAGGAGTGGATAGCGAATGCAAACTGTAGTAGCATGGGGCAAACCCATAATATATGCAAGGGGAAAGTGAGGGGGCAGGAACAAGCATACATGCTCAATGGGACATCCAGAGCAAGGCAACATTGTGCAACACATAGCACGGTGCTAGTTACCACCTATAAAGGGCAGGACTTATGCTAGAGCAAACCACAGAGGGAGAGGACCAAACCAGGAAGTCAACATGGCACTAGGCTGCAGTGCAGTGCTGCTGCACCTAATGGCAGCAGTAGTGAAGGATGAAGAAAGGGAGTTGGCCCAACATGGCCCACAACGCAGGTCAAGGAGAAGATACACTGCACATAGGTGGTACTGGTCCAGAGTGTCCTTCGAGATCCTGTCAGATGAGCACATCACTGGCCTGTACAGGATGAACAGGGGAATGTTGAGGCAGCTATGTGAACTCCTACATGAGCAGCTGCAGCCCAAAACCAGATGCAGCCATCCCATGACAGTTGAGGAGAAGGTGACAGCAGCAATGTGCTTCCTAGTCATAGGAACATTTCAACGACCAACAGGGGACACCATAGGGGTATCGCAGTCTGCTACCTCACACCTCCTGACCCAGTTCCTAGATGCTTTCCTGCCACATGCTGGTGAATTCATAGTATTCCCCAGAACAGCAGCAGAGCGCAGAGAAACCATGCAGCAATTCTATTGAGTTGCGCACCTACAAGCGGTACTCAGTGCCATTGAATGCACCCATGTTCCCATCTGTGCACCACCTGGTGATGGTAGTGAAGTGTATGTGAACAGGAAGGGGTACCATTTCATCAATTGCCAGGTGGTGTGCAATGCAACAGTGCACATCAGCAATGTCTTTGCACAGTACCCCGGCAGTGCCCATGACACTTTCATTTGGCACCAGTCGCAGCTGTGCCAGGCCTTAGAGGAGGGCAGGATACCCAGCGGGTACCTAGTCAGTGAGTATCTGTAGGCAGGGCATACACACGCACACCACAGTGGGAGTGGGGACAGGCAGGGGTATGCAAGAAAGGGGGTGAGAACAGCAACACAGGTGGCGCACCATGGCAAGGGGCAGACAGCAGAACAGCAACACTAATACATGTACATTTCTCAACAGGGGACAGTGCCTATCCGCTGTGATCCTGGCTGCTGACACCCATACCCCTGCCAGCCACAGTGGCTGAGGAGAGGTACAATGAGGCATACGCCACCACTAGGAACATCATAGAGAGGGTCTTTGGCATGCTAAAGATGCACTTCCACTACTTAGACACGTCCAGGTACTGCCCTACAGTATAGGCCTCAGAAGGTCTGACATATCATCCTAGCCTGTTGTATGCTGCACAACATGGCAATGAACCATGGGATACAGACACATGAACCTGAGGAACAGGCGGCGGTGACCCAGATCCAGAGGTCAGGGGATAGTAGAGCAACTTGAGAGGAGAAATCCTCAAATGGCATGCAGGGCCCTGGAGTACAGGAGTGGCATTATCAGGACACTCACAGGCAGGATGGTGAGTAAACACAAAACAGCAAATGTACAGTACAATGACATAGACTTTAATATGTGCAGACAACCACAACAGTGATGACAATCAATAAAGCTTGTGCACAACACAGTGGAGGTGATAGTGTGTGACATGGAAATGTACACCATGTGCAGTGCTGGACACACATGTGACATACAGTAGGTGGACAGCCATTGCATGGTTAAGCGGTGTGTTGCCAGAGGTGCCTGGGATGAGGTGACAGCGTGGGAAGTGTACCATGACTGTGCATGTGTGACTGTGCGGGTGAGTGTGTGTGTGTGTGTGGTATGTGTATGTATGTGTGAACGTGTGGGTGTTTCAGGAGTGTGTGTGTGTGTGTGAACATGCATGGCAGCTTTGCCTATTTGAAGTGAATACCACCATGCACAGAATGCACACCATGCTCGTTGGACACAGAGCTAGGGGTGCTCTGCATTGATGAAATATTTGGGGAGGACTGCGGTGAGGCTGGGAGAATGGAACGCCTGCCCCCCCACTGACCTGCAGACCCAGCCATGGTGGGTGGCCAGCCATGATGATGCGGGATGCCGGCCGATGCCTGTGATGCAGTGGTGCTGGAGCCTGAGCCCATGCCCACCCTGCGATCACTAGAGGCCTCCTTGTAAGCATGCGCGACATGGCCACGTTGTCCCACATGCACACCTTGCTGACCACCGTGCACCCCATACAGCACAGTGGCAAGATCAACCACAGCAGCAGTGAGACCCACAAAGCCACAGCTGAGCGTGGCTACCATGCGCTCCATTCTATCTTCCGCCTGTTGCACTGCACAGGCAAAGCCCATGCCCACAGTCTCCCACAGCTGCAAGAGCTAATGCTGCATCTGCCGCTGAAAGGCATGCAGGTCCAGCTGGGCCTCATGCTGGGACATCAGAGCAGCCTGGAGCAGAGTCCAAGGTCCCTGAACATCTGGCACCATGTGCACAGCAATGTCTATGTCAGCTGGGGGTTGTCCCTGCCATTGGTTACAGTGGGGACGCTGTGCAGGTGGTGGCTGTCGATGTTCCTGGGGCTGCAGGTCCCTGTGGTGTGTTGTGCCCCTTGTGGGGCCAAATCCACTCCCCATGGATGGCACCACCTGTCCAGCGGTGCACACTGCTTGCCCACCTGGCCCACATCCTGCTGTACCATAATGCCACTGGTGGCTTGCCCCTCCACCCCCATGGCCCCCATGTGGTGTACCCCAGCAGAACCCACCCCTACACCACCACACAGTCCCCTCCACAGGCAGGTAGTACTCCTGGTCTTATCCCACAGATCCATGGTCACTGGTGACCATCAGGATGACCACCTGGCCACCACTCAGATCGTCCATCTGTGCATCGTCTAACATGACACTGACTTCCACATCCCCAGCATCCTGATCCATGGAGTCATCCTCCCCCACAGGCAGGTGTAACCCATGTCCTGTGGCCTGCCACCCATGTGCTGTTGCAGATGGTCCACACGGGGCACCCAGTCCGGAGGTCATTGGCAAATTGGTGTCATCCTCCTCCTCCTGCACCATGGCTCCTGTCCCAGCCATGTGCTGGCCCACTGCATGCTGTGCACCCACTGCAGTGAAACACAAAAGGACAGTGTCAGTGACCTGTAACACACACAGTAGGCCAGAACCACCACCAGTACATGCACACCCTAGGCTGTGTGACACACACCACGGCCATGCATACCACACAGTGCATTCCCTGTCATTGCAGGATGTTGCCCCATGCATGCACCCCCTAACACGGTGCACAAGTAGCGGGATGCATGCAGTGGTGAATGCCTTGCACACCACATTGCATTATGTGTACAGTGTGCACAATGTACCACCACCATGTGTGCATAGTACATGCCACACATCAGTATTACAGTGGTCCACCAGCACCAGTGTAGGCATGCCTTGTAGGGTGTAGACAGGCAGCAACTTACCTGTCCTAGGTGGTGTAAGTGACATCTCACACCCACCGCCAATGACACAACAAACCACCACTGGCTGCAGTGTAGAGGTGACCAGGATCATGAGTGGGTCCTCCTCACACTGTTGCCTGGCCTGTGACTCTTCTCCAGTCCATAGGCATTCATGGAGCTGTATTGCCTCTGCCTCCATGGCCCAATGCAGCAGATCATTCCACCTTTTTCTGATGGCATCCATGGTACATCCCCAGCCTCCCACAGCATTCACCTCTGCTGTTACGGCATCCCACATCTGTCTCACGACAGAATCTGTGGCCTTGTGGCCATGAAGCACCTGCTTCTGCTCCTTGACCCCATGCACCAATGCCTTCAGCTCATCCTTGGAGAATTTGTAGGCACAGATACATTCCTGTCATGCAGCGGCACCTATGAGAGACATGAAGAGAGACACAGGTCACATACTGTGGTGTGCAAGCAGATCACACAGTGCATGTCACCCTACAGGCCACCATGCATGTCCTGTGGCAGAACAGTGCAGACCCTGGTCATGCTACACGCAACACAACATGATAAGGTACAGCACACATTGCAGCCATGTGGCATGGCTACTCTTGTGTGCACGGTGCAGGCATTGCCTGTGGCCCCGCACTGTGGTCGTGATCCCCCCTGCACCATGTGCACATGCCACATTGGACACTGTAGCCAAATCACGATCACCTACCCTCACACGGCCATGGCACATGCATTGCCGCACATGGCCAGGAGCGAGTGTAGGTCCCTGTGTGTCCCCATCCCCCCCAGTGCATAGAGCCCACACTGTGTGGAGTGTGTGATCATGCCGACACAGGCATCACACTCAGGATGTTCCATCCAGCTGGTTGACAAGCACAGTGGCCATGTACAACACTGACAAAGCAGTATTGTGCTGACATGGGGGCCTGCAGGTGTGTGCTCTGTCCCATGTGTGTCCAGTGGTCATACACAGGTGTGTACAGTGCAGGGCAGGGCCTACACACATCCCTGTACCATACAGCCACGTGCTCTGGCTGGTATACAGACCTGCCTGTTACTGCTCTGCCTCCTGAGACATACTCCTCTGTGCATCTGCTGAGTATTGTAATCCCTTGACAGCACAGGTGAGCACTATTTGCCCTTAAATAGTACTGCTTGGCAGTCATGCCTATTATGCATGCAAATGAATTGGTAATGATATGCTAAGCACCCTGTTTGCCCTTGCATTTACATAGGCCTTTTGAATATGTGCCCTGTTAGCGCCTGGCAATGGGCATAGCGCCAGGCAAACCATTATTACTAGTGCAGCGCTAGCACACTAGTGCAGCACTACGTAACCTAGCACTACAACAGCACATGCGCATTTGGTCATTGGCCTGTGCTAGCACACCAGTGTTGTGTGACATAGCACCACGTTACAGTGTAGTGTGTGGAGCACTGTGCATGTGCACTGTGGCCACACTGGGGTCATGGCAGGGTCATGCATGCACTCCATGCCTACTTCAGAGTAGCGTGGTGCTACACCATGTGACTGCGCAGTGCTATAGCTCAGGTTGAAAGTGGGCCCAGGGTGTGTCACAGACTGGGGCAGTGCTCTTCATTTCTGTGTGTTCTTCCTGTGTGCAATTCACTGGGGATATTATCACCTGTGGATTATCATGTCAGGGAGGCATAGGCAGTGCACGGTGGTGCATAGGAACAGGCACTGTGGGGATGTTGAGACAGCAAACCTTGTGCAACTGGTTCAGCAGAGGCACTGACACCTGTTTGGGGAGGCCAGGGATGGTGACCTCCCATGACGCCAGGTGTGGGCATCTGTTGCATGACACTTGTTGGAACGGACAGGCATCCCATGGGCTGCCAAGAAATGTAGGCACTGCTACACTGATTTGCATCATGAGGCAACAGCAGCAGCTGGAGCATTATAGGAGGATGGTGCATGATGGAATGGTTCAAGTGCCAGGTAGGTGTTGCCACACAATGCATGCATGCATTATGTGTTCATCTGTCTGCTGGAGTGTGTGTGTGTCACTGTGTGTGTATGTTACCAGATGTGCTGTTGTGTTGGGAGGTATGGCTGGGCAGGGCACTCCTGCCCCAGACCCTTGTTGCCCAGGTGGTGGGGCTGTCAATGTGGGTCCCTTGGGTGGCACAGTGATACAGGGTGTCTCGGGGGGTGGCAGGGTAGCCAGGCATCTTCCGTGGCTGTCACAGTGATTGTCACTGCATGGTACATGTTGCTGTGTCCATGGTGGTTGCAGTGCAGTCATGCTGTTCACAGCAACGACACATGACCACAGCTAACACTGCAGGTCTGGGGCATGCAGACAGTGGGACCTGCCATGGGTCTGTCTGGCAGTCAACACTAGTGTTGTGTGGGGGGGGTTGTTTCCTGGGTACATGGTGTGACATCACAGCAGTGTGTGCATCATGTCACTGTGCGCCTGCGTGCGGTGAAGGTGCACGGTAGTGTGTCTACATGTCCTGGGTGATTGGCACACATGCAGTAGGCCATGGTGGCCACATGTGGCCATGGTACGGCATGCCTGGCGGGGGCCACTGTGTGGCTGCATCATGTGTTCAGACACTGTTCCTGGGCTGTGCAATGTCATCTTTCTTTTGGGGTTGGGGGTGCATCTTGCTCTGGTTAACATGGTCACTGCTCTGTCTTGCGCTAATGCTGCTGTTACCTCTTTCCACTGCAGAGCAGATTGTGCAGCATGACCCAGGGAATGGAGGCCAGGAGGGGTCAGGGCTGCCTAACAGGGGCAGCCCTAGGGTGCCAACCATGCCACAGCAGGTGGAGGAGAGCAGCCCTGAGGCCAGGGGCCTATTGTGTGAGTGCATTTATGTTTTTTGCTGTGCTGTGCTTTGGGAGCGTGTGGTCACAGCAATGGTCTGCCATCAACAATGCAGGCGGATGCACAGCCATGTGCATGGTACCATGGCGGGTGCACCATTGTATTGTGTTGCTCACCAGTGTGGCAGAGTGCTGCCGGTGTTGGGTGGGTGGTTGCTGTACAGTGTTGTGGGGGTTGTGCTGTATGGACCCATGTCAGCATGCACAGATAGGCAGATGCTGTTCATTGTCCGTGACCGTTGTCCATGTTCTGCTGTTCACATGGCAGCAGCGATTTCTGGGTGCAGTCCACTGTTGTGTGCACATTGTAGTACAAGGGTATTGTGTGGTGGCATCCAGCAGCCTACCCCTGCTGGTGTGTGCCTGTGGTATTGCTGCTTCTGTGGGATGGTGTAGGCCTTGGCACAGGTGGTCCAGTGGCCAGACGCCGTGCTCTGCATTCTGCTGCTCTTGCGCCCATATCAGTTGTTGTTGTGCCCATCCTTGTGCTATGCTTTATGTGACTTTGGACAACTTGTTCTGACATGTATCCTCCCATGTGCATATTAGCACGGCCCACTTCCACTGCCGTCTGGGGACTGCCTGTCTGGCTGCACTGTCTCACTGTGTGCAGTGCTGGGTTGGGTGGTGTCGACCATGGCATGGTGTTGTTGGGGCCTGACATGCATCTCCATGTCCACTGGGTCTTTGGTTGTTGCCTGTGGCATCCAGGCCCACCCTGTGGGTGCATGTTGTTTGCACCTTCCATTGCATTCCTCAGCATCACATTGGCATGGCTGTTGGGATATGCTGTCCATCCCTGGGTTGATGCCTGGGGTGCATTGTGCCTCCTTGCTGGTTTCCCATCCTCACATGCTCCTCCTTACTCCTGTAGGTCCACGGCATTCTTCCTTGTGGGCAACCAGGCCTGAGGAGTTGGAGGGCAGTGAAGAAATCCTTCATCACATTGTGCGGCAACAGAGGACTTCGATCGAGCAGCAGGTGATGCTCATTGCAGAGACCAGGAGGGTGGCCACTGTCCTCGGAAGCATGACTGCTGAAACCACCAAGCATCCAGTCATAGGACTGTTCCCTAGTTTGTTTGCCTTCCCCCCCTTCATGGACTGCTGTACTTTCTGCTGCTTTTATCCCTGTTCCCCCCTTTGCCATTGCCATTGCTTTTAGTCTTTGTATTAGTAGTTGTTAGCTTTTGTGTTTGTAGTAGTCGTATTAGTAGTTGTAGTAGTTGTAGTAGTGGTAATAGTTTTAGTTGTACTAGTAGTAGGTTTGATTGTGGTACTGTTAGTAATAGTTGTAGTTGTAGTCCTGTTAGTTATAATAATAGTAGTTGTTCTTCTAGTGTTAGCCATTGTAGTTGTAGTACTAGTAGTAGTAGTAGTAGTTGTAGCATTGCTTTTTTTGGTACTGTGTTCCTATCATTGCTTTCTGTTGTACATATTGTTGTTCATGTTCATCTGTTGGTTTGTCTTTTTTTACATTATACATTACACTTTCCTAATTATACTGTGTCCTGTGTCGTTCTTGGGTGCTTGTGTGTCATGTTGTGGGTTCTGCACTGCTGTCTGCTCCTGGTTCCTTTTTAGGGCTGTGCTTCATTGTATGTCTTCAGGGCATTGTGGGGTTACCTCTGCACTGTATTCCTGTGGGTGTTTGCACTGTCTGCCTGGGTGCTAGATTCATTGCTGTCTTATTTGTTATATTCAGTGCTGTCTTATTCCCGGGCTATTTTTGCCCTGCACTCCCAGCCCTGTTTGCCCAGCTTCCTTAGCATGCTATATTCAGCACGATTAGCACTGGGCTATTCCTTTTGGATATGGCAGGCTATTTGGTCTAAGCAATGTTTGCACGCTGGGCAGTGCTGATTTAGCCCCGGGACAGGGCTTTGAATATCTGGTCTAATATGTTTAAAATAAGAGATTTGAGCTAGTCTTACAATTATTTATATAATTTATGCAAATTTGGTAACATGAGGCTAAAGGCTTAGCTAAGTGCCCATAATAAAAAATTGGTAATCTGACCTATTGTTACAACATTGTGGGGGCTTGTCTGGGATAATTGTTTAGTAAATAACAGTCCATACCCTAATGCATATGAGAAATAGCGATTATTATTATTTACAAAGTTACTGAATGGCATAAATAATATTTTTTTCTGTTTTTGCTTCTCAGTGAAAGCTAAAGATACCCCTAAACAAAGTAAGAAAAGACAGAAAGAAGTAATTGTCTGACTCAGTATTTTGCAAGCAAGGAAAAGACCTTTGAAGCATCCTAAGAAAGATTTGATTATTTGGTTATTTAAAACAGCAGTACTATGTAAAAATATTGCACTTTTTCAACAGTTTATTCCCTGTGCTCTGCTGAGCATGTCCCTAGTGTTCTTTCCTGCATGCATTGTACTATCACTTCATAATCAGCTTAGTTGTCCTTTGTTTTTTTGTTTACATTTCTGCCTCCGCCATGTTGACAGCAGCAGTAAAAGATAGGCAGACAGACAGACACCATATTTTCTGTAGATCTACAGAAAATGGAAATTGATCACTTCCTGGATAGTGTACTACTGCATTTAAACTGTTGTATTGTGTAAAAGTTATTGCTATTTAATTGTTGTTCAAAAAGATACTATTGCTGTTGTTAAAGTTAGTTATCATTGTTGCAAAAAACGACAACTGCAGATATGATTCAGACAGATATAGAGGTGCAACTTTTAGAGTTTTTAACGCCTCTTTTTAAAGAGGAGCCATTCATACCGCTGCGTCAGAACTGTGGCCAAGATGAAAGAATAGAACAGTTAGAAAGACTTAACTTAGATTACTCAGAACTGATTGATAAACGGTATGGTGATAAACTAAGTTTAGTTAATGAAACAAGACAGCTAAGGGAACAACTGCAGGATAAATCTTATGACTGCAGTAGACTTTGAGGCCAGATCCTATTACTAAAGAAACAGTTGGAGGAAAGTAAAGAGAGAATAACTGATAACGATTGTGACTTGGTTAGTCTAAAGACTGACATTGATGTTTTACAAAATACTGCTAAACAGCAGAAAGAGCAGCATTCAACTTTGGAGAAGAAGAGGGCCAAAATATTAAATGCTAATGAGCAGGTCACTAAGGATTTAGCCAAGAGTGAAAAAAGGTATAAAGATGTAAAGGAACAATTTGAAAGTAAGGCGGAAGAGTGGTCACAGAAGAAGTACCTGTTAGGCAACAGGAAGGAGGAGACCTCTCAGCCAAAAACCTAAGTTGGTCACTCCCTAGTTTTCTGCCCCAGGGTAATGGACAGGAAAAAATACTGAAAAGATATTATCCTTTTGAAATTCTTTCTGTGCAGGACCTGCAAGAAATACAGGCCTTTATCCATGACACTCCACCCTCAGTCTAGTGCTGAAGAAAATTCAGAACAAGAGGAAATAGTGAAAGAAGAAAAAATATATAGAGGCAAAGAAATGGATGCACCAACAGAACTAAAAAGAATATAAAAGAAGCCAGATAAACAGGCAGAAAAGGGTAGATCTAAAGGTGGAGCTTCACAAGGTGAACTGAGTGAGGATAGGCAATGTAAATAACAGTATACCATTTTGGAAAAAACATATTTTTGAATTAGGAAGAGAAGTCAGAGACCTAAAGGCCCCAAAAGAAGATGCCAAGGGTAAAATAAAATTCTGGGAAGACCAAGAGCATCTGAGGAATCAGGCACAGATGGTCTCTCCTGAAAAGGGATATTCCTGTTCAAAGGAGGAATCAAGTGATAAGCGTTAAAACAGACATCAAACAAAAAAAAAAAAGTTTTGGTTCCAAAGATGAGTCATCTGATAGGTCCAAAAGAGATAAAAAGATGTCTGAAAAGAAACAGGGTTATTTAAAATCAAAGGCTGTTACACAAGCCTTGAAGTTGATGTGAGATAGGTACAATTCTAAAACTGCAAAGGAGGGCATTTAGCAGCATATTCAAAAACTGAAAGAGTGCTATGAATCATTGTCCATAACTGATGAGGGAGAACAGAGTTTTGTAATCAGGTGGTCTGTCGATGACCCTCAAGCTCAGTGGTCAAGAATACCTAGAGATAGTAAAAATAAACCAGATAGGCTGTACAAATTCCTGAAAAAGGAGTTTGGTAAATATCATGCCAAAGGGGTAGCCAGGTTTGCTGCCTACCAGATGCAATGTGGTATTGATCAAAGTCCAAGGGAATATTATTATAAGTTGAAGGATGTGTACTTTGGAGCAGAAGATCACTCAGAAAGTAACTCAGATGACTTCCAATACTTATATTATCAAGGTTTACCCTCTTCTATTAGGAAACAATTAGCACCTGAGGTTAAAAGGAGGCCCAGGAGTGTTCCTCGGGTTGTAAAACTGGCAGAACAAATCTGGGACTCTTGAAGAGGTGATGAATCCCCTCCACAAAAAAAGGGGGGCTCTACTCCCAAAGTCCAAGTGTCTGAAGTAACTGCCTCTGATACTTTGGCTATGGAAGAGGATGAGCTATCTATTCCCAAAAACAGGAGGCAGGAAAAGGGCAAGAAAACACCACCAGCAAAAGCTATGGAGCAGTCCAAGGCTGTACCCTACCCCGTAGTGATGATTCAATCTACCAATTCTTCCCAACCTTCCCCTGTTGTGGTTCCACCACCAGGTCCTGAGCCACAGTTCTTCCAAAACCCTCAGCAATTCCCACAGTCTCAGCCATACCAAAACCAGGGACCCTCCTATGGAGAATATGACTCTGGTAGAGGTGTGGCTGAGAAGTATAGAAAGGATACAACAATGACCATAGGGGTACAATAATGACTATAGACATGGTAGAGGCGCCTATGTAAGGGTGCTAAATTATGACCATGATCAAAACAAATACAGGCCCCAAGGCAGGTCTAGATCCAGTTTCTCTAGCCTAGAAGTCAGGATTAAAAGGCCACAGGAAGAGGTGAGGAGGGAAATACAGGAAGTGGAAAAACAAGTGGCATTTCCTCAGAACTACTTGTCCAGACCACCCCAGTTATCCTTTGCACTTCATTCCCCTGTGCCAAACTCTGCAACATCTGGTGCAGTTGGGACTAGCACCAATCTTGAACCCAACTGACTAGTGCCTGCTGTTCTCTGTAATGCTGCCCAGGTAAATTAAATTGCAATTGCTGATGATGGTAGTGAAACTGCTATGGAATTTAATAATGAATGCATGCCAAAGGAAAATGAAAATGTTAACTCAGAATCTAACCTTTCCCTAGAGGTGTCCAGAGTTACTGCTGCAAACAATGTATTGGGTCACAGTGAACCTGCACTGTTGCCAGGAGTGAAAAAAAATAATAAAAAATTCTACCTAGGCAACTTAATCCCTGGGGGGCAAATAGGTTTCACGTTGACATAAACATTGAAAACAGTCTAAATCATGAAGCTTCAGTGGACTCAGGAGCAGAAGTGACCCTGATGTCCAGGCACTTCTATAACAAGCTGACTAAAGGGTGGGTACTAAAAACCCTCTATGAAAGTTGTAGAGTTATAGAGGCCAGATTCAACAGACTCAGAGAAGTTGCACATTACTGGTTGATCTCCTGATGAAGACCATGCCTAGATCAGAACTAGGTGAGTTTTAGCGGGTGGTATTCCCACCTTGTATTTTTCACATAAATGTTAATTTTATTTTATACCTTGTTAGTCTCAGACTGTAACAGAAATTTAAGGGGCCTTTATTCATTTTAAATACAATTTTTTACTTTTGTTACATCAAAACTGGATATATCTCAGACTGTGTGATTTTATTGTGTGCCTAGCATCACCTGGAGTCATCTATACTACATTGATGACTATGGAAATGTCACCCTTCTTTCATGTCCTTTTAATGTACCAGATTTTGGTTAACAAGGAAGACCTCAGTATACCATCAGTCCTGCTGGCCATACTTGCCCAACACTGCACCAATGATAAAGCCACCAATTAAGCTACCACTCTCCCCCAAATACACCTGCAGTTCTAACCCTACAATATACCAGGTAACTACAGTCAACAGAAACCATTAGAGCATGGTGAGGCACAGATGTCATTCACCCTTCCAACCCAGTTTTACTGAATTTTCCATCCACATACGTGTCCCAAATGATGCCTAGCCTTGCAGGAAAGAAGATGGCATTCCATGATCATCTGTGGTGTTATACCATTTCCTAGTCATATGTTTGAGGAGGGACTGCTGTAGTGGGGCAGACATGGCTATCTCCCCAGAAACCAACAGCATTGCCTCCACTATGCTTTCAAGACTCTTCTGTCCCTGTGCCTTCCACTATGAGGTTCTGTATCTGCTATGATGCTGTAATATAAGTTCATGTCCTCCCTACCTGTCATGAGATGTTCCTGTTAGTGTCAAAGCTGTGAGTATAAGCTAGCAGTAGCCACCAGTTTTTGGGAGACTGTAGTATGTGTATTAGTTATAATAGCAGTAGACTGATTTGAGGTGTCTACATTGTGGCCTGCTTGCCATGTCCTTTTCTTACCTTCAGGTGTATCAACACCATCATCTCCACACTTGGTGTCCACCTGACTTGTTCTTCACTAAAATCCAGGTGTCACGACACTTGTAATTGAGTTCATGGTTTCACTCATGCAGACACACATGTACACACACACACACACAAAACACTGTTTTCCACCATGTGCAATACATTTTTGATCTATTTTTTTTCTCCCCCTCCAGGTTGGCCCTCCTTCTGAGAAGTGCCCCAGTCCTGTCACCCTGATCTCTGCTGAGACTTACCGGCCAAACATCTTCCCCCAGCGCTTGTCCCCCCCCCGGCAGGGTTGGCAGGGTTCCCCAA
The DNA here is from genome assembly GCA_016271365.2 of Neoceratodus forsteri. NCBI lineage: Eukaryota > Metazoa > Chordata > Ceratodontiformes > Ceratodontidae > Neoceratodus > Neoceratodus forsteri. The sequence continues at coordinate 1,203,300,185 of CM057453.1, read as the reverse complement.
CCCCCACTGCAAAATGGATCCAGTTCAAGCTGGCATGCACAGCTGATCAGGTGTGGGGCCAAGTGGGTGCTTCTTTTCATCCTGCTGCTGAACTCTTTTCTGATTCTCCTCCCTGCGGAGGTGTGGTGTGCAATGACATCATGGTGTACACCATGTGCTCCTACACGATGTGCAGCAATTACTACAATGCCTCTCGACCTTCTTAGCCCAGGCTGCCTTTCCCCCCTGGCTTCTACCAGGAACCAGACAATCATCAGACTCTGCCCAATCTCCCTCCCAAGGAAGAAAGCAATCCTATGGACACTTGATCCTCCTCCCCTTCCAAAGCTGGCCCTCTGTCCTCAGATTCACTTACGAACCTAGGTCGTCGGTATTGAACTACCACTGCACCAGTGGGCTGACCTGCTGGATTTATTTTCATGTGCTTTATGGTGTCTTGTTTTTGGCCCTTGAGGGCGGCAGCATCAAACAAGTTATAATAATGGTGTGTGTCATCCTGTATCAGAGCATTGGTCTCTGCATTAGTTTAGCAGAGTGTGTGCTGCAGATACTCTTGAGCCAATTGCTCTGTTGACTTTTGCACAGGTAGGAGACTGTTTGTCAGGCTTGCACCTGCTTATGGCTCTTTGTTGCTCTGACAGAGAAGTACTATATGTCAGCATTGCTACTCTGATGCCTTTCATATAGCCTCATGCTGTATTGCATAAATTCCTTTCTACAGGGTTATTCTGGTCAGATTATGTGTATTACGGTGTTCAGTTTAACAGATGCATGCCTATATAGGGAGTTATCACATTGTGTCTACAAAATGAGGGAGGGGACAGAGTCCATATGTACTGTAACTCCCGTTCTAAGCAGACTTTCATGAATATTTACATGCCTCATGCAGACAGGAAAATCATCCATGATTACAGATGTATGTAACGTTATGGCAAAGCACACATTAGCAGATGCTTACACACCACAGATGGCATTTACACATTTCACAATTACATATTGTAAGTCTTAATTAATATTGATTATTAACATTTTATATGATAAACTAGCATTAGTTTCTATTTTAACTCCATCACTCGTGGTGGATTATTTTTCTGCTTTATGAATCCTCTAAAGCATTTTGGGATACTCAGTGTTTGTGATTTGAAAACAGTTTATACCACATTGATAAAGTCATTGCTTCAATATGTTAGTCAAGTGTGTTATTCAGATTGATCAAAAAAGGATAAGAAGCAAACTGAGACTATGCAAAAAGGAACCTTGATCCTTAAAAAAAGTAGATAAATGAACCTAATATTTTCTCACAGTGCAACCCCGTGAGGCTGTAATGATGGAGACCTACAGTGTACCACAGATGGGGGTTTTGTGTCTTGGCATAATTCCATATGAGGCTAACACATACTTATTTAACAGTAGAACCCTGTGGTTCTGTAACAGCAAACGGTTAATATTGCATATGGGGGGTTTGTGTCCTGTAGTTTTTCTGTGTGTGCTTCCATAGCTCTTAGTAGTCAGAATGTAGAAAAAGGGGAAAATGAGTGTCACAGACTTCAAGCGGCAGTTGGTGGCTCATGCAGGCAAGGGGAAAGGTCGGGTGTGATGCTACATTCCAGAACCTGGATGGCCTTGGTCCATGAGGAGTCCCAGCTTGACTGGCCCAGCAACTGCAGCCAGAGAGACTGACAGTACCATCATCAGAAAACCCTCCACCATTGGCTTTGGCAAAGAAAGGAACAACATGAAAACCATGGCAGGTACCTCATAAACTGGAAAATTTGCCACCAGGTACATCTAAATTGGAAAATATGAGTGGTGAGTAATTGAGGCAGCTGTTGAGATGTTGGTTTGATGTCCCCTCCTCAAGAGATGACCTGGTGCCAAAGCCCTGTGTCGGTCCCGGGGAGGGGCTCTAGCTCCATCAGGGCTAGAAGGCATCCCACCCCACTCAAGGCCAGCGAGACCAGCAGAGGAGGTTCCTCCTTCCCTGAGACCACCAGCTACACCACCCCAACTGATGGTCCTGAACCAGTCTCCAGTCCTGCCTGTTACATCAGCTCCAGCGCTCCTAGCCCTCCTCCCCAGACCTGGTCCCACCTGTCATACTGGGTTCTGTGCTCCCACACCCAGTGGAACCCCTGCAACTGGCTGGGCCATCACCGGCACATTTCTCAGAAAGTGAAGCAACAGATAGGAAATGATGAATATGTGGATGTGTTCACATTGCTGAACAGACCCTCGGAGCTGAAGGAGGAAAAGGACAAGAAAAATAAGGACGGAGCTGAAGTGAAGCACAATGTTCCTATCTGGCACACCTGGAATAATTGGTCTGCTGGTTTCACCATTTTCGGGTATTTTGACCCAGGTTAATCAAGCCAGGGCAGCCAGTTTGTGGACCTACTACAACCAGATGGTGGTAATGCATGCCAGCAATCCCAGGGGGGTTAACTGAAAATGACAAAGAGTTTTGCTGGAGGAAACAGAATGAACCAGCCAGGATCTGGGACATGCTGGACCTCCCATTGTTGTGGGCTATCGATCTTGGTGGGGGTGTTCAGCATTCTGATAGTGGTTTTCCAGTCAGACAACCAATTACTACCAAGGACATGCAAGTCAGAGTACTACAAGTACAAGCATGAATGTTTGGCATGTGGCTGCCTGCATCCATTTACTCAATGCAAGAGAGGAGCTACCCTGTCACAGCCCTTTCAAAATGGCAAAACAGGCCTCCCAACACCAATAAAGGTGGACTGGATTGAGAAATGGCTGGTCAGGTACCGGACAGGACAACTACTTGTGCCCGGCAGATGGTTTTAGAAATTGTAGGGTACTGTATGATGGCCCCCGCCAGTCATATGAGGCAGAGGAACCTGAAGTCTGCAGTGGAAAAACAGAGGATGTCGGTGGCAAACTAAAAAAGGAGGTGATAGCAGGCAGGGTCAGTAGAATTTTTGCTATGCTGCCTCAGATCCACTTTACAGTGTCACCCTTTGTGTTGGTCCCCAAGAAAGGCCAGAGTGAATTTTAGGTGATTAATCACCTGTTGTACCCGGAAGAGGATTTGGTTAATCATCACACTGATCCAGTCTACACTGTAGCATCCTATGCATTATTTAATAGGGCCATTGAGGTGGTCTGGGCAGCAGGGCAGGGGGCCCTGTTTAGTAAGGTAAATATAAAGTCCCCATTTCAGCTGTTGCCAGTGCACCTGGATGAAAGAGATTTGTTGGGCATGAAATTTGGGGTCCAGCACTATGCTGAGAAATTATATGCCTATCAGATATGTGGTGGCATGTGATGTCTTTGAACAGTTCAGCACATTCCTCGTTAAGCTACTATGTGCAGGGCAGGGTGCTCCAAAGTACTGTAGTGCATTGACTTGACTTTGTCTTGTTAATGGGAGAGCAGGTACCAATGATTGTGGCCAGCTAATGGGGTCCTTCCAGGTAGTATGTCCTGATCTGTGGGCATGGGTATCCATGGCACAAGAAAATCAGAAGGCTCATGTACCAAGTTCTTTCCTGAGCACAGAGATTGACACTGTGGCCACCAAATTCCAGTTAGCCTAGGACAAGGTGACTGCACTCTAGGACCTTCTGGCTAGGGTGGCCAAGGCATGCAAGAGTACCTTGCAGGAATGGCAGCTGTTGCTTCACCACCTCAACATCACCTGCAATAGTATATGCCCATGCCAATGGGCAGGGCATTCCTTGTCATTTAACCAAGGTTGGTACAGGATGTAGTGAGCCCCATCATGGGATCTGGGTATCAGAGAACATGAGAGAGGGACTGTGAGTGTAACTGGCTTTCCTGACTTGCTTCAGTGGAGTGTCAATCAGGTCAGATGTACCCAGTACCCAGGAGCTTAAGCTGCTTACAGATGTGTCTGGGGCTTTGACTTTGTAGCCTGTTTTCAAGGAAAGTGGTGTATGAGGTAATGGTCTCCTGTCTAGGAAGCAAAGGGATTACTCAGGCAGGTCCATCATGGTTGCTCTGCTGGTATGGGAAACAGTTTAGGAACAAAAATTGACCTTCATGATAGACAACATTGGGGTCATCTACACCATCTATGGACAGTTGGGAAAAAAGGCCCCATGGATAATCTAATGCTGGCCTTTGTGTTGAAATGATTGGTGCTTAAATTACATTTCAAAATAGTACATGTGCCAGCTGTGGATAACAGTATAGCAGACACTGTTTCTCGTCTGCAGTGCAGTGATTCCAAGAGTTGGCCCCAGAAGGGGAGGCATACCCCAGGGAAGTTCATAGCATACCTCTGGGAATTGCTGATCCAGAAGCCTTGGAGTTACTCAGGAATTCTTTAGCACCCAACACTGGCAGTGTACCAGAGAGAGGTGGAGACATTTCTGAGTGTGTATCAGGCCCATGGGTGGCAGAATATGGGGCTCATCCCAGTAGATCAGCTATGCTCATATGTGCTCCACATGGAATGGAAAGAGTCAATGCAAGGAGCAGTGGGTCAGCATCTGGAGGGCACATCATGGTTCTCCAAGGTCGCAGACCAGGAGGACAGCACTGAGTCAGTTCACCTTCACAAAATGATAGACAGTTGGGCAAGTGGAGCCCCAGATCAGTTGGATAATCAATGACCAATTAGCCCAGCCTTGCTTATGCAGGTATGGGATGAGCTACAGAAGGCATGTTTATCACTATCGGAGGCATGTATGTTCCAATGGCATTCCTGATGGCATTTTGTGGGGCTTTCTGGGTATCTGAATTAATCCAGCCAAGTAAATGCCCAGGCATGCCAGTGGCCTTGGTTAATGATGATATGGCAGTGACCAGGAGGGGTGTTTGTCAGGCCATGCAAGAGCAAGACAAACAGTTTGGTGGGTTGCTAGTGCAGCATGAGGTCACCCCTCGGGGTACTGTGGGACAAATGCATGGGTGCAGGACTACTTATTCCACCAAGTGGTGCCATTCTTTCAGCATGAAGACTGGATCACCCTGATAGCATTCCAGTTTCACCATGTCTTAGAGATGTCTATGAAGAAGGAGGCGTGAACTTAAATGTGTTTAGTACCCATTCATTCTGTAGTGGGACTGCCACATACACTAGGGCAGAAGGGCTTACAGATGGCCAAATTCATACCCTTGGTCGATTGAGGTCACAGGCTTTTGAAAGATATGTGTGACTGCATTTGCTTTAATCTTAGGTTTTGTTTCCTAGCACGTGGCATTTCCCAAGACAACCAAGTGTGGATATGTGGACACCTTTTCATCCATTAGGCAGCCATCAGAGTGAGGTAATTCACCCAGCATCCTAGTGCTGCATTTGGGCAGCAATGATCTGGGTGCAGTGAAGCCCCTAAGCTGTTGCACGGATGAAGGACTTGGTTTTATTTTGGGAGGCCTGAGAGGTGCACATTATCCAGCTGAACATCATCCAATGGAGAGTATTGGTGCGTGCATGGAACCCCATTGCAATTGAGAGAGTGCACAGACTGGCCAACAGGGCTATGCAGACTTTTATGGACTCAGTCATGGGTCTGTCCTAAGACACGATCGATTGTCATAAAAGCACTCCATTTTTATGCTCAAGATACTGTGCATTTGGCTGACCTAGTTTATGATAGTTTTTTTTTTGCTGAGCTGCAAGGTGGTGTAGAGAAATTATTAACATAATGTGCATAGTGGGGAGATGAGCATCAGGAGCAGTACTCATCCAGTGGCAGCATGGTAGTCTTGCAAGGTATACACATAGAGGGAATCATGCATCTATGCAGGTGGTTTTCCCTGAGGCTGCCAAGAAGTGAGGGCCCAGATGGCTGGAATTCCTCCTTCAGGGGGCAGTTGGAGGGGTAACCTCTACAGGCATTGTCTGCAGGTTGCAGCACCCTCTGATGGGGAAGGTGCATTGCCACCCATCCCAGAGCCATCCCTATGCCTCAGAGGCCAGATTACCACATAAGGTTTGTACCTATTCTGTCAGATCTCCTTGGGGTAACAGGATGGCCAGTTTATTATGATTTGATATAAAAAATGACTTGCTATGACTACCTTGCTGCACACATTATGCTGATTTGACTGTAACCGCCATTACATTTGATCTAATAAACATATGATTGTTGTTATTTTCTCCAAAGCATTGTGTACTGTATGTCTCAGTCTGATAAGGGTGGGAGAGAGGTAATGTGACCTAACAAGACAAAGGAAATTATTACATGGTATCTTCTACATGAAGGACGGAGCAGAGTCAATATATACTGTAACTCCCATGCTAAGCAGAACTTCATGAATATTTACATGCCCCATGCAGATAGGAGTCATCCTTGATTACAGATGCATGTAATTTTATGGCAACGTACACATCAGCAGATGCTTACACACCACAGATGGTATTTACAGATTTCAGTTACATATTGCATGTATTAATTAATAATGAGCATTAATCATTTTATATTCTAAACTAGCACTCATTTATATTCTAATTCCATCACTGGTGCATTATTTTTCTGCTTTATGAATCTTCTAAATCATTTTGGGATGCTCAGTGTTTCTGATTTGAAAATGATTTATGTCACATTGATAAAGTCTTTGCTTCAATATGCTAGTTAAGTGTGTCATTCAGATTTATCAAAAAGGATAAAAAGAGATTATGCCAAAAGGAACCTTGATCCTAATTCATGTAGTGAGGAGCTACTGGGAAAGTAGTTTGCAAATCTTAATTCAACACAGGAGACAATTGCATTATCTAGGTTCCCTTTAGGGCAAATCAAAACTCAGTACATAAGCTAAATATATTACTCACGCTGACAAATGTCAAATAATCTTATGATGAAAGGCCAAATGGGAACTCATAGTAGGCAGGACAAAATGTTATTAGTATTTTCATACCACATGGAGTGAGAAGAATTTAGATAAATAATGAGGTCCAAATTGTTGGGCATGGTTATTTAATCAATACTAAAATATTTTTTTTGGAGGTTGTCTCTGTGCAAAACATGGTTGTGCTTTGGTGTGACATTTGCATTCAACATGATACCCCATGGTGCTTATTCTTCTTTAGCCTTATACATGTTATAAATGAGTGCTATAGTCATAATGTGTGGATTGCTTTTTATCTTTGAAAGGAAGACTGTCAACCTGTTTTGCATAATATTGTTTTTGGTTGAAACCCCACATTTTATGATTGCTAACCTTGTCTAAAATTCACAGGTGATGCTAGCTGTTTTATCCGCTTCCTTTCTTAGTTAAACTAAAATGCATGCTAATAGTGTAATTATGCACAACCTTGTTTTGTTTCAAACCCCTGATCAATCTGTATTGCAGATTTCCTAAACATTAGGAGAAACGATGTCAAACAGTGCAGATGCTCATGATGAAATAGTCTCCTCTCCTGCCAGTGCATTATGAGTGTCTAGACTGCAGTGGGAGGTGTTCTCACTTCAGGAAATATACAATGGGAGTTGATCAAGTAATGTAAACAAACATGTTTTTGTGTGGTAACACCAGTATGGTGGGTAGTCTGTTTTCACTGTCAAAGAAAAAAATGGAATCAGAATCAAACTACCAGCCACATCAGCAGTTTCTTTTGAATGCATCCAATTATAATATGTGTTTATTGAACAGGGATACTTTGTGGCTTAATGTGGTTGACAGTATCCCTTTAATGTATTTATTTGTGCTTTCTGTCTATGGACTTCATCAGCATATGCTGTGCAATAAAAATAGCATTGATTGAATGATTGATTGACTGAAATAAAAAAAATTGAAATCATAGAGATTCTATTGTATTGTATGTGAACCTTAATCATTCCCTTGTCTGGCCACAGGCCCTAATATTACATTCTGTGATCTACTTCTCACTGTAAATTAGGGAATGTAATTAACATTAAGTCAGGGCAAAGAAAGAGAGAAGCTTTCTGTACTTCTTGTTCATTCATGCCCAGCTCAGTGGGGCAGGTCAAGCTCATCATGTTCTCATGTGACCAACCAGAGTTTGCTCTACAAACTTGGACCCTTATACTCAGCCCATGGAACCTAGGGAGCAATGCATTCAATTTTAACCTATGGGCAGGTTTCCAGAGCTCCTGCTGCAATGGTGACTCCTCTGGTAAAAAGTGGCAGCATGTGTGGCCAGGGCCGGATATACCATCACGCAAAGTATGAATGTGCATAGGGCCCTGTGTTCTGGGGGGCCCAGTCAGCAAAACTAATTTAGTTATGCAGCTATGCCAATGCACGAATACATTTGTTGTTTCCCATATGAGCCAGCTAGATCAGGAAGATTCTCGGGCAGGGGCCCAGTGGGTCAGGCTAGCAGCACCATAGCTCAACTGGCACTATGCACTTTCTGCACCCCGACCCATCAACCATTTATTTTTTTTCCTCTAATCAGTGCAGCCCTTAGCCATGCACTGCCCACCCAAAGAAATGTCCTTACTGTCTCCTCTCTGCCCTTACATGCTTTCAAAGCATGCTCAGGACATCTGTGACTGATTGGAAGTGCCAGAATGCACCTCAGTTTTGGCACCTTTGTTGACAACAGTCATCTCATCATGGAGTTAATGTTGTCGGGAGCAAGCTGCAAGCAGGACAGGTGTCCAGCAGGTCATGCAGACAGAGGTTTGATGACAGAATGGGTGGTAAGTATGAATTACACACAGCTACAGAGCTGGCCACATCCCTGATCCCTGACAAGCCTCTAGAACAGCTAGAGTGATGCAGCTGAAATATGTCTGTCAGCCATAGGGGTTTCAGTGCTGGATGGACTTTCTGCCTGGTTTGTGCTCAAACTGACACCTGTAACAAATGTATGCTTTATCTAGTTCAGGCATCTCATGTCTGCTCATCTGCATTCCATTACCGTATATACCTTTTCCCTTTTCATTACAAAAATATAAGTACGCTTTTTTTAAAACCAAAGAATTTGTTATAAGAATTATATTCAATAATTATATCCAATCATTGTTCAGCTTTTTTTGTAGTTGTTCAAGAGATTTCCCCAACATCCATGAAAGCAGCAGTCTTTAAATTGGGACTTGATAACATTAGCACACAAATGGCATCAGCCAACCACCTCCTGCATTGACATTGTATCTTGCCAAGTAATTGGTAAATTCTCCTTTACCATTGTGTGACCACCTGCATGGATTTTAGGCTTAAACAGGTGATCCCCTCAGTGGGAGCTTTTAGGGAAGTGGGAAAAATGCTGTACTCATTAAAGGGAGATGTTTCCATTCCTTGTTTGCTTCTGTTTATATCATTCCAAGTAATTGATCAATAAATGTAAGCAGATGGATACATTTAGCATTGTATGTGAAGCTGCAATGATTTGTGTACTAATCTGAGACATACAGTGAGTTTATTATACATATATGCCAAGGAGACAGCTTGATCTTCTGGCTAGATCACAGCCAGGTTTGTGAAGCAGGAGACCCAGGTTAAAATCCCACAACAGAAATTCACTGTGACCTAATTGAGCAAGTCTTGGTGTCTATGGCAAACACCTTTTGAAAATGGGGCATTGAGCAACATATTGGAGCACTGTGACATGTAGACTTACTTTGTGCCTCACAATCAAACTGGGTTAGGAAGATACAGCAGTCAACCATCTGTGAGGCAAGAGCAGTATTGGAAGCAGCAGTTTGGGAGGCTCTAACTAGTTTAAAAGACAAAGAACCCTGTCGCATAAACACTGAGGCAAGGGTTACCCCAAAAGGGCATTTGGCTGGGAAGCCAAGTTTCAAGAAAATACAAAATCGCACATGCCCCCACAATGCAAAGCATCATGGGCTGCATATGCAAATCACCACAGAATGTTATGCTGGTCCAACTTTAAGCAGAATTGCATGGTGCTGAAAGGCCTCTCACACAGTTTGCAAAGGATGCTAACAGAAGACATAGAAACATGTATCGTCCTACCAGCACTCATCAGTATGCCTCATCTGCTTGACACCCCAGTGGACTGGACCAGTTACCCTCAGACAGTGTGTCTTGGATATGTTGTGGTGAACCCATTAAAATAAAAAAAACTATTTAAAAGACAAAGAACCCCTGTGCGCAAACACTGAGGCAAGGGTCACCCCAAAGGGCATTTGGCTGGGAAGCCAAGTTTCAAGAAAATACAAAATTACACATGACCCCACAATGCAAAGCATCATGGGCTGCATATGCAAATCACCACAGAATGTTATGCTGGTCCATGCAATTCTGCTTAAAGTTGGACCAGCATAACATTCTGTGGTGATTTGCATATATAACCATGTGCTATGCATTAATGTGAAACATATGTATTTATTTTTCTTGAAACTTGCTTCCAATAAATACGGAAGTAACCACTGACTCAGTGTTTACCTGACAGATTCTTGTCTTTAAATTTTTATTAGTTCACCTAACAAAAGGCACCACCTATAAGGTGCTGGTCATCCCACTGGGGTGTCAAGCAGAATGAGGCCAATGACAAATTTTAATGAGACGGCTGTCTGTGTCTACTTGACCAGCACTCTTTACAAACTGTGGTTCTTCACAACCTATAGTCAACTTATGTTACACATGCAACCATGATGCATAATGAGGGCACGTCTGATTGTGACCTCTTCTAACTAGTTGTAGATTTGTAGAAATGCAGGTCTGGGCACATGTAATGAGCTGCGGAGTCATAAATGCCAGTGGGCCAGCAGGATTTGGAAAGTAAAGACAGCTTGTTGTTAGGGTGGGCTGGTTTCATAGTCAGCTAGTTGAAACACATTAATATAAGTTTACAAATGTTATTTATTTAGTTATTGAAAATATGTCACCAGAAAGACACTAACAAAATGATACTAAATCTCACACAGTGCGACCTGGGGGGGAGTTACAATGGAAGCAGTATAGACAAAAGTTGAACTTAGAGCAATACAGTTAATGTACACAGCTGGATGGAATTACATGGACTTTTACAGTATAGAACAGTACAGAACATCTGATAATGTACATGGTTGGGTGGGATTACATTAGCACTTTTCCAATGAGAACAGTACAGAACATGAACATCAAGGACAGGTATACCTATCACACATGGGAACTCATCGAGGGAGTAATACACGGTGCCAAGTACTTAGTAACAAGACTTGAGTGCCAAGTAACAGGACTTGCGTACAGGCCGAGATGCACCAAGTTGACACTAGGAGCTGGAGGAGGATAACAAAGTGATATAGGTGAGGTGGAGGAAGGAGGAGCAGTAGCACTGCGTAAAGGCTGAAAAACATGGGTTGTTTAGGAATGAGGGAAGGAAGGAGAGATTATGAGAGAATATGAGAGGGGAGGGAGAGAGGAGAGTGCATGAGGCATTATATAAGACAAATAGAAAGATAATAAATAATACAAATAATAATAAAAGCTCAAGACCAGTCCTCAGCTAAACACCCCTGAATGCAAATCATTGAGGAATATTATTGCCCCAACACACACTAACTGTAATGATTTGGTGCGTTATCAGATTTGGATCTGAACAAACTGGATATTGAAGTCTTAAAAATATACATGAAGTAAACCAGCACCTAGAACAGACCCTTAGTATGGTATGGACACCAGTAGTAGCTCAGACAAATGCCTTCTAAACCCGTATTCAGATTTGAAGATCAGTATGAAAGAGTCATAAAGAGTTACATTTTATTGAAAGTACATAAGGCAAAGGATTGGATGGTATTGAAACACAACCCCAACAATGGGTGCTAATATAATAGCACTAACATTAACATACTTTTTTTTTCAATTGGAGGTTAAATTACAGTACTTTTCCAGATTTTTGAAAGACAGGAAAAATTATTCCAGTCTGTTATATCTTCAAATAACTGGCCCATCCTTGTTGCCCATATAAAAGAAGGGGTTGGAATTCAGTAAAACATTAAAAACAGTATAATTAAACATCATTGTTGTAAAGTTGACAGTTGTAAAAGGAACATAAACCATGTTATTTATATTTTTAATTTAGACACCAGTAATGATACATTTTCAATGATAAACTTGTTTAGATGCCATCAAACCTCCAGAAACATATTTATCTAGTTCCCTGAATAAAGATAAAAGCAGCAGTATTTGTTAATTGCCAATAAATGTTATCACATGGCTGTTTAGCAGACATGTGACATCATAGATTCATCAACAGTGTATGTTTTAATTCCTTCTGTTTTCACAACTGTTTTTAGAAATGTAGATAATTTTATAATTAATGACACAACTGCAGTACAGTAAAATGTATTATTGATTAACTTGTGTTAAATAGTGAATGTTTGGGTGACAAGATTTGACCTATGGCAACTTTAAAGTTACCAGGGGCCCAGTCCCCTGTTAAATATCTTGGCCCCATCAGACACTTCCCCACAACAGGTCCCTTACCCCAGGCTTTTCTGCTCTATATCTGCTTTGTATCACCACAGAACTGCAATTTTTTTAAGTGATTGCACACACACACGCTACAATAATATCACCCACACAATATTTGTGATAATTTTGTTATTTACCCGAACTCCTGTTTTAATTACAGAATCATTCATAAAAACAAAATTGAAACAAAGAGGATAATAGATTGGTTGCCAGGGCAGCATTTTAAACCTCGAGAGCGAAGCTCTCGAGGTTTACTGCTACCATGGCAACCTCAAGAAGTGAATTCAGCCTAGTTATTAACTGATGCCCATCCATTAGCTTTTGTAGTGTATGGGCACCAGTTAAATGAAATGAGTCCTTACTTTATGGTATTTTCATTTTGCGCTGCTCTCCTTTGGTACAGCTCTCCCCACCATAGCCATTTGTCTGAATGCGGAAGTCCAGGAGGCATGCATGTGCAGAGACATTCACTTTTGTTATACTATCGTTGTGATGTATTCATGAGGGTATAACAACCTCTTGATGTCACAATGACAGTACAACAATGATAGGAATTAATTGAATTCCATCATTAATTGCCCTCCACCATACATTGTAAAGTCAGTTTTAACAAAAGAGAATGTTGCTACCTGAGCTGGTGTAAAACTGAGTGACCAAGACATATTACAAACACAATACTGATTTTAAACATGGCTGGAAGTTGTGTGACCACAATCGCTAATCTGGTACAGCAATCATAACTATGGTAATATATGCATGTGGGCCTAACTGAGGAACACACTGGTGCCAGTAACTGCTCCCCATCCTGAAGGTGTGTACAGTGTTATTTTTTTTTTAGTCTTTGGTAACGGGTAAGGCCCACTAGGCACAGGTGCCTGCTTTCAGGGTGACCTGGGAGCAATGGGTGGTTAAGTGACTTGCTCAAAGTTGCACAGTATGCAAGTGGAGGTTGTGGGAATCAAACCCAGGTTTGCTAGATGACCAAGCTTATTCACAGGTTGCTACTCTAACCTCTAGGCTAAACTGCCAGTATCTGGGGACCATGTGTGTATATGTTTGGAAGGAGAAACAAAGGCCTTCTGCAATCTTTACAGCAGTACAGGTAAAGCAAAAAATGCCACACTGGGAACGAAGGTTCATCAGTGAATCTGGCCTGTTCCCACATGGCAGTGTGGTTCCAACTCCTCTTTAACTGAATCAGGATTTGGCCAAGTATCTCTTGCTGTTATCACACTGGGTCAGGGACAGGCATATCCTAGCACATGAACTGGGCACCTGCCATATTTTTAGCTACAGAATTGATTTTTCTTTTCATAAATTGTGAATTATTTAACTTCAGAACCCATAATGACACAAAAAGTCATACCCTTAATGTATACATCAACCAGATTAAGAAACAGGTAAGGGTATTTATAGGAAGAGAGGGGCCCTTCAGAGAACAAACCATTCTCAGTATAGTGGTACTTCATAAGAGAAACAACACAGTACAGTCTAAATCACTTAAAATGAACTCCAGAAATCACTTTATTAATACAAACATGCAAATAACACACTAAAATCAAGAGCAGCATTTAAAGCCCTAGTATGCCATTTGCCAAACAAAGTACCCCAAGCACTTTGACCCAACAAAGACTATTTTAAGGGGTGCCACCTCCCACAAAGTTTAAATACTCCAACCACCATCAATTAATTCAATTGAGTGGCTATCATTATCAAAGTGACATCACTGAATCAAAGAAGGTTTTGTTTGATTATCCTGGTAGTCATATTGAGCAACTTTCCCATACTCAAATGTGACCAGCAGCTTACAATCAGCCATACAAAATCATGCTTACGGAAGATTTAGATGAAGATTTCACTCCCTTTAGCCTGGCATTCTACAAGGTAGAAGAAGCCATCTCATTATGTACATTCCTTTGGTGTTCTCCAAGATAGACACACCCCCAGGGTCACCCGGAGGGTGAGGGGAACAACCACCTTCTGGCTGAATGGTGACTTACTTGCCCAGATGCAGGAGAGAGACAAATGCTGGGCAAGTACTAAGGGTTCCAGAGATCCTGCTAATCTCCTGAGATATCGGCAACTCAGAAATCAGTGTAAAAAAGCCATTAGGGCTGCCAAAAGTAACTTCTGTAAATCGGCACTACTTAGCTCTGTCAGAGATCCTAGGAGGTTCTGGAGGAACATTAAATCCCTCGTCAGTGGGCCCTCTCACTCGGGTGTCGTGGACATGATTATTGATGGAGTCTCGTGCAATAATCCCCACACTATAGCCGACCACCTCAATCTCCACTTCTCCGACCTTTCGGCCCTCACCTCTCGTTTCACGACCAATGGGGGTCGCCGCTTAATATCCTCCGATGCAGAGTGAACATCCTCCTTGGAGAGTATTTAATCTTAAGGCCGTGTCTGTCCTGATGTTCGGAACCACTTGGCTGCCCTCTCCCAGCACTCCAGTGCAGGGCCTGACAACCTTGAGCCCAGGCTTCTCAAGCTGGGAACAGCTTACATTGCCCTCTGATTGCCCATATCTTTAACCTATCCCTTAGCTCGGGATAATCCCTGACATCTGGAAGGAAGCAAGGATAGTCCCTGTTTTGAAGCAGGAAATCCCAAACTCCTGACAACTATCGCCCCTATTGCTATTCTCCCATCCCTTGGTAAACTTCTGGAAAAGGTTGTGGAGCAACTCTGGAATACGTGGATACCCATGAGCTGCTTTCTGGGGCCCAACATGGTTTCCGGAAGGTCATAATAACACTACTGCCCTGATTACTGTAACCTCTAGTATTAGATCCACCATGGATCAGGGCAAACTGTCAGGTGCTATATTTATTGACTTGTCAAAAGCTTTTGACCTTGTCAACCATGACCTACTGGGGGAGCAGCTCAGGGTTCTCTGGTTCTCTCCGCATGCCATGAGTTGGATGATGGGCTACCTAACGGGTAGAAAGCAGTGCACCTGCTTTAACAAGGTCCTCTCAGAGCCTAGGGCTGTGACCATGGGAGTTCCCCAGGGATTGGTACTTGGACCTCTCCTATTCTCACTTTTTATTAATCAACTCCCACGGGTGACCTCTCGTTGCCAAGTCACGCTTTATGCAGATGACCTTGTGCTAGTGGCCCATGCTCGTAATGCTGCTGACCTTAACCAGTGCCTATCTGAAGACTTCAGCAGAGTCTCGGCCTGGATTACCAACCATAGACTGGTACTGAATCCTAACAAAACTCAGGCCATGCTCTTTGGTTCCATGGCCAAGTTAAAAGCCCATCAGCTATACTCAAAATAGCTTGTGATGGAGGCCCCCTGTTGCCAACAGTGAGCTCAATTAAATATCTTGGGGTCACCCTCGACCCACAACTTGACATGGGAAGCCATATCCAAAACATCTGCAGAACCACCAGGTGTAAGCTTGGCCTTGCCTACAGGGCCAAATACAACCTGACTCCGGGAGCGAGGCTGGCACTTGTGAGGGGAGTGCTTCTCCCCTCCCTTAGTTATGGATACCACCTATTTGCCAGGTCACCTCAAATCCATCTTAATCGGTGGAACACGGCATATAATGATATCTGTCGGTTTGCACTTGCTGCTCCCAAACTCATCCACCGATGTGAGCTCTATGACAAACTCAGCTGGCTCCCCCCTGCAGAATTCCTGATCCTTGGTGTAGGAAACTTCACCAGGAAAGTGCTTGCCACGGGCATACCGTCGGGACTGGCGCATCTCCTCCCAAAACTGGATGCCATCCCCTACCAGCTCAGGTCACAGACCACCTAGTTGCTTAAAGTTCCCCCTACTCGGACCCTTAAGGGGGATTGTGACTTTGCCACTTTTGTGCCTAGGCTCTGGAACTCCATTCTGGACTCTGTTCACTCTGCCCCTTCCCATGGGACCTTTCGCTCCTCCCTGTGGTCCCACCTAAAACAAACGACAAGATGTGACTGCTCCTAGTCTCTATAATGTAATACTCTGCAGTCCACTATTGTCCACTCTGAGTCCATGATGGTCTATGAAATATGTATTTAGTGATTCTAATGTCTATCTATGTCCTGTAACAATTTGTACTATGTGTGGCAGTATCTCTGCCCTTATATAAGCGTTGTTATAGCTGTTTTTTACTGTATCATGCTGTTTCTCCAATGTTGCCATGTATGTATACTGTATGTTTTGTGCTCTCCCGGGTCGTTCCTGAAAATAGGCATACTGCTTGTCTAGTGTACTTACCCGGTAAACAAAAGCTAAATAAATAAAATAAATAAATTAGTCACAGGTACAATTTGATTGATTAACTAACAATTTAAACAAAGACGACTAAAAAACATTAACAGATTGGTCAACAATAAAGATCTTGGTGCACTCCAGTGTGAAGGCAAAGCATAAATACATAACAACATAATTTAATTTATTAAATATCACTTCATAACAAAAAAAATCACACTAGCTAAGCATTCATTCTAATAATTTCAAGATTCCATAGTTGTGGGAAAACAACACATAAAATTAAGTGATATCAATAATCAATAATCATCAACTGAAGCAACTCAAACATTTTATTTACTTAATGATCCATGACTTTATGTTACATTCATTTAAAGGTGTATGATTTGTCATTACATCCATGTGCAGTGTTGCAAATACTAGCAAAATACTCACTTTTCGATCTTTGGCAGCTCACATGACCTCCCAGTGCTAGTCCACTCACCTAAGAAAATGGGTAAAATGCAGGACACCAATGAAAACAATGTCTTTTATCTCAGCTGGAACATCCTATTTTAAAATGTCACCATTGCATGACAATAAATTACAAGCAATGTAAATTCCAGCTCTCACCCACACCCACAAGCAAACTGCACAATAAAGCTGACTTATAATGCCTTCACAGTGATATATTTAGATAGATAGCTACTTTATTTCTAAAGTGCCAATTTCCTTAGACTATGGGTGCTATACAGTATAAAACTATACAATTTAAAATTGTGCGCAAATATTCACATCAAAGGAATACAACTAAAAACATACAGTTATCTAACTATCAGTATAAAACAAGTAATAATTTTCAAAACATTAATTAATAAACACTTGCTAGAACAAATATGATTTTAGGTCTTTTTAAAAGGATTCCACTGAGGGAACCACCTTTAAATAACCAGGCAAGGAGTTCCACAGGATAGGTTCAACTACCTAGAACATCCTATCACCAGAATGCAGCAACCTAGCCCTGGGAACTCCCAGGAAGGCTCCCCTGACAGAACAGAGTGCCCAGGCTGGACTATAGAGGACAAGGAGATCTTGCAGATAGACAGGATCCCCTTCATGCAGGGTCTTATAGGTCAGCAGCCCTATATTGAAGACAACCCTCCACTGGACCGACAGGCAGTGCAGTCCATGGAGGACCGGGATGATATGCTCACACCTTTTCACCCCCATCAACAATCTTGTCACCACATTCTGCATCCACTGCAGCCTTCAGAGGTTGCCTCCAGATAACCCTAGGTACAGGGCATTACAGTAGTTCAATCTAGAAGTGACAAAAGCATGCACCAGTGTGGTCAGGTCCTCAGGTGGGATCAAGGCTCAGATTCAGGCTATATTCTTGAGATGATAAAACCTGCTTTTAACCATGGCCAACACCTGTGCATGAAGTGTCAGGCCATCACCCAGGATCATGTCCAAATTCTTCACCTGTCTAAGGCAGCTAAGGGTACCCGACCCAAACACTAGGTTGAGGGTAACCCTCCCCCGATGACCTGGATCCACAACCAGTACCTCAGTCTTGTCTGGGTTAAGCCTAAGCCAGTTGTGAGTCATCCACAACTAGATTTCCTTGAGGAAGTTGTTAAATACAGAGTCCAACAGCTGGGTATTGGGTGCACAGGAGAGGTACAGCTGGGTATCATCTGCATAACATTGAAAACTCAGCTAGTACCTCTTGATACTGTCCCCCAATGGCAGCATGTACACCATGAACAATAAGGGTGACAAAACTGAACCCTGCGGAACACCACAGCACAGAGGCTTCGGGTTAGATGAGACAAGTCCCATTGTCACTCTTTGCACTCTGTCTGTTAGGTATGACCTGAACCAGTTGATGACATTATCAGGCAGGCCACACCAGAACTGCAGGTGGTCAAGTAGCACTCATGGTCCATGGTGTCAATACCACAGAGATCCAGGAGAACCAAGATGGTACGTCTCTGACCATCAGGTGATCATTTAGCACCCTCACCATGGCAGTCTCCATACTATGCCCTGCATGGAACCCAGACTGGAAAGGCTCATAGGCTGAGAAGTGGCAAGATGTCTCTCAAGGTGCATGGCCACCACCTTTTCTATAACCTTCCCTAAAAATGGGAGGTTAGAGACTGACCTGTAGTTGCTGAGGCAGTCTGGGCCCAAAGAGGGCTTTTTCAAAAGGGGTCTAACCAAGGCCTCTTTCAGGGTCAATGGGCAGATCCCACTCTTCAATGAATTCCAGAGGACCTCAGCAACCACAGGTCCAATTCAGTCCAGGCACCCAACCAAAAGATGGGTCGGACCAGGGTCCAGATCACACTGTGTAGACCATAGCTTTGAGATTATCTCCACCACTTCCTCAACCCCAACCAGCTCAGACTCATCCTAGACAGGAGGAGAGTTCTGACATGACTCAGGCTGGACCCTGTATCCCTTCTGAGAGATGCTCGAAGAGACCTCAACCCTGATGGAGGACACCTTGTCAGCAAAAAACAGATCCAGCTCCTCACACCTAGTTCTAAAATCTGCCCTCCCCCAGCACATAGACAGGCCTGATGTAAAAGCCCATCCACCATGTGGAAGAGCTGAGCTGGTCTGTTTCTCACCACAGCAATCTTCCTAGACAGAAATTCTGTCTTCTTTGAGAAGATTGCCCCCGATAGTAAGCATAATGTGACTTCAAGGCCAATTTGTCCTCCACCAAGCCAGCTCTCCTCCAGCATCTTTCTAGCCTCTGCCCTTGATATTTAAACCTCAGAGGTCCTCATCATATCAAGGAGGTCTCCGATAAGTAGACAGAGGCCAGACATGAAAGGGTGAGACTAAGTCAAAGGCTGCACCAACAGCCCCATTATATGCTGCCACTGCCTCCTCTGACCCAATCACACAAGTCACCTCTACACCCAATAGGTCCAGCACCACCAACAGATCCAAAGAGGAAACTCCTCTTAACAGTTGGTACTGGACCATCTCCACAAGGGTAGGACCATCTGGGGGGCCTAAACATGAACCCCCACAGTGCTATGAACCGACCAAACAACTGGATCTACACTGAGGTCAATAATAACTAAAACAAAAGAAAAAACAGGTCTAATGTGTGGCCACCCAAGTTTGTTGCTGTTGTTACCTTTTGTGTCAGGCCTAGGGCCTCCATGCTCCCAAGGAGATTGTTTCCAAATTTTGCCAGTCCGCTATTGACCCAAACATTAAAGTCCCACAGAATCAACCACCTTGGGGACTCCAACACCAGGCCAGTGATGAGCTTCTCAACCTCCTGCAAAAGTCCCCATCTATTCCTTGGGGTCAATATAACATAAGAGGACCCTGAAGCCTACACCAACACCACTTCTGGTGGCCACACACTCAAGGACTGTGTAAGACCTACTGGTAGCACCATGAGGTTCAGGCTAGATTTAAAACAAATGGCCACCCTCCTGCCCCTGCAGTCCTTCCTTGTGCTGTGTATAATGGAGTACCCAGCCAGCATTGACACCTCAAAATGGGAGAAGCATTTTCATCCAGCCAGGTCTCTGTGATGCAAGCCAGGTTGACCGTGGATAACAAGTCAGCCATTATGGCAGTCTTATTCTTCATTAACTTGGCATTACACAACACAACCCGAGTAGGATGAGGTGGGGCAGCTGGACCATCTATCTTCCCACACCTCAGATAGAGCCCTTGGGTATGGGAACTAAGCATGGCAACCCCTGCGCAAGCTCCCATTTCACCCCAGGGTGTCTCCTTGACCTCACCACCTGAATCTCAGACACCCCAGCAACCACTCAGGGAAACCCCCTGGGCTCCCCTCTCTGAGCTATCCCCAAGGCCCTATATCTATGGGAGGCCTCAACCAACAGTGCTGGAAGCTTGAAGGGCCAGAGGTCCTGAAGATCGCCACCTGAGTAGCTGTGCCTTAAAGGCCCTTGTCCCAAACATATTTCTTTAATAAAAAACTAAAAAAAAAACACTCCACAAAAACCCAGTCTTCAAGTTCCCCACAACCACCCAAAACACCACAAATTATCCCACAAGCTTAAGTACAAAACTCTCAACCACCACCCACCCACAACACCCAAGCTAATGAAAGAAACAAGCAAAATGTCCCTGTGCACTAACAGTTTGTGATTAATTTGCTCTCATTTGTCCTTATTAGATAATATAAGCTCTCACTGCCCAATATACTATTTGACCAATTTTCAGGAACTCTCACTTCCCAAATTTTAACTAATGAAAATACAATATCTTTGTCCAGCAATATGGCTGTCTCACAGCTCAACTTGTAATAATGAAGATGTCCAATTTCATGTCCAAAGAATTTCAACAGCACCAACTTTAATTAATGAAGAAACTATATTCTTTGTCCAGTAATATGGCTCTCTCACAGCTCAACTTGCAAGTAACCCCACCAGCACTATCACAATGCACACAGCAGCGGCCGCCCAGGACCTGGAATAGAGGTGCAAACTCCCCCGCCAGTTGCAGCAATGATCGACCAGATACTCCAATGATGCCCAACTGCCAGTTAAGGGGACAGCACTGCACAGCCACAGAATGGCCCAAAGTCCATGCCTGAAGTTTCAACTCTCAATATGCCTCCCCAACAGTCACAGGCATGTCTAACCAACTCTCCCTTTGGCAGTGTCCTCCAGAAGGTGGGTCTGTTTCTTGGCTTCTAACACAATCCTCTAGTTAACCTTACTCCCACTTTAAGCCAGACAGAAAAGTTAATCTAGTCTTCTCACACCTAAAGCCAGAAGGGGAAGGGATCAGATCAGTTTCAGTACAGTAGCTTCTTCTTGCTGATTTTACATTGTTTCTTGTGGATTTTATTTGGTAGAAGGTTATTTCTTTTTTTTCCTCACTAATTCTAAGGGGCTAGCAGGGTATTGTTTTGGGGTTGTTGGAATTTTGAAACCTATTTTGGTGGCTATAAGTGGCTCATTTGTTTGATGTTTCACTGAGTAGCAGGTTGTTTTTGAGGAGGCCTATTTCTTCTGATTTAAAACCTATTTGGTGTGATTTTATTGGGGCTGTTTCTTTGACTGGAAGACCCACACTTCTAATTTCAAGCCTATTTTCATGTGTTGCGGGTGAGGCTATTTGAATTGGAGACCTGTTTCTTTTGGTAGCAAACCTATTTTTTGTACTTTGAGTGGAATTGTGATTGCTTTTTCCTGGCTTCACTAGCTGCAAAGTTTAGTGCATAGTGGGGGAACGATGCTAATGGTCTGACCAGGGGCTTCAGATACCTGATTGTTTCTGGAAGGCATGGGCTGGTCCCACCCACCCCAGGTCCATGATTTCCTTTATACCAGGGGTTCTGACATCACTTCCTCAAAGGGCAAAGGACATGCACCTGTCATAGCAGAAGCAGATATCCAGGAAAGGAACAGCAGCAGTGAAGAGGTGACTGCTTTCTCAGTGGATGGGAAGTAATTGCAAAACAAGGAGCTTTCATTGTTACTTCTTTGCATTGCTATTTGCATTGTGGAAAGGAGGAGTAGGAGTTTGAAGAAGGTTGTGCAATAGTTACTTAAAGTCTCTTTTTGGTGTGGACAGAAAGGATAGGAATGTAAAAAGCAGTTGCTCAATCTATGTAGACGTGTACGACAAAGGGGGTAAGGGAAATTATGAAAAGGAGAAGAATATTTTGCACTGATAGAGGGGGAGAGGAGACTTGGGGAAGTGTTTGGTATCCTTCACCTGGAAGGGTGGGGGTCACTGGTGGGCAATGAGAGCAATGGGTAGGGTGGTAGGCTGCAACAACTGTGGTGCACCAATCTTTCTCAAAATTGCCTGGAAGGTGGGGGATGTTTAGTATGCAACCAAATAGAAACTTAGAAAGGAGATCTTGGGTCTGCAGGAGGAACTAAGACAGGCAAGGCAGACGGAGGCGGGTTTAGCCCAATACTGGAAAGAGGAGGAGGGAGATGTGGGAGGGCAATTTATTTATTTATTTATTAAAGTTTTGGAATTACAACCTTTGAGTCAGTGACTCCTTTGCAAAGGCTCCACATCTGGACAGACACACAGAATATGCAAGAAAAGCATGTAACAATTGCTTGGTATATACATTAGTGATTACATAAAGACATCATACATATAACAGATAGTGACTAATCTCAATGTGGGTTGCTTAGCAGCCCAGGCTCTAAGGAACATGCAGCATAGGGGTGAGACGTTAGTACTTTTGATAAATTGTAGCAACCTTTGCAGTACTTAGGTAGTATCTAGGGGTTAGTTGTCAACCCCGCCAGGTGGTGTGGTGTGTTCAGTTGCAGTTACACATCTCTGAGTCTGTGAGATGCCTCTTGATGTCAGTTTTAAACTGGCTTAGTCTTTGAGTCAGGGAGATGGAGGCGGGAGTTCATTAAGCCAGGTAGGTGCCCGATAGCTAAAGGACCTTTGGTCTAGCATGGTCCTATGGTACAGGACATGGATGGGCATATTTGCTATGTGCCTTGGGGTGCTACTGTATGTGTTTGGTTTTATTAGGGAGTGCAAGCCAGTGGGTCCAATTTTCAGTAGAATTTTCTTGGCCTGAAGGCAGGTGTGGTATTTGAGCCTTCCTTGAAGGTCAGTCAGTCAACTTTTTGTAGAGGTCGGGTATGGGTAAGTCAGTCACTTTCTGTGACCAGACGACTGGCTTTGTTGAGGACAAGGTTGATTTGCTTTAGGGCTGTGGGGTCATATATTATTATACCATAGTCAACCAAAGATAAGATCGAGCTGGTAACTGCCAGGCATAGGGCCTGCTGTGGGAGGCAATGTCTATGTCTATAGAGGATCCCTATTCTGGTGTTTACTGATGAGGAGATGTGGTTGATGTGTGTGTGATAGGTAAGCGATGTGTCAGGTGTGATGCCAAGATATTTGAAGTGTGTGACCTGTTCAAGTTTGGTGCCCTGGTAGTTGTAGATGTTGAGGTGGGAGCTATTATGTGGGCTTTATCAGTGTGCAAAGATCAAGGATTTTGTTTTGGTATATTATGTGAGGGGGCAGGAAGATCAGTAACTTTTTCAGAGATACTTCCAGTGCCCAAGACTAGCACAACAAGAAAGCTGAGAATAGAGGAATTTACTGGATATTTGGTATAGTTAAGTATTAACCGGTGCTTTGTGAACCAGACTTCTAGTTCCTGGAAGTGAGTGCATTTGAACCAACAGTGGTAAGAAAAGAGTCAGAAGAAGGGAAGCAGAGACAAGGGCCCAGGCCAGGAAGACGATTGCTGGGAAGCCAGGTCAGGAGAAAAAAGACGAATGGAAGGAAGAGACAAGGACTTGTGAGGGAGGAAGAAGTGGCAACAGCCATGGAGTAGAAAGGAGAGAACAGGTTACTATGAAGAGAGGAGGAAGTGAGCATTTGTGAAGGGTCTTAGAAAATAGTTTGCACTGCTAGAGGGGATGAAGAAGGAGGAGGGAGGTGATGCAATTGGAGGAGTAATTGATAAATGCCTGGACCAAACTGGACTGGGGGGAAGTTCTGCTGGGAGAATTGCAACAGGGGCAAAAGGGGGAAATAATGTGCAGAAGGAAAAAGAAGAGCCGGGAATGAGAGATGGAGATGAATGGAAGCAAGCAGAGAGTAAGAGGGGTGGAATCTTACTGCTGAGGGACTCAATACTAAGATGAGTCAGGTGGGGTAGCAAGGGGTAGAGGCATAGTCGTAGTTGGGTGGAGGCTGTGCAAGGAATGACACTGGAAAGGGTGAGACAGTCTGTTCTGAAATATGCTAGATGGGGTAGGGACAAGCCTAATTTAATAATGCATCTTGGGATGAACGACCTGGCTGACAAGACAGTAGATATAGTCAAGAGGAGGTTTGAGGAACTAGGACAATTATGTGAGGGGGCAGGAAGATCAGTAACTTTTTCAGAGATACTGTACTTCCAGTGCCCAAGACAAGCACAACAAGAAAGCTGAGAATAGAGGAATTTACTGGATGGCTAAGAAGCTGGTGTCATGCTAAAGGATATGGGCTGTTGGGAGGGTGAGGAGGGACCTGGGAGGACAGTAGTCTGTATGCCAAGGACAGACTACACTTGAGTGAGGAGGGAAAGAAAGTGTTGAAACAGAGGATGGAGGAATACATACAGGAAGTTGAGAATTTAAACTAGGAGTAGGAGGTGGCAAGTGGGCAAGAGACATGCAGAGACCACAGGTTGGGAAACCATATGAGCTTACCCTTCATAACAGTAACAAAGGAGAAATGGCAAGTACTATTGGTGATGCTAGTAAAGGAGGTCAGGATAGGAGGGGGAGGCAAGGGTGGAAGGTGGTTACTCTTACTGCTAGGAGCCTTGGGAGGAGAACTGCAGAGTTACAGGTGCTCATGGCAGAGGGAGAGGTGGACATTGCAGCCATCACAGAAACATGGGCCACCCAATACAATGACTGGGACCTGTCTGTACCAGGGTAGAGGTTATTTCATAGGGACAGGGTGATTGGGAAAGGGGAGGGCACTATATGTGAAGGAAAGACTGAAGTGTGTAAGGGTGGGAGGGGAGGAGGGTTGTACAGAGTTTCTTTGGATGCAAATCCAGGATTCCAAGAATAGAATTCTCAGAATGGGAGTAGTGTACAGGCCACCCTCTCAGACAGAGTAGTAAGACAGGGAACTAGCAGGACAGATCAGGAGGACTTGCGAGAGTAGTAGTGTGGTGATTGTGGGTGACTTCAACATGCCAGGAGTGGATTGGAGTATCCCAACAACCAGGAATAGAAGGGAACAGGTACTGCTGGATGCCTTCTAGGACAGCTTCCTGCAGCAATTGGTCAGTGAACCAACAAGGTTAGGGACTACCCTTGACCTTGTCCTGGCAAATGGGGAGTTTGTGAGAGAACTTACAGTGGAAGAACTGCTGTCAGGGTGTGACCACCACTCAGTATGGCTCATATTGGATATGGGAAAGGAAGGAGTGGAATCTGGCACAAGGGTGCTGGACTTCAGGAGGGCCAACTTTGGGAGGATGGAGGAAGCAGTAAATGGGTACCTGGCAAGAATTCAACTTAGTATGGGCACTAACCAGAGGTGGGAGCTCATAAAGCTGGGGATAGTGGAGGCAGCCAAAACCTGCTGCAAGGCACAGAGCAAGAAGGCTAGGGCTAAGAATCTGAGCTGGTTGAGCAAGGAGGTTATGGAAAAGGTAAGGAGGAAAACAGCTGCCTTTAGGAGGTACAGAAAACAGGGAAGGGGAGGACAGGAAGAGTACCAGACAGAACTGAAGGGCGTGACACGCAGGACAGTAAGAACCAAGGCATCTCACGGAGTTCAGGCTGGCTGGGGAGCATTAAGAAAGGGCAGAAGGACTTCTTTAGGTACAGCAGGGAGTCAAGAAGCTGTAAGCACCACATAGTAAGGATTAGGAAGGAAGGAAGTTGGGTGGAAGCAGGGTACAATAAGGCAGAAGCGCTAAATGATTACTACTGCTCAGTATTTACTAAGAAGAAGAGGGGGGTGATACCCAAGGGGTGAGGAATAGCACAAACGGGGGGGGGTGACAGATGGGGAAATCATGGAGGACAGAGTTCAGGAGGGTTTGAAGGCATTGAGGGTGGACAAGGCACCAGGCCCAGTTGGCATCCACCCCAGGGTACTGAAGGAGCTGGCAGAGGTCCTTGCAGGACCTTTGGCAGACCTATTTAATGCCTCACTACACTCAGGGTGTGTACCTCAGAACTGGAGGATTGCTCATGAGGTGCCCCTCCAACAAGAGTGGCCCCAGTGGTGAACCAGGGAACTACAGACCTGTGATCCTCATGTCCATCGTGGGTAAGCTGATGGAGACTATCCTGAAGGAGAGGCTGGTGGCCCTCCTAGAGGCCAAAGGACTACAGGACAGCAGAGAGCATGGCTTCATATGTGGCAGATCCTGGCAAACCAACCTGGTGGAGTTCTATGACTGAGTAACTAGGCAATTAGACAGGGGCCATGAAATGGATGTCCTGTATCTGGACTTCAGTAAGGCATTCGACTCGGTGCTGCATTGGAGGCTGGGAAGTAAGTTAGAAGGCACAGGGGCGGGTGCAAAGCTGGTGAGATGGGTAGGGAACTGGCTTCAGGGATGGCAGCAGAGGGTGGTGGTGGGTGGGGAGCTCTCATACCCAAGGCTAGTGACGAACGGTGTTCCACAGGGCTCGGTGTTAGGACCAGTGTTGTTTGGGATATCCATTGCAGACATATCATTGGACATCAAGAGCAAGATCAGTCTGTTTGCTGATGATACCAAGATGGGAGCTGTTGTGGATGACCTAGGGGGATGACAGGGCTTGCAGGATGATCTGGCAAAGCTTGAAACCTGGTCAGACACCTGGCAACTGGGGTTTAATGCCAAAAAGTGCAAGGTGCTGCATTTTGGGATGAGGAACCCAAGGAGAAGTTACCAGCTGGGGGGAATGCAGCTAGCCCAGACAGAGGAGGAGAAGGATCTGGGGTGCTCATTACAGGGTCAATGAACAACTTGGCACAATGTAGGAAGGCAGCTGCAAAGGCCAAAAAATGCTGGGTTACATTGCAAGGGTATATCCTCGAGGAGGAAGAGGTGATTCTGCCACTGTATAGGTCATTAGTTAGACTGCACCTGGAGTACTCGTGCAGTACTGGTGCCATATCTGAGGAGGGACATTAAGTTACTGGATGGGGTGCAGCGCAGGGCAACAAAGATGATCAAGGGGCTAGGGGACTTATCATACGAGAGGAAGCTGAGGGAGTTGAACATGTACTCGCAGGAGGAGAGGAGGGATGGGAGGACATGATTGAGACCTTTAAGTACTTGAAAGGAATAAACAAGACAGATACTAAGGGGCTGTTCAAAGTTAGGGAGGGGAGGGACACCAGGGGCCATGATATGAGACTGGAGGGAGAAAGGTTCAGGAGGGAGATGAGTAGACAATTTTTTACAGACAGGGTGATAGCTGGGTGGAATGAGTTACCTGCAGAAGTGGTATCCAGTAGAATAGTGGACTGCTTCAAAAGCGGATAGGACAGGACAAGGGGGAGGGTCAATTGAGGGGAAGGGTGGAAGGGAGGGGCAGCTGCGGAATAAGGGGTGCTAGCTGCACATTCGAGCAGACTTGATAGACCTCTAGGCCTTTATCTGCTGGCAAATTTCATATGTTCATATGCTCGTAAAATCGGCAGCTGTCTCTGGGCAATCCACAGCTCCTTAGGTGCAGTTCAATCCAGCAACCCCAATTAAGTGTACAACATATAAAAAATTACTAAAATAACTAAATAAAACACTAAAATACTTAAAACAATTTGGATAAAGAGTATCTGCTGCACATTCTGGGACAACTAAACCACAGGATGTACAAATTACACCATCTGATGAAATATATAAAATTAAGTTTCAAGCAACACACTGCACCACAGTTCTCTTCACTTTAAATCAATTAATCAGTGCAAACCACTGCTAAAATTAAAACATAAAGCAGGGATTAAAGCAACAGAACTAAAGAGAAAACATGAAGTAGATGAGTCACTATGGGTCACCATGGAGACAGGAAATGGCACCATAATCCACATGAGAGTTGTGTACAGACCCCCATATCAGGGGGAGGGAGTGGACAATGAAATGATAGAAGGCATCCTTAAAATGGCAGAAAAAGGAGAGATATTGTTAATGGGGGACCTGAATATGCCAGATGCTAACTGGAGCACCTTTGCTGTAGGCACACTAAGGAGCAGGGTCATTTTTGGTGCCCTACAAGGGGCATACCTCAGACAGCTACTTTTAGAACCCACTCAGGAGAGAGCAATCTTAGACCTGGTACTCTCAAATGTGGATGGAGAAAGGATCTCAGATTTAGAAGTGGGTAGCCATCTGGGAACAAGTGACCACCAAACAGTGTGGTTCATGATAAACACAGCCATACAATCAAGCCATACAAAAGCAAGAGTATTGGACTTTAGGAGGGCTGACTTTGAAAATGAGAGAGTGCCTCAGAAAAGCACTAGCAAACAGGCAAGAAGAAGGGGTGAAGGAACAATGGGGAATAATCATAACAGCCATCACAGAGGCAACAAGTCTTCGTGTGAAGAGAGTCAATAAAACAAAATGAAGGGAAATGGCACCATAATCTGCATGAGAGTTGTGTACAGACCCCCATCTCAGGGGTAGTGAGTGAACAATGAAATGATAGAAGGCATCCTTAAAATGGCAGAAAAAGGAGAGATATTGTTAATGGGGGACCTGAATATGCCAGATGTTAACTGGAGCACCTTTGCTGCAGGTACATCCAAGAGCAGGGTCATTCTTGATGCCCTACAGGGGGCATCCCTCAGACAGCTAGTATTGGAACCCACTTGGGGGGGAGCAATCTTAGACCTGGTACTCTCAAACGGGGACGGAGAAAGAATCTCAGATTTAGAAGTGGGTAGCCACCTGGGAACAAGTGACCACCAAACAGTGTGGTTCATGATAAACACAGCCATACAATCAAGCCATACAAAAGCAAGAGTATTGGACTTTAGGAGGGCTGACTTTGAAAATGAGAGAGTGCCTCAGAAAAGCACTAGCAAACAGGCAAGAAGGAGGGGTGGAGGAACAATGGGGAGTAATCAAAACAGCCATCACAGAGGCAACAAGCCTTTGTGTAAAGCAAATCAATAAAACACAACAAAGGAAAAAAACGTATGGTTCTCAAAAGAGGTGGCAGGAAGGTTAAGGAGAAAAGGATAGCATTCAGGAAATATAAGGAAACACAGAAGGAGCAGGACATAGAACTTCATCAGTTAAAGCAGAAGGAGGCGGGGAAGGCAGTCAGAATAGCAAAGGCTCAAACCGAGGAAAAGATAGCCATTTCTGTTAAGAAAGGGGATAAAACCTTTTATAGGTACATTAGGGAGCCAAGAAAGACCAATGGAGGGATAGGGAGACTTAATAAAGTTGAGGGAATGTGGACAGAGGGTGATAGTGAAAAAGCAGGGATACTGAATATTTCTGCTAAGTATTCACAACAGAAGAGGAGGGGGAGGTACCTAAACAAAACAAAAGAAACACTCTTGATAGGGGAATTGATACCAGTCCATTCACAGAAGAAAGGATTTTGAAAGAACTCTTGAAACTGAGGGTGGACAAAACAATGAGGCCTGATGGGATTCACCCCAGAATTCTAAAAGAACTAGTGACAAAACTGACTACTCTCTTTAACAAATCATGGGAGGATGGGGTGGTACTCGAGGACTGGAGGAGGGCAGATGTAATTCCAATTCACAAAAGTGGGAGCAGGGCAAAGGCAGGAAACTACAGACCGCTTAGTTTGACCTCAGTGTTTGGAAAAATAGTGGAATCACTTCTGAAGGAAAGAATTGTTGAGTACTTAGAAGACAGTGGGGCACAGGACCCAAGGCAGCATGGATTCACAGCTGGAAGGTTGTGTCAGATGAATCTAATAGATTTCTTTGACTGGGTGACCAAAGTAGTAGACCAGGGAGGAGCTGTGGATATGGCCTACCTAGATTTTAGCAAGGCATTTGACACAGTCCCACACAAAAGATTAATATACAAGTTAGCCAGCGCTGGAATGTGCCCCAAGGTGGTAGCCTGAATAAAAAATTGGCTGGACAGCAGGGGTAATAGTAAACGGAGTTCACAGTGAAGAAAGGAGGGTAACTAGTGGGGTGCCACAGAGGTTCAGTACTGGGACTGGTCCTTTTTAATGTCTTTAAAAGGGTTGCTACACAAGGTGGGATGGAAAGGATGAAAAGGGATTGGCAAGGTTGGAGGAATGGTCAAATGTATGGCAGCTCAGATTCAATGCAAAGAAGAGCAAGATAATGCACCTGGGAAACAAAACCCAGGAAGAGTACACAATGAGGGAGATACTAACATCAACAAAATCGAAGGGACCTGAGAGTAATTTTATCAGATAACCTTAAGGTTGGCAAGCAATGTGAGAAGGCAGCAAGGAGGCTTGGGGATCCTGGGATGCATAGGGAGAGCCATCAACAGTAGAAAACAGGAAATTGTTATCCCTCTGTACAGACAGTTGGTGAGACCCCATCTGGAGTACTGCGTGCAGTTCTGGAGACCCCATCTCTGCAAAGACATAGACGGAGTGGAAGCTGTTCAGAGGAGGGCAACCAAAATGGTGCAGGGTCTGCACCAGAAGACATATGAAGAGAGACTAAAGCAGCTTAATATGTATAGCCTCAAGGAAAGGAGGGAGAGGGGTACATTTTAAGTACTTTAAGGGAATTAACAAAGTCCAAGAGGATAGCATCTTTCAGAAAAAGAGATGTGCAAGAACAAGGGGGCACAATTTGAAGATAGAGGGGGGATGGCTCAGAGGTAATGTTAGAAAGTATTTTTCCATGGAGAGGGTTGTGGATGAATGGAACAGCCTTCCTGAGGAGGTTGTGGAGCCAAGAACAGTGGAAGAATTCAAGAATGTATGGGAAAGACATAATGCAATTCTAGTGGGGGGGTATAAGGAAGTAAGCTGTTGATTAAATAGAATCTGCAGCTTATCCATCAGGTAGGCAAATGGGCAGACTAGATGGGCCAAGCGGTCCTTATCTGCCATCAAATTCTATGTTTCTATGTTTCTAAAAAGAACCTTTTCACATTACCACTTAATCGTCCTCCCTCTAATCTCATGCTGTGTCCTCTTGTCCTGCTATTTTTCTTATATTGAAAAATGTTAGACTCTTTCACCTTGTTAATGTCCTTAAGATATTTGAATGTTTTGATCATATCACCTCTCTCCCTCCTTTGCTCTAGGGTATACATATTATGCTCCGCTAATATGTACTCATATGTTTTCTGATGCAGCCCCTGCACCATTTTGGCTGCCCTTCTCTGGACTGTCTCCATTTTGCTAATGTCCTTGTGCAGGTGCAGTGTCCAGTACTGCACGCAGTACTCCAGATGGGGCCTAACCAGTGTCTTGTAAAGAGGGATTATTACCTCCCTCTTATGACTTGTGATACCCCTACTAATACATGCCAACCTACTGCTTTAGTGGTCTGCTTGGATGATTTCAGTTCATTTGTGATGATGATGTCCAAGTCTCTTTCTTCACTTGTGATTGCAAGCAATTCCCTACCCAACCTATAGGTAGCTTCAAGGTTTCTTTTCCCTATGTCCATGATCTTGCGTTAAACTCCATTTGTCACTCTTCAGACCATTTTGCAAGTATTCAGATCCTTCTCATTCTGCCCAGCCCATGTGGATCATCTACCCTGTTGCAGATCCTGATATCATCTGCAAACAGGCAAACTGTACCTCTACAATCCATCTGTAATGTCACTGATGAAGATTTTGAAGAGGACTGGCCCCAGGACTGATCCCTGAGGTATCCCTGCTGTGACATGCATCTTTTCTGACTGTATACCATTTACCACCACTCTCTGTTTTTGCCCATCAACTAGTTTTCCACCCAGCTGACCAACCTCTGACCCACCCAAGCCTTCCTAGCTTATTAATCAATCTTCTATGTGGAACAACATCAAAAGCTTTGCTGAAGTCAAGGTAGGTGACATCAACTACACCCACTTGGTCCACCACTCTGGTTACCCAGTCAAAGAAATCTATGAGATTAGTTTGACAGGACCTTCCTGTTGTAAATCCATGCTGTCTTGGATCTTGTGCTCCTATGAATTCCAGGTGTTGTACTATCTTTTCCTTAAGCAGTGCCTCCATAATCTTGACCACTACTGAGGTAAGACTGACTGGTCTGTAATTCCCTGCCTCTTTTCTGCTGCCATTCTTATGGAGCGGGATCACATAGAAACATAGAAACATAGACTTTGACAGCAGATAAGGACCGCTAGGACCATCTAGTCTGCCCATTTCCCTACCTACAGGATAGGCCGCAGATCCTAGTTAACCAACAGCCTATTTCTTTCTAACCCCCACAAGAATTGCCTTATGTCTGTCCCATGCATTCTTGAATTCTCCCACAGTTTTAGACCCCACAACCTCCTCAGGAAGGCTGTTCCATGCATCCACTACCATCTCTGTGAAATAATACTTCCTCACATTGCCCCTGAACCGCCCTCCTTCTATCTTTAAATTGTGTCCCCTTGTTCTTGCAAGTCTCTTTTTGTGAAAGATGCTACCCTCTTGGACTTTGTTGATTCCACTGAGGTACTTAAAAGTTTCTATCATGTCCCCCCTCTCCCTTCTTTCCTCAAGGGTATACATATTAAGCTCCTTTAGTCTCTCCTCATATGGCTTCTCTTGCAGACCCTGCACCATTTTAGTTGCCCTCCTCTGGACTGCCTCTATCCTGTCTATGTGCTTGCTGAGATGGGGTCTCCAGAACTGGACACAGTACTCAGATGGGGTCTCGCCAACTGTCTGTACAGAGGGATAACAACTTCCTGTTTTCTGCTGATGATGCCTCTCCCATACATCCCAGTATACCCCCAGCCTCCCTACTGCCTTCTCACATTGTTGCTAACCTTAAGGTCATCTGATATGATTACCCCCAGGTCCCTTTCCTTTTTTGTTGTTGTTACTACCTCCCCACCCATTGTGTATTCTTCCCCCTGGGTTCTTGTTTCCCAGGTGCATTATTTTGCACTTCTTTGCATTGAATGCACATGAGCCCTTCTCCAGTCTTCTGGGACATCACCTGTGCTCAGAGACTCACCAAACAGTTCTGCTAATGGCTCTGCTAGTTCAATCCTTGACTCCTTTAGTACCATGGGATGTATGCCATCAGGTGCCATTCTGTTGTCCACCCTGAGCTTAGTGAACTCTTGTAGGACCCTTTCTTTTGTGAAGGGACTTGTGCACACCTCCTTCCCTCTGTGTCCATGGTGCTGAGCTGTAGGCCCTGCCCTACCTTATCTTCAGTAAATACTAAGCAGAAATATCTGTTTAGGAAAGATGCTATTCCTTGGTCTTCCTCCACACACTCCCCCTTATCCCCTTTGATCTTAGCAATACTCCCTCTGGACTTTCTCCTTTCACTAATCTATCTATAGAAAGTCTTGTCCTTTTCTTTTACTGTTCATGCCAGTTGTTTCCTTGGTTTGGGCCCTTGCCTGCCTTACTTCCTTCCCTGCTTCCCTTGGGGAAGTTTGGTATGCTTCCCTATCTTTGTCCTGCTGCATTCTTTTATATTTCCTGAAGGCAAACCATTTGGCTCTGACCTTTTCTGCTACTGTTATAAAGAACCAAAGTGGTTTCCTTCATCTTTTGCTTCTGCTTTTCTCCCTTAAACAATGGGATGTTGCTTCAAGTATTGCATCCTTAATGTCTGCCATTTTGCCTGTACCCCCTCACCTGTATTTCTTCTTGCCAGGGCTAGCTTAACTATGTTGGCCATCTTGTCAAAGTGAGCTCCTCTTAAGTCCCATATTTTTGCCTTGGAATGGGCTGATTTAGTTCTAGTGGCCAAATTGAACCATACCACGTGATGGTCACTGGCCACCACATGACCTTCTACCTGGAGATCTGTGATACTTTCCCCGTTAGTCAGTACTAGATCCAGGATAGCCCTTTCTCTTTTGGGTTGTTATACTATTATTTGAGGCCCTTCCTCTTCAGGTTATCCACTATGTGCCTAGTTCTGGCAGATGTTCTGGCTAGTATTGAACAATCTGTAGCTGGCATGTTGAAGTCTCCCATTAGCAGAACCTCTCCTTTAGCTGTCATGTTTTGTATATCTTCTAACAGTAATGTGTCTATGTCCTCCCCCTGGTCTGGAGGCCTGTAGACAACCTCAGTTCATATGACTGTCCCATTTCCTGTTTCCAGGGTGACCCACAGTTCTTCTGGCTCCTTATGTGTGTTCTGAATTTCTGTAGCTTTGACATTTTCATTGACATAAAGGGATACTCCACCCCCCTTTTTTCACCTCTGCCTTTTCTGAACAGTGCATAGCCAGGTACGGTAGTCTCTCAAGTGTGGTTACTGTTGAACAATGTCTTGCTAATGTCTACTATGTCTAGTTTAGCCTCTGTCATTGTTGCCTCCAGGTCTGGGATCTTGTTTCTCAGATTGTGGGCATTTGTGTGCATGATTTTCAATTGGCCAGATTTTGGTGTGTTATTTGTGGGGTAAGGTATGACTTTTCCCCTGTTTGTTGTATGGGGAGCCAGACCTTTTCCTCACCTGATGATGCAAATGGACTACAAAATGCTGAACTCCTGCTTGATCACTAGCTGAGGGGAGGGTGCTCTTCCCATTTGATGTATCGGGCTGCACCTCTCCCCATTTGCTAGTTAAATATTCTGCAAAGACATCAAACTTCTGCCCCAGTGCACTGATTCCCACCTTAGTCATATGCAGTCCAGCGAATTTAAGAACTTTCACTCCCAAAACTGTTGCCAGTTACCTACAAAGTTGTGTCCTTTTCCTGGCACCAGCCCTTGAGCCACATGTTTAGCTCCCTATCTCCCTTCTCTGACCTTCCACCAATGTGTCCCCTCTCCCAGACTGGCAGGACCTCAGAGTAGGAGGTGCCAGAGGAAATGGATGACAATTTGTCTGCCAGCCTGGTCAGGTGTTCCTTGATCTCCACAACTGACCGGCTGGCTAGATTGTTAGTTCCTATGTGTACCGGGACATTGATGTTTTCCCTGGCTTCCTGCAGTGATTTTAGCAATGCTGTCAGTGTCTCTATGCTGATGTACCTGGGAGACATCTGATCATTACCCCCAGCCAGAGGTAGGTATCAACTCCAATATCATGGAGTCTCCGATAATCAGAAGTGTTTTGGATTTCCTTTTTGCCTTTTTTGTTTTGGTCCCTATTATGGGCTAGTTTTGTAGCACTACAATACAAGTCACATTAAACTGTTCCTCTGATTAGTTGCTTTGGCATTTCTGATTGAGTTGTGTATGTGTTGCTGGATCCAGCACAAAGCCCTGTACAAACTGTTCCTTAAGAGTTAAAATGCAGCTTTCCATTGCATTGTGACTAGACTGCAGTTACTTTTCAACAGAGTTGCAACCACATTTTACAAACATTACTCTTGAGCTGGTTAAGCATTGAAAAACAATTCAGTATGAGATGCCAATGCATTGCCAACTGTAAAAAACAATGCTAAACCAACTCATTTGTGGAACAGTTTAATGTGACTTGTACTGCAGCTCCTGTGCTGCAGTGTCCTGCTCTGCTTTGGCCTCTGCCCCTTTGTTTGATTTCGTAGATAGAGGCAGATATCTGTTTGTAGTTTTTATATGGTTTGTGGAGGTGATACGCTAGTGAGCATTGAGTGATGAGGCACCGATTTGCCCCTCCTAACCACCTGCCAAGCTCCCAGACCAACTACCCTCTGCGGTTGAGGTGTTTCAGTTGGATATTAGGGAAATGGCGGGTGCTTCTTGTGATACATTTCCTCCTGAATATGTGATTTGAAGTGTGCAATCTCTGCCCATGCTGCCTGGAGCTGAGCCCTTAGATCTCTGATGGTCCAACATGTAGGGCAGTGTCCTAAGTCCTCTATAACTGCCCTTTTGAAAAGTGTTCTACAGTGCCTGCAGTTAATAATATCCATTCCAGCTGTGCTGCAGAGTTTATAACCTGGTCTGAGTAATTAGGAGGAAAATGAAAGCAAACGTGTAATTTTTTTTATATTGCTTTGTTTTATTTGTTTTTATATAACTTTTTATAACAAGTTAAATTAATTGTGCCCCTTTAAGTGAAGTCACTTTGTGGATACCCCTCTGATCCTCCCCTTCCTGCTTTGCTACAGAAAATATCATGACCGTGCTACCCTATAAAAGGAGTGTAGCATGGGGTAGTTGAGGATGGGGGTTGGTATTGGACTCTTCTACTGCCAAAAACAAGAATCATGGACAAAAGAAACTAGGAGGTAAGAGCAGAAGCAATTAACCAACAACAAATGAAGATGCTGTCCCCCAATCTGTTTCTCGTAGGTGCCCCTGTAATTAGTCCTGAATGCTTAGCCTAATGATACATAAAACTGTAAAACCTGTCAGCACAAAAAGTAACAAAACCTGTAAGCACCACCTGTAACAATTTAACAGAAGATATACCCTGCAAAAACACTTTGCTACAGAGAAAAATAAAGCAGTAATCTGTAAGCACAAAAAGTAACAAAGCCTGGAAGTACAACCTGCAGAACAATTTAACAGAAGATATATCTTGCAAAAAAACTTGAAACAGAAAAAAGAAAGCAGTAATCTGTAAGCAC
Organism: Neoceratodus forsteri; assembly: GCA_016271365.2. Taxonomy (NCBI): domain Eukaryota; kingdom Metazoa; phylum Chordata; order Ceratodontiformes; family Ceratodontidae; genus Neoceratodus; species Neoceratodus forsteri. Next base: position 1,203,263,510 of record CM057453.1, on the reverse strand, counting down.
AACACAGTATCAACCTACAGGCACACCCTGTAACAATTTAGTATAAAATATATCCTACAAAAAGAGTTTCAATCAGAGAAAAAATAAAGCAGTAAACTGTAACACCTGTAGGCAGAACACAGAGGCAGAACACAGTAACAAAAACCTGTCAGCCCAACCTTAAAGAATTCCACATAAATATACCCTGCAAAGAAACAATTTGAATCAGAGAAAGTAAAGCAGTAATCTGTAAGCACAAAACAGTTAAAACCCATGAGCACGCCCTGTATCAATGTAGTAGAAAGTATATCCTGCAAAAACAATTTGAATCAAAGAACAATAAAGCAGTAATATGTAAGCAAAAATCATTGACAAAGCATGTAATTGCAAAAGAAAATAATAACATACAGTAAATCTGCGTAGCCAAAAAAGCCTTACTTATTCTCCTCCTCTAATAATGTTGTTCCTTGCTCAGTCCTTACAAGCAAACCTTGAAGAAAAGAGCTCAGGTGAAGCTCAGAGTGCTTTAAACTAAAAGACTTCAATGGCAGAGACTCTGGAGGCTCTTAAAGTCTCCTTGAATCTGGTATATTATAAAGTGAGATCCCTGGGGGCAGGGTGTATAATGCTTATAATGCTAGATTAATTATCAAGACTACTCTAGCCACCAACTGAAGGAACTTGTGGTAGAAGAACATGGAAAACAGATCTATGTACTCTTAGAGCATGCAAAGGACCTAGAATGAGAGAATGCATCCCTCAATTGCTCTCCTTCCAAACTGGGTGCAACTTAAGGGTCCCAAAAGGTTAGTTTATCTCCTGAGGTATTCAGTTAAAGATACTGCAGTGATGGTTGCCATAAATAGGTCAACATAATGAAGAAAGCAAAAACAGATATATTTCTCTATTACTCAGCTGATCATGAAGCCTGAAGTAATGAGTACACCCTGCTCAAGCATTCTTTAAAAGCTAAGCCTTAAAAAGAAGGTGACAAGGGAAATAGAAGAATTTTTCAATGAGGATTTGGTATATTAAGATTTCACTATGGCTTTTGACAGTCTATCACATGCCAAAGGAATGGATAAAACAGAATTAGTGGAAATATCAATAACAATAGGAAACTAGGTGGGTGCATGGATCAAGAACAGGAAGCAAAGGGTATACATATAAAGGGAAGTATGAGGATAGAAAATGGTGGAAAGTGGGCACCAAAAGGTTCAGTTCTGGAACTCACAACATTTGATCTGTTCATCAGGGACCTAAATCAGGGACAAAGTAGCAGGACAGTGAGGTTTGTGGATGACACTAACATAGGAATGAGTGTTGACTCAAAGAGGAAACAAATTTCAGGAGGTTTCCTATACAGGGAAGGCAGGGCCATCAGTAACAATAATAAGCCGTACCTATTATTGATATATTTTTTAAACTCTTATTTTAAACTAAATGTCTCATGACTAGCCAAGGGTCACTATTACTTATGATACCATTATTAATGTAAGTGGCTACCACTGTAAAGGAAATAAAATGGAAATTAACATTTAAGGTTGACAAATGCAAGGTGATGCATTCTGGGCATAAAAGTCCAATAATTTAATACAGTAAATTAGAGTAAAGCAAAGCAAAACAGAGATAACAAAACTCAAGTATGACCTTGTGTATTACTCATGAGGGACATAAGAAGTGCAAGCCAATTGGCAAGGATATCAAAAGTAACAAAAGTATCAAGATAAATGGTATGCACATTGAGTGAAGTATTTTTACCATTGTAAAAAATATCATATGTGAGGCCTTACCTGGAGTACTGTGTACAGTTCTGGTCATCCAACTGCAGATGTGAACTGAGAAAAAATGACTCACCATAGTAATTTTTTTTCTTCCTTTGGGTCTTTTAGCATCAGTAAGGTTTTGCAGATAGCTGGCCAGCTATTGCTGCCCCAGAAGTGTGGCTTATGTAAATTAATTTGCATCAGCAAATAGAAGATCAGGAGGGAGTATGCTGAGGAGTGTAAGCCCGAGAGGGCTCCAGAATTTTCGAAGATGGATGGGCACATGCCCAAAAGTGAACCCACAGGATTTTAAAGGCATGCAAAAAGCATGAATTAAAACACAACAGTATCAGCAACCTTTTCTAAAACTATAAACAACCTAAGGTAAATTTGGTGTTCCTGAACAGAGCCCTTCCCCTAATAGGTAATCAGGGGAGGAAGGGTGGGGGCTTTATTGATGCTAAAAGACCCTATGGAAGAAAGAACATTACTACGGTGAGTCATAGAAATATAGAAACATAGAAGTTGATGGCAGATAAGGACCGCAAGGCCCATCCAGTCTGCCCATTTCTTTTTCTACCTTATAAATGTGCTATCGGCCTTTGCTCTGTCAGTGGCCTATCTATTCATAATCATTTGTATTGCTCCCTTATGCCTATCCCATGCCTGTTTGAAGCCCTGCTCTGTATTCATAGCCACCACTTCTTGTGGTAAGCCATTCCATGCATCCACCACCCTTTCTGTGAAAACAAATTTCCTCACATTCCCCCTTAATCGGCCCCCCTCTAATCTCATGCTGTGTCCTCTTGTCCTGCTGTTTCTCTTATATTTAAACATGTTAGACTCTTTCACCTTGTTAATGCCCTTAAGGTGTTTGAATGCCTCGATCATATCACCTCTCTTCCTCCTTTGCTCAAAGGTATACATATTGAGCTCTGTTAATCTGTCCTCATATGTCTTCTGATGCAGTCCCCGCACCATTTTGGTTGCCTTTCTCTGGACTGCCTCAATTTGGTTAATGTCCTTGTGAAGGTGTGGCCTCCAATGCATGCAGTACTCAGATGGGACCTAACCAGTGTCTTGTAAAGAGGGATTATTACCTCCCTCTTATGACTTGTGATACCCCTACTAATACACCCTAACACCCCCATAGCCTTACCTACTGCTTTAGAGGTCTGCTTGGATGATTTCAGGTCATCAGTGATGATGATGCCCAAGTCTCTTTCTTCCTTTGTGACTGCTAGCAACTCCCCTCCCAGCCTATAGGTGGCTTCAGGGTTTCTCTTCCCTATGTGCATGATTTTGTGCTTCTTTGCATTAAATCCCAGTTGCCACTCTTCTGACCATTTTGCTAGTTTATCCAGATCTCTTCTCATTCTGCCCACCCCATCTGGATCATCTACTCTGTTGCAGATCTTGGTGTCATCTGCAAACAGACAAGCCTTACCCTCTAGTCCATCTGCAAGGTCACTAATGAAGATGTTGAAGAGGACTGGCCCCAGGACTGATCCCTGAGGTACCCTAATTGTGACTTGCATCTCTTCTGTCTGTATACCATTTACCACCACTCTCTGTTTTCTGCCTGTCAACCAGTTTGCCACCCAGTTGACCAACTTCTGCCCACCCAGGTCTACCCAGCTTATTTATCAATCTTCTATGTGGAACAGTGTCAAAAGCTTTGCTGAAGTCAAGGTAGGCAACATCAACTGCTCCCCTTGGTCCACCACCCTGGTTACCCAGTCAAAGAAATCTATGAGATTAGTTTGACAGGACCTTCCTTTGTAAACCCATGCTGTCTTGGATCCTGTGCCCCTATGGATTCCAGGTGTTGCACTATCCTTTCCTTAAGGAGTGCCTCCATAATCTTGCCCACTACTGAGGTAAGACTGACTGGTCTGTAGTTCCCCGCCTCCTCCCTGCTACCACTTTTGTGGAGCGGGATCACATAAGCCCTTCTCCAGTCTTCTGGGACCTCTCCTGTGCTCAGGGACTCACTAAACAGTTCTGCTAATGGCTCTGCTAGTTCCACCTTTAGCTCCTTAAGTACCCTGGGATGTATGCCATCAGGGCCCATTGCCTTATCCACCCTGAGCTTAGCAAGCTCTTGTATGACCCTTTCTTTTGTGAAGGGAGTAGTGCTCACCTCCCTCCCCCTGTGTCCATGATGCTGAGCTGTAGGCCCTGCCCTACCTTCTCTTCAGTAAATATTGAGCAAAAGTATCTATTTAGGATAGATGCCTTTACAGGGTCCTCCTCCTCACATGCTCCCTTTTTCTCCATTAAGCTTAGAAATACCCCTCTGGACTTTCTCCTTTCACTAATGTATCTATAGAAGTCTTGTCACCTTCTTTTACTGTTACGTGCTAGTTTTTCCTCAGTTTGGGACTTGCCTGCCTTACTTCCTTCCCTGCTTCCCTTAGGGCAGTTTGGTATGCCTCCTATCTTCATCCCGCTGTGTTCCCTTATATTTCCTGAGGCCAGCCTTTTGGCTCTGACCTTTTCTGCTACTGTATTTGAGAACCAAAGTGGTTTCCTTCTTCTTTGCACTTCCTTTTCTGTCTAACACAATGGATGTTGCTTCAAGTATTGCATCCTTAATGCTTGCCCACTTTGCCTGTACCCCTCACCTGTGTTTCTTTTGCCAGGGCTAGCTTAACTCTGTTGGCCATCTTATCAAAGTCAACTCCCTGAAGTCCCATATTTTTGCCTTGGAATGGGATGATTTAGATGTAGTAGCAAATTGAACCATACCATGTGATGGTCACTGGCCCCCAGGTGACCTTCTACCTGGAGATCTGTGACCCCTTCCTTGTTAGTCAGTACTAGATCTAGGATAGCCCTGTCTCTGTGGGTTGCTGTACCAGTTGTTTGAGGCCCTCCCCTGCAGAATCCATGTGTCTAGTTCTGGCAGATGTTCCTGCTGGTATTGACCAATCTGTATCTGGCATGTTGAAGTCTTCCATTATCAGAACCTCCCTTTAGCTGCCATGTTTTGTATATCTTCTAACAGTAATGTGTCTATGTCCTCCCCTGGTCTGGGGCCTGAGACAACCCCAGTTCTTATGGCTGTCCCATTTTCTGTTTCAGGGTGACCCACAGTTCTTCTGGCTCCTTATGTGTATTCTGAATTTCTGTAGCTTTGATATTTCACATACAGGGCCACTCTCCCCCTTTTGCACCTCGGTCTTTCTGAACAATACATAGCCAGGTACTGAAGTCTCCAAGTGTGGTTACTGGTAAACCACATCTCACTAATTGCTACTATGTCCAGTTTAGCCTCTGACATTATTGCCTGCAGGTCTGGGATCTTATTTCCCAGGCTGTGAGCATTTGTGTATATGATTTTCCATTGGCCAGATTTTTGGTGTGTTGTTGTTGGGTGAGGTTTGGCATTACCCCAGTGCATCGTATGGGGAGACAAACCTTTTTCTTACCTGGTGATGCAAATGAACTGCAAACATGCTGAATCCCTGTTTGACCACTAGCTGAGGGGGGAGGGGTGTTCTTCCCATTCGAAGTATGGGGTGCTGCACTCCTCTCCCCATTTGCTAGTTTAAATATTCTGAAAAGGCATCAAACTTCTGCCCCAATGCACTGACTCCCTCCTTAGTCAGATGCAGTCCATCAAATTTAAAGAACTTTCGCTCCCAGAACTGTTGCCAGTTCCCTACAAATCTGTGTCCTTTTTCCTGGCACCAGCCCTAGAGCCACGTGTTTAGCTCCCCTATCTCCCCTTCTCTGACCTTCTGTCCATCTGCTCCCCTCTCCCAGACTGGCAGGATCTCAGAGAAGGAGATGCCGGACAAAATAGATGATAGTTTGTCACCCAGCCTGGTCAGGTGTTCCTTGGTCTCCACAACTGACTGGCTGGTGAGATCATTAGTCCCTATGTGTACTAGGACATCAATGTTTTCTCCAGCTTTGTGAACAATTTTAGCAATGCGGTCAGTGTCTCTCCATGCTGATGTACCTGGGAGACATCTGACCATTACCCCTGGCTGGAGATGGGTATCAACTCCCCGAATCATGGAGTCTCCTATGATCAGAAGTTTTAGATTTCCTTTTGCTTTTTTGTTTGGTTCCTGATTTGGGTGAGTTTTGTTGTGCTAGCTCCTGTGCTGCAGTGTCCTGCTCTGCACTGTCTTCTGCCTCTTTGTTTGATTTCAGAGATAGAGGCAGATACCTGTTTGTAGTGTTTATATGGTTTTTGGAGGTAATATGTTGGACAGCAGAGAGTGATGGGGCACCTGATTTGCCCTCTAACCACCTGCCAACCTCCTGGACCAACTACCCTCTGCATCGAGGTTTTCCTGTTGGATGCTGGGAAATGGCAGGTGGTTCTTACAATGTATTTCCTCTTGAATATGAAATTTGAGGCATGCAATCTCTGCCCATGCTGCCCAGAGCTGAGCCCTAAGATCTCAAAGGCCCAGCATGTAGGACAGTGTCCTAAATCCTGTAAGACTGTCCTTCTGAAAATTGTTCCATAGTACCTGCAGTTAATGATATCCATTCCAGATAAGTTGCTGGGTTTATAACCTAGTCAGAGTAATTAGAAGGAAAAAAAAAGCAAGTAATGGTTTGATTGTATTTTGTTTAACTTGTTATAACAACAAGTTAAATTACTAGTGCCCCTGTAAATGAGCTCACTTTGTGGAGGCCCCACTGATCCACCCCTTCCTGCTCTTCCACAGGAAATGTCACAACTGTGGTACCCTATAAAGGAGTGTAGTGTGGGGTGGTTGGGGATGGGGGGGTGGCTGGGCCCTTCCCTGCCGAAAAGAAAAACCACGGATGAAAGAACAAGGAGGTAAGAGCAGAAACAATCAGTCAACAACAAATGCAGTAACCCTGAAGCTTATCCTAATGTTAGATAAAACTGTAAAACTGTAAAGCACCACCTGTAATAATTTCAGAGAAGATATACGCTGTAAGAAACACTTTGCTACAGAGAAAAATAAAACAATGAAATGTTAGCAACAAACAGTAGCAATCCCTGTGAGTAAAAATTAAAAACAACACCACACAGTAAATCTGCTTAGCCAAAATAAGTCTTAATCCTTTTCCCTTGCTCTGGTAAGTTTCTCTACTCTGCTTTTCAAGCAGTCTTAGAAGGAAAGAGCTCAGGTGAAGCTAGGTGCCTTGGCCAGCAAACCAAGTCTTCTTCTCACTCCAGGAGTCCTTTAGCATCAGTAACGTTATGCAGACTTCAAAGCAGTGCAACTGGGAGGAGAGCAGGGAACATATTTAGGGAAGAGGTTCTGCAGCACTGCCCTACCAAATTTGGTGTCAGACCTGGACTGCACATCCTGGCAGTAGTGCTTAGTGAATGTGTGTACAGTCTTCCAAGTAGCTGCTACAGACATCCACAAAAGTATGTCTCTTGCAGCTGCCACAGAGGCTGCAGTGCCCCTGGTGGAATGGGCCCTGAGGCCTTCAGGAGACTGCTCACCAGCCTTGTCATAACAGAATTGAATGCAAGAAACTATCCAGAGAGACAGTCCTCTTGCTGGCTGCTTTTCTTCTACCTACTTCACCATAGGTAAGGAATAACTGAGTGGAGGGTCCCCTAAACTGCCTGGTATATTTCAGGTAGTAAAACAGGGCCCTTTTCATATCCAGACTGTATAACTTCTGCTCCCCTGGGGTAGAGTTCTCTGTAAAGAAACAGGAGAGTGATGGACTGATTAAGGTGGAACTCAGAGACCACTTTAGGCAAGAATTTCCTATTTGTTCTGAGTTCAACTGTATCCTGTGGGGAATGTAGCTGGGCTCAGTGCAGAGGGCATGTAGCTCTGAAATCCTCCTTGCAGAGGTAATGGCCACTAGAAAGACAGTTTTCCAGGTCATGTATTTGAGGTGAGCCGTAGACATAGATTTGAACGGAGGTTCCTTAAGCTGAGCTATGCAGAGGTTCAGGCTCCAGGGAGGAACAGGTTCTCTGACTGGTGGATGAAGATGGAGGAGGCCCTTGAAGAACTGTTTAAACACTGGATGTGAGTAAACCAATCTTTTTTTCCTTACTGACAGGTAGGCAGAAATTGCAGCTGAGTGTAACTTCAGGGATGAAGGCTTTAGGCCTGAGGTTTGAAGGTGCACCAGGTAATCTATCAGATTTGCATCAGATACTGCCAAAGGATTAATTCTCTGACCCTTGCACCAAATGGAAAATGTTTTCCATTTGGCTGCTTAAGTCTTGTTTGTGTTAGGATTCTTAGCCATCCCCAGGATCTTGAGGACTTGTTCAGAGTACTGAGCAGATGGAAACTCTAGCTCCTCAAGAGCCAGGCTTTGAGGTGAAGAGAATGCAGGTCCAGGTAAGCCACCCTGTCTGGGAAGAGTCAGCAGAGAGTGAGTTGGTGGCAGGTGAATGGGCCTGCTTCAGGACAGTTATAGTAGGAGAGGGTACCAGGCTTGCCTGAGCCAATCCAGTACCACTAGAATCATTACCGCTAGTTGTTGCCTGAGTTTCAGCAACACTGAATATCAGAGGAAAGGAAGGAAATGCATAAAGGAACCTACCTGACCAGTCCAGGAGTAGGGCGTCCACTGGGAGGTTCCCAGATGTGGAGGTCTGCAGTAATATTGAAGAAGCTGAAAGGTGAGGGGGGGACGTGAACAAGTCTATTTCTGGAATGCGCTACTTTCTGAACACTGTGGCCAACACTTGTTTGTTCAGAGTCTACTCGCTGTGGCCCTGGATGATGCACCTTAGAACATCTGTCAGGGTGTTGTCCTTATCTAGGAGGTGAATGGCTATCAGAGTGACTCCCAGGGAATAGGCCAGAGACCAGATTTTTAGAGCTTCTGCACATAGGCTCCTGATCTGGTGCCACCCTACTTGTTTATTAAAACATTGCAGTGGTGTTGTCTGTCCTTATTTTCACTGTTTGGTCCTTTATCTGAGATGTGAAGGCCTTTAGTGCCAGAATCTGTCCCTAAGCTCCAACAGGTTTATGTGCAGCTGTGACTCCTCCTAGGTCCAGATTCCACTTACAGATGTAATGTCCAGATGAGCTCCCCATCCCAGTAGGAGACATCTGTAATTATCACCCTTGTGGGGATTGAGCCTTGGAAAGGTATGCTCACTGACAGATTTGTGGATCCTTCCACCACACTAGAGCTTGAAGCAGTGTCTCTGTCACTGGTATTAGCTTGGACAGGGCATTGCCCTTTTGAGACCAGAGGACTGCAGATAGAGGTGCAGGTCCCTCATTCTGAATCTGACACCTGGGACCATGGCTGTCATGGATGCCATCTGTCCCAGGAGCATTAGAAAGTGCATGGCAGGCCTGGGCTGGCCTGGCACAAGGCATTGCCACCGACAGAAATTCTGAATCCTTTCTGGTGGCAGGAAGGCTGACCCTTTCTGAGTGTCCAGCTGAGCTCCTATGAATGTTGGAGTTGAGTGGGTTCCAGATGGGATTTCTTTAGGTTTATAGAAACCCCAGAAACTGTAAGGTCTGCTCTGTAAGGAGAGGAATTTTCTCACTTGCTGAGGAGATTTTGCCACAATGAGCCAGTCATCCAGATATGGGTAGACTGAAACCCTTATTTTCTTAGACTGCTGCTACTACTGCAAGGCACTTCATAAAACCCTTGGTGCAGATGTCAGGCCGAAGGGCATTGCAGCAAACTGGTAATGTCCTGAAGGAAGTTTGAACCTTAAAATGTTCCGTGGGACTTCCTTATGGGTATGTGAAAGTATGCATCCTTCAGACCCAGGGAGACTAGCCTGTCTCCCTGCTGCAAGGACTGTATCACCATTTATAGGGCGACCATTTTGAATTTGGGTGTCAGCATATACTTGTTTAAGTATCTGAGTTCTAAAATTGGCTGACATTCCCATTTCTTCTGTGTCAGCAAGTACCTGAAGTAGAGACCATTGTCCCTTTCCTGGGCAGGGACCTTTTCTATAGCTTTTGCTGCCAATAGATTTTTACCCCCAACTCCAACAGGAGTTTTTCTGTTGGCGTTAGAGATTTGGATACCTGTGTACATTTTAGGTCTGGCATCTTTTTGAACTGAAGTGGCAGGCCTTTCTCACCACCTCCAGGACCCACTTGTCTATGGTTATTAGGGTCCAGGCATGGAGGTAGTGAGACAGCTTGCCATCTACAGGAGTAGGGGAGGTGACCTCATCCTGAAAGGCAAGGCTTGGACTTGGTAGCCATTGATGTGGTAGAGCTAGCTTGCCTTTGGCCCCTTCTGCCCCTTCCTCTGTAATACCTCCTCTGCTGAGAGTAGTCAAACTGAGTGGGGTACAGAAAATAGGGTCTATGGAAGTATCCCCTTCCCCTACTAGCTTTGGCGTGAGGCTTCTGTGAGGTAGAAGCTTTTGATTTAGATGAATTGCTCTGCCAGGTTGTTTTATACTCCTCTACATTTTTCATGTACTCAATTGTTCTGGAGTCGAACAACAGATTCTTGTCACAGGGAAATTCCATGGTCTTGTGACAGACTGGTAATCCTAAGCCAAGTAAAGTGCCTGAGGGATATGGTCTGGGCCATAACTCTGGAGGCTGCATCATTGTTATCATTTGCCATGTGGAATTGGTACTTAGTAGCTTCCAGGGCAGCCTTTGCAGTCTCTATGAGGTCCTGTGCCATTGTCTTGGAATCATGCTGAGCAATGGTCAGGACAGAGTTGCAAAGAGCCTTCTGATACTTGGCAGTATAAACCAAGCAGGAGGAGAGATGAATGAGCAAAGAAGCTGTTGTATAAATCTTTTTTACCATAAAATCAATCTTTCTGGAGTCCTTGTCAGGTGGCAAGGATGACAGGAACTCCCCACTTTTCACAAGCTGCCTGTTGTACAATACTGTTGTGACCAGGATGCACAGACAGGAACTCAGTGTCACTTTTTAGCAATTGGTACTTTTTGTCAGCCTGCTTGTCAACCCCTGAGACTGGGAAGAGAGGGTTTGAAGTAGCTTTATAGAATTTTTTTGAAAAGCCTGATAAATAGGCAGGGCAAGTTTTTAAGGGGGAGGCAGCCCCTTCATGTCCCTATAATCTTGATCCTCATCTTCATCCTGGGTAGTCTCCTGGATAGGGAGATCCAGTGCATCTGTCATATGCTGAATGAATGTTAACATAGAGGAGGCATCCTCCTGCTTATTAGGGGATGCCCTGAAGTTAGGATGAGGGGAAACATCTACTTCCAGGTTGTCCTCTCCTTCAGTGGCATCAAAGTATTCTTCCTTTTCATACCTGTGGTAGTCACCTGACTCTGAAGGTACTGCAGAGTGATGCCCACTGGCCATAGCAGAAAACACAGACCCCATACCCTGAAGGGTCTGAAACACATGCCAGGCTTTAGCCATTTCCTCTGCAGATGGCAATCCCCTGCTAAATTCAGGGAGGTTGTGCGGCTGTGTATGTTTTGTTTTTTCCTCATGTTTCTTGCTATCTTGTCTCACCGTTGGCTTGCCTGGGAGGAACAGTGGTGATTTTTTTATACACTGTTTTTCAGTAGCCACTTAATCAGTGACTTTGTCATGCTTCCTTTTAGTATCAGGCACTTCACCAGCACCTCTATTATTTTTTTTTTTTTTGAAGGAACTTCATCAGCCCCTCTGGAAGCTCTGTTCTTTGGCACTTTGTTAATTGACACTTCCTCGGTGCCTTTCTTTGGCTTTGAACTGCTGGATGCTTCATCAGCACCCTATTTCAATTTTTTTTAACTGGCCCCTCATTGGTATCTTTTGATTTCAGTTCAGCCACAATCTTATTTAATCTGTTTGCTCTATTTCTTAGGGTTTTCTTGCAAAAGCTAAAGCAAATAGTATAGGTATACTCTGGTGGCTGCATCTATGCACAAATTATGTTTATCAGCTTTGCAAGTATTCTGTTGCACTCAAGGCAGTTTTTAAAACCTGTAGGCCCAGTTCATTTCTTTATTTTTGGGATCTCTGACATGCCAAACTACAGAGAACCCTAGTGAATGAATGTTCTAAATCAGTTTCAGGTTTGAACTGAGTTGGTTCCTTGCGGTGAAAAAATGCTATTTCTGAGGAAAAAAATAAAGAAAATGCACTAAAATTACAGGTTCCCGCTTATAAAATGGAATAGTGATTCCAACAAAGTGAGAATCGCTGAGTAACCAGAGACACAATAAAAAGGAAATCCAATAAACAGTTTAAACTGCGGTAGGAACTGCGGGTCTCAATAGAAAATAGCGGATCCCGGGAGCTGACGGGAACCACTAAAAAATCATATCAACACACTCCAGACAGCAAAAAAGTAATAAAATGAGGAAAGGTTTACCACAATGTGAGAGCTAAAAGCTCTAAATGAAGTTTTAGAGACACCTCAAAGACAGTGCTGCTCGGACAGCCGGAAAAAAAATTCTGGAGTCCTCTAGGGGTTACACTCATCAGCACACTCTCTCCTGATCTCCTATTGGCTGATGCAAGTTAATTTACATAAGCCACACCTCCAGGGCAGCAATAACTGGCCAGCTATCTGAACAGCATTATTGATGCTAAAGGACTCCTGGGGTGAGAAACTAATAAACATTCAGAGGAGGGCAACAAGGATGATAACAGGGCTGAAGAACACGCAATATGAATTTAAATAGGAGGAATTACAGATTAGTGTTTTCTGGGAAGCAACAGATTATAACTGAACTCTGGGACATAGGTTAAAATAGAAAATTGAAAGTTTTACTTTAAAAAGTACAAAAAACTACTTTATAAACTGAGTCATGCATCTCTAGAATTATTTGCCAGAGGCTACTGAGTATGCAGATATTGTAGCTACTCTTTAAGCTTGGCTGAGTACATTCCTGATGAAACATGTATACAGAACTTGGATAAAATCGCCTGCTTCCTTCTGCCTGATGAATGCAGTGTTATGTAAAATAGTAACTTACAGTTACCCTGTTACACTCTTTCTGACTATTAATGAAGCCACTCACAAATTCTCTGACCCAGAATCTGTGTCAATTCATGATACGCCTCTGGCCAGAAGCACAACTCAGAACTCAGAAGCTAATAAAAGTGTATCCAATTATTCAAGTCCCTCACTAACAGATTGCAATGGCATGATATTCGCAAAAAAGAATAACCAGGAATATATGCTCCACTTCACACTTGCACAGGCATCTCCTGGAGGAAGATCTTGGGTGGACATCACTCACCCAGCATGTGACATAACTCCCAGCCATGGTGGAACATAAATAGCATACATAATACATAAAAGTATTTGACATGGTCCACCATGGCTTTCTCTCTGCCTCCCTCTCGGGGCTGGGTCTATCCTCTGATGCTACCACCTGGTTCGATAGTTACCTCTCTTGGAGGTCCCAGAGGGTTAAAATCCTAGATACCCTATCTTCCAGTAAGCCAGTTCGCTCAGTGGTTCCACAGGTGTCAATTTTTGGTCCGCTCCTGTTTAGTCTTTTCCTAAATACCCCTCTCCTAGCCTGCTCTGTCAACCTACTCCTCTATGCAGATGATGTAGTTATTTCCTCTAGTCACCCTGAACCCCTTATGCTTGATCAATGCCTGCAAAATAGCTTTCCTCAAATCAAGTCGTGGTTCTTCTTTCATAAACTTATCATCAGTTACAAAAAGACCAAAGTAATGCTGTTTGCAAACTACCAGAATAAATATAAAGGGTGTCACTAAACATCCAAAATAGTCAACTCTCATCGCTTGAGCAGGTTAGGAATTTTAAATACCTCAGGATCACCTTAGACTCCTCCCTCTCTTACCAAGAACATATTAGTATGGTTTGCAAAGCAGTAAACACCAGAATCGGTCTCCTCTTCAGGCATAGGAACTGCCTGACAAACAACACCCTCCGCCTGGCTGTCACTAGTTCCATTCTATCCCTGATGCATTATGGTGTAGTAATCTACATATCTGCATCTGACACTGCTCTTAAAAGAATAATGCTTTCCCTCAGTAAAGCATGTCCCCTCATAACAGGAGCACCAAAGCTAACCCATACCTGTGATCTTTATAGTCAAGTGAACTGGCTAAATTTTAAGGGTAGGCTTGACTCCTGCCTGTTGGCCAGAAGCTACTACCTCACTCTCCCTCCCTCAGACTAGGCTCATCTCCCTGCCCTACCCCTTGTTCTACTAGGAGCTTTGATAAGACCCTTTACCTATGCTCTTTCTGTAAGACATTCCTAGAGCAGCGTGCATTCTTCCACAGGGCCCCTGTCCTGCTCAATGGCCTGCCTCAGCTGGTTTCCTCCACAGTCAAATTGGGCCCCTTTAAAACTAAACGTTACTTGCAACTACTCTCTGTTAATAGTTGTGACTGCTCCTAGCTTTTACTGGTAAATCTGAGACTGCTCTTGGCTTGTCCCTCAATTTCCCCCTGCTCCTCCCCACCTTGTATTGGTCTGATTTCTCCCTCCCATTCTGTTCCCCTCCTGCCCTTTATTCATTCTTTACCTGCACTCTTTCCTATTCCTCCTCTACATCTTTCTCCGTTCTACTCAACTTTTCTCCCTACCCCCCAGCTGTCTCACAGCTCTCCTTAACTAGTCTTCCTTCTGGTCTCCTTTCTTTTCTTTAATTTCCTATCTGTTTACAGCTAGCACTGCCTGCACCATGTTTGTTTCATTATCATGTATTCCACCCCCAGTTATGATGCACTTATGTATAATGCACTGCATTACTTGTATACTCTTATCCTATGTAATTTTGTGCTGTATTAAGTTCCTGTATTGTTTTGTATCCCATCTGTTTTAAACCTCTCACCATGTTGTTCCTTTGCCAAGCACTCCGCCCTCATTTATGATACACTTAATAATAATGTACTGTATTATTTGTTTACTCATATCCTATGTATAATGTACTTTATTAATCTCCAGCAATTTTTTTGTTACCTGTTTGCAAAAGAGTTTTTGTGACTCAAAGAGTTGTAATTCCAAGACTTCAATAAATAAAAAAAAATAAAAATAATAAAACATGCACACCCATGGTCTTCAAGCTGTTGTACTGACACAATTCCTTCTCTAACAGACATGCAAGCAATAATACACAACAGGGTGGGTGGTATTGGGCAATACCGAAACTTACAGGAGCTTTATGAGGCCAGACACCGTAGGTGGAGGGCCTTATAGCTTAGAAAATGGGTCAGTGTTATATGTGCTTGAAATTAACTGCATTTAATGATTAAATGTTAAAATTCTTATCTGTTTGTTTCATTTTTGGATAAAATAGTTCCTCCGCCTGCATTAAAATACTGTTTTTTTTTAAATACTGTTTCTTGTTTTTTTTGGTTTTTTTTTGAGATAGGGACATTTGTCCACTGGGGCCTCTGTAGATGTTACTTTGCAGCTGGTTGTCAAGGTTGCACATCCCCCCCACACACACACTTCCCATTTTCTCTCTCAATCTGGTCTGTTTATTTATTTGATTTTTTTTTTCTTTTAAGTTGTTCCCTGTTCCCCCATACTGCACACCAATCCCAGTGGACTAGGGTGAATGTGGCCAGAAAAGCAGCACTAGCATCCATTGACACAAAATAATTTATTTAAACAGACATCACTGCCTACGCCAACCAGGAAGTGAAAACTGGCAAAACTCAAAGGCCATGGCAGGCAGTGGGGGCAAGTAGCAGTGGTGTATTTTGCTGCTGTGGAGAGGCTCGCGCTGCCCTTTTGAAAGCCATGGTAACCTGAAGCCAATGGGATTGATGGTTTTACTTTGTTCTTTGATTGATTTTTCTTTTATTCAAAATGTGTGGCCACTTTTTATATTTATTCAAATTAAAGAAAGATGGGCCGGGGTGGTGGGGGGGGGTTGCTTTGGCCAGCCGCTAACTCACTAAGCAACCCTCTCGCTGAGTAAGAGAAAGAAAAATAGCTGTTTGCCAGTTTGAACATTCAGGGTACCTTTTTTTTCTTTTTCTTTTTAAATATGACAAGATTGATGAGCATTGTTCACTTGCTGTACTGAGTGGGGCTGGATGGTGGGGAGGGGGGAGGATCTCGTCCCTCACTAAGTGACAGGCAAGAAATGGCGGCTACTGGCTTTGAACTTTTGAGGTGTCCATGGATATGTTCAGTAATGGGGCACCCCAAATTGGAACTTATTTTGATGTAGGTGTTTATCACAAGTTAATGTACCCCCCCCCCCGCTAAGGCTCACAGTCAATCAGAGAGCACATGGTGTCTAGCCCATTTTCTAATAAATACTTACTCTTTCACACTCTTAGAATGATCCATTTATTACATGTGTGTTAAATGCTTTTTGTTTTATCCTCCAGTAACTTTGTGTATCCTCCAGCTGGTAACTTCTGCCCAGTGGATACCCATCCTCCATCTCCCTCATTCTCCCTTTTTATGTTGGCTCACATAAGCACTAGCCAAGATATTGCAGTAGTAGTCAGATTTGAAGGTGCAGTCACTGTGGGCAAATGCATGGCACGCATCAGTAGGTGTGTCTCTCATTCCTCAATAAGCCAGCATGCAGGCTGGCACCAGGTATAGATAAAGTGGCCACATGATCAAACAAAGTGCCACTGCAATGAGAGCAAGCTTGTCATGAAGCAGCACAATAACACACCTCCCAACGTGCCTTTACTGGAGAAGTTTTCCAGTAAACATGGCGGTAGTGAGTGCCACCATGCACAATTCTGACTTCAGGGGTGCCCAATCCCCCTGTCAGCATGCCCTGACCCATTTCATTTACCAACGGGGAGCCCACTCCCTGTCAGCATAATGCCCCCCCTCCCATTCCAATTGTGTGCCAAGGGTGTGCCTAATCCCCCTCAGCATCATACACCCTCCAACAGTCTTTCTTTGTCAATGGGGGGTCCAGTCCCATTGGTTTCAGTCCCCCTGCCCAGTTCAATTTGCTGATGGGAGCCTCCCCATTGGCATATCCCCACCCCGATTTGTGCTGTGTGCTGAGGGTGCCCAATCCCTCGGCATCACGCACCCCCTCTTTCTGTGCTGACGGGGGGCCCAATCCCCATTGACTGCAGTCCCACTGTATGTAATGCAGGTTGTACACTGGGAGCCCACCCCAGTGTACCAAGCAACACCTGCAAAAAAAGAAAACTGACCTCGTTGTCTTTTTCTTCCTCTAGAAACCAGAAAGTGGTACCTCATGATCTCCTGCCCCTCCCCACCTGTGCCCACCCTCTGTGTGCCCTGCCTCCCCACCCCTTCACCCCATGCCTACTGGAGCCCAGCATGACGATCTTTGGTGGACTGGGAACATGTCTGCACTCTTCAAAGCCGACCACGAACCGAAGAAATGCCAGTAAGCTGTATAATGGCATAAATAAGTTTTTTTCAACTTTGCTGCATATCTTGGGCATTTTTGGGAATTTTGTCACCAAATTTTTCAACATGGGGTTATTGGGACCCCTCATCATGAATTCAGCCACTGTCATAATGTTATTTGGTCCTGAAAAATGATTTTGCAGTCACTGTGCAGAATCACCTTTCAGGACTGATTAATGAAATGACAGTGGCACTGGTTCATAAGGTGGGCTCTCAAAAAGCCTATGTTGCAAATTTGGTGGAAAAAATCCAAAAAAATTACTGTTTTATGAGTGTGCATTGCACAGTTTCCATGCACGCTTGCAACTTTGTGAATTTGTAATATTTCCACTCCAAATTTTCAACATTGGAAATTTTCCACACCTCCTTATGAACAGTACAGCTGTCATTTTACATATCCTGTCCGAAATGTGTTTTCGCACTTCCAATGCAGAATAGTATGGTCGCTGTGTGGGAAATCAGTTTTAAGGACAGATTAAGAAAATGACAGTGACACTGTTCATGAGCAGAGGTCCTAAAATGCCTATGTTGAAAATCTGGTGATGAAAGTCCATAAAATGACTGTGTTACAAGCATGCACTGCTCAGTTTCCATGCACCCTTGTAACTTCACAAATTTGCAATATTTTCATGCCAGATTTTCAACACTGGCATTTTTTCACACCTCCTTATGAACAGTACAGCTATAATTTTTCACATCCTGCCTGAAATGTGTTTTCACACCTGTGGTGCACAACGGCATGGTCGCTGTGGGAAATCAACTTTTGGGACAGATTAACAAAATCAAAGTGTCACTGTTCATGAGGGGAGGTCCCAAAATGCCTATGTTGAAAATGTGGTTAAAAAAATCCCCAAAATAATTGGGTTACAGACGTGTGTTGTGCAGTTTCTATGCATGCTCATGACTTCACCAATTTTTCATATTTTCACTCCAGATTTTAACTTTGCCATTTTTTTACACCTCCTCATGATCAATACAGTTGTCATTTTTCACATCCTGCCCAAAATGTGTTTTCGTGCCTATGGCACCAAATGGCACAGTCGCTGTGCAAAACTACCTTTCAGCTAACAAACTGAAAGTGCTGCTCTTCATGAGGTGGGGTCACAAAAAACCCATGTTGATAATCTGGAGTGAAAATACCAATAAACATCTGTGGTCTTAGGATTTCCAACTGTAACACCCCACCCTGTAGAGACTGACAGGCATCAGGGGTGTGACTTAGGATCATCGGCTGTAATGCTCATGCCATTCCACCCCTACCCCTCATCCTGCAGCCAGTGTCAGGCATCGAGGTGTGCCTTGGAGTGCTCAGCCCCAAGGTTCACCCCATTCTCCTATACTACACCCATCTGAGCATATTTCCTCATGGAACGGGGTAAGTATAAGGCCCAAGACCCCAAAGCACACCACAACACTTGTCAGTGTCTACAGGATAGGGTGAGATGAAATGGCATGAGCATTATAGTTGACGACCCAAAGGCACACCCCAATGCCTGTCAGTCTCTGCAGGTGGGGTGAGTTTAAGCTGCCAGTTTAATACTTCACTGTCATTCCTATTATGCATCACTAACTCCTGCACTACCAATGCCAATGCCAGTGAGACAACATTCAACATTGACAAATGCTTGTTTTATATCCACTAATAACTTCCCCCAACCCTCTTCCAAGACTCTCAACTCTTGTGATTACCTTTCCTCCACCCATATCTCAAATTAAATTGATCATCTTTAAATACTGCTCAATGTTTAGGGTGACTGTACCTCTCCTGGGTCCCACAGCTTTTTATTGTTTGACCTCAAGGTAGATGTACCCTATTGCTTCCTTTCTCTGGCAAATAAAATGTATATCCTAAATCTTTGCTCTTATAATATAGGATAAGGTAAGAAAACTAGTTTTATTTTATAAAAAGAAATATATATACAGTATATACAGAACTTCATTGTATTCTTCCCATTCTCACCCACAGTACCAGAACAGACCATAAATAGCATCCATTTCAGCCTCCATCTCTGATGCCACCTACAATAATCTTACAAATGACACTCCAGAGTCAGGACAGTGACCAACACAGACCCTTCCACCACGTAGGTAGAGAAGCAGTGAAGTTAAACTTCTTTGGTGAAGTTGCTACAAATTTGCAAAATGTTGTCTTTGTGAAGCTTCATGAAGTTCCTATCGGCATCACCAACATTGACTTTGATGACTTGGCAATGTTTTTACAGGAAAGTGGCACTTTTTTCTGCAAAGTGGCAACTTCATGAGTGAAGTTTGGTCAATTAGTAAAGACATCACCAAACAAAAACTGCAAAGTTTTGTCAAACTGAAGTTTTCTCAGCTTTACACATGTCTACACCTAGGCTAGCTGCCATCTAAATGAATGAGAGCATGTGAAACACAGTTTAATAGCATTTTTCATGTACATATTCATTCAATGTAGTAACCAGCCCAAGTGGTGGAACGCTCTGTTCTGGTTGTCATTCCAATACTGGAGGATCAATTTTTAAGATTATTTTCAACTGCATTGATGGGTTGTGTAGAACTGAATGCAATGAAAGTGGGGGAAAATGATGATCAGTAGACTGTAAGGGGGCTGCAGGTAGAAGGTTGGGATTGGGTGATAGAAGGGTGGGGAGATAGGTGATTGAAATCATTTATTTATTGATCATCTGTGTTTAACTGTATGGGACTATGAGAGCTGTAGGAATGGATGATATGAGGGTATAACAAGGCTGGCTGTCTGTATACTGGTCAGAGGACCCAAGGCAGCATGGTTTCACCAGGGGGAGGTCATGTCAGACCAACCTCATTGAATTTTTTTGACTGGGTGACTAGGGAGGTGGATCAGGGGAGGGCAGTGGATATGGCCTTTCTGGACTTCAGCAAGGCCTTTGACACTGTGCCACATAGAAGACTATTACACAAACTGGGGAATATGGGTGTGGGCAGGACAGTAGTGTGGTGGGTAGGTAACTGGCTGGGTGGCAGGACACAGAGGGTGGTGGTAAATGGCTGTCACTCCACAGAGGGAAGAGTGACCAGTGGGGTACCACAGGGATCAGTGCTGGGACCGGTCCTATTCAACATCTTCATCAGTGACATTGCACAGGATATAGAAGGCAGAATTTCACTGTTCTCTGATGACACAAAGCTCTGTAACAGAGTAGACACGCCAGAGGGTGTAGACAGAATGAGAAGGACCTGCAGAAACTTGAAGAATGGTCAAAGGGTTTGGCAGTTGAAATTCAATGAAAAGTGCAAGATAATGCATATGGGGCACAAAACCCTGGCACAATATATCAGTTGGGGGTGAGGATATAGCATGCACAAGCAGGAAAGGGATCTTGGGGTTGTCATCTCTGATGACCTCAAGGTAGGAAACAGTGTGACAAGGCATCAGGTAAAGCAAATAGGATGCTGGGATGTATAGGCAGGGGCATCACCAGCAGGAAAGGGAGGTCATAATTCCAGCTATACAAGACACTAGTGAGGCCCCACCTGGAGTACAGTGTACAGTTCTGGAGACCATACCTACGTGGGACATAGACAGGGTAGAGAAGGTTCAGAGGAGGGCAACAAAGATGGTGCATGGGTTGCATCACAAGTCCTATGAAGACAGGTTGAAGGAACTGAACATGTACTCCCTGGAGGAGAGGAGGAGAGAGGGATATGATAGAGACATACAAGTATCTTACAGGGAGGAGCAGGGGTGCAGGAAAACACTATTTTTAGCGAAAAAAGATGTTTCAGGACTAGAGGGCATGGGATGAAGTTGGAGGAGGGACGATTCAGAGGAAACATGAAAAATTTCTTCACAGAACAGGTGGTGGACAAGTGAAACACCCTGCCAGAGGAAGTGGTGGGGGCTGAAACAATCATGGGATTTAAGAATGCATGGGATAGACATAAAGGAATTCTAGAGGTCAGGGTAGGGGAAATAGACTTCTAGGAAAACAAACTGAACTTACAAGCTCAAATGGGCAGACTAGGTGGGCCATAGGCCCTTATCTGCCGACACTGTCTATGTATCTATGTATCTATGTAGAGATGGGGAGGAGAATGAGATTGGATGCTACAAGTGTGGGGACAAGTAAGTGAAGTGACTTACCTATTGAACAGATGTTTTACTGGCCATGGCTGGAAGCATAAGAATGGGATAAGATGCAGTGATGGCAGGAGGAAGGTGTTCTTACTTGTCGGTGAAGTTTGGCATGAAGACAAAATCTTTGTGGAGGTTTGTGTAACAGTAGTAGTTACTCTTCCCGGAATGCTGCCTAAGTTTAATTCAGTGCAGTTTTATCCCCAAAAAGCCCTCAACAACCTTTGTTGTTCTGCTCAGAATATTTATGATCATGTGAATGTATTTTCTTAGATAAGTGAAACAAAAGTTATGACAGCATTCAAGATGTGTCAAGACCAAGGGTCAGAACAAGGGCATTGTAATATTATAAGACCTGCTGATGAAGTATCTTTTCATGCCTGTCATGATTCTGTTAGCAATGCCATCCTAAACGTTTGGGCCCATTTCTATGGCAACTGATCACTACACTAGTTTCTTTTTCTATTGACTTTTAATTAGCTCTAAACTCTTTTAGTAGTATTCTGTCTTTATAGTTTCCTTTCCAAAGTGCATGATTGTGCATTTCTCCACTTTGACATTCATCTACAGTCTCTGCAAACTCCCCTAGCTTTTCCAGGTCTCCCCACAGCTCATTTATATCCTTCTGTGATGCAACTACTCTTACCATTTTGGTATCATTGGCAAACTTGTTAACACAATTACCTGTTGCAACCTCCAGGTAAAATTTACTAAAAATATATTTAGCAATGAAAGTCTGAGCACAGAACCCTATGGGACACTACTGCTCACTTGTTTCCATGTTGACAGGTAGCCACTAATTTTAGCTCTCTGAACCCTATCCAGCAGTCAGTCTCTATCCCTCTCTATAACTCAACTATTTCCTATAGCAGCCGGCCCAGTAGTGATGAGGGCTGAGGCATGGACACTTTGCCTCACACTATGGCAGTGACCCATTTCAGGAATGAGCACAGGCTACTGGGGATCTGCAGGGGAGGAAAAGGATCAAGTATCTGAGGGAATGCTCTCCTTCTCCAGGGAGAAGGGCCTCCTCCAGTCAGTGCTTTACTGGCCCCTAGCGGTGGCTGGGGGACAGTGCACCAACGCTCCAGAAAAGGGGAGGAGAGGAGGCAGATGCTTGGAGGAGCATGTGCGTATGCATGTGCACTCTCTCCATAGGGCATCATTGCATGCCTCCTGTCCTAAGTGGAGAAAATGGAAGAGAAAAGTATCTTGGGCATGGCAGGATGAAGCCAATCCCTGCAGGCCCTGCTCCCATGAACAAGCAGTAACCTCCTTACTGGATCCGTTTCGGCAGGTTGAGGGATCCCTTCCACCCTGCCACAGGGGGCAAGCCATGGAGGAAGCAGAAGGTAAGTTGCAAGTGGGGGACGGGGATGGGGGATCAAGCATGATGGAGAACTGCCTGGTACAGAGGAGGAAAAAGAAATTAACTGCAAAATAACTATTACCTATAGCAAGTTTTTTTCATTTTGTGAATAAGCCTCCTGTGTGAGACAATATCAAATTTATATCTAAGGACTAGGTGTGCAGCATCCATTTGTTTTATGATATCATGTTTCCTGGTCAATTAAAGAATAAAATACATTTAAAAACAATGTAAGATTCAGCTCAAAGGTAGTAATTGTAGAAACAATGATAAGAATAACTTCTTCTCCCAGAGGATGGTGAGCATATGAAAGAGCCTGCCACCGGAAGACAATGGATATGAGGACAGTGCATGGCTCCTAAGGTAAGCCTGATCTAATTTCTGTTTACCAAGGGACTCAGATGTACCTAAGGCAGTAGGGTGTATTAGGGAATCCCTGTAAGTTTTTACATTTTCATAGTTTACTTGTTGATCTCTGCATTTGAGGTGAAGTTGATGAACCTGAAGCACAAAGGAAGCCTCTGGCTTTAAATATTACGTTACTGTGTGTGATCTGCCTGGCATGATTTACCTTTACAAAATCCATATGAGAATTTGAGTCCAAGTTGTTTTTCAGTAAGTGTTCAACATTTCTGTTTCTTATATGATTGTCTCCAGTCATCAAACCACCCCCTGTCAGGAAATACGAGTAAATGGCACACTGACCAAGGATCCACAACTTATTGTGGAAGGGTTCAACAAGTATTTCATTAATATAGACCACTTCAAAGTCTCCCAACCTAACTCCCCCCAATCTGCTCCCTCCCTCTTCACCAAACAATCCATATTCCACCTTAAACTCATAACCAGGAAGGAAGCACTATGGCCCCTGGTCAAGATAAAACCTGTCAAGTCAGCAGGACATGATGGATTGAAAGTTAAGCTCCTCCAGATTGCAGCACTAGTACGTGCCACTCCCCTGACCAGACTGTACAATATGTCCCTGTTAATGGTGAAGTCACCCTGCTCTGGAAAACTGTCCATGTTGTCCCTGTCCACAAAGGAGGAATCAAGGATTCAATTGAGAACTACTGTCCAATCTCACAACTCTGTGCCTTGGCTAAAGTAAAGGAGTGTCTCATCTACAATCAACTGGCAGCTTGTCTGGAAGTTCCCAGCCTAATGGCATCAGTACAACATAGATTCTGAAAACACCACGGGACTAACACAGCCATGGTGCACCTCACCTCAGACAACCTCATAGCTACTGAAGGGGCAAAAGTTGCAGGGTCCATTTTCACTGATCTCACCAAGGCTTTTGACCTAGTGAATCATGAAGTACTGTACTAATGGCTAAACTAGAGAGTCTCAGGCTGGATCACCATTCCATTACATGATTCTGAAGTTGCCTACTAGGCCAAAACCAAGCTGTTGAATGGAAGACCTGCTTATCCTCATGCTGCGCGATCACTGATGAAGTCCTACAGCGGTTGATATTTGGACCATTACTCTTCTCCCTCTTTATCAATGGTCTGCATCCAACTGTGGATAAGCAAAATCTATCCTGTATGTGAAAGACACAGTCCTGTACAGGGATGGAAATATCATTACTGATGTTGAGAAAGGGCTAAACAAAGACTTTGCCATTCTAGGTAGATGGCTTTCATCTAACCACCTGGTACTTCAGTTTAAGAAAACCAAGGCCATTCTCTTTGGGCTTAGAATGTTAGGAGTAGACAGACCCAAGCTTCTTAAGATCATAGACACCAATGGGACTATGTTGAAAGTTGTAAGCAGTATAAAATGCCTTGGAATGTGGCTAGATCATGAGCTGACATTGAAACCACACATCAAGAATGCTACCAAAACAATACACCAGAAGATAGGTTTACTATATAGACTAGGAAAGTACCTCACCAACAAAGCCTGCTTTATGAAAATAAATGCCATCCTGCTTCCGCCAGTCCTTTATGGAGCTCCAATACTGGCCTTCCTGAAGGAAACTGAACTAAACAGACTCTGCACGCTTTACCACAAAATAAGCTGGTTTGCAGCCAAAACAGACAACAAAGAATGCCTCTACAAGGCTCTAGCAACATTGAACTGGCCCCATCTAGATGACAGGTCAAGCATCCCTCAGTCTGCTCAACGTGCAAAATACTGAATAATCATCTACCCCACCTACAGAACCTTGTAGTGCATAGACTGCATGAAAGAACTCTCTGATCCTCTTCAAAACCCCACCAGAGATACCCAAAGTAAATACAGTGACTGGGCAAATGTCATTTGAGTACAAAATTACACAGTACTAGAACAAGCTTCCTACTACCAGGAGGAGGAGCAGCCCCTATGTCCCATCATTCAAGCACTCACTAAAAACACGCCTCTCCAGCAGAAGCACCTGCAACCATCTTCACTAATTTTCACTAAACTACCAAAATCAGAAGATACCAAGCTGTACCTCTGAATTTACAAGGCACTTCTAATGTGGATTGTTAATATGGTCCTTATTGTACTGTAACCAATTACCAGTCCTATACTGCATAATTATGGCCTGTAGTGCTGATCAGTAATATTTCCATAACATTTAATGATCTTAGTAGTCAAATGCATTAGTGGATAAACTTTTCTCATGTGCTAGATATAATTAATGTCTGTGCTTTGCCATCTGTAACTAATTCTGGGTCGCCCCTGAAAAAGGGACCTTTGGTCTCAGTGGGCCTACTCGGTTAACAACATTCAATAACTACACATATAAATAAATAAATACATAAATAAATAAATAAAGGTGCTTCCTTGCTATCAATGTCAGTGTTACTGACCTATAATTCTCTGACTTAGCCATGCAGTCTGTTTTGAATATTTCTGACATGTAGGCCACTTTCCAGGCTTCAAGAACATAAAAAAATCAGTAGTTACTCATGGGGATGATGGAGGTGGAAACATGGAAAACAAAAGGGGGAACAGGTTAAGATTAGACTCCACAGAGACAACAGGTCCCAGTGTATGACAGGATAATATGGGCAGACAAGATGGATGGACTTTTGGCTTTTTCTGCCATCATCGTATATGTTTCTATGTTTCTAATATAGTGACACAGAATTCCCTGGTTTGTAACTGAGGAAATAGTTTAAATGTGATTTATGTTCTGCACTGCTCTCCCAAATGTCTGTATTATTGTGTCCTCTGGCATGAAGGTGAGCGGAGGGGTTGAATTTCAAAGCCTGGTGACTAACACAAGAAGAGTGCGCCACAGAACAGTGTTGCAAGGAGTCAGCCACAGCAAACCTTGTGCCAAGGGTGGTTTTCAAACACTGCCTGCACCACGAGGGAGGACAACTATGCTATAGGAAAATGAGCCATGCCTTCACCACCCACAGGACTGCACCATGAAGGAAACGGTGTGTGTGCCAGAACCCAGCTGCACCATCCCCTTTTGTGGGATTTTTGAAGCCCATGGGGCCCACCTGTTGTTAGACCTGCCAGGGTCGATCTACAGGCCTTTGCCCTATGACTGGAGCACATGGCTGCTATGTAGAGTAGACCCTATGACCCTGAATGCCATGCTGTTGCAAGGGATCACTGTTGGATGCATTGTCACACCGACCCTTCTTGTGGCCATGGCAGCTGTGGTCGCCAGGGCCCACATGTACAGGACACAGCAGAACTATACTGTGCCCGCTATGCCTGGGATGGATGGGGTACTACATGCCGAGTGGGGTGACACTGTACAGTGGTGCACTAGGAAAAGGATGCTGATAGAGGACTAGCAGATTGCGCTACTTGAAGAACAGCAAGCAGTATGACGGACCATAGGAATGTGTGTGAGCACAGTACAGTGGCACAAGGTCATACAGCTGTGCATAGCTCGATGGTGGACACCTCTGATGATCCATGACCATCTGTGAAGTTTGTGATGGTGTCACGAGGTAAATCAACTAATGTCCATACACATAACTGACCTATGGCATAGTGGGCCCATGGGTTATATCCTGTAGCCATGGCCCTATCCGTAGCCCTAGGCACAGGGTGGCTGGTGGATAATAGTGTACCCCATGTGCCACAGAATGCACAACTGGGATCAAACATGGTGCATAACTGTACCAGGTAACTTGTATGGGAGGTGCCATGCTACAGTTGTGCCACTCGACCGTACAGTCCAAGGTCCTGTACATCCATAGTGTAGGACAATGAGTCAGCACTGGGGTATATGTGGCATTCATGCTGGCCAGGCTGGCATCTGTGTGACACCATATGAACATACGAAGAAGCCAGCATTTGAAGGCCATATGGTCTGTCTAGTCTGCTTGTGTTGCAGGACTCACAGCTTGAGCTTCGAACCCTGCCATCTCTCCATTCCTCCCATCCCCAGTATGCCCCTCACCTATGACCCTTACCATCTCCCTATGACTATCCCAGCCTCTCTTGAAGCTGCCCACCATCTTCAACTAGACTGCCTTTTCAGGCCATGCATGCCGGCTGGCCACCACCCTCTCAGTGAAGTAGTGCTTCCTGACTTCCCTCCTAAACCTCCCACCTCCAGCTTAAGACTATGTCCGCTTGTGCCATGACTGCCACTTAGCTTAAAGAGACCCTTCTTGTCCACCTTATTTATTGCTTTCAAGTACTTGAAGGTCTCAATCACAGCCCTATCTCCCTCCTGCTCTCCTTGGAGTACATGTTCAGTTCCCTCAACCTCTTCTCATATGCTTTACCCTGCTGACCCATGATCATCTTTGTAGCCCTCCTCTGGACTGTCTCCAATGGTTTAGTGTCCCATTTGAGGTGTGGGCACCAGTACCAAACTCCATACTCTAGATGTGGCCTCACCAGTGACCTGTACAATGGCAGTATGACCTCCTTTATTCTACTGTTGATCCCCTTAGTTATACAACCTAATATCTTATTTGCCCTTACTGCTGCTTTCTTGTATTGTATAGAGTTCTTCAGGTAGCTAATGATCATCACTCCCTGGTCCTTATTCCTCCTCGGTTGCAGATACCCTATCCACTCCCAGGTACTTCTTCATCCTGGGATACTTGGTCCCAATGTGCATAACTTTACATTTCTTGGCATTGATGTTCAGCTGCCTGATCCCAGACCACCTCTCAAGCTTTTTCAGATCATCTTGTAGGTCCCGTATTCCATTGGCTGGTTCCAACCTCCCACAGAGCTTCATGTCATCTGCAAATAGGCACATTTTGCCCTTAATGCCATCCTTAAAGTCATTAATGAAGACAGTGAACAGCACCAGTCTCAGCACGAGCCCTGAGGGACCCCACTGGCAACCTCTCTTGTGCTGGATAACTCTCCACCCACTACAACCCTCTAGGTTGTATCCCTCAGTCAGTTTTCCACCCATCTGGTCTTCTCCCCAACCCTGAGACACTCCAGCTTTCTGTTTAACCTCTTGTGGGGTACAGAGCTAAATGACTTGTTAAAATGCAGACTGAAGATGTCCACTGCTTGGCCCCTGTCTATTGATTTAGTGACTCAGTCAAAGAAGTCAATCAGATTTATTTGACACAATCCCCACCAACAAAAAAAAAAATACTGCTTCACATCCTGGAGACCATGCTTCTCTAGATATTCTACCAACCTTTTCTTAAAGAGCAGCTGTCATCCTTTGACTTACTCATGTGTTATGTGTCATCTTTAATGAGTCCACTTTGTCAAAATTCATGCTTTTTGCAGTGTAACAGTTTATTTGTTTTACTTTTATGTAGCAACGCGGCATCGCACATGCATGAGTCTCTGTAGCCCACCAGTCCCACTCGCATAGCATCATGATGTCAGGTGAGGAAGCCTGTGCATGAACTGGACCTAGCAGCTAGTAGAGTTGTTGGGAAAATCGATCTTCGGACAATTTATATGTTATTTTTGAAAAGTAACATGTCTTTATTACTTACAGACTGTAGGTCAGGCCCTGTGTATCTTGCCGTCTGTGTTTTTTCCACAGAATAATCCTTTGCAGGTTCCGTTTCTCAGTCTTTTCATACCCAACCCCCAAAGAAGTGCCAAGAGCACATGGTGGATATAGCGGGCTGAACTGCATGGAATTTGACAGGGTCTCTTGCATGGTTGTGCAGCTCACAGTAAATGTAGAACGTATTGGTGCAGGAGCTGTGATTTTAATGAAAGTTTGTGACTGCCTTATATAACGTGTCTGTAATTGCTTACTCATTTTGTCTACCCTCCCTCTCTGTAAATAGTGTCTGGCAGTCTTGGTGAGTGGTATCTTGTCATTTTCATGAACCTGATGAATATTATATAGTAGTGCAGTCACTGTGTGGTTTCTTGAAGGTCATTGCGTGCTTTTCAAAGTAAAGAAAAAAATAGGAAGAACCTCAAACGTTGTTTTTCTGTTTCCCCCAAAATATGTGAACTGACCTCTTTTGACACGCACTGTATTGCACGTTGACTTTGATATGACTACTAGACATGCTGTGTCTGCCACATTATAATATATGTAACCTGAAACTGTGCCTGTAGTGTGTTTCAGTTTTTGGTTTTCACTACGACAGTGATTGCAGTCTCTCCAGCACATGTGCATTGCATTATCCCCTGTATCAGACCGACCTGATCTGCATCCCATTTGTCCTCTTTGTCCTTCATATAACTGTACTTTATGTATATCAACTAACCCTTAATAATACTAATAAAGGTTTTGTTACAACACTAGCTGTTTTTGTTGTCCTTTGTGTTCCATTCAGGAGTTTTACTATTATACAGTTTGTAACACTGTTTTGTGCTAAATACTGTACGTCCTAGTTCTACTAACATGATGATCAGATGTGTAGCGTATGGGTGTTCAGACACCCACAAAGATAATGCCAGTCTTCATAAGTTTCCCAAGGACATTGAGATATGCGAGAAATGGAATGCCATGGTATGACGTACAAGAGAGGACTGGCGTGGTGCGTCTGAGACGAGTCACCTTTGCAGCATGCATTTTGTTCCAGTGTGCTTTCAAACAGAGTGTAAGAAATGAGAAATGGATACTGGTCGTCTCTGACCTCGGATGCAAGCAGATGAAGTTCCTACTATCTCCAAACATCTCATAGTACCTGGTAGTATTAGCCAGGTCCCAAAGAAGCAATGTGTTGACTGCCATGGCCAAGAGAGACTGACAGCAGGTGAATATCTTTCCCTATGCATTGATAAATGTAGTGTGTTTTTTGTGCTTTGTATCTTCTGATGAATGGATGTGAACATGTTCCATATATGTAGTAAGTCAAACACAGTCCAATGTTACTGATGGGGGCAACCTATTCACTGGCTTCGGTGATGCTAAGGTGCATTCTATCACCATCCTGTTGCCACTAATTGTTTTTTTGATTCTTCCCCAAAGGGCGTGGTGTGAAGTGATTCCATGATGTGCACCATACACTTCTGTGAGTCACACATTGCAGTGTGACCCATCCCTATTGCTTTTGGGAGGGCTAAAAGCTCAAGGTACAATGGGAGTGGGGGAATAGCTCCTCTCACATCTCCTATTTAACCTCAGCACTTCCGTTACTCAGCTTCGAGTGTTTCAAAATCGGTGATGGTGGACTCTGCTGTCGCCTGCTTCTCTCTGCTCGGCTACTCCTGCTTTTGACTAGTGAGGTTGGGCTCGGATTTTGTTCTCCATTTCTCTCTGCTTGGCCTCCTTCCCTTCCCCTCCCTTACTTGCCTTTGCTCATCCCTCTCGCTGTCCCTGTCCCAATTCCCATTTGTTGTCTCCATCCTCCCTCATTTTTCCGTTTGTTGCCTCTCCCATTTGCCTCCTTGTTCTGTTTGTCTTTTCTGTTGGGCCCTCCCTCCCAGCAACTGCCTCTTCCTGTCTCCTTGCAACCTCACTTTGTACCTGATCTGTCTCCCAGCACTCGTTATTGCCAACTGCCAGTTCCGGATGTCCTGCTGGTGGACTTAAACCTTGGCTACAGTGTTCCCGCCTGTTCTCATCTGCAACCGTATGGCCCGCACAGTGATGCAGCACATACCAAACAAATTGCTGCAGCTGCTCACCTGCACTAACAATCACTGCTGTCACCCTGACATCCTCTAACTCCGCTTCTTGGGTGTGCTGCTGCCCTCCCCGTCTGGCTTCCTCCACCTTTCTTGCACCTCCAGTCCACAAGGATCTCCACCCTCTGAATGGCACATGGCAGCATTCTCTGGTCTGCAGGAATGGCTGCTTTGCTGGACTTCCAATGATGGACTTGGATATCCTGTTACATATTTTCATTTTTGATCACCTGGGCTTGCCACTTTGTTTTGCTGCCTAATCTTCCAGGGTGTGACGTCATCCTCCTCTCTACCATTACAACCACCCATACATTGAATTACCGTTAACAGCTTACCATTCTTAACACAGTCTGGCTGAGATCTGTGTAAGACTAGTAAATCTAGTTCACTCAAATAAGGCTGCATCCCATGTACAGGGTAATCTCCTTTGAACCCTTGGAGTCTGGGATGAGCATGCCTCTGTACTTATAGGTTCACATTTCCTATGCCACTTCTAAATCTCGTATGCCTCCTTCATGCTATCTTACATGCAGTAGACACCTTGTGACACAGCATTTATGCCATTCTACTTTTCAGGTGCATCTTATACCATATGGAGATTAACTACATCTGACTTGAAATGCACACTGGTGTGTAGTTCTATGCTCTGTAACTGATTAAAACTATACAACCTCTACAGTAAATACACATGCCATCAATTAATTAGTTAAAACATAATGGCTATGTAACTCTCTTCGGCATTTCAATCCCTTTGTGTCCTAATGCAGTGCTGAGTGATGAATAATGAACAAAAAACATTTGATTCGATCCCTTGTCTATGCCTGTGGCTCTGGGTGTGTCGTCACCTATCAAGTTGCAGTGTGGTTTGACTGGCATAGACGTATGATTACATGGACAGAGTTTCATTCTTCAGTAATAGTGTGAGCAGTGTACTTCCTAAAGCTGCTCCCCTTCTTCCTGGGTTTCCTCACTAACTGGCTTCCTTCACAACCCTTCTGCTCTGCTTCCCTTACTGTGGCTAGGAGCAGGTCTTGTTCGATACCAGTTCCAACCATCCTGGTGCATGACTGTAATCCTCAGCCTATGCTGCAGTCTCATTCCCTATCATCTCACAACCTCCAGGATGAACTGTCAATACTAATCTCTCTATTGATACCCATATTGCCTATGCCTGCATGGAGGATAGTGCTTGCCCCTGTTCGTGGATAGCATTGCCCTCTGCTGAAGTATGTGGGTCTGTCCATTGCCACGTCCTCAGTGACTGATTTTGAGTCCCTAGCCTCTAGACGTACTTTAGACCTATGTGGAGGTCTCGTTCCATTCCATCTTGTTCCTCCAGGAAGAACCATCAGTGCTGGCCTATGTGGTAGACACTTTGCACTCACTTCATTGGTCTACAATATCTGCATAGCCTTCACTCTGCCTGCCTGGAGGCTGGCTTGCCTTCTGATGACCTATGTAGGGGTTCGTCCCTTGCAACCTCCACCATGGCTCATACAGGTCCTTGTCATCTGGGCTTACCTCAATCCTATGTTGAGGTCTCATTCCATTTCATCTCAGGTCCTCTGGGATGGACCATCAGCAATGACCTACATGGAGGTCACTTGCTCCCGCTTCCTTATTCTACCTATATGTGGTTCCTATCTCACTGCCTCGTGCCACCCCATTCCCTGGATTTTACACATTGCTACTGCTTGCCTAGTCAGAGTACCTTCAAAGGGCTACCTTTCTTTCCCATTCTGCTGTGCTATAGCACCTACACCATCATGTGACACTTCTTTGACTCTGAGGTGGCTTTGTCAGACTCTCCTGCACCTCTATCTGTTGTTTATGTCCTTCAAAGTGGGCAGCCCCTGGCATTCATCTACACCTTGACCTACATGGAGGTCTCAGTTGATGCCATCTTGGGTTCTCCGTGAAGGACCTTCCATTGTTGACCTACATGGAGGTCTTCTCAAACACTCATTCCACTCAACAATCTCCATCTCTAGCTCTGCCTTTGGGGTATTGAGCAACGGTGGTCTTCACCAGCCACTGGTGTTGGGAGTCCCTGTCTCCAGCTTCGTTCTCTATTCATTCCACTCCTCGAGCAGCCTCCATCTCTAGCTCTACCTGAATGACGTCAAGTGGTGCCAGCCTTCCTTCCCACCAGAGCTAGAAATCAGTTCCTCATATCCATTCCTCCTTTCCGTCCGTCATCTGCTTACTTTGAAACCCCCTCAGTTCTGGCTCCCTCTACATCAACTTGGCTTCCTTGACTTTGGACTGTCTCTGGCTTGTCTCCAGTATGTCCTCCTTTAGTATTCCTTTTGGGACCTTCTAGTGCACCTCCGTCTAGTGCGCAACCATTTTTTGATTCATTTCCTGGAGCCATCTTCATGTTAAGCTTCCAGTTCTCAAATACTACAACAGAAATCCTGGACATCTTTTAACATCTTCCTTCATTAGGCTGGCCTGCCAGTACAGCAGCAAGGCATCCGTCTGCAGCGCTGACATCCCAGGTTCAGGAATGGACCCAGGAGTCAGAAGGCTGGCCGGGGGAGAAGGATTGAGAGTCCTATGGACTGCTGTTCTTCTCTGGGTTGAGGGTGAAGAGCATCCGGTGCAATGAGGACCCCTGGAGGAGGCTGGGGGTCCTGCATGCCCAGCATCACACGCAATAGGGAGGCTGGGTGGATGCTGGCGTCATTGCAACGTCCCCACCCCAGGTGGAAAAAAGATTAAAAAAATATCACCGGCCCCTAATGACAGCCCCACCTCTGCTGCCACTCACTACTCAGACAAAAAAAGTCCACCGGGGGATCACACTCCCATGACCCCACCCTGGGGGCAAGCCAGGGCTTCATGACCTGAGTTTCCATGTAGAGGTTACCCACCCAGTGGCCCCATCTGAGGGGGAAGCCTGCAGATGGGGGTAGCAGTGGGTGGGGCAGGGGACTAGAGCCTTGAGCCAGGACAAATTAAAAAAAGAAGAAAAAATCTTTCTTCAACTGGACTTCCATCTGAATCAGACCCTTCTTCATCTTCCAGAATCCTCCATCTTTCAGAATCAACCTTCCTGCTCACCATCAAGTTTCAGAGGAAATGACTCATCGAAGAGCAAGACTAGGAGGATAGAACCAAACCTCAGTCCACATCTTCTAGGATTATCTCCTCATAGTTTGTCCAGAGGACGGGCAGGTCAGTAGCCATGGGTCCTAAGAGGTTTCCCCCAAAGGGTTTTTCTCCTCTCCTGCATGCTACTGGTCACTCTCTCCAGAGTTTAAGGAGGTAATTGAACAGTTAACAATTGTTGGGCCTCTATTCCTACACCTACAAGCATTCCTACTAACGGTGGGAATAGAAAAAAGCCAAATTCTAAGTTCATAACCTTAAATCCATAACAGTCAAGTTCATAAGTATACACAACACTATGCTAGGCACCACACATTGAATGGGAGGGCCAAAAGCCTGAGGTTCAATGAGGGGGTGAAATAACTCCTCACACAACCCCTATTTAACCTCAGCACATCTGTTGCTTAATTTTGAGCATTTTGTAATCACCCACCATCCTCCCTGGCCTCCTTCTCCTCCTCCTCCTGAGGCACTCTTATCTCACTCTTGACGCTGGGCCTCTATTCCTACACCTACCCAGTGTTCCTACCGAGGGTGGGAAAAGAGAAAAGCCAAATTCTGAGTTCATAACCTCAAGTTCATAACCGTAAATCCATAACAGTCAAGTTCATAAGCATATATAAGCACTATACTATGCACCACACATTGAAATATAGGTAGGTTTCATGTGTTTCACACAGCAGTCAGCCACAGAATGGTGAAACACAGGAACATGCAAGCCCTCATCCCAGGTGGAGGAGAGTAATCATAAGAATGCTTGGTGTTTCACATTGTGGCTGTAGTTTCAGCATCCATTGTTCGCTATAGAGCTTCTGTTGGTGGTGTCGCGAGCAGTAATGGTAATACTGTGCAGCAGTGCTTGAGTAGACTTTACTATCATTTCTGTTGTAGCCATGCCCCTGCTGCGGCATCCTTTCAGAAAGTGTGCATTGAGAGAGTCACTGCCTGCAGACGATCTTGCCCAGACAACCATCTACATGCAGTCTGCATTACAACTGTGTATGACCCCAGTGGCAGTGCAAGGTCTAGTGGTAGTCCAAGATCAACAAGTGTGGCCACTTCTGCTGTTGTGCAAGATCAGTCCCATGACGTACATACCTTTCATACCTCAGATGATCCCCAGAGACCCTATTCCATTCCATAACCCCTCTGTCTTGCATGATGTCACCCCTCTGCTGTGGTATGCTGCCTCCAGAAAGCTACATTTTTTCAAGTACCCTCATGTGTGTTCCTACTTCCAGTTTTGTGAAGGCTTTCTTTGTCTTCAAGCAGTGTTTCTCGCCCTTGTTACTTTTTCAATGCACTTCACCTCTGTGCAAATTGGGATTCAGTGCTTCTAAAGACATCCTGTGCATATTCAAGTTCTTTCAGACTGCACCCCATAGAAATGCTCCAGCTTCACCAATGACAGAAGTACGACATTATGGCCTTACATATATGTCATATATGTGTAGTTGCTGTCATGAAAATGTCTGTTATGAAAATTTGTGATTACTGTTGACTTATTGATCATTTTACATTGGTGTTCATGAACTGCTTTTTACATGTATGTCCTTCTCATCATTTGTAAATTCTGCAGGTCATTTTATGTAATGGCAACAGTACTGATGATATCACAGAGGCACCATTACTACCGGATTACGACAGAAACATCTCAAAGTGCTGAAACACGGAATGATCCAGCAAATGTGAAGGGCAGTTGCACCAGTTCAATGCACTCGGCTCAAGTATAGTGTTAGCCATAAGACACAGATGACCTTCTCTGGGTCTAACAAGAGTTAGTATGAGTAAGCATCCAGAAGACACGGGAACTCTGCTCTGCCAAAACCCTGGCATGATATTGGCATTTGCCACCCAGGGAGAGATAAGGACAGAGGTTGAGGAGAAGAAAAATGCAATAAGGAGCCCATATATAACAGAGAGATTGGAACATGAGTAGAAGAAAATAACACAGGATGAATATTTCATTAGTGAATGTACAACACTGTATGGGCCTGAAGAAGTGGCAACAGCCACAAAACTGTCACCCTCATATTCAGTGTGGATGTTACTGGCAAATAAAAACAGTTTTTGCTGAAAGAATTCCAGTGTTTAGTGGAGTTCATCCTTATTCATATTAAGAAATGAAATTTCATTCAAGAAATGGTACGGTGACAGCACTGCTTGTGTGCTGATAGGGTGATTATAAGCCCACATTAGCGGCTTGCTTACTATGTCACTCTGTTGGGTCGCACAGCTAACACAGTGCTACAGTTCCACTTTCCTTCAAGATGACATGGGTTCACACAATGGGCCTGCGACATCTAGTGTCAAGCATAGAGGCCCTAACATGAGGATGCATGGTCACCTGTCAGGACCAAGCCATTAGGTGGGAATAAGGGGAGGCCATAGAAAAGGAAAATATACCCCAAATAGCATGGGGCAGATGATGACCCCCACCATGAAAGGCCACAACAGGGTCACTTTTGAAGCCTACCATGCCTCCCTGTCTCCTCCTGATGGTCATTGACCATTGAGAGAAGTATCTCCTCCTGTCATGTGTAAGCCTGTAAGTCTCACCTGCAGTGGTGGAAGCTGTGCCTCACAGTTGTGGTACCCAGGAAAGGTTATCAAGCAAGGGCTGGTAGTGGGTAAGACCACCAAAGAACTTCTGAGGGGGCATATGTGCTTGTGTAGGTTTAAGGAGGGCCTGCCAGCTTGCAGCAAAAAAGTGGGTGAAAGTTAGGAATTAGAAAAAAGGAGAAAAAAAATTGGGTCAGTCTTTCTTAGCGGTGTTTTTATCCTGGTGATGGACATTGGCACATGTGAGTATATTGCAGGTAAAGTTACTATGTCTCCAAACCATGAAATGCATATTGTAGTTTTTTTTTTGTCAACATTTTCATGGTGTAAAGTGTTCCATCCTGACTATTCATATATGCCTTGCTATTATATGCCTTGCTGCCATGACTTTTGATGCAAAGCATGACCAGCTGGTTTATGTCCTCGTCATGAAAGTCTGAATGTAATGTATGGCTCTGTGCTTCATCATTCACACCCAACCATACTACTGCAATGCAGTTGTCATTGCACAGTGACAAGACAGTTGCCAATGCAGTTTATCCATTCATCTTGTTACCCTGGTCTTTTCACCCAAGTGTGTTACCTATACGTTCTGCCGAGGATCGGCAATAGTCATTCGTCTGTTGTCTTAACCACACAGTTAGGTACATCACCCATACTGTCAATGACGTTCTGCTGCCGAAATGCATCAGGCATTGTTGGATACAGGATTTGAAAAAGACTCCTGCAGCAATAATGAATAGGGACAGATTAAAGGAGTTAGGTTATCAACAAGCAGGCAGAGAACATCTGCACACGTTACCTTGTACTGAACATTGTACTTCTTAGTGGTGAACCATGCTAAAAAAGTGTTGTGTTGTGTGTGGAATACCTTGTATTATGTTGCATTGGTTGTGTGACATGCCACAGGATCTTTAGTAATGCTGTATCCACCACTGTGGCTTGGCCCTGTATTGGGTACCTTTGTGTCTTGACCCTTCACCACAGACATAGTATAGTAAAGCTCACCATTATGACAGGACCAGTGTTGTAGTATTGGGGTTTACACATGTCATGGTGATGCCTTCACTTATCTGTCAGTGTTCTGTCAACCGTCAGCACGATATCTACC
The DNA here is from genome assembly GCA_016271365.2 of Neoceratodus forsteri. Taxonomy (NCBI): domain Eukaryota; kingdom Metazoa; phylum Chordata; order Ceratodontiformes; family Ceratodontidae; genus Neoceratodus; species Neoceratodus forsteri. The sequence continues at coordinate 1,203,226,265 of CM057453.1, read as the reverse complement.
TTGAAACACAAACACAAACAGTACACCCAGATTATGGACATACAATGTTAATAACTGTTTGTTTCACTTTGGGTACCCAGACAAGGAAAATGACAACTGATGTGGGGATTCAGTGTGAACTGCTCAGCACACCAAGCCATGCTGGTATACATGACGATTAATTCGCTGATGATGAAATTCCCAGAATCTGAGTATGTAGACAACCATTACACTGATCCGGATTACGTTCTGTCATCACCGCTATCTGCTCATGAAGAGGACAAACTGATCCTGGATGACACCCCCTGGAAAACAATTGGAGGACCTCAATGTTCATAAAGAACAGAAGTGCATAATCTTCCACTCTGCCTTGATGAAATAACTTCTGTGATGCCATTGCACTGATTGTGGATTGTCAGGTTTGAGGTGCAGTAGAAGCACAATAGTTGGCACAGTATTCATTATGTATCTGTCTTGCACATCCTGCTTGAAAGAACATGTGTGGCACAGTCAGCCCTATGTAGGCAAAATTCCTTGTGGAAATATTCTTCTGTCTGCGGCAATCCTATTTTCTGGGGACACAGTTCCAAAGACAATCCAATAACTGAAACATATTGGGATTTGTACCTAAAGTGCCAGACCTTTCTTCAGACATCAATCTTGCATACTTCTCCCATCCATAGTGAGTGTTTGGACGGAGAGACAAAAGTGGTGGATCACATGCTTACAAGCCAAAGGAACAGGTCTCATCTGTGAAGGAGATGGAAGGGCATTATGCCAAATTTGGGATTTATTCCATTATGGAGTTGCAAGCTGGATTACTGCTTGAGCTATGGTTGGTAGAGGTAGGAACACACATTGTGATATTTGCCATCTATATGTTGCACAGTCATTGTATGACTTCATGGCTAATAGCATCAACTATGTAATATGCATGCTGCTGACAAACGTTTGCATGATGCCTGATGAGTCATCAGAATGGTAGTAATGTCAATTCAACAGACTTCAACTGGATGGCTTGCACATCACTGAGTGGGCTGTATTGCTCACACAAGTGTCATCATGTGTGACAGTTGTGCAAGTGGAGATGTGCACCTGCATGTAACGCATTCCACGGTCAATGCCTGCTTCCATGGAATGTGCCATGATGGTATGGTTTTTGTGGTTATGCACCCCCATATGTCACCCCGGTGAGCTACTGTACACCTGCTGCAATGCATCACAAAGAGTTAAGTCAAGTGTAAGGCATAGTTGTGGGCCCCAAAAGGTGTATCAGGGCATTGCTGCCTGTCATTATTGTGGAAATGTAGTCAAAAACACCGGCAAGAGCAGGCCCTCCAGTGCAGCAGTACTAATATAGCCCATGATGCTGGTGGCTTGTGTTCAGGAATGATCATTGGTTTCTAGAGAACCGGCGGTATCTGGCCCATCAGCACAGCGGTTGGGGTTCAGCTTGCTATGCCGGTGACCCAGGTTCAGGAATGAGCACGGGTCATTGGAGGGCTGGTCGGGGGAGAAGGATGGAGCGTCCTATTGACTGCCCTCCTTCTCTGGGGGGAGGGGGGTCTTTGTGGTTGGTGCAAGAGTGACAACTAGCAGAAGCTGGGTATATCACTCTGAGCACCAACACATGGTCGAGAAGGGGAGGGTCTGAGGCAGGACAGATGCTGGTGTCATTGCACGTCTCTGCCACAGCCAATAGAGGTACAAAAAATTCCGCCTTACCAGATGTCTCCATGATGCCCTGCTCCCTGCTTCAATTAGCTGCCTGGCCAAGGATCTCCCAAGCCAGTTTCATTCCATGGCACAGATTCCGGTGGCGGCGCCATGCCCTACCTCCTGGGGTGTAAGCCAGGAGTGACTGGCTGATTAGGCGGTGGGAAGCTGCGGAGCACTGTGACAAGGGCAGACCACTACAGAAGGTGAGGGGACAAGAAAGCGGGGTAAATATAAAAACAAAATAATGGAGAACCAGCGTGGGGTGTGGAGAATTGAGCATATAATGCTATGCTCTTTTTCGGGATGAAGCGGTTGTGACATCATGGCCATGTCTGACCACCAGGAGAGGCTGTGGATCAGGTCCAGACCACACAGATGGGGCGTGTGAGGAGTGTGGCAGGCGTGCAGCATGCTACACACTGAACTGTGTGTAGCATACCATTGTCATAATTGAACACCATGTCTCCCTGCTGTTGTATGGTAAGATGTCTGAGAGACAAGCAGCAGAAATGTACAGCAAGCAGGATGACCTCAGTGACCCAGTAGGCCTCACTCATGGGCAGTTAGGCAGACCATCATTCTGTAGCACCATGGAAGTGGAGGCTGGCCAAGGTAAAACCTACTGGATGCCATGATGAGCGTGTCAGAGTGTCCCAGGTGTAGGGGGGCCAGGAGGTAGAAAATGAACAACAACAAGAAGAAAAATAAAGGGGGGGCCAGCCCAGTGGCACTGAGGGTTGAGGTGCTGGACTCCAAACCTCGTGCCATGCCTGCGACCCGCGTTCGGGAATGAGCATGGGCCATGGAGGGTCAGCAGGGGAGGGGACGAATTGAGTGTCCAGAGGACAGCTCTCCTCCCAAGGGAGAGAGGACTGGCATGCCCGCCAAACAACTGCCCCCAGGTTGAGGCTGGAGGGTAGTGCAGGTCAAAGGGGCCAGAAGACGGTAGGGTGCTCGGGACATTTTCAGACATGTGCATGCCTCCACATGCGCATGTCCCATGTGTGCACCCCAGAAATGGGAAGGGAGAAATGGAGGAAAACACCATTGACTGCAGATGAAGACCGACACCTCACAGGCTCTTCACCCAGTGACTGGGCAGGGGTAAGTCCCAGTGATACCGGGGTGATGAGGCTGGGTGGTGTTGGTCAGAAGAGAGCATCTGGAGGCAGACAAGGAGCATAAATCACATATAAAATTTTTAAAAAGCACGGTTCATTCACAAAGGAACCTAAGAATAAAATTATGAGTATTTCAGGACCGGACAGATGTAAGTATGAAGCACAGCATGAAATAGTGGTGTTTATGATATCAGTTAAAGTAATGTGATGCCAGTAGTAAACCACAAAATGGTACCCATGCATGAACCTTCTTTTCTATTAACCACAGAGCAATGAGTGCAATGGTAGTGTGAATATGGAACTTGAAGGCCTGAAACGGTGTGTTCCATTCCTTGAAGATAATGGTCTAGAGATTGAGGAGCTCATAACAGATCAGCATGTGCAGGTCTCAAAATGGGTTTGGGGAAACTTTGCCCAGCATCATACACCACTGTGATGCTTGGCACATGGCGAAAGGTAACAAAACACATTATTGTTGACCTGAATTTTACACATCGTGAGTGTGACATACTTAGAATCATTTATTTTTCCACTTTCAACATGCCTGAAAAAAAAAACAGATGGCTTCTGCAAGTCACAAAGGCTGTCAGGATTTGCGGCTGTTGATTCACAGCATTGTGAACCACCTCTATTGGTCAGGGGCTCAAGTCCAGTGGGAGCGGAAAACATCATTGTCGCAAAATAGAAATCAGTGTCTTCACGTGTAAAAAATGAGAATACACATGACGGCACTGAATTTTCACGTTGCATACATGACAACCTTGATTGGCAGCAGAACCAGAAAGAGTGATTGCCACAATGTGAGTAACAAAATGTAATGTATTATTTCGTAGTACTTCTATGTTATATTGTAAGCAGCAGTTGCACAGGAGGCAGGGATAATGTGATGATCGCTGACTGGTAATCGTGACAGTTGATGGAGTCAGTGCCATGGTGTGTTTCCAGTTTTTAAATTCATCCAGCACCTGAGATGGTCCAGACACAGACTAAATTATTAGACTGTGCACCTGTGACTACAGCTGCAGCGAACCAAAACTACACATTTATGCTTTGTGGAACTATCGCTGTGGGCTGGGCGGGCACAAGTTCGGCATGGTATGCCACAAATGCTGTCTGTAAATGTATTGTATCATGCTGGACCATTGCTTATTTCTGTATTCCTGTCCTAACTGTTTACATAAGAAGGTATGGACCTTGCAACACAGCATTCCCCCACATGCCTGTTGTGTGTATAGAAATGTGGAAGGGCTATACAGACTGCACAGGACAGAAATGGATCATAATGAAAAACAGTGTTGAATTCAGTGTGACAGATAGTTAACCTTTGTAATCTGCACCATTGTACCTCACCACCCAATGCAACATAACATAACCCTTACACGGCACCAGCTGGAATGCAACATGAATTGTTTGTGCCTGTACTGCACCTGGCAAGAGATCTTTTCTCTGTTTGTGGAACTGAGTACAGACACAATGCCACCTCCCCATTGTTACCACACTCATCTGTACCCACACATATGCTGATGTCAGGAAATGTAGAGTGCAGGGATGAAGTGCATGCAAAGCAATACAGAATTTTTTTTTTTTACCTGCATTTTTGTCTGACTTTTTAGTTCTGATTGTGACATATCAAAGCCACCACTCAGCTAAAAATGTCTTTAGCAATGCCCTTTAGTCCTTCTACTTGATTTTGTGGCATACTACATGTATCATATCTCTGCATTATCCATTTCATGACATCTGCAAGAATGGAATTGAGGATGTGGTTATAACCAATTGTGAGGTGGCAGCTTAGCAGCTGTCAACTGTCGACTGTCTGGAGAGCAAATGTCATCTCCTGCCTTGGTAAGTACTGTCACCAGTACATTGCACTCCCTGCTGCAGTCAGCTTAGGTCTTGGTAAGGGTTATTATATGTTTTTGGTTGGGTTTTGTTATATACTGCACAGCTGCTCATTATGCACTCTACAGTAGGAAGTTCATCATCCTTGGTGACACTAAACATGAAAGAGGTGCAATGACTGCATAAATATTGTGACATGCATGCGCACCATGTAGAGATGTGTGAAGTTGGAAAAATTTGACCCACAAATTGTTTTGTGAATGGTGCAAATTTCACAAGTGAAATTTGCCAGTTCATGGGCGAGGGCCAGTCATGAAATGTGAAATTCATGAGCAAAATTCCACACTTAGCATTTAAATCCCTGGCGTCTAGTGGTCTTCCCCCACCCCTGCCAGTCACCAACCACAGTATAAAAAATGTTTATTTAAATCCTGTGGTCTCCTCCCACCATTCGCTGGTCACAGTGTAAAAAATCATGTTTATTTAAATTCCTGGTGTCTAGTGGTCTCCCTCCCCTGAGGATCGTGCGCACTCATTCATTGAGAGCTCAGTTGAGCTGCGCCCATGGAGGTGAGTGGAGGGCTGTGCCAGTAGCCTGCTCGGGGCCAGGGTGGGGGGTGGGGTGGGGCACTACCTGATGGGGTTGGGGTCAGGGGTTCACTAGACACCTGGTATTGAAAATGATTATTTCTTTTTTACATTATGGTCGATAATCAGCGGGAGGGACTACTAGACACCAGGATCTAATATAATGTAGTTTGTTTTACATCGGGTCAGGGTGAAGGGGGAACCAGGGTGGGATGCAGTACCTGATGGAGTGGGGGCTGGGGAACCACTTGACAGCAGGTATTTAAATATAGTTTTTTACACTGTGGACAGTGATCGGTTGGGGGGCACTAGACACCAGGGATTTAAACTACATATTTTACATTTTGGCCAGTGATCAGTGATCAGCTGGGGGGATTCTATAGACACCAGAGATCTGAGGGATTTGGAATTTGTAACTTCTCCTTGCTTTGTTTTTCAAAGTGCAATTTGCATAAAAACCCCAAATCAAGGTGAAGTTATGGACAACTTTGAATTGATCCACAGATGGCAAATTTGATGACTTTGCAGATAATTCACAGATAAAGTAAAACTTTGCTGCATCTTTAGCACCATGGCACTTGTAAGTTTTGGATGGTGGCCACTAAAGAAGACCAGTCCTCCCTGCTGTTAGTGGGGTGTGTTTGGTGTTATGAAGATATGGATGGAACCCATGTAAGCAATCATAATGTAGGTCTACATCAACAATGCCATTCTTCTGATTGACTGGTTATATACCAATATCTGACATGAAGTATGTTAGTCTTGTATATGCAGTTTGTGATACATGTTTCAGTCTTTATTGACAGCTTCGAAGGTTGCAGAAAGTGTTGATAAAATGTTGACCGACAAAAAAACGATGTAGTGATGTGGCAAAAATATCGGGAGGGTACCAAACATCTGAGTTGGAGGTGTTTCATAGCCTGCTGAATCATTTTGTACCTAAGATGGTGGTGTTTTCCTACAATGGAACGACGTGCAGGTACTGAAGGCACTTTCTGGAGGTGTGACTGTGTCATCACTGTGTGTACACTTTCAACTTTCCTTTCTTACTACTGTGTCTTGCTTTGTTGTAGAGCTGTTTTGGCAGCCCTGCACTTTAATGAAAACTGTTGCAGATGGCAAACAGAGACATCCAAGGGTCCTAAGCAATATATAACATCTACTACCCTAAGTACAAAATTGGAGAGTACATTGTCCATGGGGTCCCGGAAGAGCCAACACATGTCTTTCTTAATTTTACTTCATCCACAGGGAGGTACATCGCAATGAATGTTTGCAGATGTAGTAGTGCTGACCATGTGATCCTCACCTTTCTAATCCACCATTACAATGGGTATGGAGATTTCTGATCCAATCAAGACAGTTATGTACTTGTTTTCAGCATCAGCAAGGCAGCATGGCAGCCAAGCAGTTGCTGGCAACACTTTCTTGCCAGACAGAAGCAACAGTTATGTTTCACAGAACATTGCATGTTGAACATAGATAACAACTGTAGAAGTGTGCAATCCAACAGCAGATACGGACCATGTGGTTGACCTATCTGGTTCACTGTCCCATGCTAACTGTGTAATCATGGCCCCGACCATGTCTGTGGCACATGTGTGCGACTGCTTCTTAGCATCCCTGTATGGCCATGCCATGTTTTTCTATACCATCACTATTTTTGTAACTGCAGCCTATGATGCTAGAATGTTACAGGAATGTAGCACTGCACACATGTACCATGGATGTCTCCACCTTCCTCTCATCTTGTCACTTGTCTCCATTGGCCTTCACCAAAACGTATTTTGTCATAGACTTGTACACCTTTTTCCTTTGTTTGTCTGTGTAGGTGTTGAAAGGTCATGTTCAGCAACCCTGTTTTCCATGGTGAGCAGATCTCAGTGGTGGTATCACCCTACTGCACTCATGATACAAGGCACAACACATTATGTGTCTCTGTGGGATCACTCCCAGTGGCTCAGTCTCATGTCTTTGACAGGTCCTGTTGACAGTAATGGAGATCTGCTCTAATGACCAATATGTAGACTGGCATGCCCTGGATTACATGCTATTCAGGCATGCTGCTATATGTCAGCTAGACACCAGCCAGTCATACCATCAGTATGCTGCAGGTGGAAAACAGATAAAAGTAAGCAGTAACACATGATGGGGTGTGCAGTGGAAAGATACCACCACACCCAGGGGTGTAATAAGGCACAGGCCCACGCTGAGTGCCTGTAGCCCCTGGGCGTGTGGAAATATCTGTTCACTGCACACTCAGTGTCTTATTGCACTTATAAAATGGGTGCCTACAGTTCTATTGAAAGAATGAGACAGACAAGTTTGTAACATTTAAAACATGTATTTATTTTGATAAATAATTCATCCGCCAAGAAAAATAATCCCTGTAAACTGGGGGGGGGGGGGGTTGAAAAAAGTATTTTTGAACAAAAACAACAGAAACACAATAAACACCATGAGGCACTGTATTTATGTCAGGTAACAGAAAAAAAATCACTTGCCATTGTTGATGAATTGCACTGGGCCACTGAAGTTTACTGTATTAGTTAAGTTAAAGAAACCTTGGCTGGATGTTGCTGTGTGGACAAAGGTGGCAGTGTTGTGCTAGGTTGTGAGACATTGCTACTGCTTGCTTTCTAGCAGCTTTCATTTCTTACTCTTTCTCATTTCTCTGACCCCAAATCCTTCTCCAGTTCCTTCTGTCATTACAGGAGGCTGACCAGTATAACCAGAGACTTGCTTCATTGAGATGCCCTGTGACCGCCATTATCTATTTTCCAATCCAGTGTCTGACAAGAGCTGTACAGCTGTGGCTCTAATGCAGTGATTAGTGTACACATGGCTGAGCCATCATCTTTGCTGATTCTGCTCAGTAAGTTTAATATATAATTCAGTCCCAATGGTTCTTTGGTGTACCATGTAGAGCAAGAATCTAGGTAATCCTCGTCCAGTCTCCTTGGGTGACAGTAAAGGCAGGGGCCTCGGTCAGGAGCTTACTGAGTACTTTCCTAAACTGGATACTGGAGGCGGAGTCTGGATCAGCATACATGTATCTATGAGCACTTTTATTTACTTCAGCTGGATCCGTGTGATTTTTGTGTGCTCATTGAATTTTAATTTTGCATATTCATGACTAGCATCATCTATTTCAAATGTGAAGCTGTCAGGTTTCAACTGTCTTAACCCTTCATGGCCCTGCCTGTCATGTGAGAGTTGAATATCAAGCCACACTTTCCATAGGAGGCCAGGTGCGGTGTTGGGGACAGGGCTGAGATTGCTGTAATTTCTGAAGTTCGGTTTACTGATAGCAGGATGGTGCTTGGCACAGTCTTTTTGTGCTTTTCTGTAATGTTTCATGGCAGCTACGAATACTTGGTTGCTAGAGGTGAAAGCAGGGTCACTAATGATGTTCAGTTTTCGGCCGACCATTAGTTAATGAATGTGCCTCTTCAGTGCTGCATTAACGTTGCAGTAGCTACTGAGGGAATATTCTTTACCCTCAGGATTTCTCACTTCAGCATAAAAATAATAGAAAGTGTCACTAAGTTTCTCAGGTGTAGCTGTTTGGAAATTCACAGTTGTGCTTTTTCTGGCTTGCCAGTCCGCAAATAGTTTTACAGCCAAGGCAGTTGTTTGCTTTGTGTCGGGCTCATTTATTGATTCTTCTATCTCATTTAACTGGCTTGCTGTCAGTGAGAGGTGTCTAGAACTGGCAGCAGTAGTGGCTACTTTAAGGCTGTCATGAGGAGAACTGGTGGTTTTGGCACTTGCATATAACTGATGGTTTTCAATTTGTCACACTGCTAGGTCAGGAGAAGTGGAGGATTCACCAGTTACAGCGCCAAAATTAGATACGTTATTTGCATCTTTTACAAGACAACTGACATTTTCTGGCATTTCATTCACACTGTCACTTCCCAATAATGACACCTGACAGGAAAGCGTTGGCTTCAATTAAACTACTGCTGTCATCTGCTGTGCCATTTCCATTACTTCTCATTACAAACTGACGGGAATTGCCTGCTACTTCACTCACACTACTGCTGTCCTTTCCAGTAAAACTCAGTTTTCACCCTTACATTTGTGGTCATATTACTCCACACACTGACAAGTGCCGATCACCTGACAATGACTGCTGATATGAAGCACTGCCTTCAGAAATAAAACTTGTCTTGGAACTGCCTTTTCCAGCGCTTTCATTCATACGAACTGTGAGCTGACATGAAGTGCCTGCTGCCTCACTAGCACTGCCGCCAAAAGCTCTGTTTTTCTCAGTTTCACTCACACACACACAGGCAACTGTCAAGAAGCACCCATAAATTCAATTACATTATGCCTGTCATTTATAGAAATAGTGCCATTTTGTGACATTTCATCCCCCAACACTGACAGCTGAGGAGAAGCCCCTGATACTTCACTGACATTCGCACTGACAGATTGAGTACTCACTGCGACTGCTTCCATGTTTGTGGCTCCTGTGACAGTCTCACTATTTTCTTCTGACATGTTGAAAATACTTTCTACTTCTTCAGACATCGTGACATCAAAATTTAGTTCAAGACTGGAGGCCATGGCAAGTGAGGTGAGCTTCACATTACTGGGCAAAAAAAATGGCTGACAGGAGAAATGCCAACATTCTATGAAGGCATTGATTTTGCAGCTGGATGCCACACAGCTGCTCAGCCTTTTTTTTATCAGACAGTAAACAGATTCTGTGTATGATTATTGATCAATCAGATTGCTGGGATTTTCATGATCATTTTATAAGAACCTGTATAATGACACGAATGCATAGCCACTTACTTTCTGTAAACACCTGTTAGAAAGAAGGAGCAATCAGACCTCTGAACAAACCTATGTGTGCACTATTACCAGAAGCGGCAGAACCAAAGCAACAATGCATGAGATAGGTACAAGGGAAGAAAGGAACCTTACTGCTTTGGAAATTATGGGTAAAGCCAGAGATCAGTCAGGGACTTCGTTATTACAGTAGGTGTCAAAAAGGGAGCACTATCCGGGACCAGCGTTCCTTCTGTGCCTTGACATTCAAATGTGTCTATGTAACTGTTGTGACATGATACTTTTCTTCAATGGATATATGGATGACCTGTGTGGATGCTGTTCTGAACAACTGTCTTGGGCTCAGTGCTGAGGAATTGGACAGATCTCTGCTGAGCACTGCTCCAGAGTCCTTGTGCTCCTTCAAGCACCCTGATTAGGAATCTGCTGTTGCAGGACTCATTTCATGTTTTTTTTTTTTTTTTTATTATTATTATTATTTTTTGTCCTCTGGTCACCTCAGGAGCTTCTGCCCCAGCCTTGCATGCCAACCCACCATGCCCAGGCTTACATCCCTGGGTAGGGCCAATGAGCGGGTGCCCCCTCCACATGGACAGTGTTCGCTGGCTCTGGCATAACCCCCCAGGGTGGGGCCATGGGAGTGGGACCCCCGCGGGAGACACTGGTGGCCTGTGGGAACAGCGGCGAAACAGGGGCATCATGGGCAGGGGACAGTAGAGAGTTTTTCCCCTTTTTACCTGAGGGCAGGGATGTGCAATGACATCCCGCATCTACCCCGCCCCCCCGCAGACTTCAGTGCTGACACAGTAGGACCCACCCAGCCTCCACTTGAGGTCCATGAAGTGTGTCAGACACTCTACCCTCTCCCCTCCAAGATGGAGAGCAGTCTGTAAGATGCTAAATGCTTCTCCCCCCAGCCAGCCCTCTGATGTCCAAGTATGTTTCTGAACCTGGGTCATCACCGTCGCAGATGGATGCTCTAACTCTGCACTGGCTGGCTAGCACACTTTTTTAAAACATTAAAGAAAGTTAAGGTTTATTACTGACCATGCCACATTGCTAAATGGAAATCACATACACATGGCATGGTTAACAGGGTAACTGATTTTTGGGTGTTTATATTGTACTGTTACTGTATTTCTTCTTCTTTTGTGTTTCAAGTAACACAATCATAATGAGTGACATTCATTGGTGTTCTGGATGTGTAACTCTCACAACTCCAGACCACATTAGTGACGTCTTCTCAACAGAGGTATGATGATGTTTGTTATAACAATGTAGAAGTACTTTTAAATTTGTCAGAAAGGGGTACAGCGTAGGTCACAGCTTTGAGTGGCAGCCCCCCCGGCCAATGACACAAAAGAGAGTATCTATAGTCTGATATTGCACCATCACTACCAGACTGACTATGGGGTGACACTGGCACAACTATGAGCAGAGTGCCACTGTACCTACAGGTATCCGAGCACTGAGAGGAAGACTGCCTCAGGACATGAGAAGGATGTTACCTCTCTGGGCAAAATTCATGAAGAACAGTGCCAATTACACCATTGATCATTAAAAGTGCTGAGTGGGCATCTCCGTTCCTGTTATGGTAACTTTGAAATGGCAAGTGGTGTGACTGCTGCACCACTCCAACCTGATACAATTACAGATCTTCCATGGTTGGCAGTACTACCACACCCTCTGAATAGCAGCACCTTATTCTAACACCCAATACCTGGGTTGTGGTGGCATCACAAAACAACAATCCATGTACCTCTACCAGAGTAACAAGTCAATGGCATTTAGTGGAACCACCCATGCTATGCAGGGCACCAACCAAGCCACCCTGCAACCCCTTCATACCTTAATTGCCCTTGCCAGACATTCTCACACCTCTTCTTTTCAACTTGGATGGCTACCATTGGCAATGAGAAGCAGTTTGTATGCCCCATTTATTGTACATTGAGGTGGCATAGTGTATACAGCACACAGTATGCCCGGTCCCTTTATAGTATACTTGATCACGCTCCCAATGATAGCATAAGGCAGTGAGCCAAGCTGGGGTGAAAGGGTTGGCTTGTTGCTGTATGGCGTTCAATGGTTACAGTGAGTACAGTAAGGTGCAAGGGTGGTTACATGGTGGGTTTGTATATTGCCCCTACTGTGTGGTGGCTTGTGAGACAACACAGAAATGTTCAGCAGGTACATTGACATTGATCAGAGTGGGGTGTGAACACTTGAAACACATACATAACTTGCTTCTAACATGGGCAGGGCTTGCAGGGTAGTGGGTGGCAGTAGCCATCAGGGAGCAGTTGTGCTTCCCAACAGCATCTGTGATGGTTGGCTGCATTGTGTGTGCTGCCTGATACTGTTCCCGTACTTAGATTTTGGGAGGTTTACCACTGAGTCTGCATTGCAGTTTGGAGCATGGTGTTATGCTTGCACAGCACTGGTGTTCCACACAGCAATGCACCACTATTCATATATACTTCCCTCCTCTGTACATCACATACTTGGTTCTGGTGCATGCTGTGACCTTTTAGCATGTGCAATTCCCCCGTGTATATATTGAGCTTTACACAGAAAGGGGTTGTTGCAGTATCGCTGCAACACAGGGATAGTGGCTTGTACTCAGTATTATGAAACCCTTAGTGCACAAAGGTGCAGTCATCCATCTGAAGCACGTAACTGCATCCATTCAGCATGTTATGGCTATGTATGGAACATGTATTGTACTGTTACTGCTTTATCTAAAGTTCAGAACGCATTACATTTTGGTGCTCATCTTGTGGAGCAAGTTAGAAAAGTCACTAATTGTTGCCATGCTGCAGACAGAGGATTTTTTAAGCATAAGTGAAGTTATACAACACTTCCCAGTACAAAGGCTGTATGAAGCAGAACTTTCATAATGCTTTCCATAATACTGAATATGTGTCATATGCACAGTCATCACTCATCAAGTGTACTATTCATTGTTGTACTTGTGGGTTTTGATACCAGTTTGTAGTGTCACATGGAAGTGATAAAACTGACATTTTCATCTGTTTTTCTAACATTTATGAGAAAGACTTCATTACAAACAACTGTACATAGAATTGAAACATAGAAACATAGGAATTTGATGGCAGATAAGAACCTCTTGACCCACCTAGTCTGCCTATTTCCCTACCCTAATGGCTAAGCTGCATATCTTAGTTAACTAACAGCCTATTTCTTCCTACCCCCACTAGAATTGCCTTATGTCTGTCCCATGCATTCTTGAATTCCCCCACTGTTTTTGACTCCACTACCTCCTCAGTAAGGCTGTTTCATGTATTCAAAACCCTCTCCATGAAAAAATACTTCCTCACAATACCTCTGAGCTGTCCCCCTCTATTTTCAAATTGTGCCCCCTTGTTCTTGCACATCTCTTTTTCTGAAAGATGCTACCCTCTTGGACTTTGTTGATTCCCTTGAGGTACCTGAAAGTTTCTGTCATGTCCCCTCTTCCTCCTCTCCTAAAGGGTATACATATTAAGCTCCTTTAATCTCTTTTCATATGTCTTCTGGTGTAGACCTTGAACCATTTTAGTTGCCCTCCTCTGGACAGCTTTCCATCCTGTCTATGTCCTTGTGGAGATGGGGTCTGCAGAACTGCACACAGTACTCAGAGGGTCTTACCAACTGTCTGTACAGAGATAACAACTTCCTTTTTCTACTGATGATGCCTCTTCCTATGCATCCTAGTATCCCACCAGCCCTCTTTACTGCCTTCTCACAGTGCTTGCCACCTTGAGGTCATCTGATATGACTACCCCAGGTCCCTTTCTATTTTTGTTGTTGTTAGTATCTCACCCTATTGCGTGCTGTTCCCTGGGTTTTTGTTTCCCAGGTGCATTACTATGCACTTCTTTGCATTGAATCTAAGCTGCCATACATTTGACCATTCCTCCAACCTTGCCAAGTCCCTTCTCATCCTTTCCACTTCACCCTCTGTATGGACCCTGTTGCAGATCTTTGTGTCATCTACGAAGAGACACACTTTTCCTTCCAGTCCATCTGCAATGTCACTTATAATGACATTAAAGAGGATCGGTCCCAGCACTGAACCCTGCGGTACCTCGCTAGTAACCCCCCTTTCTTCAGAGTGGACTCTGTTTACTGTTACACTTTGCATCCTGTTTGTCAACTATTTTTTTACCCAGGCTACCACCTTGTGGTCCACTCCAAGGCTGGCTAACTTGTATATTAATCTTTTGTGCAGGACAGTGTCAAATGTCTTGTTAAAGTCAAGGTAGGCCATATCCACAGCCCCTCCCTGGTCTATTACTTTGGTCACCCAGTCAAAAGAAATCTATTAGATTCATCTGACATGACCTTCCTGCTGTGAATCCATGCTGCCTTGGGTCCTGTGCCTCACTGGCCTCTAGGAAGTCAACAATTCTTCCCTTCAGAAGTGGTTCCATCATTTTCCGGTTATAAAACTTTTAATGCAAGCAGTTTTATTACATATACAAATACATCTGGATTTGTAACCTACTAAGACACTGTCAGCTTCCCATTTCTTTACCAAGTACACTGTCCAGGTGCTATACACAAACACATTGGTGCCATTATGAATATCGCTGACATTGCGTATGACGTCTATAATGCTGCCCATTATAGTGGAACAGGACTTGGGTGTGGTAGAGGAACAGTGGGCAACAGTAACAGAGGGGCTAATTATGGCAGCAAGCATCATTGTCAAGTCACTAAGGATAATGAGGACCAAAGAGAGACCAATGTGGTTATCAAAAGAGGAGGCTGGTACCAAAATGACAAAAAAGGTGGCATTTAGGAGGTATAAGGAGACTCAGAAGTAGTAAAATGCAGAGCACTACAATGAGAAGTACAGGCAGCCAGGGAAGGCAGTCATAAGCATGATAGCACAAACACAGCTGACGACAAAAAGAATGGGGAAGAGACGATGCTCAGTTATGTGAGTGAAAGGGGACAGTCTGGGGAGGGACTGTGAGGCTAAGAAGGGAAGGGTGTGGGACTGTTTGGAACATGAGAAGACTATAGCAGACATCCGGAACAAATACTTGTGATCATTGTTCACAGGGAAAGGTGATGGAGAGGGACCAGAGAAAGGTGGCAATGACACTGTAGGAAGGGAGGCACAAGAGGTCATTTGCATGCATTTCCACACAATCCTGCTTCATGTGACTGTGCTGAGGCATTGTGCAGAAATATAGACTTTGTCAACAAAAAAATGGACTACTTGGCCCATCAGTTTGCCAGATGCTCCCTGCTTAATCTGGTTCCACAGACCATAACTGGTCTCTGGCGACCCTCCTTCCTCCCTGTCTATTTTCTAACACCCCTTATGTCTATCCATGCATGCTTGAATGCCCTTACTGGTTTTGCCTTCAACATTTCTACTGGCAGTCTATTCCAGGAGTTTGAAACTCTTTCAATTTAGAAATATTTCAGTACATCTTTATTAGCCCCTCCACTTTCATTACATGCCCCTGGTCCTGGGGACTTTTCTTGTTGACAGAGACTTTCCTGATGCACCCTGTTTACACCTGTGAGGTACTTGTAGGTCTCGTTCATGTCACTTCTTACCCTCCTCTCTTACAGGATGTGCAAGTTGAGATCCCCAAGTCTCTCCTCATAGGGCTTCTCATGCAACCCTTTGCCAATTTGTTTGCCCTCCTCTGGACTGCATCTACCTGTCTATGTCACTACTGAGATGCAGTTTCCAAAACTGAACACAGTACTCTAGCTGTGGTTTAGCCAGAGAGTGATGCAGTGGCAACACCTCTTCCTCCTTCTGCTGGAGATACAGTACTGCTATATCACAGTGCCCTGCCACTTTTCTCCACCCACTCTAAGTGTCAACCCTATTGAAGATATTATCATCAACTGCAAAAAAGCCTACCTTCCCTTCTAGTTCTTCTGTAATGTCATTAATGAAGACATTGAATAGAACTGCTCTTAACACTGAGCCCTGTGGCATCAGTTTCTGGTCCTCTCCCATTGTTAATGTGGAGTGCCATTACCACCACCCTGTCTCCTATCCATTAACCACTTTGTAACCTAACTTACCACTTTGGATCCCACCCCAAGCTGCTCAGTTTCTTTATCATCCCCCTGTGTGGCACAGTGTCAAAGGCCTTGCTAATATCCAGATAAACCATATCCACTGGCTCCCTTAATCTATCTATTTCCCTTGTCACCCAGTTGAAGAAATCAATCAAATTTGTCTTGCAAGCCCCCCCCCCCCATGAATCCATGCTGCCTACATTCTTGCACCCACTGGATTAAGATACTCTACCAGTTTTCCTTTAGCAGGTTTTCCATTAATTTCCCCACCACTAAAGTAAGACTGACTGGCCTACAGTTGCTAGTTGTCTCTCCTGCAGCTCTTATGTAGAGAGACAATGTCAGCTCTTCTCCAGTCCTCTAGACCATGCTGCGTCTAGTGAGCTATTTAAAAAGGCTGTCAGTGGGGCAGCTAACACCTCCCTGAGTTCTTTTTTTTTCCAAATATACAGTACTTTATTAAATTGTCACAGTACTGACATAGCATGAATACAGATTGGCAATCAATGTGGATGTACTGTAGTCTTCAGTAAATCTACAACACATAAAAACCATTAAACAATAAAACATCACAACCATAACTCTAGATTTAAAACATTTGTTCCCATTGTCTTGTTTACTTTTAAGATTCTAGTCACTGTCCCATGGCATCATCAATTTGATATGCTTGTCAAGGAAATGAAAATTTACTTCCAGAAGTCCTCCCTTAGTTGTTTTAAAACTCTTGGGTGCATCCCTTCTGGTTCCATAGGTCTGTCAACATTCAGAGCTGAAAGTCACTTCCAGAATCAGAAAATTGACTCGTGTCCACCTCCTGTTTCTGCCACTCCCTGGTGGTCTGTCCCCCTCCCTCCACTGTAATGTCTGAGTAGAAGTACCTGTGTAGGATGTGAGCTTTTTCTCAGTCCTCTTCTGTGCAGCCTCCCTCTCCCACCTTTATGATCCTCATTATCCCTCCCCTTGTTTTTCTCTTCTTTCTTACATATCATAAGAAATTTACCTCTTAGTGACCCAATTTCTATTCCCATTTGATCCCCTTATCATCTAACTTGCTTCCCTCTGCTTTATTAGGTGTACATCCCTGTCCACTTCTCTTTGTGCCACCTGAAAGCCACCCATTTTTCCTTCACTACCTTTGCCAGTTGCTTAGAAAACCATAATGGTCTCTTTTTCTTTTTGCTTCTACTCAGTTCCGTCACACAGAGAGATTAGTTTGCTTTAATTTTGCCCAGCCTTATTTTTCCCAATGTGCCTGTATCCTCCCTGGCAATCTCCCATTTGAGGCAGTTTGTGGGGCAGAGCTGTAGGAACAAATTATAAATTACAATTGTTTTTTGTATTTTTTTTTTAAATATTTAATCGTAATATGTGGTTATCTGGGATGTCAGGTGATACTCAAATGTTGGTTAATTTGGAACCTTCAAAGAATCTTATCTATCTTAATGGAATGGCATATTAAGGCCCAAGAGCAAGCTAAGTTATTCAGTACTACAAGACTATTCTACTTTAACAAAAGTGCCTCAGAATTAAATTTCCATCAGTCTGACATCAGTGCATGCAGTGTAAATCTTCACAGATACAAAGAGACCCTGCATTCCTGAGACTAGCTATGAGCTTGCACAAGAGGTCAAAAGGTGTCGAGATCTCCATGACAACAAGCTGATAAGGGCTCTGTTACAGAGAGACACCAAAATGCTTCAAGCAAAGAGGAAAAACTTCAATGCTTTAATATGAAACATATATTTTTTGTTTACTGCATCAAAGCCAAAAATTCCACAGAGATAAAAATTATGTAATTTGAGAGATATGTTTTTACCTACTAGAGAACTAAAATTTGATGCCACTATCAAGGAACTCAGGTTATCCCCCAAAACTGTTTTATGTTAATACTGCATGAGAGAACCTAATAATATCTGAACTTTCCTGAAAGGTCACATCATGAGACATTCAAAAATGTGACTTGTATGTATCTGGGTAATGGCAGAACCAGGTTATGTTAGTTTAAAATTTTGCTAGTGTAACCCCCCTACAAATGAGGGTTCCCAAAACGTCTTCCTTGAGCTTGCCTAAATGCTTGCTGCCAGGCTGGTGTCCTGCGTTTTAGTAGTTTAAACGTGATTGCCAGAGAATGCCTGTACAGCCTCTGTGTACTGTCTCTTTCAAGAGCTGCCTGGATTGCAGTCATAAGTAATCTGAGAGGGAGCTCTGTTGAAAGATGTAACTATTTACTGAAAATAATTTAGAGTGACAATGATAATGTAGTTTGTCTAACCTGCCTTCTTTGCAGCTAGAACTGTTTTGTTTATCTCCACTATCTTGGTCCTGGACTGCGAATTGGACCAATCAGTACTAGTGGGACCTAAAATGGAGCTGTCTGGAGCCAGAATCTGTAGGAATTGTAGTTTTGGGCTTTTGGCACCTTTTTTCACCTGAAGGGGGAGCTCCTGCTGTGACTGACGGATGAATCAGCCAAACAAACCTTTTGCATCTTGGGGAAATTCCTAGGCTGCTGGCAGTTGAGTCAGATCAAAGTTGGGAGCAGAAGAAGCAATAGCTCATGACAGTCTCTGTGAAAAGGCCTAAGCTTTGGCCTGCATGCCTGTCTGCTGCCCCTGAGAGTGAAAAGAGAATCAGTTCAGACTGAATACGAGTTTGTGAGAACAAAGTAAGCCACTGAGTTGTGACCAGTATCAACCTGAAGAAGACAGAAGATTTGCTCAGTGCATCAGCCTGTCAGGATTTCCAGCTACCTCTAAACTTCCGTTGTGTGCAGAGACTTTGTGATTGTGACTGGAGAGTGGTTTGCCTGTTACAGTGGAATCCCTTACATGTAAATGTGCTGTGTGTATATAGTGAGTCACGATTTGGTTCCCCACTGTGTGAATTGTGTTCTGCTTGCTGGAAGCTGTATCCAGCCCAAAACGAACTGTATCCGAATTTGTCTCCATTTGTCCAGGGCCTTGCCACACTGGCCCAGCCAGACTAACTGCTGCACAGAGAAAGCCATCGACAGAGACCTACCCTGGGGATCAGCCCCCTGCTCCATGCTTGAACAGGAGCGACACCTCTGCAGTGTGTGGAACCTGCTTCCCCTGGCACTCCAGATCAACCACCTGCAGTCTCAATTTCATCCAGCCTGTGTCCAGTCTTGGGTATCATGAGAAACCATCAGGGTAGCTCCTTGCAACAACAGCTTAATCTATGTGTGTTGTCTGATTGTCTTGTTATTTCATTTCTTTCACGAACTGAGCCCTCTGGCTCTGGGTTACAATTAGTGTGTGTGGTGCATGTTGTTTTCTTCCATCACAGGGCCCCAACCAGCTGTGACACCGGCCTACCCTGGTCAATGATCCTGGCTAGCCCACCTCTTCTTCACCTGGGTTCTCAGAGTGTGTGACTGTTTATGGACCCTGAAGTGCATGTATAACTGTTTGACTGATACAGCCTTTAAGCAAATTAACCTGATTATGCCCTCTCTTGTTCTATTCCCTTAAATAAATCTGATCTAACTCTTTTGTATTTTTTGCAGTTAGATTTTTTATTGTGTTATAGAGACAAGGCATATATCACACTGCATATATGAGTGTTACATTCCATTCAGACTTTACATACTGTAACATAGTAAAGGTATTCATAGTTATTTCATAATACTTAGAAGGGTGGAAGAAATCACCGACATGACATGGGACTGGGTTGTTACTTACAGGGTGGGGTACTGGGAGGGTCTCATACTCCATACTCTATTATCAACAGAGGGTGGGAAGATATGGAGTCCTGGACCACTCAAGGTGGCTTTAATATATCTTTACCCAAAGGGTTTACGAAATGAGAGGGAATATACTGAAGGTACTGCATAAATAGAGCCCATTTGTCTGAGAAGGCTAGCAGAGATGCTGCAGCCAAATGAGTCAGCTTAGAAAAACTAGCCAAATTAGCCATGGCTACTAACCAAGCCATGAATGAAGGTACTTCTCTAGTCCTCCATCTACAGAAAAGTAACCATTTGGCTTCCACTGAGGCTTGTACAAGCCATGTCAGATGAGGGCTCGATGGTCTGAGTTCAGTGGGCGAGAGCCCCAGGATCCAAAAACTAGGGGGGGGGAGGTAGGGACCTTTTGTCCCAATATATGGGAACAACATATAAGTATTTCAGCCCAGAAAGGATGAATGGGGTCACATTGCCACAATATATGAAGTAAGTCTGCTCCAGCCACATTACATCTCCAGCACATATAGTTCGTAAGTAAATTCATTTTCTTTAGTACTACTGGAGTACGGTACCAGAGGTGTCTTATTTTATTTTGGATAAAGAAACTTCTGGGGTCCCCACAGGCTTTTTTTGCTATTAACCAGCCACTTTGCCAGGCATCTTCACTAAAGGGAAGGTTCAACATACACTGCCATCTTGCTTTGGCGGGTAGGGATGGATCTGATAATGAACCCCTCATGAACCTATAAATACGGCCTGCCAGGCCTTTCTGTGATTGTAGCCAGCTATCTAAAGGCAATTTGTTTTGCTTGGCTTGCCATTACTTTGGCAATCGTACATGTGCACCATCTTTTCAACCAGGATGAATAAACATGTCTCATTTGAAGATATCTCCAAAAATCACCGGGACCCAACTACTTCCCTTTCAGAAAGGTAAAACTATCTATGGTATGGCCATCCCCCATTAGTGTATCTTGTAGAGTGTTGATCTGCTTCCCCTTCCAGCTCTCCCAGTAAAGGGGTTTATGGACAATGGTCCAGCCAGGTTTATTCCATAAAGGGAGGTGTTTCCTCAGGTTCAAACAGGACTTAATTATGGCCCCCACTAGTTGCCAGGCCTTGTGAGCTGCTTTTATTGAGAGCCAAAAATGAAATTTGGAGGGGAGGGGGTTGCCCATACATCCAACCAGATGGGTTCCATGCAGGGCCATCCTCTTTATTGATTCCCATGCTGGTAAGTCGGAAGTACTTCTCCAAAGCAGCCTACATGTGGCTGCTGCTGACATATCGCGTGGTGTTGAAAATCGGAAGGCACCACCCACCCTTGTTCCACAGAGCTCGGAGTTTGGCTCTACTATAACTCGGGGTTTTATAGTCCCATGAAAGTCCATATTAGATTTTCCAGTAATTGAAACCATTTCTTGGGGATCTCAACTGGAAAGGGATAGTATGTAGAACACCCTAGGAGCAATCATCATTTTAATTGCCACCACTTTCCCGGGAGAGAGGTCTGTTGTTTCACCTTTGAGTTTCTACCTTGAGGCTATCAATTAATGGAGAGAAGTTAGTCTCCAGTAGAGAAGACACATTGGCATTTACCCTAATGCCTAGATACTTAATACCGTCCTTAGCCCTAACCAAGCCCACTGCTGAGATATCTTCAGATGAAAGCTGATTATTAAGGGGGAGGACTTCTGTTTTACCTTGATTAATCCTAAGGCCTGAGATGCTAGCAAAGGATTGCAATAACTTCACAATATGTTCAGCGCTGGATTGAAAATCGTCAGTTAGAATGAGACAATTGTCAGCATATAACAGTGCAAGATACGACTCATAGCCTACCTGTATACCTTTAATATTTGGATGTTCCCTTAGAGCACTAGCCAGGGCTTCTATGACCAGCACAAACAACATCGGGGAGAGGGAACATCCCTGCCTAGTGCCCTATGCAATTTGAATGGTTCTGAGGTATATTATTAGTTAGCAGTCTGACCATAGGAGGCGTGCAAAGTGTTTTGACCCTGCCTTTGAACATATCACCAAAGTTGTAGTGCTGCAGCATCTTATGGAGAAAATCCCACTCTACTGAATCGAAGGCCTTCCCGAAATCTACCGATATAGCGGCTGCTGGAGTAGGGTCTTTCCCTACCTTCTGTACAAGGGAGATTAAGGATCTAATGTGATCAGAACTGACACGGCCCTTCACAAAGCCGGCTTGGGAAGTGTGAATCAAACAGGGAAGGATTTTCTCCAATCCAGCTGCTAATACCTTAGCTAGAATTGTGATGTTCGTGTTAATCAATAAAATGGGCCTATAGCATGTAGGTATAATAATAATAATAATAATACACTTAATTTATAATGCACCTTTCAAAGTTAAGGCACAGTACATGGTTAAAATAATTTCACAATAAAACATACAAAAAAAGCACACAGTGCAGCGACTAGCGTGGCGCTATATAGGTAGGGTGTGGTCTTTGCCTTCTTTTGGAAGGACTGTGATAATCACCTCTAAGGGTGGTGGAGAAATCTCCTGAGTAAGCTTCTTGTAATATATCCTCAGGGAATGAGATACTATCTCTGGTATTACCTTATAAAAATCAACAGAGAACCCATCTCCCTGGTGCTTTTTAGGGCCATCTTTGAATTGCCTCCCTTATTTTTTATATCTCAATGGGCATCTCTAGTTGGTCTCTCTGGGCGTGTGTGAGCCTAGGAAGCTGTGTACCTGCCATAAACTCCTCAAATTTGGACTCATCCCAAGTAGTGTAGGAACTGTACAAGGTTTTGTAGAAAGACAGCGTGAGTTGGTTAATGACCTCTGGTTTACTATGTTTTCCCCCCTTATTGTCCCATAGTTGGGCTATGTGCCTCTCGGCTTGTTGTTTTTGTAGCCGGAATGCTAGGAGTTTCCCAGCTGTTTCTCCCTCTGCCCAGTATTTGTGTTTTAATCTTAAAATTTGTAGTTCCGCTTTTCTAGACACTAGCATATTCAATTTCATTCGTAGGGCCAGGAGGTCATGCAGCAGGTCTGGGTTTTGGAGTTTAGCGGGGTCCTTCTTGTACAGGCCTTCTTTCTCTACTAATGCCCTCTCCAGTTCCCTAGCTTCATTTCTCTTTTGCTTCCTATGGTAGGTGGCATAGTATAATATGCAACCTCTGATCGTGGCTTTAAAAGCCTCCCAGATGGCTGCTGCAG
Source organism: Neoceratodus forsteri (assembly GCA_016271365.2). NCBI lineage: Eukaryota > Metazoa > Chordata > Ceratodontiformes > Ceratodontidae > Neoceratodus > Neoceratodus forsteri. The sequence continues at coordinate 1,203,203,248 of CM057453.1, read as the reverse complement.
TTGCAGACCCACGATTGTCAGAGAAAAAGGTTATAACCTCCCTTTAAGCCACTCTTTTAAGTCTGTCTTGCAACAATAAAAGGGTCTAGCCTCCAACTAACTGACCTAGTAGAGGGACAAAGGGTCCCAAAGCTAATGTCAATGGGGCATGGTCTGATATATATATATATATATACAGTGCCTTCAGAAAGTATTCACCCCCCTTGGATTTTGTCACATTTTGCTGTTACTACCAGAATTTTTAATGCATTGAAATGATTTGTTTCCCCCTTGATTCACACAGCATACTCAACAATTTAAAGAGGCAAAAATATTTTTATTGTGTAACAAAAATTTATAAAACATTAAAAACTGATATATCTTGTTTACTTAAGTATTCACCCCCCTGAGTCAATACTTTGTAGAAGCACCTTTGGCAGCAATTACAGCTTTGAGTCTTCTTGGGTATGTCTGTATCAGCTTTGCACATCTGGATTTGGGGATTTTCGCATTCTTCCTTACCAGATTTGCTCAAGCTCTGTCAAGTTGGATAGAGGCATTCGGTGAACCACAATCTTTAAATCTTTCCACAGATTCTCAATGGATTCAAGTCTGGGCTTTGGCTGGGCCACTCAAGGACATTCACCTTCTTGTTCTGAAGCCACTCCAGTGTTGCTTTGGCTGTATGCTTGGGGTCTTTGTCCTGTTGGAACGTAAATCTTCTACCCAGTCCAAGGTCTATTGCAGATTGATGCAGGTTCTCTCCAAGGATGTGCCTGTATTTGGCTCCATTCATTGTTCCCTCTATCCTGACAAGTGTCCCAGTCCCTGCCGCTGAAAAGCATCCCCATAACATGATGCTGCCACCACCATGCGTCATGGTAGGGATGGTGTTACATGGGTGCTGAGCTGTGTTAGGTTTGCGCCAAGCATAGTGCTTTGCATTCAGGCCAAAGAGTTCAATTTTTGTTTCATCAGACCAGAGAATCTTTTGCCACATGGTCTCAGAGTCTGCCACGTGCCTTCTTGCAAAATCCAGGCATGCTATTATGTGGCCTTTTCTCAGGAGTGGCTTCCGTCTAGCCACTCTCCCATAGAGGCTACATCTGTGAAGTACTGCAGAGATTGTTGTCCTCCTCTGGACAGGTTCTCCCATCTCAGCCATGGAACTCTGTAGTTCTGTCACGGTGGTCACTGGGTTCTTGGTCACTTCCTGACCAAGGTTCTTCTTCTTGAGTTGCTCAGTTTGGGAGGATGGCCTGCTCTAGGAAGAGTCTGGGTGGTTCAGTAATCTTTCATTTCCTAATGATGGACTTGACTGTGCTCCTGGGAACTTTCAACACCCTATAAATGTTTTATACCCTCCCCAGATCTATGCCTCCTCACAATTCTATCACGGAGTTCTACGGACAGCTCTTTGGTCTTCATGGTAGAGTTTCTGCTCTGACATGCACTGTCAACAGTGGAACCTTATATAGACAGGTGTATTTCCTCTGAAATCATGTCAACCATTTGAACTGACCACAGGTGGACTCCATTCAAGTTTTAGAGTGATCTCACAAGGAAATTGGATGCACCTGAGCTCAATTTGAGTGTCATATAGGGGTGAATACTTATCAAATCAAGACATTTCAGGTTTTTATTTTAAATTACATGTACAAAAAATTCCAGAAGTTTCATTCCACTTTGACATTATAGAGCAGTTTGTGTAGATATGTGACAAAAAAATCCCTTATAAATGTATTTTATTTTGAGTTTGCAACATCACAAAATGTGACAAAATCCAAGGGGGGCGAATACTTTCTGAAGGCACTGTATAAGTGGGCTACTGTAACATCCAGTACCATATTTATAATGTTTGGGGAGATAAACCAATAGTCTAACCTACTTGCAACTTGTTTAGCTTCAGAGAAATAGGTATAGTCCCTCTCAACCGGGTGGGCTACTCTCCATATGTCTTACAGATTGTGCAGGGATAGCTTATCCTTTAAAGATCTAATAGATCGGGGATGTGCATCTGGCTTGGAGTTAGATCTATCCAGGAGGGAGTCCATTGTCAAATTAAATCCCCCAGAAGAATGTCAACCTCCTGCCGCTACTCAATAGATCTTGTAAGAGTTTGTGAAAGAAATCGGGGTTGTCCTCATTTGGGGCGTAAATGTAAGCTAATACTATATTCCCTGTGGGGGTGCATACTTTGGCTAATACCCATCTCCCCCCATTTGTCAGCCCTTTGTTCCTGCAGAGTCCATTTTAAGTTTTTATAACACAGTATAGCTACCCCACCTTTAGTTCTGTTGGCCACACTATGGACCTCCCAGCCTACCCTTTCCCGCCTTAGTTTTTGAGTTCCATATGATTTAGCTTAGTTTCCTGTAAGAAGACTATCTGGGTTCTCAGGGATTTAAGTCTGGCAAATACTTTCTTATGTTTAATGGGTGAGTTCAGGCCCCTCACATTCCAAGAGGCAGCCGTCACCATATCTTTACCTGCCATGAGTTATGTCGGTCAGTAATACCCGAGGTCCCCACCTAATTGCCAGGAAACCAAGAAGTCTATATACAGGAAGCTTGTCCTTTGAATCAACCCTTAATCCCTTCCCTTGTCTTTACCTTGTAATTCTGCAATCCCCACATACACTGCGGATCAGTTCATATATTGATGCTCTAGTCCCTATAGTAACTTTTGTTTTTACCTTTCCATACCATTCTCCTTGTACCATATCTGTGTCTAAGAGGCTCTCCTTCTATGACCTAAGCATTAGAGATGGATATGGTCCATGATCAAGAGAACCCCTCCTGAGCATGGGGCCTGGTAATTTACCAGGAACCGCCAATTTGGCTATCATCAAACAGTGTAACCAACTCTGCTACTTGACCCGAAATAGGGTCCTGTGAACTCCCACTAAACTAACAGTGCAGGGAACATCAGATTTTAAAGCAGCAATCCTTGAACCTTAAAACTGAGAAACTGACAACATGATTAAACAAATAAGACATTCCAGATCAGAGATAGTTCCCCTTTATAACCACTAGAGGGGGGATGTGCTCTCTCTAGCGGAGTAAGCCTTGAGATTGCTGTGTAAAACAGAAGAAATAAAAAACTTTGCACTAACTCTCTCCTGCATTTAGAAACCACCTATCATGGTTCACTAAAACACCATGGCAAGCTTTAGGCCATAGGCCATCTGGCATAGGAAGCCGGGCAGGCCCCAAATATTGCCTCCACGCCATAACCAGACAAACACAAAATTCCCTGGTCGGGTGCCAGCCTAACATGGAGACCCAGCCCCTTTATGTTTACTGGCAAGAGGGAGGAATGGGGAGAATAGCTCAACCCCTCCACAGCCCTTCGAAACCCAGTGAGTTGGGCAGGAAAAAGAAATGGCTAGAACCCCTCAGTCATCTTGGCGGTTGTTGCTCGGTCAGCTGCTCCCCCTTGCATTCGGCCCAGTCTGTACAATGTGGGTCCAGTCCATGAGCAGACTCTGGTCTGTAAGATCTTCTGGCATCCAGCAATTCAAATTCTTTGTTAAATCCAGGGCTTGTAGCACAAGGTTCCCAAAGTTTAGTATCTGTTGGACACCTTAATTGGGCGTAGCTGCAGGGGATATCGTGCTGTCATCCGACATGATTTGCAATCTCTGGCGGCTCCTTGATCTGTTCTTCTTGGCCATTGGTTTTACTTGGTGTATCCCTCCAGGCTTCCTCGAATGACCCCATTGAGCTTTATGCCAGGCCCCCGGTTCTGTGTCTTTCGGCGCAGTGCTGGTTGCTATATCCATGGATATTGGGGAGTTCTCCCTGTGCAGTCTATTAGTGCTACTCAAAGTTGTGTGGATTTGATCATGCCCTGTCCGAAAATTGTATGTTTTGCAGGAAGTGCTTCACGTCTCCAGGGTTGCTAAACATATGAAAGACACCATTATACTGGATTCTTAGCTGTGTTGGATATCTGAGTGAGGTGGGAATACCTAACTTGTAAAGTTGCTGTTTCACCTCTGCATATGCTCTTCTCTGCCTTGCTAGCTCCTGGGAGAAATCTTGGTAAAGCTGGATGAAGCATCCTTGCCATGTCAGGGGTTTTAGCTCTCTGGCTAGGCAGAGGTAGTGCTCCTTCACGGGTATAGTAGAAATTTGCACAATATAGGCGAGCTCTCCTGATTTGGGTTTTGGGAGCAAGTGTGTGCGGTGAGCTCCAGCTCAGTCTCTGGTGGGGCCTCGAGCTCCAGCCCTAGCATCACTGGCAATGCATCCTCCAGAAAGAATATCATATCCTGTCCTCCATTCCTTCTGGAATGCCCACAATTCTGATGTTCCGTCTCCGAGCTCTATTTTCCATGTCATCAACTTTGGAGAGTAAGTACTGAATCTGGCCATGATGTTCTCTCAAGTGTCAGTCGTGTTGTGAGATTTGCTCAGCTTGTTGCTTTATAACCTTTTCGGAGCCCTCTGCCTGAAGAGCTAACACTCGCAACTCTTCATTTATTTGTGTAGATGCCTGCTTTAGTTCCGTAGTGTCTTGCAAAACTTTGCTTAACATCGCCACCATATTTGCAATGTCTTTGGCCATGCTCTCAGAGGTAGTGGAGAAGGCCATTGTTCTCTCTGCTGTCTCTGGATTGTTGCCTGTTCACCGTGTGTCAGGTTGGGAGCTCTGAAACTCAGGTAGTGCTTAAATCTTGGCCTGTAGACAGCATGAGATGCAGCTGAGCCTGGGTTGCTAAACTTACAGCGGCGTTTGGTTGCCTCGATTCCAACAAAAAATGGCTTATTTAGAAGATCTGGTAATCCGACATTGAAAGCTTGCTTTTAGAAGCGCCGATCTCCTGACTGGATGTCGCAGATGGGCTGCTAGGGGTTCACAGGGTGTCTCCTGCAAGAGTTAGTGTGCCACCATGCTGGCTGCCAGGCTCCACCTCCTCAATGCTTTTTGTATTTACCCTGACTGTGGTTTCAGTGTGTGCAAGAGTACTCTACTGCTGTTATTGCTGTGTATAACCTTGTTTTACAGGGGGTCCCCAGGGTCAAGCCAGAGGAAAGCCCTGGTGGAAAGTGCAAACAGTGTGGGTACTTGTGTGGTGAATCAGAGGTATTGTGAAAGTGATTATTGTGTATTGTTCTGGCCACTAGTAAGGAAAAAGGGGGGGGTTACAGTGTCCCAGAGGGCTGTGCCCAGGTTAGCTTGACCACTACCATCCCTGACCTCCGGGTGGAGGCACCCATTTCAGAACTCAGTCCCCTTAACCTTGTCCTAGCCAAGCAGACAGGGGTAGTAGCTCTTGGGATAGAACTAGCTAGGGGTTACATTTTGGAGGCTCGCTACTGGGATTTTGTGCCTTCTAGTGGCCAAATATTATGAATTATTGTTAAAGATTAATGGCTACCCAAGTTGAAATGGCTATACACCTGTTGGTGGGGTGGTGAACTGGGCAGGAGATCGATCCCCAAAATGCTCTGCTTTTACTGGATATTCCCCTGGGTACCAGTAAAGACACTATAGAGGGAGCACTCTCCAAAGTTGAATGTTTAAAAAACCCTGTGGTGGTGGGTCGACAGGCTGATTTTATCACCCAAACTTTCATAGCCTTGATAGAGTGCAGTGACCTCATGGACAGCTCTAAAGTGCCACAGACTATTGCATCAGAAGGGGTCCCAGTCACCTGGAGAGTGATAACAAAAGACAGTACAGACCCTGGGGAGGATGACCTCCCACCATTATCTGAGACTTTTGAGGAGAAATTTGCTAAGTTGTTGCTGGAGGAAGGGAAAACTATAGAGGACTTTAAGAAACTGTTCCTACCACCTGGGGGTGTTCTTTCCCCAAAACCCCCTCCCACTCTAGCACCTGTTACTGCCCCACCTTCTGTGCCCATGCCAATGCTGGCTCCTATATCTGTACCTGCCATTAGTCATGACTCCTACCGAAGGCTGAGAATCTTCTCAGGCGCCTTCCCCACTCCCAAGGGGGAGGATGACTGGGAGACCTGGGTCGACTTTGTTGCCCCCTTGGTACCCAAGTGGCAGTGTGTGGAGGCTGAGAAGTGGACAAGAATCATAGAAAGTTTGAAGGGCCCTGCCCTTGAAGCCATTACATTTCAGAGGTCGACAAACCCTGATGCATCTGCTCAGAAGTACCTATCTGTACTTGAAGGCAATTTTGGGAGCATTGAGTCAGGTAAGACTTTGATGTGGAAATTCCAAGGTACCAATCAATGAAAGGGGGAAAGTTTATCTGCATATGTTACTCACCTAGAAAGAACTCTGAAGAAGGCTTACTGGAAAGATGGGGTAGCTAGTGATTTGAACCATGTGAGATTGAGGAATACTGTAACCTGCCAAGCATTCTAAGCTGCAGATCATCCAGTTAAGACTCCAGGATAGGAGAGGTAACCCCACCTGACTACTGTGACTTGATAAAAGAACTCCGGGAGGTAGAAGGTGAAGAGGAGATTGTAATTATGGGGTGAGTGCAGCCCAAGTGATCATGGCATTGGAAGGCCCTTCTGAAACTGAGACCACTAAGAGTGTCCCACCGTGGGCTAAATGGTGGGGGAAGGAGTTGCTGAAGGAAATCAGAAAAGTACAACTGGGTGCGTTCGCTGAGGTATCCTCTGCTGACAGAGACCCTGGTCCGTGTCAGAACGTGACTCTTATGGGGGTGGGGGTGCACCCTCAGACATCCTTTGTAAGTATTCTTTGTAAATAAGGTGGCCGACATTAGGGCTGAGTGGTTGCCATCACACTCTATGGGGGTTGCCATGAACCGGGGTGAGATCGCAGTGCCTCGGCTTTCTTGAAGTTCTGTCAGTCAGCTGGAGTTCATTGATGTCATGAGGATCATCCAGCATATGCGCCCCCACGTGGTTGTAGTTGATCCTGCACCAACCTCCTAACCCCATAGGAGGCAGTATGGCGCAGTGGTTTAAAGCTCTGAACTGCAAATCTGGAGACCTGGGTTTGAATCCCACAGCCCCCACTTGCATGCTGTGTGACCCTGAGCAAGTCACTTAACTTCCTCATGCTCCCAGGTTGCACCTGCAAACAAGCTTTCAGCTTAGTGTGTCTCACCTGGTAAAATAATTGGTTAAAAAAAAAAAAAAATGTTGGGTTGTATTGAAATCATTGGTCCAATCCTTTTTCAGATAGTCAGGTGCTCCTGGAATCGGTGGGTTTCCTAGCTCCCTGAAAGAGGCGTGGTAACACCCTCTGAAGAAAGCTACCGTGGACCCTGACTATCTGGAAAACTACAGACCTATCTTTAACCTTCCTTTGTTGGGAAAGTGATAGAGAAAGTAGTGACTGCACAACTGGAAGACCATTTGACCATCCATAACGTCAGGAACCCCTCCAGTTTGGTTTTCATGAACAACATAGTACCGAGACAGCGTTGGTTCAGGTGCTCAATGATCTCTTGATGGCTAGAGATCAGAAGAGTCATTCCATTTTGGTTCTCCTCGACCTTTCTTCAGCCTTTGACACCATAGATCACATGGTGTTGATAGAACGCCTGAGGCTGTTTTGTGGAATATCTGGAACCGTCTTAAAATGGTTCTCGTCATTCCTCACTGGAAGATCACAAAGAGTTGTGTCCGGGGTTTTTTCCTTGGATTCAACTGCTTTGTTTTGTGGGGTGCCCCAGGGTTCAGTATTGTCACCCATGTTATTTGTGGTGTATATGTTACCCGTTGGAGACATTGTAAGGAAGTATGGGCTGAGGTTTCACTGTTACACAGATGATACCCAGCTCTATCTTTCTTTTGCCCCCGACCAAATTGGAGCTCTCTCAGTCTTTAATAGCTGTCTTACAGAAATCCAGGAGGCGGATGAATTCTAGCTGGCTGAGGTTGAATTCAGATAAGACTGAGGTTCTGGTAGTGGACCCGGTCGAGTGGATAGGGGTCGGTGTTAATCGCCTTCTGGAATTTTTGTTGGTGTGCTTCTCCGACCTCTGAATGAGTGCGGAACCTGGGGTGGTTCTTGACAACGGGCTGATACTGCAATTGCAGGTGTCGGCTGTCATTAAGACCTCCTTTTTCCAGCTTAAGAACACGCCAGGATCCGGCATCTTGTTCCGGCCTGCTGACCTGCCAACGCTAGTTCATGCCTCGGTCCTCGTCGCTTGGATTATGCAACCCTTTACCTAGGGCTTTCTGGGGTTGAAGTCCATCGCTGCAGCTAGTACAGAATGCTGCAGCCCAGCTTTTGACGGGTTCAAGCACATCCTGTCATATTACTCCAGTGCTGCGCGAACTGCACTGGCTGCCAATTCGGTGGCGGATCACCTTTAAAGTCGACTTGCTGACTTTCAAAGCTCTACACAATCTGGGCCCAGGCTATCTGAAAGAACTTCTGGTTCCTTATCACCTGAATTGATCACTCCACTCGGTAGACGAGGGGTTGCTAGAGGTTCCAAGGGTAAATTTGAAATCTTCAGTGCTCGGGCATTTGCTTATGTAGCCCTCACCCTTTGGAACTCTCTACCCCATTGGTTATGGGAGTGCACTTCTGTGGAGGGCTTTAAAACAGGTCTGAAGACTTTTTTATGGGAAACTGCATTTTTATAATGTTGACAGGTATAAATTTTTTGTTTTAATTGTATGTTTTAATGATTTTTATTTTATTGCTTTGATTTGTTATTTATGTATGGCGCCTTGGTAATTGAAAGGCACCTTATAAATAAAATTATTATTATTATTATTATCCTCTACTGAGGTTGACTTCTCGACTGAGCTCAAGGAATTGATTGCCACCCTAAAAAAAACTTTTTAAACATGGTACACTGCCTGCAGAAGTCAGATCACAATCTCCCGTCAATGCTCCAGCATCCTCTGCTATGTTTTCCCCAAGGATGCCCCAAGAGCATGTTATTTTGTCACAGTTGTGGCAAGGATGGCCATATGATGAGGGAATGCCAGTCTCAGGAGAACTTAGAGAAAGTGGTGAACCAGCTTCAAGGAGTGCTTCAGAAAATGAGTCAGTGGTCAAAGGGTGCACTAACTGACTGCAGTAAAGGCTTTGGCCATCCTAACTCAGACCTCTCTGTGGCTAAATCAGTATGTCCAGGCCCCTGCTGTTGTCCCTACAGACTGATCCAAGATAGTGGGCCTTTCAATAGAGACTAATGTGGCTGTGAATGGTATTCCTAATCGGGCTGTGCTTGACGGTGGGTCATAAGCGACCATTGTGTTTCAGGACTGGTATGACAAACACTTATATGATGTGCCCTTACAATCCCTGGAAGACCTGCATGTGTGGGGGCTGAGCGACAAGTCTTATCCATATTTAGGATATGCCCGCCTCTGGTTGTCTTTTCCTGCAACTGTCACTGGTATAGAGGAGCAAGTAGAGACACTGGCCCTAGTGTGTCCCCCCACCGGACTGTATGCTGGGATTCCCCTGTTAATTGAAACAAACGCCCACATGTTTGGGAGACTAGCACAACTCTGCCATGAGAAACAAGGACAGCTGACAGAATGGGCCGTAAGAATTCCACCCTTAGTAAAAAGGGCTTATGACTGGCAACAGAGACCCAATGAGGTGGACCCAGATGAACCGGTGGGGATCGTGTGGAAGAAGGATCCTGAGTCAATGGTACTGGCCCCTAATGCCCAGTGTACCATTCAAGGGGAGGTCCACCTCCAGAAAGCTTTCAAGAATGAAATACTGATTTTGAATGTGCCAGGCAATGGAAAATTGCCAGAAGGATTATTGGTCAAGCCCAGCATCTTGCCTGCTCGTGCCCATGCCTATGCACGAAAAGTGATGTATCAGATCGAAAGCGAATGATTTGCTGCTGGACAAAATGTCGTGGAGAAAATAGTGTGGTTAAAATGTCAAGGGGGCAATATAATGATGATTAAAAAGTTGCGTATCATATGTAGTCATGGACTAAATGTCTCCCACAGACGTTACAGGCATTACATTTAATTACATGTTCCAGAATGAGCCTTTACTGTGTTCAGCTTAATGGGACATCTATATGCTGCTTATGGGAGAGAGTTTTATTTGAAACTGTGGCTGATTGATGGTGCATCTCACAGTACATGCCGCTAAATGGGGAATGGGAGAGTTTTATTTGATTGGGACATCTGGATGCTGCCTATGCTCACACTATATGGGGAAATGGGAGTTTTATTTGATTGGGATATCTGTATGCTGCCTATGCTCACAGTATATGGGGAAATGGGAGAGTTTTATTTGAAACTGTGGCTGATTGATGGTGCAGAATGAGCCTTTACTTTACTGTACATGGGAGAGTTTTATTTGATTAGGACATGGTGCAGAATGAGGCTTGGGCATGTGCTTGCGCTTAAAACTCTGGTTGTATGGTAAAACTCATAAAAACTTTAATTTCAAAAACGTTAAAGTGTATCTACTAACATTAATTTCAAGGACACTGGCAATGTCTTCAAGGTATTGCTTCAGTGTTCTAGCAGAGAAATCGAACAGATGTGTTTGCATAATTTGTTAACTCTAATGTATTTACTGTTCTTCCTTGGTGGATCATGACCAAGCTCCAGTTGTCTGTGTTGAAGAGAAACAGCATGCTGTTCTTGCCTCAACTTTCTAGCCAGTCTGGCACAGTAGGATGGGCTATTGTTACAGTTCTGGAAAACTCTCTGTGCCAGGCTTCGAGGGTGTTATTACTCCTTGGAAGGTCATTAATAACACACTCATATTGATTCCAGAACGCTTTTGGATATCGTGGTTGGCATCTACTTTTTCTGGTTCTGTAGGATCTTCCAATATATGTGTCCTCAAAGTAATTGATTATTACTTCCAGATCAGAGAAGCTGTCATCGTCTTGCAGTATTTCAAAAAATCTCTCTACACAATCTTGTGGCACGAAAGCCAGCACAAGTATACAGCGAACCTTCAGTGCAAAATCCTCCCCCTCCTTAATGTACCACTGTTGTAAACCAGCACATGAATGGTTTACCCCACTAACTAAAGTGTGCACAGTATACACTGATCATCGGCCCTTGGTGCAGCACTAAAGGTACCATCACAAAACCAATGACCATTTTCTGCAAGGCATTTAACGTCATCATCACTAGCAAAAATAAATATGTCCTTGTTCACCCTTAAAAATGGCTAATTGCTGACAGTATTTTTGAACTCTTGAATATCACAGTTCTCGTTTGAGCTGCAATGCTGCCTTTGGTGATGAACATCTCTCTGTAAGGTGTCCTGGGAAGGAAGAAGGTGCATGTGGCGAACATCGACCTCCTGCAACCCACGAGGCCCAATGTTGCGAGTGGGCTCCTCAGTGTCTCTCGCACTGCACTTGATGATTGCTCTGGCCACATCAACAGAAACCTTTCCATGTACAGGGCCATGGTTGTGTTCTGTTGGATCCTTTGAAATAGCATCTCCCACAGTGTGCAGCTGGGCACGGCAACTAGAACTCACAGCACCAAGTAATTTTGTTTTCTGCACCATCCTTTTCATTTATGTAGGGGAAATTATCAAGTGCAAGCCTTAGCTTGCCTTTCTGACTTGGGATGAAATGCATATTGATGAAAGATACAAATGTAGTGCCTTGAAAACTTAAATTAAAACCTGATACAGGTGAGGCCAATATAATTAGAATAACTGATTGATTGGGTGCTGTGGCAACATAAGTTCAAAGTAATTTGATTTCAATCCTTACTGGTCAACGAACAAAAAACTAGTTGAAGTTTGATTTAGGTGCTATGGCACCTTAAGTTGAGAGTAATTTGATTTCATCCCTTACTGGTAAACAGAAAAAACATGTTGCAGCCTGAAGTTTTATTTAGGGTGATGTGGCAACATAAGTTCAAAGTAATAGATTTCAACCCTTACTGGTAAACTAAAAGAACATGTTACAGTTTGAAGTTTGATTTAGGTGCTGTGGCAGCCTGTGCAGTATGTCACTGAAGACAGTGAACAGTAAATGGAAAAAAAATAATGTTGCCGTTTGACAGCGTGGCAACATTTTGGGAAAATTCACTCTGGCAATGTATGCTCCGGGTGACCTGTAGACGCGGCAGTAATAACCGCTACTTTTTAGCTGGTGAATTTTCATCCTAGTGCTATCCAGATTCACAATGTGTCAGATCGAGATCCGGGTCAACAGAGAGTGCACCCTAGCTACGGTGCACTGTTCAGACACTGCAGTATTGCCCAGCAACAAGCTGCTGGTGAGAAGGAGAGAGTGACACCAGACTTGTTTGACTTTGGTTACTCCCCGTTGCCAGCTGAATGGAAGGCTAGAGTTTTCAAGAAACTTGTCCAGAGAGACCAAGTGTTTTCGTTGAAGGAATGGGACACGGGATGTGTCCAGAGTGCAGAGCATCACATACGCCTGCACGATGAATGGCCAGTTTGAGAGGTCCTGATGCCTAGCCCCAGCAGACATAGATGATGTGAGAAGATACCTGCAGGAAATGCTCGCTGCTGGCATGATACAAGAATCCAGGAGCCCATAAGCCTCTCCCATTGTGGTTGTGCATAAGAAGAATGGGTCTGTGAGGATGTGTTGATTATCAAACCCTGAACGCACACCATCCCAGACCAATACACTATACCTTGTATACAAGATGCCCTGGACTGCTTGAATGAGAGCAAATGGTTCTCGCTTTTGGATCTTCACAGTAGATATTACCAGATTCCAATGGCCCTGGCGGATTGTGAGAAAATAGCCTTCATCTGTCCATTGGGGTTCTACAAATTTCTGAGAATACCACAGGGGATATCAGGTGCCCTGGCCACCTTTCAGCGACTGATGGAATATGCAGTGGGAGATATGAATTTGCTGGAATGCCTGGTGTACTTGGACGATGTCATTGTGTTTGGGAGCTCCCTAGAGGAGCATGAGAACTGACTGTTTAAAGTCCTAGACCAACTGGAAGACTTCGGCCTCAAGCTGTCCATTGACAAGTGCCAGTTTTTCCAAACCTCCGTGAAGTATGTGGGGCACATTGTATCTACAGAAGGGAGAGAGACTGATCCCAGTAAGGTTGAAGCCCTAACTACTTGGTCCCAGACCCCAAATTTGAAAGAACTACAACGTTTCCTGTGGTTCTGTGGCTACTACCACAGGTTCATAAAGGACTATTCCAAGGTGATTGCCCACTATTGAATCTTACCCAGGGTTACCCTCCTACCAATTATAAATACAAGAAGGGGGCCATCAAAGAGCCAGAAAAAGCATACTTCCTCCCAGGTGAACTCTTTGGGTCCCTCTGGATGCCCGACTGTGAAGCAGCCTTCCACAAAATCATATACCAGCTCACCCATGTCCCCATCCTCACCTATGCTGACCCCATCAAACCCTATGTGCTGCATACTAATGCTAGTCTGCAGGGTATAGGAGTTGTGCTGTATCAAGACCATAAGGATGGTTTGAGACCAGTGGCTTTCACCAGTAGGAGCTTGACCCAATCAGAGTGAAACTACCCTGTACATCAGTTGGAGTTCCTTGCGCTAAATTGTTGACCAGTTTCATGAATACCTCTATGGGGCAAAGATATTGGTGAAGACTGACAATAATCAGTTGACCTATGTTAGACACCACTGGGCACAAGTGGCTTTCTGCATTATCAACCTATTATTATGCTGTTGAATGCAGACCAGATTTGAACCATATTGATGCTGATGACCTATCACGAAGGCCCAATTCCAAGAGTGATTGGGTCAGGCTGTCCAAGCCTGACATCCAAGCATTGTGCCAAAAGTTTGATAGAGATGAACAGATGTCTGCGGACACAGTGGACTACTGTTTAGAAGATTGTTGAGCCCTTCTGACTCCTGCATACTGGCTGCTTATTACCACTTCTCTTCTTTAGATATTAGTGCACTACCTCAATTTGACAATTACAGCATTCAGTGGGCTCAATCCCAAGATCCTATGATTCAGCCAGCACTTGATGCCCTGCATGTGGGTAAGGATGCGTCTAAGTTATGTTCCATTGACTTGCAAACTGCTTTATTGTTTAAAGAAGGCCCCAGATTGAAGTTGCTCAATCAGTTGTTGTATAGAGAGACAGTAGATCATAGTGGCAAAGTAGACAAGCAACAATTGGTCCTGCCCATGGCCTGTAAAGATTTGGTACTGAGGTCCCTCCACAATCACATGGGACACCTCGGTACTGACAGAACCCTTGACCTGGTATCATCTAGCTTCTACTGGCCCAAAATGGGGCCGATGTTGAGCACCATGTTAAGACTTATAGTCGCTGCCTGCAAAGAAAAGCCCCACCTCAGAGGGCTGCCCCCTTATTAATATTACTACCAGCACTCCCATGGAACTAGTTTGCATAGACTTCTTGTGTTTAGAACCTGATTAGCAGAATATTTGCAATGTGTTAGTGGTTACGGATCATTTCATATGGTATGCACAAGCTTTTCCCACCAAAGAACAAAAGGCATCTACCGTGGACAAGGTGCTAGTGGAAAATGTCTTCCTCCACTATGGTGCCCCCAAGTGGATCCACTTTGACCAGGGCAGAGACTTCGAGAGTCAACTAATCAAAGAAATGGTCTCTCTCTATGGGGGGTGCAGAAGTCAAGAACCAGCCCCTATCACCAGCAGGGAGATCCCCAACCAGAATGATTTAACAGCACCCTGCTAGATATGCTGGGCACCCTCCACCCAAAAGACAAGCATAAATGGAGTCATCAGATTAGCACCTTGGTACACGCATACAATTGCATGAAAAATGATGCCACAGGGTTCTCGGCCTACCGCCTTCATGTTCGAGAGAGGCCCGCGCCAGTTGATATCTGCTTAGGGGTCTCTCCAGATGGAGTCCAAGCCGAAAACTACCTGCAATATGTACAAAAACTGAACGTTCAATTGAACCATGCCTATCAACTGGCCCAGACAATGGCCACCATGAGAAATCTAGCCAACAAAGACAGGCATGATAAAAAAGTAAAGGCTCAAGAGCCTTGATCTGGAGACCGTGTGTTGTTACGCAATTTGGGACTGTATGGCAAACACGAAATTGCTGATTGGTGGCACCATCTCCCCCATGTAGTAGTTGGAAAGTTGGATGATTTACCCGTGTACAATTTGCACCCAGAAAATAACTCCAAAGCTGTCAAGACCATGCACCGTAACCACTTGCTACCTATTGGCCAAGTCATGATTAAGGCTGAACCCTCAGAGATTGATTCCCCTGGGCTGGTGGCTCATGCTGCTGCAAGAAAGAGACAGAGTCGACCTACCTCAGTGGTTACAAGTTCAAGGTTTCCCCCGCAGCAGGTTCAGAATGATAGTGACTGTCAGTCCACCTCAGTCGAAAGTGAATGTGACATTGCCTATTACCCCTCCTATGAGTTGAGTCAGCTGTTTCAAGGTCACCCTATGACTAATTGTGGGGATGATGTTGGGCCTTCTTGACTGCCTTACCCCCCAGCTTCGTCCTTGGAGCCAATGCTCCCAGAAAGTAAAGTGCAAAGTATCACATCTGAAGATGTTGAGTCTCTGTGTATTGTGGAACTGTATGATTTGCCTGAAGAAGGTGCTGAGGGTTTGAGTCTTTCTGGTGACATAGCAGAACTTGAAGAACACTATGAGAGTGCTGAACACCGCCCTTCAGTGCCTCAAAGTTTGATTGTGCCTGAGCCTTCGCAAAATGAGTCAAGTGTTGTAGAAACAGAGCCTGCAGAGCAAAGAGCTGACAGTGCCCCAAGTCTGGATGTTCCCAGCCAGGCAGAGGCACCCCTCATAAGTGACGAGAGTTCCCAGACCAGTGCTAAGAGTACAGAGACTGTAGTTGTTCCCCCATCAGAAAGACTGGCTGAGCTGTTAAGCCAGTAGTATGCTTCAGTTATGATTCTCCTGGGAGGCCAGTGGATTTGCCTCTCAATGTGGTTCACAAAGAGGGTTATGCTTCCCAGAGCTCACTGCCTAAACTGAGCCTAAGTGCTAATTCCAGGTTGATTGTTCTGCCTTCTAGGTATGGTGCCCCTGCCCCATCTAGCCCCAAGTTAGCTGATAGGAAGGCCCTCTTACATTGTTCAATGTACAAGAAGTTATTACATGATTCCGTAGTAATGTGTAAATTACCTGTGTGAAATATGCATGATGTATTGTCAGAATGGATATAGTATTGTGAAGTGTAGGGAATATGTATAGTAAACGTATAAGTTTACGTTGACTGATGCATCAGATGTCACTTGCATAACATACTAACGGTATAAATGTCTCATATAG
Source organism: Neoceratodus forsteri (assembly GCA_016271365.2). Classification (NCBI taxonomy): domain Eukaryota; kingdom Metazoa; phylum Chordata; order Ceratodontiformes; family Ceratodontidae; genus Neoceratodus; species Neoceratodus forsteri. Next base: position 1,203,187,081 of record CM057453.1, on the reverse strand, counting down.
TTTGCACTTGCAATATTGTGATGGTACAGACTTGACATGGATGCCAAGTTTTCTCCAGCAGGGTAGGGTGTAATCTCCCTACAAATTGGGGTTCTCAAAAAGTCTTCCTTGAGCTTTCCTAAATGCACACTGCCAGGCTGGTGTTCTGCATTATAGCAATTTAAATGTGATTGCCATAGAGTATCTGTATAGCCTCTGTGTACTGTTACTTTAAGAGCTGCCTGGATTGCAGTCATAAGTAATCTGAGAGGGAGCTCTGTTGAAAGATGTAACTATTTGCTGAAAATCGTTTATAGTGACAATGATAATGTAGTTTGTCTAACCTGCCTTCTTTGCAGCAAGGACTGTTTTGTTTATCTCCACTATCTTGGTCCTGGACTGCCGAATTGGACCAATCAGTACTGGTGGGACCTAAAATGGAGCCGGACTACAGGAGCTGTCTGGAGTCAGAATCTGTAGGAATTCTAGTTTTGGGCTTTTGGTGCCTTTTTGCACCAGAAGGGGGAGCTCCTGTTGTGACTGACAGATGAATCAGCCAAACAAACCTTTTGGATCTTGGGGAAATTTCCAGGCTTGCTGGCAGTTGAGTCAGATCTAAGTTGGAAGCTAGAAGAAGCAATAGCTTAAGACAGTCTCTGTGGAAAGGCCTGAGTTTTTGCCTGCATGCCTGCCTGCTGCCCCTGAGAGGGAGAAGAGAATCAGTTCGGACTGAATCTGAGTTTGTGAGAATGAAGTAAGCCACTGAGTTGTGACCAGGAGCATCCTGAAGAAGACCGAAGATTTGCTCAATGCATCAGCCTGTCAAGTTCCAGCTACCTTTAAACTCCAGGTGTGTGCAGAGACTTTGTGATTGTGACCGGAGAGCGGTTTACCTGGTATAGTAGAATCCCTTACATGTAAATGTGCTGTGTGTTTATAGTGGGTCGCGATTTGGTTCCCCACTGTGTGAATTGTGTTCTGCTTGCTGGAAGCTGTATCCAGCCCAAAATGGACTGTATATGAATTTGTCTCCATTTGGCCTGGGCCTTGCCACACTGACCCAGCCAGACTACCCACTGCACAGAGAAAGCCATCAACGAGAGACCTACATGAGGATCAGCCCCCTGCTCCATGCTTGAACAGGAACAACGCCTCGGCGAATTGTGTGGGCCCTGCTTCTCCTGTCACTCCAGATAAACCACTTGCAGTCTCAATTTCATCCAGCCTGTGTCTAGTCTTGGGTATCGTGAGTAACCTTCAGGGTAGCTCCCTGTAACAACAGCTTAATCTAAGTGTGTCATCTGATTGTCTTGTTGTTTCGTTTCTTTCACAAACTGAGCCCTCCGGCTCCGGATTACAATTAGTGTGTGTGGTGCATGTTATTTTCTTCCATCACAGGGCCCCAACCAGCTGCGATGCTGGCCTAATCCGGGCAATGATCCTGGCTAGCCTACCTCTTCTTCATCTGAGTACCCAGAGTGTGTGACTGTTTATGGACCCTGAAGTGCATGCATAACTGTTTGATTGATACAGCCTTTAAGCAAATTAACGTGATTATGCCCCTCCCTTTTTCAATTCCCTTAAATAAATCCGATCTAACTCTTTTTGTGTTTACCCTGACTGTGGTTCCAGTGTGTGCAAGAGTACTGTACTGCTGTTATTTGCTGTGTATAACCTTGTTTTAGAGGGGATCCCAGGGTCGAGCCAGAGAAAGCCCTGGTGGAAGTGCAAACAGTGTGGTACTTATTGTGTGGTGAATCAGGGTATTGTGAAAGTGATTATTATGTATTGTTCTGGCCACTAGTAAGGAAAGAGGGGGGCTACAGTGTCTCGGAGGGCTGTGCCCAAGTTAGCTTGACCACTACCAACCCTGACCTCTGGGTGGAGGCACCCGTTTCAGAACTCAAGCCCCTTAACCTGCTCCTAGCCAAGCAGGCAGGGGTAGTTGCCCTTGGGATAGCGCAACCTAGGGGTTACACTAGAACAACTATTCCAAACTAAGTATCAATAATTTATAGACCATGCCTGACTGAACTGAGACAAAGAAAGATTCCCTCGGAACAGAATTCTGGATTTTTAATCTTTTTCCTAAAAGTTTCTTGGAAAGGAAACATCTCATCTTGAAGCTGAGGACATGAGAAAGCCAGTGTGAATCATAGGAAGATATTTGCTTGAAAATGATGTTTAGGGCATATCATTGGACTAAATTATGAACTATGGACTCTACAGGAAAAAGACTTGTATCACGGCATGCAGAATTGTGAGCTGATTCTGAATGTATGTGTATCAAGACTATATATGGTTGCACTCAGGTGCAAGAAGAAAATTTAACTTTGATGTTAAATTCTTTTGAAAATAGAGACTTTGCAAAAATGTGGTACTGAAAGGATTGAAACTTGCACTGCCTCCCTCATTTAAAATATCCAATCAGAGTCAGTGGACTAGCATATGATGAAGTCAAATTATGTAAATGCAGCCACGTAAAACCAATTCCTTTGGGGGACGCAGAATTTTCAAACCTTATTGATGTGAGGACTTATGTCTGCAAAGCTTGCTGCTCCCAGCTTAAAAACTGTTCCCATCAAGAGCCACAGGGCTGTCTGCTGAATCCAAGAGGTGCCAGATACCAGGAGGTATACAGAAGTTCAAGGAGCCAGAATGAGAGGAAAAGCTGCTACAGCCAGAAGCCAGCAGAGCCAGATTGACAGAGTGGGTGGTATTGGGCTACACTGGACTGCCCAGTGGTGTAATGAGGCCCGACACCTCAGGCAGGAGGCCTTAGAGCCACTGGAATGTCTGGTATACCCCAATACCGCCCACCGTGTCTGGTATTATTGCACTTAGAAAATGGGTTTGGGTTGAATTAAACAAAATGGTTTAAAAACATTTTAAAAAACTGCAAAAAAGGTGAGAAAAATCAATAAAAATTCCTGCTTGTGTTAAGAAGTCCCTGCATTGCACAGTGCTGGCACTGGCAGTAGAGGTTGTTGTAGACATTGTGTTGAATGCAGGCTCTCCCCCCAGTTTCGATGTGTTGATTATGGGGTTAATGTTTGCAGCTTGTTTTTTTCTTTCTTTCTTTGTTTATTAATGTGCTGTCCTAAAGGGAAACAGCCATTATGCTGTGCATACCTAGATGATGTGACACCCAGAAGTACTGTATGGAGGGTTGGGAAAAGGTGGCAGACCACTACGTTCTTTTAATTTTAAAATAAAGTTGAGACTTGCCATTTATTTTTCATTTATTCATTATGCAGTGGGTGCTGTGTATGCAAATGGGACATCAGCAGTTGCACCGAGCAGGACATCAGCAGCAGTGCCAGCAATTAACTAGCAAAGACATTCTGTAGTACAAAGTTATTCTATTTTACTTCAGAGTGAGAAATTAGTCTTATGTGGAGACTGCCCGAACTTTTACATTGTGCCAGTTGAAGCCGGGTGGGGGGAGGTTTCATGCTCATTAACTGAGGCAAAAAACATGACGTTGTTAGCTTTTTCCAACATTCTACTGGCTCAGTAATATTTAGAGCAGTATGAGGCAATAGAGACTTGGACTAGTTATTTCCCACTCTGTGTTGTCTAATACTGAACCAGCTGATTGGTGATTTTAGCCAATCAGGATTGAGAATACACTTTGCCCATTTTCTAATGCTCCATCCCTAGTGGGGTTTTGTCTAGCTGCTGAGAAAAAACCCTAGTGAGGGCCAAGAATGGCCCTATGCCTTGCCAAAGATTAATTTGGAAGGCTCTACTTGACATTGGGCAGATTGAAATCACCCGCCACTCTGGTAGCATATCCCCTAACTCACCATTCTGATGATGTCATTCTCAGAGTCTTGTTCAACTCCTTTCCCCATGCTGGAGGTCTGTACACTACTACTCCAGTATAAATAAGACCTTGGAGCCTGTCTCAGGGTGACCTACAACAGCTCCAGCCCCTCCTTTTACTCACAGTGCCCATTTCCTTCCTCACATATAAAACAACCCTTCCTTCCCTCCTCCCTGTCCTGTCTTTCCTGAACCTAGAGTTGCTCATTATGGCCATATCCCAGTCATGGTGCTCAATGAACAACCACTCCATTTTAGCACTAAATGCTTGTCGATTTCTGCTAATGGTTTCCAGGTCAGATTTTGTTTACAAGACTCCTTCCATTGGTGTAAATTGCTTCCACACATTCCTTCCCCGCCTGCTGCCCTGTTTCACCCTTCAGTTCTTGCCTGTGTTTTTCCCTGAAGCTCCCCCTGACTCTACTTTCCCTTTTTATTTTCTCCTTTCCTTGCTTCTTTCAATACTCTATCCTTCATTACCTGAGTTTTTTCCTCTTCTTTTCTCTTGACCGTATCCCTCCATTTCTGCCGTCTTGACCTAGGAGAGTTTTCTTCCTGAGGGACCTCCCACCCTGCTGCTCCATCATTCAGTGGAAAAAAAATGCTGCATCCCTTGCTTTTACTGTCTCCCGCCTTGGCTATTTTAAATGTTCATTCAAGTAACATTTAAACATATGACCAGGAACTGTGGTCCCCTTCTTACAAGGCCACAAGGTGTCCCCTTTATAAAGGCCCATATTGTTCTAGGCTGGCCCCAAGTCTCTGATGTAGCAAAGACCCTCTTCATGCATCATGCTTTCAACTAGATGTTAAATGCCTGGTGCAGAGTACTCTTGCATCTCCCTAGCTGTACACATGTAGCACCTCAGAAAAAGCTATAATGCATGCCACCTGCTTATAGCCCCTCCACTATTCCTGAAGTTATCCTGCACTACTGCTACCTTATCAACTGCCAGGTCATTTATTCCCAGATGGACAATGATGTCTAGCTCCCTCCAGCTCCTGCTGCTGTAGCAATCCTCTGAATATGTTCTCCATCACTTCAAGGCAAAACATGGCTGAGGCAAGCAACTTCTCAATCTATTCTTCCCCATCTTTCAAACCTATCCCTTAACAATAGAGTGCCCCACCAGCAGCTGCTTCCTTTTGGGTGGGGCTCTTCCACCCTCTTTGGGGCCACCTCCTCTGAGGGCCCCACTTCCTCCATTCTCACTGCAATAAGTGTCTACTCTCAGCTGCCCTATCCTGCCAGTATGGCAAAGGAGTTCTGCAGTAGTATAGGCAGACAAGTGAACACCCTTACCACCATCCTCACACTCCTGGAGCCCACCAAGGTCCATCTACTCTGCCTCTGAATAGTCATCCTCTGGGGGATTGGTGGCAGACTTGGAGGCCCCTGGGTGGGACAGAAGGTACTCTGTATAACTGCCAGTTTGAACTGGAGTCTAGTAACTTCTGCTTGCAACCCAAAAAGGTAAGTATGTATGGGGCAGCACATCAAACTCCAGAAGGTGTCCCAAAACACTGCAGCCCAAAAAACATTCCACTGCACCCGTCTCATGATTCCTTCTTCTTTTGCGCAGTGTCTAGTCCAGCTCTGCTTTATCCTTCTACCTCCTTCCTACTGCCTTTGTGCTCCTACAGCTCCCTTTTGCTTCACTGCAACTGGTTGGTTACCTTTCTGTGAAACTGGTTTGTTACCCTACCCTAGGTAGGGTGTCTTCTTTTTTCTTTTTTAAATCCTCCAGCTTGTTCCTACTCTTTCCTGAGTGTCTACTACCTCTTACATGCTTATAGCATTTCTATAAGTTGTAACTTGTAACTACCTGGATTTCACAGTATATAAAAATATTTATGTAAGAATAGTTTGTGTCAGCACCTTTCCTTGGTCTGCTGTCACAGCTACAAGTGTCCTATAGACTCAGACTATCAGCAGTGTCCTTTAGCTGCTTCTAAGGCAGGCGCTCCACTTCTGCTCTGTGCTGCTGACATAATAGGACATGAGTGTGCTAGGGCATGCTGAGTGTTACTCCCTTTATCCCTGTTCCTGCTTTCCTAGTGTCTGCCAATAACATTCTGCACTAAGCCTCTTGCAGTTCCACCCTCTCGTCACACACCTGATTCACAGGGCTTTCTTTATCTACTCATCCTGAAGATAAATATCCTAACTTAAAGAAAACTCTCAAATCACTACAAACAGTGACTATAAGTCTCTTTCCTCTGCCTACCTATTTATAATCCTACTTTAAGTATGGGGACGATTATATAGTCATTGCAAAACAAAATCCATTAATGCACCAGTTAGGGTTTAGCTTAACCCCATAAATGTGGGAAAATGTGGCAACAGGCTGTACAACCCTAATTCCCCATAACAAGCAAGAAAAAAAGGACAAGACCACACTAACAACCACAGACAACCAGCATCAGGTAAGAGAAACAACATACAGTACAACTGTTTCCAGATGACACAAATGCAGTAGCACTAATATACACAGTACCTTTGTGGATTTGTATCTTTGGCATGCACCCTGAAAGGCATACACTCTCACGTCTGGCTGAAGATAGAAATCCACAAAACTCAAATCACAACACTACTTCTGTCTGGAGAAGCATGGGCCCCTGCAACCACAAATACAAATCCATGCTACCCAAATTACAAGAGCTCTTTTGACTGCAGAGTGTGATGAGGTGTGGGATGGATAACACAGACACAGTTTTTAAAGTTTGGAGCACACCAACTAGTGAGTCCTTTTATTAGTGAAATAAAGAATGGAAAATAAAAACTTTAAGAAAACAAAACAAAACAAAATCAAGCAATCACAGAGTGGAATCCATTCAGTATCGCACTGTCCGCTAAGCTCTGTGTTAGCCAGAGATCCTCATGGCACAGACTCCTCAGCTGAACTGATCTGATAGACCTTAGGAAGGTTCCTTTTTTATAGGACAATCTGGTCACCTGATCCACCCCTAAACTAATACAGTTTAAATGCTATGCTATACAAAAGAATGGGGGATCAGAAGAACCTTATTACTTTAAGGCATTTCACATATACAGTATTTGTAATAATAATCATTTCCAGCTTTAATAGAATATAAAAATACTGAAAAATAGACAAACTCTGAATAATTGGTTACTAATCCCCGCTCATCTCTCCATGACTGATAGTGACCATCCCATAAATACACTGAGATTAAGGCCGCTGGCTCCCTAGGAGACAACACCCCGCAGACTTCCAGAGGAGCAGCAGCTGAGCCACACCCTGCCTAGGTTTGTAGGGTCTAAACTTTGGGGCTGTGATTAGATGAAAATGAATAACAAAGCTACAAGAAACAGAGGGCCAGATATTCAAAGCATAGTGCGACGCGCAAACCAATAGTGCGGCAATAGTGCTGGAATAGCGTGGAAACGCCTTATTCAAAGGACCAGTAAGTGCACGCTAACAGCATTAGCGCAAGGCAAACCGCCAGTATGCAAGGGGCAAAAGGAAGGGGGTCAAGAGACGCGCAAGGGATATTCAAAGGCCCAGCGCTTCGTGCTAGACATAACGTGACACTTAGCGCAGCGCTAGTTGCCGCTTATAAAGGCTGGTCTTAACCAGGGCAAAACACAGAGGAGGAGGGACCACCACAGGAAGTGGGAATGTGTGCAGTGCCAGTAGCAGTGATGCTGAGATTGATGGCAGCTGTAGTGGAGGAGGAGGAGGAGGAGGAGAGGGAGCAGGCACAACATGGGCCTAGCCAGACCAAGGAGGCGGTATGCTGCAAACAGGTTGTACCAGCCCAGCGTCTCATTGAGACCCTGCCTGATGACCACATCATTGGCGGTACAAGATGAACAGGGGAATGTTGAGAGCAGCTCTGTGAACTTCTGCATGAGCAGCTGCACTCAAATACCAGACGCAGCCATGCCATGACAGTGGAGGAGAAGGTGACAGCAGCGATGTGCTTCCTTGCCACAGGACCTTCCAACGACCAACGAGGGACACCATTGGGGTAACACAGTCTGCCACCTTACACCTCCTGACCCAGTTCCTAGAGGCTTTCCTGCCACATGCTGGGGAATTCATAGTATTCCCTAGCATGGCAGCAGAGTGCAGAGAAACAATGCAGCAGTTCCATCAAGTTGCGCACCTACCATCCATACTGGGTGCCATTGACTGCACCCATGTCCCCATCCGTGCACCACCTGGTGATTGCAGTGATGTGTACATCAACAGGAAGGTACCACTCCATCAACTGCCAGGTGGTGTGTGATGCGGCTGGGCGCATCAGCAATATCTATGTCCAGTACCCGGCAGTGCCCACGATGCCTTCATCTGGCACCAGTCCCAGCTGTGCCAGGCTTTTGAGGAGGGCAGGATACCCAGTGGGCAACTAGTCAGTGAGTAGTAGCATACAAGGCATACACACAACAGCATGGATGGGGGCAGGCATTGCAGGCCAGGGAAGGGGTGTGGGAGGGCCACATAGAGGTGCAGGACAGCAGCTGACAGACTGCAGTACGGCACTAACAGGTATACATCTCTTGACAGGGGACAGTGCCTATCCCCTGCAACCCTGGCTGCTGACACCAGTACTTTGACCGGCCACAGTGGCTGAGGAGCTGTACAACGAGCCAGAACAAGGAACATCATAGAGAGGGTGTTTGGCATCCTGAAGATGCGATTCAGATGCCTAGACACATCAGGCGGTGCCCTACAGTATACACCTCAGAAGGTATGCCGTACCTTCCAAGCCTATTATATGCTGCACAACATGGCAATGAACCATGGGATACAGGCATCTGAACCCAAGGGACAGTCTGACAGTGAGCCAGAGCCAGCGGTCAGGGGGATAGTGGAGCAACTCGAGAGGAGGGACCCTCGCATGGCACGCAGGGCCATACAGCACCAGGACAACATCATCACGACACTGCTACAGACAAGAGGGTAAGTACAAACTTGAAAGAGTACATGTAATTATCAATTTAATGTGCACAAATATAACAGTGACACCAACAATCACACCAGTAAACAAACACAGTGGAACAGACAAAATGTGTGCATGTGGTGTGAGGTTGGGATTGTGCAGGACACACGTGGGGAGGACAGACACAAGCGGTGATTGTAGTGTCGGTGGGAAGTGTGATGTGTGCTGTGAGGTAAGGGCAACTGTGGCGGTGGAAGTGTGTGTGTGTGTGCGACGCCTGCATGCAGGTGGGGTGATGAATGCACAGCATCAAGAGACCAATTGTGGGCATCACCGGTGCCTACCCCACACATGTGCTGCACCTGTACCATGGGACACAGACCCTGGTGTGCTCTGGGCAGAGGACAATGCTGAAGAGATAGGTGAGGCAGACAGAGTCAGCCTCCTGTTCCCCGAGGGCACGTGGAGCCTGACAGGGTTGATGGATGGCCACTGCGGTGCTGGGTTGCAGGCGGGTGTGTGATGCTGTTGAGCTTGAACCACTGGCAGCCTTGCAGCCACAGTGTGCCCACCTGTGTGCCCTGTGCCGTCTGCACCATGGCCAACCATCCCATGCTGGTGACCACCAGGCACCCCCGCAGGACATTCCTGATGTTGACCACTGCAGCAGTCAGGCCAGAAAAGCCACAGTCGATGGCACCCACCAGGTGGCCCAACCTGTCCTCCGCCTGCTGTTCAGCATGGGCAAAGCCCACTGAGATGGCCTCCCTTATCTGTCCCAGCTCATGTCTCGGCTCCCTCTGCATGCCATGCAGGTCCATATGGGCCTCCTGCTGGGAGGTGACAGCAGCCTGCAGGAGTGGCCGGGCACCATGGCCATCCTGCCCAGAGGCACAGAACCCTCAGCTGCAGCTGGCAGTGGTGCCTGCTGCACTGGAGCAACTGGATGCCATTGCCTGCCAGGTACGTCCTGCTGCTGGCTACTACTGGTGGTGGTCTGTTGCACCGTATGGACATGGACCCCAACACATGTTTGAAACTGCATGCCCTGTGGTTCTGTTATGTCCCCCACACTGCCCACCACCGTGTGCTCTGGTACAGCCACACTGGTGACACTTAATAAACCACTGGCACCCATTCCATGGCCTGCAAGCAGCCCAACCTCTGCACAGGAATGGCCAGGTGTTGCGAATACTCGGACACATCAGTGTCATCTTCACTGGTGACAGTGACCAGTAGGACCTCCCCTACACCTTCTTCCTCTGTCTGTGCAGCATACGGGTGGCCAGTGTATCCCAATCCCCCTAGTGAGGTGTGACCCCCTTCCCCAGGCAGTTTCATGCCCTGTCCATGGGAATGCCACATGCATGGTGTCTTGCGGCCATGAGCTTCGAAGCCCGGATGTTGATGGCGTTCCTCATCCACCTCGCTCCATGACATCAGGAACCTGGCTGTACATCCTGGGCACATCCTGTTGTGGTACAGGCCTGGCAGATATCACTGTGGAGACAATAGGGACAGGGTCAGTCACCCATCCATGGACACTGTGACCAAACACCACCACCACTACACCACTACACCATGCAGACCTCAGGACCGTGCCCCTTCACACAAGCCCATGACCATGCACCCACCCAACCCACAGTGACCACGGCCATGGCAGGCATCTGTTCAGCAGGATACAGTGCACCCTGTGCAGGACACCAACAGCATGACCATGCACCCATGCCAGCACAACATACAGGAATTACACATGCGAATGCAGACCTGGCCTTGGCAGTGCGAGGGTCATCTCACATCCACCACCTGGCACACCTGTTACTGCCACCATCCTTAGTGTTGATGCCACCACTGCCATGTGTGGCTCCTCCACCTGCTGCTGATGTTCAGGTGGTCCACCACTGGTCCTCATTCAGTCCCTCAGTCGCTGTGCATCCTCCTCCTCCTTCGGACGTCGCAGAAGGTCATTCCATCTTTTGTGCACAGCCTCTGTTGTCCTTCCACAGCCTCTGACAGCATTCACTGCCGCAGTAACCTCCTCCCAAGCTTACCGCACCATGGCATCAGTGGCCCTGTGTGTGCATAGCACCTGTTCCGTCTCCTTAACCGCATGTACCAGGGTGTTTAACTCATCCTGCGAGAATTTGTGGGCACGGATGCACTCCTGGCGTGCTACCACACCTGTGTGATTATCAAAAGAGGACATGTGTCATTGGTTGTGTCAGTGCTGCATTGCATTACACATTAGACATCACGATGCCACCCCCTACAGTGCCACAGGCCACATGAATATATCATATTGATGCATGTGCATGTACAGTGCACATGGCCACATGGTCACTGTCCATCCCGTGTATGGACAGCGAGCCCTGCACACATGTGCACTGCTGTCACCTGTGGCACCATGTACTCCATGACTGGGTCCACCTCTACACTAACAGCGTGCTGTAATGCCCTCTTGAGCACTACAGTGGTTGCGTGAACAGTGCGCTAGCAATGTCAGGACACCATGCTGCATGGGATGGCACATCTCAGGACACTGTGTATGTCCTGCGGGGGCCACAGCCCATCATGCCACACATCCAGGGAGTCAAGTCAGTGGGCCAATGTACTTGAGACACAGCAGTGGTGCACTAGTGCACCCTGGCTGGCAGACACATTGTGCAGGCAGTGGCACCTGGAACAGTTCCTGCAGGGAGCGTGCACAGTGCAGTGGACAGTAGGAGTCCCATGCAGCCGTCCAGCACAGTGCATTCAAGTGTGTCCCAGGCGGTCTACATACTGCCTCTGCTGCTCATCCCCTGTTGCATCTCTCCAGCAGTGTGTTGTTGATTCTCACTTCTGTAATTATGCTGTACCACAACACTACACTGGTGGTTACTCTGATGCCCTTTTGCTTGTACCAGGAAATCAAGCCTGTTAGTCATGTAAATGGCGCATAATGATATGCTAATCACGGTTTGCCCCACTGCATACCTAGTACCCTCATTTGCATACCACCTGTTGAATATGGCTCTGATTAGCCAGCGCTTATTGCAGCGCTATGCAAAGCCCAGCTCAGGGCTAATGGAGGGGCAGTGCTGCGCTATCCAACTAGCATTAGCAGACTACATGCATACTATGGGGCCCCATGTCTGAACTATCACCTGTCTTAGCCACGATGTGACGGCACTACCGCGACATAGCGTGACACTACTCATGTCGTGGTACATGATCTCAGGATCATGGTGAGGGTCACGCATGTGCGTGAAACACTTCTTGTTAAGCGGCGGCACTTTCGGCGCCATCTGTGTGGCCCTACACTGCAGTGGCAGGAGTGTCGGTGTGGCCAGTCATTCACACACCAGTGGAGCATTTTCTTTCCCCCTCTCCATATTAGCCATGTCTGGGAGATGTCATAAAGGCAGTGGTGGGCGTGACAGGCGTTGGGATGAGGTGGAGACAGCCAACCTGGTTAAATTAACTGAAAAGCACCATCACAGACTATTTGGACTGGTCCGGGAGGGTGACCATCCCCGTAGCCAGGTCTGGGCTTCAATTGCCCATCGCCTCACAGCAATCATGGGTATACCCCATGGTGGTGAGAAGTGCCACCACTGATATGTGGATATCAGGCGCAGGCAGCGCCCACTGCTGGAACACTGCAGGGTGATGGTTCAGAAGGGGACTGTGCCTGTGCCAGGTAAGTGATGACTGTCACGGCGCTGCTGTAATGGGTGGTGGGGATGTGTGTTCGGTGGTGTGCTTGTGTGCGTGTGTGTCGCTGTGCTGGTGGGGTCCAGCTAGGATATACCATGCATATACTGTTGTGCACCTTGTGTACTAAAATGTGACTCGGGTCACTGTTGGACATGGGTTCAAATCCCACTGCCGTTTAACCATTCGATACCTGTTCAAAAGTACACTTTAAATACTACTCAGACATGTTGCTCTTATGCCATGGGGTCCTCCTATCTGTTGTGTGTGTACTGTGTGGGCCGGGGGAGGAGGTATGCACTGACCCGTGTCATGCTTGGCATGGCTTTGGTGGTGCACTGCGCCTGTGTGCCAGTGATGCATGTGTTGTGCTATGCCACTAGGGTACAGGGTGGCCTTTAGCATACCGTGGAGGCTGATATTGTAGTAATGATGCTGTACCATCTTCCCACTGCAGAGTGCAGAGGACACACCGGAGACAGGAGGGGCGAGGCGCAGTTGTGCTGCCTGGTACTGCTGCTGCTGTTGTCCTGTCTGCCATTGCAACACTGTTCTCCACTTCTCATGGCATGTCTCATTCATAGTACCATGTATAATGTGTCAGTATCTGTGCAGGACATGTTGTAAGTGCCTGCCAGGGCTATGCACACTATGGCGAACGGGGGGCCACAGTGTCATGTGGTGCCTGTATCTCCCTACCAGTGTAATGCCATGGTGGTGAGGACACGGGTATGTTATTGTGTGCCCTTGTCAGACTTCCATGGCGGGCATGCATGGGGCTGTTGGGGGGGGAGCCTCTGGAACTATGGTGCCACATGGGCCTGTGTGGCTGTGCATTTCATGCGTGCCTGTTGCCGCATGGGTGTAGGCAGGCATCCTCCAAGCACTCCATGGTGTGGTATTTTATTTCTGGGGGGGAGAAAATTGGCTCTGCACTGCTTCCTTTGTCCATGAAGCCTAACAGAGACAATGTTGTACCTTTCTGTGGTGTCATTCATTGGGGTATACACTAGGGAACTGGTCACTATGAATGTCTTTGTCTCCCATGGAACATACACCTGTACAGGCTGGGGGCTGGTCTGTGGAGTGTCTTGGGGTGCTATGCATGGCTTTTATTTACCCATGCAGGCATCACCCATTGTCATGTGTTTCATGAGTGTTATTTCTTATGCCACTGGTGGCAACCTACACAGTCCTGATGTACATTTGTATAGTATCTGGCTACACTCCAGGGTGGGGTAGCTCACCCTAACGATGGGAGGGATGGCAGTGTGTTCACATGGTGTGCAGCTGTGCCCACCCTGGCTACACCCCTGCCTGTTGGCTCCAGTTCTGTTGTGGGAGCCATTGTCCCTCAGAGTGCTGTCCTTCAGTCCCTGCAGTGCATGGTATTTGTGTATAGGCTATGCAGGTGTGCTGCGGGGTTGTTCTGTGGTGGCATGGTGTGCTGGGTGTCGGATCCTATGGCAGACGCTGCTCCCACAGATGTGGTTGTGTCATCGCATGCCTTGACTACCAGGGTGACACTGTCCTGTGCATACCATTGGCCTACCACTGCTCTGCCACTGGTGGACCATGGCCTGTGTCCCTGTTTCACTTGTGTGTGTCTTCTTGCATGTGCACCTTCATGGTGCTACCACCTTGGGTGGTGGCACAGCCCGGCCATGCTGTTTCCCAGTGTGGGATCATCATCCTTCTGTTGTGGCCATGGGTGTAGGTGGGCATTGGCACTTTATCTGTCTGTGTACTGCTTGGTTACCTGTCCTGCAGTCACTACTGTACTATTGCCAGTGTCATTATCCTCTGTGGTTTTGCTGTCAGTGGTCCATGTCGAGTCTCTATCCATGTGACTTGCCACTGTTCCGCACTTATGTCAGTCACACACCTGTTCAGGGCTTCCTGCCATCATTTGTCACGGCTGCTGTGTTCTAGCATAGTGGGTGGCAGTTTGGCTGGGTCTCTACAGTTGTTGGGGGGCACCAGTGAGGGTGGGCCACTGTTGGGGGTATGAGACAGACTTGTCTGGTTACACCCTGGGTGTGGCTGTTGCACCTTCTCCAGGGGCTGTGATCTGCATTGGGTATCATAGCTGTGTGCCTGTGGGCAGCATGTCCCACCATGTGTCAACCCATGTGCTTGTCATTCAGTGTCCACTTGTCATTCGCATCTCAGGGGGTGGCTGTCTGTTTGCACTGTTATGGTCTGTACACCGCTGTGCTGACTGGATTCCACTGTGTGATGCTTCTCAGCATCCATCTATGCATATCCATGTACATTTGGGTGTTGCATGCTGCCTGTTACATACTGCCTTGTCCTGCAGGCACATGTTTGTGTGCATTGTGGTTTGTTCTGTACTGACACATGTGCATGGTTGTTGGGGCATGCTGTCCACTGTAGTGGTGGTACATGGAGCCTTTGTGTCATCATCATGTCCTGATATGGTCCCTCTGTCTCCTGTAGGTCCACATTGGGTGTCACTGTGGGCCACCCATCAGAGGAGGATGAGAGAGCCAGGATGAGCTGATGAGGCAGGTGGTACAACAACAACGTACGCTCATTGAGCAGCAGGCGGTTCTAATTGACGAAGTCAGATGGGCGGCAGCCATGCTTGAAGACCGTCTGCCAGCACCTGCCCACCCCTAATTTGTACCTCCTATTGTTCTCCTGCTTCCTGTCCCAGGCCCACTGTCCCAAGACCTTTGTCTGCCATCTTGTTTCCCTCCATTCCTTCCTATGTCCACATCCCTCTCCCTTCCACATTCTTTCCCCATTGCAATGTAAATAGTTTTCACGGTAGCCGTTTTTACAGTGTTAGAATTTTCCCCATTGTTTGCAGTCCCTTTGTTAGCCTTGCCCTTTTCCCTTTCATTGTGTTTTTCTTGTACCCCATTTATGCATGCTGTATTCTGCTGTGTTTTGATTTGTTTTTCTGTTTATGTTTCGTGTTGCCTTTGTGCCTTACCTGTTCCTTTTTGAATTATAATATGTTATGCTTGACATTCCTGTGTCCTGTGTCTTTTGGGGAGTCGGATTTGACACTTTCTGTGTTATTCTGGTTTCACTTGTGGGTCCTGGTTATTCCATGCCTTTCACTAGTACTGCAGTTATGTCTGGCAGCCTGATTTTCTTGCCTGTGTTCCTGGACAGCTGCTTACACCACTGACACTTTGTTTATGTGGGTGTTTGCACTGCCTCCTGTCTGATTGCTATTTTCAGTGCTGTCTTATCTGCTATGTTCAGTGCTGTCTTGCTCCCAAGCAAATTTTGCCCTGCACTTCTCGACCTCTTTGCCCAGCTTCCTTGGCTTGCTATATTCAGCTGGTTTTGCACCGGGCTATTTCCTTTTAAATATAGCTTTGGTTTTGCTCCGGCCCTTTTGCCTGCGGGCAGTGCTAATTTTGCTCTGGGTCACAGTTTTGAATATCTGGCCTAGAATGTTTTGTTTAAGAGCTAACCTAATTCTTTCCTCTGTTTGTAAGGGCATTTAGTAGCAAAGCATTTAGCGTTTAGCTCAAAATTTAGCACAAACAGAAAGGGGAAAAACAGAGAGCTACTATTATTTATATAGCACTGTGTTTCAATACACTTCACCTAATATGAAAGCCACAAGGAAAATAGGGTATAATGCTTTAAATACAGAAAAACACTCCATTTACATTTTGGCACCAACCCTATTAGTTGAACTGACTGGTTCAGGGATTTATACAGGTGTACAAGCACTTTAAGCGCAATACAGAAAATAAAATGTTCTTTCATTTCCACAGCACTTCTGGGAGACACTGTAATTTTATATTTGGCATCATACCAGGAGCTGTCAGCCCATAATATTTCTAGTTCAGCTGGTGCCTTTAAACTTTACATTTACATGTAAAAGCTACCACTGTCACCAGAATTGTGCAGGTGGTTTCCTTCTTTTCTTTATAAGCCTGCACTTGTACTTTACAATTCTTCTATTTATTTATGCCAGCACAGCAGGTGAAGAGGGATTTTAACAACACGGGTGTGGATAGACTCCTAGGCTCTGTATTTAAAGATGCAGCAACCTTTTTAGGCACAAACAGGTGGTGCAGTGTGTATAAAATATTTCAGCACATATTTCAGCAAGTGTTTCAGCAAATGGGCAGGATATAGAAAAAAAATTGGGGAAGCACAGAATGCAGGAGATACTTGAGTGGGTGGCCAAGTCCACTCAGGTAGAAAATGGGAAAGAGTAAAAAAAGAGAAAGAGGACAGAATGTGCTACTGCAGTAGACTTAGCATTAGAGGGGAGAAGAAGGGTTTTGTCCAAGTTGCCAAAACATTGTGCAAACTGGGGGGGAGGTCATTTTACTGACACCACCACACAGTGCTTGCCCCTTAGGGGCCAACATTTCTGTAGTCACAGGTGGTCATGCCCACTGTGAGTATACACACATTTGTGGCTGCAGAAGTGCAGCTTGGGGAGCAGATCTGCAGGGCCATCTGGGCCTTTTGCCAAGAGAAGACTTCTATATACTGTACAACTACTTGTTGCCCATGTGACCAGCACAGCAACAACCTTCACCAGGCTGGGGGTGGTGCTGCATAGCAGTGCCATCCCTCAGCCTCAGCCCGTCCATCTATATCGATGAGCTCACCCCCAAACTCAGCTCACTAGCTCAGGATCACTACACACTACTCTTTGGGCCCTGCACACAATGTTTCATCATAACATTTTTGTTTGCCATTTTGAACCCATGTCATGAACTTGGTGGCTAGAATGTGTTAAATCCTGCCTGAAAAATGGCTTTGCAGAGCAAGTGTGAAGTCCCCCTTTAACCAGTATTTGAAAATTCCCATCATCCTTGTTCATGGGGTAGAGTCATGCAATCAGTATATTCTGAATCTGGGACTAAAATATTGTAAAATGGCCAAGTTATGAGAAAAAGTATGTCAGACACAAATAGTCATATATTTACATTGCAAGCTGGTACTGCACTACTGTACTTCATGTGTGACCTACAGATTCTTAGATCACACATAAAATCTTAAACTATTCAAAAAACATTCAATTTGCACAAAAGCACTTCTTGGGTCAAGAACAAGTCATTATTCATCCTTATATCAAAATCTCCTTCTGGACCCCAGACTGTTAATGTTTGGGTTCACACTTAATGTTTGACCAAGGCGTTCTTTCTCTGCATATCAAAATCTTCCACTACCTTTTCCACCCCCTTTTTTTTTAGTTTGAATGAAAAATTCTTGGGTCACTTTTAAATGTGCAGCCAAGAGTAATCCAACAGAAAAACAAACATTTTATTGTCTTGAAAAACATTTCAATTCACATAAATGTGTGACCAACAAATTCCATGTTTGTCACGGATACAAATTTAGTGGGTTACAACACAGGAATCAGCATTCTTTCTAAGCTGATGGACAATGATATTTTTGTTTACAGTTTGACTGCACAATATAAACTCAGTTACTAAGTGCATTAAATCCCAACTGAAAGTTGGTTTTCACATAATGACTGTGAAATCATCTTTTTGATCTGTACTTGAAAATTCTCACAATTCTTGCTTAGAAGGTAGGGTCATGTAAACAGCATATTCAAAATCTGGGACTAATATATTACAAAACCACCAAGTTATAAGTAAAAGTATGTGAAACACAGAAATGGAATTCTTGTGTTGTGCATATAAGTGTAACACAAGAAGATCTTTTGTGTGCACCAAAAATGGAAGCTTTGGGTCTTGCATTTAAGTGTGATCCAAGAATTCCATTTTTGATGTGCCCAGTAAAGTTTGGTGCTGCAAATTTTAGTGTCGTACTTTAGTGTTGCACTTAAATGTAAAACGAAGAAGGGTCACATATAACAGCAAGTAAAATTCCCTTTTTGTGCATATGGAATTTTAGTATAGCAAATGTTAGTGTCGCACACTTTCATCTCTCATTTAAATGAGTGACCCAAGAATTTGTTAGTCATGGCACTATCAGGCCATCTTGCTAAGCTGATGGCCAAAGAACAATTTTTACAATTTTAACCCATGTCATGTGTTATAGGAATTTTTGTAGAGTGACTGTGAAATCGCCTTTTGATCTGAATTTGAAAATTCCTACCATCACTGTTCTGGAAGTAAGGTGATGTAAACAGTATATTCAAAATTTGAGACTAAAATATTGTAAATGACCAAGTTATGTGTATATGAAGGAACAAAAATGAAATTCTTGGGTCTCACATTGCCACCCAAGAATTCCATTTTTGGTTCACACAGAAAATATTAGTGTTGAAAATGTTCATGTTGCACATATAAAATGGCCATTTTGGTAAATTGACAGACACACTCCTAAAAAGGCATTTTCTGGCTCATTTTTTAGAAAAGAAAAAAACAACAGAATCCTGCGTAAGGGTCCCGTTTAATGAGACTCATATTATTTTTTTCAAATAAATAATTTTATGTATCTTCATTTAAAAAAAATCCGTTATTGAGCCACAAACTTTTTTCTTGTTACATGAAAACATTCATTTTTTCAAAAGTAAAATGACTCATGAAGGCAAATTAATGAGTTGCATGAGAGTGTTATTCTGAAAGCCTGCTGAGCAAGCTCAGAACCAAATGTTAAAATCTTATAACACTGAAACCAATTATTATTATTATTTTTAACAATACCTTCAAATGACACACCATTTGCATAGCCCCTTCAACCCTGAAAGTTTTGGAACAAATTCCATATCTCTTTGGGCTGTAGCTGACAACAAACAAAAAAAGGCTAAAAAAGGGCCAAAATGACTATATTTGTGTACTTTGGACATATCTCACAATTGAGATAAGCATAACTGAGATATGAAATAATAAAACAACTACCCACATCTCAAGAACATGCCACCCAGACTATGAACGTCACATTTGGTGCAAATTTATCAAACACTATCAAAGTTATTAAGTTGCAAATATTGGGGTTTAACTTTGAGACCACCTCTCAACCCTAACAATACTTGCACTATAAAGCAAGTATAATATGGGATTTGCTATATACTGCATGAAAATAAATAAACCTTGGAGCCATCAGCTCTAGCTGACAAAATGGGTGTTTTTCTTTAAGTTATATTCATGAACTCTGCAAGGAGGAGCTTCATGGGCAAGTGCCATTTACAGACAATCGCCTTACAGATACTTGCATAAGTACTTACATGATAAGTGTATTGGTACATTATTCATAATGTAACTTGAAAAAATGTGTAGAACTGGTAGTTTTGTTGTGTTAACAACAAAAAATAAGACAGATAACATTTTAAAGCTTTACTTCAGGAGATTTAACCCAGGATCCTTTGCATCAGGGACTTGTGCCTAGCCTTCAGAGCCATCAGCTCTCGCTGATGAAATGGATGTTTTTCTTTAACTTATATTCATCAACTCTGCAAGGAGGACCTTGAAGCTTTTTTTCTGTCTTTATTAGCAAACTGCATTTTTTGTTATAACAACAAATTCAACCATTTTTGAACATGTTTTCAAGTTGGATTGTGGGAACATGTAACAAGACGGTGTTCATTTAATGCTGCAAGTATCTGTAGGATGAGTGTTGTACATGTTTCTTCCCCATTGACAGGCACATATGGAGTGTTATTACAGATTAGCTAAACAATGTGAAGAAAACAACAGCAAGCATAATCAACACTCAAGGATTTTCAAAGTCAATTCCAATTTAAAAAAAATAAGAAAAGGTGGGGTTTGAAAAATTGTCCTGCCTACATCACATTATGTAATTATGGCATTTGTCCTCTACACTACTGGCATAGTGCTAAGTGTAATGCTGGTTTTTACAGTCATTTATTTACATTGCAGTTTCTAGGCAGAAAAGCAAAACAAAAACAAAGTTGGAAATAAAGATATGATTATGAGTAGTTTATGTTTACAATGATGTGTGTCAGTTGCATCAATTATATCAAGTGAACGAGTCACATTCTGAAAAAAAACGTTTTTTTATTTTGCTCTTTTTAAAAAGAATAATAACCAGAGTTGACTGCATCATTATATTATCAGTTTTGTATTATTGCACTATATAGGTTGTATGACAAGAATAAGGCCATTTTATTGATAGCAATACTTCTTTGCAGTGGAATTTACATGTTTGCATAACAAAAATTTCAACTTAAAGTTGTGATTATTCAAAGTTTGAAAAACAACTGTTATAACCATTGCTATTTTTGAGGCCTACATGATAGGGAAACAGTAGATGCATTTTAAGCACATGTGATTATAGTTACACATAAGGAAAAGTTAAAATAAGACACTGTATATAAAGCATTTAAACTTCTTGCAGGTGGGTGAAATGCTGTTGGACTCTTTCTCAAAATATTAACAATAGAGTGGTGTGTGGCTACTTGCATTGGTCACTGGTTGATGATTGCTCTTCTGTTGGAGGTACGTGGCTTGTTGCTTTTTGCAGCATTTGTTTAATTTCAATTATCTGGTCCACAATTTAATCTAGCAAAGATTGATTTTGCCACTTAAGTGTAACTGAGGTTTGCTCTTCATGGGATTGTGTGTTGTGCTGGTGGAGGATATCTTTCAAGAGCTGTGTTTTTCCAGTTTGTTCATGAGCACACCCTAGAGTGCTTGAGTGACAGAATCTAGTCCCTTACTTATTATAGAGGTGATGTTGTCCAGTTTTGCTCCTAGGTCTGAGTCTCCACTGGGGTTTATTGCTTTCTTTGCTGTGCTTTGTTGTGGAGCTTGGTTCTATGTTTCTCTGTATGTCGCCTGTTGGTTGTCTGTTTTTGTGGTGGATCTGTTTCCATGTTGACTGTCTGGGTTGTGTGGTCAGTATGTGGTGCCTGTTTTGAGGTGCTGTTGGTGACTGTCACAAGGATTTGCAGCCTGTTCTTCATCTGGTCTTCTTGGAGCTGCTGTTTGTGAGGTACTAACTGCATCTTCTGTACTGCTCCTTTGCTCTGATTCTGTAAAGACACAGTACTATTGTTGTCAGCCAGCAGTACTGTAATGTGCTGTGTAATGTGGTTTTGGTGGTGTGATTAACTTGAGGGGTGTGTTCTTCTGTGTCAGCGATGTCTATGTTCACTTCCTCATTGCTGTCATCTCATCAGATTCATCAGCTTCTCCTTCTGGTAAGGGTGGATGGTGTACTGTTAGTGGCAAGCCCTTAATACATTCTGTAATACAGTGGTATAAAATGATCAGTACTAATGTGTGTCTGTTAGAAGTGTTTTGTGTTTTTTTTTCTTTCTGCCACATTTACTGCCACAGTGATGTGTACCAACAGATGGTTTTCATGTTAAGTTCCTCATTTCAACTGTTGCGAACCAGATGCTGTGGCTGTACAGCAGCTGTTTCTTTTTCTGGAAGCAGTTTATAAAACCTTTGCCTTTTGAGTGTCCATTTCTTTTTGCAAGATATGGCATCTCTTTTATGTTGTGGTTCTTTTGATTGTGGAGCTAACTGCTTCCACATTTCTGTAAGTTTCTGGTTTGAGGCTCTCATTACTATGTTTGGGTCAGCTAGGGCCTTAACTCCTTCACTTAGTAAGGTATCTCAGTGTCTTGCTACTGTCTCTCCATTTCTGTATTAAAGAAAAGAGAAAAAAGTCTTGTAACTGTTGTGGGTGCTGTATAATGATATGTCTTTAATTGCTTACATTATCTAAATTGTCTGTTTTAGTTTGGAGGGTTACTTTTGAGTTATGATTGGTTAGCAGTGCAATGCTCCATTTTGTTTTGACTGCTTCAGTGTTGTTTAGTGTTATGTCTGCATGATTCTTGGTTTCCTTCCCTCTTTTCATGCCTGAGCTTGGCACTGGTAAATCACTGTTTTATTACTCATTGTATTACTTTATCATTTAATGGTTCTATTTTACTGTGAAGTTGTAATTAATGTCTGTTGTGATTACTGTTATGTGTCACTGTAATGTTCAGTGTCTTTGATTTATAGAACAGAATGTTTCCTGAGGTGTACTTACATTTTTGTTTGGGGCAGTAGTTCTAATAATACTGTTTTCTAATAAGTAAGGTAGCTTAGGAAAAGTATGTCAGGCTCCCCTGTGAGTGACTGGAATGGCTGCAAATGTTTTAGACATATTCAGGATAAATGTGTACCAGGAGTGTGAAAATTGTATTTATAGATGTGATGTGATGTGCTGTGAGACTTAATACTAGTAGTATAACTTTCGGTGGGGGAACTCTTTGGAACACTGCTGTGGTACACAATTGCTAACAGAGCTATCTGTGAAGTATGAAGTGATGTACTGTATGTACTTTAGAAAATGGGCATGCTGCAAACATTGTAAATGCAGCATTCTGATTAGCTGAGAGCTGGCACCGGGGTTGTTATTTCTAACAACGCCCGTGCAAAACTAAGTCCCTTTGTTGCCAACATTGCCTACCTTATATCCTTGTGCCCAGACCGTACCCATACACTTCCAAGCACGTGAAAATGCCAATCCCTCAGACAACCTGACTCCATACCGAACTTGGCATCGCCAAAAGACATGCAGATGTCAGAAGTCAACTTTGACCTTATCTCGGCAAAAGATTTTAAAAAAATTTTCCAAAGTGACAAACAAAGCGATAGCGAATAACCAGCCACTAAAAAAATATAAAAAGAAGTAAGTGACCATTTCAAAGATTTAAACGCCACTGACATAGACAAACTAGAACCATACTGTGAAGAGCAAGCTACAAAACGGCAGACAATGTGGGCGGTCCAAGTTTTTCAACAGTGGGCTGCGGCTAAACACATAACTTACAATTTAAAGGCAGACTCTTTTGACAGCATAAATTCTCTGCTCAGGAAATTTTATGCAGAAGCACGAATGGAGTCAGGAGAGCAATATTCAGTCAGTGGCTATTGCTCTCTCTCTGTGCTGGTCTATCATGATACCTAAATTCCCCAGAAATAGGGCGCAATGTATCACTAGTAACAGACCAACAATTCAAAACATCCAACAATGTCCTGTCCTCCATCCTCAGACAACTTTGCAAGAAACAGCAAGACACAGCTTCCCACCATCCACCTATCACTGAGCAAGACCTGCAGAAACTCCGTTTGTCAAACACCCTCTCACCCAACACTGCACCAGGGTTAGTCAGGAAAGTATAGTTTGACCTACAAATTCATATGGCACACCACGGACGAGAGGGCTTAAGAGACCTTACACCACAGTCATTTACAATAAAAACTAATGAAAATGGGCACAAATATATAACTTTAAGCCATAATCCTGAAACAAAAAACACAAAACCCCTAGAGCCCAACAAAGAATCTCAAGAGGCTTCATTTATGAGAGACCAGAAGACCCATTATGCCCAGTGAAGTCCTTCCTTAAGTACCTCAGCAAAATCCCAACAGACTCAAATGCTTCTACCTTCATCCTAGAAAGCTCCCACAAGACTACTTGGACAAGGAATCTACATTGTACACCAGTGAACCTATGGGGAAAAACTTCCTTGGAAACTTCATGGCAAAACTAAGCACCGAAGCAGAATTGAGCCAAAGATACACTAATCACAGTATCCATGCAACTGCAGTTCAACTCCTGTCCAACGCAAGACTAGCACCAAGACAGATTGTCAGTGTCACAGGACACCGCTCAGAGTCACGTCTTGCCAATTACTGGATGGCTTCCTCAACCGACAGAGAAAACTGGAGCAATATCCTTGGTGGACACCAAAACACCAACTAACCCAGAAATCACAGAACAGCCTTCATCATCAAACTAACCTGATAACAGCGCCACCTGCACCATCCAGCACACGTGCCACTACATCCAGAAATAAAAGGTATGATCTACATTCTATTTTCTCATCTCTATATGTAATTTCTACATTGTTTGTACTTTATTTCCCATACTAACATATTTTTCTGTTTTTCTTTAGCATTCCCTGACAATCCATTCAACTTGGTACAGTGCAGCTTCACAGCACCAGTTAACTTCATAAATTACCAGAAGTAGAAGAAACACTACATCTTACTTTTTGTTCTCACAAAGTAAAAATTACAACCCGGGATTAATAGCGTTTCAGTTTATTTCTCCTGCCCAGTCCCCAAAAGAGGGGCTATGTTTTTCAACCCTACTTCAAAACAAGTTTAAAGTTCAATAAATTTACTCATTCAATTGTAAAAATGCACTTCCTTGCCTCACTGTGGTTATTCCATTTTCTAAGTGTAATAATACCCTCCAAGGTGGGAATTATGGGATATAACGGACCTTCTAGGGGCTATAAGGCCCTCCGCCTGTGGTGTCGGGCCTCATTACACCCCTGGGCAGTCCGTTATATCCCAAATATGCCCACCCTGTCAGATATTATTACTTACGTAGCACTCAGGTTAGGAATCTGCTTGAGACACTGCTGTCTTCATAACACTTACAGAACTGTTAATTTTTGGCGTTTTTCGGCTGTTAGCAATTAAAAGTTCTGTTGCAATAATGAGGGGCACAGATTTCTAGGTTGCATTGTGATTTATTAGTACTTTCTTCTGGTTCCCTGTGTCATTTTTACCCCTCCTCAACCTCCTGCATGAATCTGAGTCTGTTGCTGTGTGTGCCTTGATTTCCTTGTTATTTTATTGTTCTCTACAAAGTAAAAGTGTACTTGGTGATTCAATAAGTTGTCTTATTGAGGTAGTTGCAGGATTTTCAAGGCTGTGCTATGTGTCCATGTGGTGTTTTGCAAGCTTTGCCTTGCTTTTGAAAAAATGGCTCCTCATAGAAGTTTGGCTATTATGTTCAAAAACTATGTCTATTTCTGATTGGTTGGTATGACACTTGTGAGCCAAATTATACAGCATTTCAGAACTTTGAGTTTCTTTGGCAGCATTTCACTTGCTTTCAAAAGTGAAATTTTTCCCACCAATTGTGTTCTTGTTTCCTTCCCTTAAGCAGTTTTTTTTTTTGCACTTCAATGGGTATTTTTCACAGTATTACTGTACATGTGTGTGTATTTAATGTGCTTACTCCTGAGTACAAATGCTGGCTGCATATACATGGAACATTGGGTGGCCATGATGAGTTATGCACTATGTAATTGTGCGGATGGCATTTGTGAAAATTTAACATTTGAACTTTTGTGTTATGCAAAAAGGTCTGTACATTTTTCATATATCTTATATTTATTGCTGGGTGTGTCTTCATAGCCATGTCAGTAAGGGTCATAAAATGGAAGTGTACCATATTGCTGCTGTATTAGCACAGAGGGTACAAGATGGGATGTCAATACACAAAGTTGTTCAAATTTCTTTTTTCCCATGTTTTATTTTTTGCTCGTTGCACTCAAGGATGGCATTTGTGAAAATTTAACATTCAAACTTTTGTGTTATGCGATAAGGTGTGCACTTTTTTCAGTGGGTGTGTCTGTATAGCCATGTCAGTAAGGGTCACAAAATGGAGGTGTACCATAGTGCTTCTGTGTTAGCACAAGTGGTAGAAAATGGGGTGTCCATACACAGGGTTGTTGGTCCAGTCTCTTTTTCCCATAATTTATTTTTTCTCTTTATACTCCGAAAATGTAGTTTGTTCAAAAATGTTTGTGTTTTGCACGACTTGTTCTCTATGCTTCATGTGGTTGAGAGCTGATGTGTGAAAACTGTACATTCGAATGAATGGGTTGTGTGGAAATGTTTACATCTTGTTTTTGCATATCTCGTATTTTAAGCTTGGAAGTGTGTTTCTATAGTTACGTCAGTAAGGGTTACTAAATAGAGGTGTTCTGTAGAGCTGCTGTTGTAACATAGGGGGCAATGTATAGGGTGTTGTTGGACAAGGTTGCTGGTTCAAGTCTCTGTCTTTCCACATTGCTGTTGTCACTGTATTGTTATCTTATTTGCTTCTTTAAAATGTTTCTTAGCTGTAGGTGTTCATTCTGCCTTGTGGCCCTTATAAAATGTAGTGGACTTCAGAGGTTGCTGTTGAAAAATTCTGTTTGGATGTGAGGAGCGGTTTGGAAAAAGTGATGTTCAAAAGTATGGGATATTTGAAAATGTATTTAGGTTACTTCCGGATACTATGCGTATTTGAATGGCTAGTGACGTGCTATAGATATGTTTTAAAGAATTAGTAAATGGATGCATGTTATTCAGTGTGTGCAGTAGCACAAGGGTAGGGTTCCGGAGTTCAACGTACAGGGTTCATGGTTTGAATCATTGTCTGGCAAGTCCTTATTTTTTTTCCTTTTGCTTCATGAGGTAACACTGCCATATTTTTGCAATACTGGGTTTTGAAGAAATGGGTTTTGCCGTTTAGCAAGTGTTGTGTGGTGTGGTTGTACTTTGTACAACTGTGGAACTGGATTGTATTTAATGCGTCCACTTATGTTCCAATAGCAACGTGGACGTCAGTATGATATAATGTGTAGAACTGAGAATATGTGTTCAATTTTCTTGAGATAAGGACATTTGAGAAAGTGTTGTGTGAGAAAATATGAAATGTGTGAAAATATGGATATCATATTTTTGCTTTTTTGTTTTGTAGTGTGAAGTAATACTGCAGAGTTGATTGCCTAAGGAAAGGAAGAGGGGGTGTTGCTGATCTGTTCCAGTGGCATCACTGTTAGTGTGAAGAGCTGGACATACAAAGGTTCAGGGTTAAATACAGCTTTGTGTTATGCTGAGCATCTCTGTTTCATAAGGGTCACATTTTTGTTAACTAAACTAGTGTATTTGGCAAAGAGACAGTTTTGTTAAGGTTTCTAACTTGCTAGATTTTCGTATACAAGAAACATTTAATAAGAGTTACTGTATTTGCTTGTATGCTTCTTAAAGATTTCACTGTTTAATAGTACTTATAATTGATGTTTTGAGGTGCTAAATTACTGGACAGTGTAGGTGTTTGATAGATCTGTCACTGGTGTAATTACTGAATGCAATATTAGGGTGAGTTTCTTTAAAATAATTCTTTTCAATTGACACTTCTTAGGCGTTTATTTTGGAAGGTGGGAAAGATTATGTCATATACTGTCAATTGTCTCTTTATCCCCACCCAGGAATGATTGAGGCCACCACTTCTTGCTTTGGATGCTCATTGGCAGTGTTTATTAAAGGACATAATTTGTATTTACAACATATTTAACCATATCTTTTACAAAGTCAAATCTTTGCACAGTGGACATAACAGTCCCATTTCTTTCAAGGACCTAGCAGCCCTGTCTTGCCTCTCACAGTTCTTCTCCAGCTTTTCTTTGTCTTCCTCCTCCTCCTCCTCTCTTCTCAGGGTCCAGACACTGGTATCCGGCCCTCCCCGTCCAATCACCAACATGGGTACCGCACTTACCAGGACCACTCTCCCCCGCTAGTTGCCGACACAGAGATCCACCACTAGCTCTATATCCTTCCCCACTCCTCGTTACTCCACGCCTGGGTTCCTTTGTCCCCAGCCCACAGTACCTGTCCCCCACCTGTCCCCCTTTTCCCCTTGCTCCCCAGGCAGCCTCTTCCCTGCTCGGCCCTTCTCGTTCCTGTATCCTCCAGCGGAACTCCACCTAGTCCCTGGCTCACGCCCAGGCCCCCTCCTGATGTCCTAGTCTGCCAATCACTCCCCTTACCACTTCACCTTTCCTTTTGCCCTAACTTCCCCTCTGCTCCTGCTGGGTGGGTGTGTGGGAATCTTACAGCAGAAAAGGGCTCTAGGAAGGATTACATGGCTATATACCCATGTCCTAGCCCTCCCTTGGCCTTTTGGCCCCTCCTGACCAGCCAGGTGAGCACCCCCTTCCCTTCCTCTATGTCATCATGAAATACCCGTGTCCCTCCTTCCTGTAGCCCCCTTCCCTGTGCCCCTGGCTCTTCATCCTGGGTGAGTCCCAGGAGAAACTGTCCTGCATTTTAGGGCAAGCCCTAATTGTCCCTGGATCCCCACCCAGGAATGATTGATGCCACCACTTCTTGCTTTGGATGCCTGTTGGCAGTGTTTATTAAAGAACATAATTTGACCCATTGACCCATCTCCCGCTTGCGCTGGAAGATGGGGCTCCCTTGTGGGTCAGCCCCTTCACCTTTTCTTATTAATATCTCCTACCAACTCCCTGAAAGGCCGGAGGAACAGGCCCATACCAAATTCGGTCAGGTGGACCCTGTCTGACCTGTAGACCGCCTCATGTTCAAATGATATATCCCTATGCCAGATGTGCACCCCTCCCATTTCTATTACCGCCCTGGCCACCTTCCTGTTTAGCTACTTTCTAGCCACTTCTATTGCCTTCAGCCCTTTTTCTCCCCTCCATACCCTCCTAGATGTGACTTCTGATTAACCTATGACTACTTGCAGCCACCAGCTCTTCACCTTCTCTAGGTCCCTCAGGATGTCCTTCAGCAAGGACCCCCATGGCACTGATCCCAAAATCGTCCCCCCCCAGCTGGATAATAAGTCTGTCTGGCACTGCCCAGCACACCCGCAGCTCCTCTTGCAGGGGAAGCAGC
This sequence comes from Neoceratodus forsteri, assembly GCA_016271365.2. NCBI lineage: Eukaryota > Metazoa > Chordata > Ceratodontiformes > Ceratodontidae > Neoceratodus > Neoceratodus forsteri. Next base: position 1,203,158,288 of record CM057453.1, on the reverse strand, counting down.
TGTGCCCACCTCATGCATCTCAGGCCCTTCCACCATACCTTGGTGTGTTCTGCTCCTGGGTGCAGCTGCGTCCCTAGTCTTGTGGCAGCTGCAAACCTCTCTGCCCAATAGACGAATGAGTGTCCCACAATCCACACCTGTTTCTTTGTTCCTACTGTGGGGAGAGAAAAGGGGGACATTGGTTAGCAGTTGTCAAGCCCGACATACCTCTTATAACATTTTGAAGTCCACCTGCCCACCCTCTGGACCTCCCTTTCCCCCTTCCCAGCTGTGGCTGCCTCTGATGCCACCCCAGTCCTAAAAGAGTGTGGTGCAAACTCATCCAGGTTCTCCCCCATGAATACTACCACCTTTCTTAATACTGCCCCCACCTGGAAACCTGTAACTGGGTCCCCATTTCCATGTATAAACCAGGCCCCAGGCCCCTGGCAATGCCTCGTGCTATACTCCTGCATGGACTGGACCGCACAAACACCCTCGCCCACCTGCCTATGGATCATCACCATGTAGCCCTTTCCCTGCTGGTCTGTTTTAGACCTCTGCAGCCCTATGACCACCCTCCTGACCTCCAGTCTCATGTTCTCCCTCTGGAGACCCTCTGCCATGATCCGTTTTCTGGGGGCCCCCATCTCACTTACCTGAAAGCCCCTTTTTGCCATGACCATAAATATAATGAACGGAACAGGCAGGCCTCACTTGCTGATGTACAAACATGTGACCGCGCCCCATTATCCTCGCAAGAGAGGCCCCATGATGGGTCTTCTCCCATCCCGTTTGGTGCCTTGTCCTGTCTACCATCCCAGTGCCATCCTCTTGATGGTGCAGCTGCCCCGACATCTTCCATCCTCTGTCTCACACATGTTCAGCTGATCCTGCAAGCTGAACCCCCATGGCAGAGGTGCCATGCCCTCATCCCATTTGACACCATGTACTGTATGACTTGCTCCTCCTCACTGTGTTGCCAGTATACCATCCCTGCCAGGCTCTGAATGCCTGGAAACTGGCCCATGCCCCTTCATAAGCATTCAGGGTGTTGGCTGCCCTTGACCCTCTGTATAGTGCCCTGGCTCTCACCCTCCAATCTCCCACATCTACTCCGGTACCCTGGTCCGAGTAGCAGCTGCCTCCGGGGCCAGCTGCCGGAATTATTCCATCTGAAATTGAGAGAGACTGTCAGCCACTTCGTTACGTAAGCCTTCGATGTGCTGCACCCTAAAAGACAGGTTCAAATGCAGCTCCAGCAATACCATGCATCATAGGACTCACCCCACAGATTCTGTCCACCCGCTTTGCCTGTTGATCACTTCAACTAAGCTCTTGTTTTTGCACCAGAATACTATCCTGCTCCCCCCCCATGTGCGCTCCCCATGTTTCCAGTGCCACCCAAATGGGAATATTTCAAGGAAGGTGATGTCCTTCATCAATCCCTGCTCCTGCCAGCTGTCTGGCCATGCCTCCAACATCCACTCCTCCTTGAAATAGGTGCCCAGACCATAGCCACCTGCTGCATCTGTGTATAACTCCATGTTGCTGCTGGAGGCCCACTCCTCCTGCCAAAAAGTTACCCATTGTAGGACTCCAGGAATTCTTCCCACACCTGAAGATCCTCCTTTATGCCCCTGTTTATGTCCACCCAGTGATGCGGCTGCCTTGCCTTACCTGTGACCCTACCCAATCTTCTTGCGAAAGCTCTGCCCGGGCTTAAGGCTTTGCAGGCAAAATTAAGGTGCCCCAGTAGTTGCTGTACCTGTAGCAGTGGCACCTCCTCCTCCCCTACATGCAAGCAGCCCCCAGTCTAGCTACCTTATCCCCAATAAACAGAAGCACTCTCCCTCTGCTTCCAACTCAATCCCCAGGAACTCTAACTTGCAGGCCAGTCCTTCTGTTTTTCCTGATGCCAGAGGACCCTATCCTGTCACACATGTCTTGAAGTCCCCAACATTGCCTGCATCTCCTCCTGACTGGCTCCTATCAACAGGAAATCATCCAGATAGTGGACCCCTCTCTATGCCCATACTGTGACCCAAAACCCACTGTATCCACTAGCTGAAAGCCTCAAACATGGCGCATGCCACCTAGCAACCCATGGACATCACCTTGTTGAAGTATAGTCCCCATCAGATTGGAAACCTAGCAGGTCCCATTTCGCGGGGTCAACTGGCAGCAACTGGAAAGCAGACTCTATGACAGTCTTAGCCAACCATGCCTCCCCAGTGCCCTCACTAATTCTACCGCCTGATCTAAGTAGGCATAAGACACTGCCCTCAGACTGTGAGTATCCCCCATTCACTGACTCACTGTCGGGGTAGGACAGGTGGTGTATGAACCTGAACTCCCCCTCCCTTTTCTTAGGCACCACCCCAAGTGGGGACACCCTAAAACAGTCGCAAGGGGGTTCCAGCATTGGCCCCTCCACCCTACCCACTTTGACTTCTTTTTGGATCTTTCTTCTTACTGTGTCCTCCTTCCCTTTCACTGAACCCAAATTCTTTGCCTTCATCCCCACCCGCTTCCCCTCGAAACCCAGCAGAAAACTGCTCTTAAACCCCAACCTTAGTAACTCTTCACCTGCCTTATCTGGATAGCCTGCCACCCAGGCTTCCAAAACCCCCAATTTTATGGGGGTGCAGCCAAGGGTGTACCCCCACCTCCCCCTCCCTGTCCCCTTTTAGCTCCAACTGTAGGAGATTGCTTGCCCTCCCCGCCGTGGCCCCCCACCCCTGTTGGATCCTCCCCACCCATTATGAAAAGGCTGCTCCGGGCTGCCCCCCAGTCTGACTAACTGTCTCTACCCCTTGCCAACACCCTGTCGCTGGGTGTGTCCCCCCACACCGTGAGCATGCATGCCTGAATTTGCAACTCAGCCATGAGCAGGATGCCCTGTTAAAAGCCTAGCAGGTTTTTGTTGCCTGGATGAGTGAAACACGCCTCAATTGTTCCACTGCCTGACCTGCTGCTGGGCCCGACAGCGTCTGCATCCGCAATTCTGCATGGGTGCAGTCCCATCTTAAGTCTCCCTTATCCACCATCCTCCTTCGGAAAGCCTCATCATATTTTAGCCATCCGAAACCAAGCTTCACCTTGCACACATCCCTAATGATTGTCTTGTATGTCAATAATGGGATCGCCAGGTCTGGCTACTTCCCCAGCTTCAAGACACTGTAAATCAGGAAACCCGCTTGCCATGTGCCAATATTCTTCCCTTTCCACATAGCTTCTTCAGCTTTGTGCCCCACCACCGCCAGCACTACTGCCATCTCTGACTTGCCCACCGACTCATGCTGCTCGTATCTTTTGGCTGTCTCTTCATCTCCGAAAGCGAATATATCTACGTATTCACCCTTCCAAATTTTTTCCCTAATGGAGGCTGGTACATGGTCGCCCATCATGGAACCAGGAAGCCCTTCATATGGCTTCTTATCTCTGCCCCCCCTTGCCCGCTCCCCCTTACCCTGCTTGCCCTTTTCTTTGATAGACAGCAGGGCTCGCTCCATTTTTGAAACCCCTTCCTCCCCCATATCCCCTATTAAACCCTCTATATATTCTTTCAAGTCTGATTCATTACTCATATCTACTTCCTTATCCCCATCCGGCTGGGGTCCTGCAGGGACTGGGATAGATGCTGCTGGCGGATCGGACATCGCCCTCTTCTGCCGCTTGCTTTTCGTCCCAGCTCCCTCCCTTTCCTCGGTCTCCTTCCGCTTCCTCTGGGGCTTTTCTTCCGCCTCCCTCTTCTTCACTGCTTCAACCAATTCCATCATCTGCTTCATCAACTTTGCTGCATCAGCCAACATGGAAGCACTGGATGTGGCAGGTCTTCTGGGTGGCATCCTATCTGCTGTACTAAAACTGTATAAAAGGGACAACATCATACCACAACAAAACCTTGGTCATTATTATTTATCCAGTGTCCCTCCGCTCTGCCCCCTCATTCCTCCCTTCCCCAGGCCTCATCCCCTAGGCGGACAATGTCTTCATGTGCCTGCCCAAGTTAGGTTGCTGCCCTGCTGTCCCCTTAAATAGATGCCATGCCTCCTTCCCCAAAATTACCTCTGAGTTAACCTCGTGTTTCATTCATGTCCTCAGGGGATGTGGGGAGGGCCTGTAGCTCCTCACCTTACATAACATTTGCATGGCATGAGGCCTGCCTGACATAGCCCCTCTGGCTGCCTGCACCACAGCTGGCTTTGGCCCGCCACTTATAAATATCCCTTCCAATGCAGTCCGCTGAGTCATGCGACAGGCGCCTGCCCCGACTGCCTATGCCTTTCTACCCCTCTCTTTTTATTTTAATTTTTTCTTTTGAGGTCGCATCACGTCTCAGCCCCTTGCTCTTCCAGCTGTGAGGCCTGTATAGCCTAGCACCATCTCAATGACTAGGGATGCCATTCTCCATTAGCCCCCTTGAGCCTCCCAGTGCTTACCCACCTGAGGCTCTTTCACCCTTCCCGTTACGGATGCCCTTTTTTTTTTTTTTGCTGTGGCAACAACCCGTTCCTCCTTGTCAGGCTCAGCCCCAACTGCTGACCCACGCCTACTGGGCTCAAAGCCTTCCTCCCTCCGCAGGCTTATGCAGCGCCAACCTTCATGACTCTTGCAGCTTTGGCCCTGAAGAAAAACTCCTTCTTCACTGCCAATTGCTCCTCCACCACTGCGTGGCCCACCGCCTACGTTTTTCCTTCAGCCTGCATAGAGCCCCTTGCCCCTGGTGGAAGCGCTCCTTTGAGGGCCCTGAGCAGAGAAATCCATTGCAGAATTGCAAATACCCTCCCCAGCAACAAAGCACACCATCCCTGCCCCACATCCTGCTAGCACAACAAAATGCCCGCCCTGTTCTCCTTGCTCTGACCAGTGGTCGATCACCCCGCTGCACTGATCATGCTGTGGCCTGTCACCCCATTCCCTACTGGCGTTCTTTCAACTGAAAATGCTCTTCAATCCTGAGCTACCCACAGAAATCCCCTGACCATCTGTGTATCCCGGCCCAGCCGCTGCCCTGTCAGCCAGCTTGTCCCCTTCTCTTTAAGCTGCTGACTCACACCGCGGCCTGCTGCGTTTTCCCATGAATGCTCATAACCACTGAGCTCTACCCAAAAACTCATGCACCTGTTTGTGTTTGCTGGCCCAACCTGTGCCCTGACCACTAGCATTTTCCTGTGGTCTAACAGCTGATTTGGGCTGCGGTCTCCCAGCCATGCTGCTCTTAACCCTGGGCTACACTGAAAACTTAGCAAAACCATCTAATCACTAGTGCTACTACCCTGGTTCAAAACCCTTTGTGCTTCCCACCTATCTGACCAGCCTTAGGCATCCCGTCTCACAACTTGCCACGATGGCAACGTATTGTCCACACCTGCACAGCCCTGCACGGCTGCCAGTGCTTCTAAAAACACAAACAGCATCTGTTTTCCGCACCATTTCTGCCTCGTAACTGCAAAATACTGCTTTCATAGCTACTTTTTCCATCAATATGCTCACACAGTACTTAAATTAATAGGGCCCTTAGCCCTGTCGTCCTTACCTCCACTGACCAATGAATGTGCTGTAGAAAAATAAAATCTTACAGCAAAAAGGTGCTCTAGGAAGGATTACATGGCTTTATATACCCATGTCCTGGCCCTGCCTTGGCCCTCGTTGGCCCCTCCATTGGTCAATAGCCATGAGCACCCCTCCCCTCTATGTCATCATGACATACCCATGTCCCCTCCTTCCTGTAGCCTCCCCTTTTCCTGTCCCCCTGGCCTTCATCCTGGCTGAGTCTGAGGACAAACTGGCCTGCCTTTTAGGGCAAGCCTAATTATGAAGTATGCTAATAACTTTGTGGTCTTTTTCTTTTCTTCCATAGGTATGGTTTACTTCTCTGAAGAGGCACTTACTTCCATCAATCCAAAAATGCCTACTAGGCTTAGATCATGGAACCTACACAGGAAAGCAGATTATAGGAGGAGACATGAGGTATGAAAACAAGCAGAATGTGTCTAGGAGAGAAAATGTTTTGTGTTCTGCATCCTAACTGTACTGTGTCACTAAGAAGGCTGCAAACAAAAACTTGCAATCAGATAAGGTGAGCCATGTGACTTTGCCATTAAGAATAGCAAATGTGTGTGAAGATTCTGAACAGTATGATAGGGGTAAAAGAAGGAAGAGTGTGTCATGCACTAAAAAGAGAACAGAAAAGGATACACACAGTGGTATTTTGAGCTCTGAAGTTGCTAAAGTAAGAGATTTCCCTGCAGTGGCTCATAAAGTGTACTGATAATGGATCATGTGTGCCATTCTAAGATAACTAGCTAAGGAAAAAAAAAGTAAGATTCAGGTTATGAAACTGCAACTTTTAGTTCGACAGTTTGTTAATATGGCAATAAATGTCAGAGCTCTACTATGGAGACAAATGCTGAATCTAATTGACTCCTGGGCCCAGATATTCAAAAGGGTTGCACCATGCGCAATAATGTTGCGCCTGCACAATTCCGAACTTGCTCCATTCTGCCATATTCAGCAGGAGGCAGTTGCACCACAGAAAACATGCTGCGCAACAGTGCAATGCATATGAATGCATGCTGAACTGGAGGGGGAGGAACCATGCATAAACTGCACAGCCCGATATTCAGCAGGGCTGTGCAGAGTTGTGAAGGCGCAACCCCCACCTGCACAACTTTGAGCCAAAAAGGCTGAAGTTGAGGGCCACCCACAGGTGAGCTGCTGCATTGCAGGGCACAACGCAGCAGCTGCCACTTGTGAGCTAGCCCAACCAATCCCTATGCCCCCTGCAGTCCGAGCGGCAGCTGACTATAACTTCCCACTGGCCCAATCGTCAAGGCGCAACTACCTTTGAATATCGCTCTGGACATACCTCAGAATTATTTTGCAGCGCAAGGGCTTGCATCACAAAAATAGTGCAGTTTGAATATCCAGCCCCTTTTCTACATTTCTTCATGGTGTCAGTAAAGAAGTTGCATGAAGTAGACAGGCTTAACAGAGACAACTTTTGTGAAATTTTCAGTGGTCGCTGGTTACATACAGAACACTCTGAACCGTATTTCTGGCAGGAGGCATATACTACGGTTAGTCATACCAGAGTGCTTTCCATAGATGACAGTGGACACAAATGTAACATTTTGCCATTACATTGTCCAGTTACAGTACTGAGGCTGGTATGCAACAGAATGATGAGTGCTCTGTTGAAAGTGACAGGCAAGTGTGCGTAGTGGACTTGTGAGGAGCTGTGTAACATATGCCAGAGCTCTTTTGATGAATTTAAAGTTTATCAAACTTTTATAGCAACAAAGAGGTGTGACAGACACAAACTCTTTTGACAATTGATCAGTGTGATATTCAGCCATACACTGTATTAACAGGCCATTCTCTAGCTTGTTTGCTGAGTGGCATTTGTGACAGTGTCCTTCATCACATGTGCATGATTGCTATGCATAACACAAGCATGTGATCATTTGTTGCAAGGGTTTATCGTGTCAGACGTGCAGTAAAGAACTTCACTGAATTAACTTGTTTATTGGAAGACAGTGATATGAATGGGCCTCTGCACTGATTAGAAGTGTACACATTCAAATACGTTCAGATTCTGTCTCTGGTATTTATGTTGAGTCAGCACAGGTGATTTGTTCTGTGAATGAATCAGAACTGATTCGGAAGTTTGGAACTGAAATTGCTAAGTTGGAATCTGCAAAAAAGACCAAAGATTGACTACACTTGTGTTTCTTGCCAACATCTCTTTTATAATAGAAAGGTTGTGGAGATTGATCTGGAGACAGTAAACCCAACCAATGATATGTGGCTTCATCTGTTAGTGTATTTGTTGCTGTGCTCAGAATTTGATATGTCTACTAAGGTGATCGTTTGTGTACTGCTGCAACATGATCAAAGCTAATGGTCTTCCACCAAGGTCCATACTTAATGACATGGAGCCTGACAAAACTCCCACAGTAATTAGCATATTCTAATTCAAACAACAAAACTGTTTCAGACAATGATATATAGTAATTAGCAATTTTAATTTTTTTGAACATATTCTAATTCAAACAACAGAACTGTTTCAGACAATTATATATATGAATACTAAGGTGAAGATTATGCCGCAGAAGAAGCTTGTGAAATCCCTGAAATGTACTGTTATGTACCTGCCACTTCCTCTGCAAGAAAATGTTGACAGAATGTCATGTGATAGCAGCCTGGTTATTTTAGTGAATGGTGTTCCAACTAAGTCTAATGTAATTTGGCAAGATGTTGTGAATGGGGAATGTGTGAAGGAAGCTTTAAGATTCCTAAAGGAACACAATCCTTTTTATGAATAGCTGAATATTATCAAGCTGTCAGACTTCCACTCACAGTTCAATGTTGTTGAGCCAAGACATGAAATGATAGAGAAAGTTGAAATGGCTACTGATCAAACAATCTATGAGCAATATACTATCCATCCTCATGGTAGACACCCAGCGACAGACAACCTAGATCTGTATCAGATGAAGCAAGTGGAAGGCACTGGTCTTAGTATCTGGAAAGCTACTTTGGAAACTCAATGCTTTCCAGATCCATTTCCACTTTGCAGAGGTGGTCATTTAGATGAACAAGAAGTGAAAGTTTCTGGACCTGAGTATCGGGCTTCACGAGTACTATACTAGATGGAAAATTCCGTAGGAACATTCAGTATTTGTTCCATCTGTTGCGGGAGAGTGAGCAAAGTATTTTGGCTGCATCTCTTGCTCACACTTTATGTTTCACTACCTCCCTTCAAGGGATGACTGCTGCTGAATTTTTGCAGAACTTGAAAGAAAAAGATGAAACTCTGCAAGTTAATGTAAGTTCCATTTTGTATAGCATGAGAGGAACAAAAGAGTACTGGTTTTGCAGACACTCTGAAGTTTTATGCATGCTTCATGAATTTGGTCCAGCAATGTAGTTTGTAACTCTCAGTTATGCAGAGTACTTCTGGGATGAGCTGACAACTAGTTAAAGTGGGCTAACGCTGATGTTGATGGGACGTCTTCCATAACACTTGGAGAGATGTGTTCTCTCAATCCTGTGACTGTTGCTAGACATTTCCAGCATTGTTTTCATGCTTTGCTGACTGCCATCTTGTCAAACACTAACCCTTCACTTGGTGTGGTGGAGAATGGAATACCACGCACTAGGCACTCCTCATATTCACATGCTTCTGTGGATTAAGGATGCACCACATATTGGTGAGTAGAGATGTTGCAAAATAAAATTTCATTGATGAAATTGTGGTGAAATCAGCAATTTCGCTGGATGAAAATTTTTGGAAAATTGCAGTGAAATCACAATTTCACCTGCAATTTTGCCCACCACAAATCTCTCACCCACCCTCATTGTCTCCTGTCCCAGGTCCCAACAAGTCCCTGGTGGCTAGTGGTCCCCCCCATAGCCAATTATTGGTGAAATTAAGCAAGCACTCTCCCACCCAGTTAAATAATTATTTTCCTCTGATCCCTGGACCCCAATCCTTTAGAGAAATAAATATTTTACCAGACCCCACTTTTTGGTGTCTAGTGGACCCCCACCCTGTTTTCAGATGGCACCCACCCCATTCCCCCAGTACCCCAATCAGGACACCGTCAAAGCCATCTACTCGCCTCCTTGGCTGGAAGCCCGAATTAGTGCTTCAGTGAATGAGCATGTACAAACATGCGCTCATTCATTGACATGCTCATTCAGGCTGCTGGCCATGGAGGTGAGTGGAGGGCTGTACCGGTGGCCACTAACTCATCCCTGTCTCCTTTACCAATGCCACCTTATAATGTTCAGATAAAATAAAAGATAAATATACATCAGGAGTTTCTGGCAGTTTCAAATCAACAACCATAAAATGAAAAGGAGCATTCCCCTATTTATGTTTTATAAAACTTTGTATTTAAAAAATGTGATTCTCTCCTGGTAAGGACATTTTTGTATAAACAGAAATACTAAATATATTTTCTTTTATAGGATACAATATTTGACTTAAAGGGAGTTACCTCAAGGACCATGTGGCCATTATATAAGCAGAAGAGCCCAGGTATGGTCATTAACATTATTTAAAAAATAGTTAATGGTTTGAAGTATCTAGAATAGGTAAAATGTGGACAACTGGTACAGTACAATTTATCCGACCACTCTAAACTATTTGGGCTGGTGAGCAGCTGGGAGGGGACCACTAGACACCAGGGACAGGGAGGGATTTTGTTTTTAGATTGGGGCCATGGTCATGGCTGGGGAGGAAGGTTCTTCAATTTGGCTGGCAATTGGCCCAGGGGAGGCCACTAGACACCAGGGATGAGGAGGATTGTTTTTGAATGGTGGCTGGATAGTGGCAAAATTTCAAAAATTTCACCTGCGGGTGGTGAAATTTCACCTGCAAGTGGCAAATTTCACCAGTTCAAGAGCAAAATTTTGCCTGGTGAACTATTGCATGTAATGCATAAATTACACGAATATTTTGCCAGTTGAAGTTTTCAGTTTCACACAACTCTATTGGTGACAGCTCAGATGAAAAGGTGTTGAAGTTCATCAGTATGTCACTGATCAAATGCCAGACAAGCATGATAGCCCAACTTTGTGGAAGCTGGTGCATACTTGTGTAGCAAGTACTGCTGCAAGACAGTCAAAAGTGGTTCACAGTGGTACACCCATTCCTGCTTTGGGTCTCTAAGTTGCTGGTCTGAACAAGGTCGCATGCATGATGTGTTTTCTACAATGCGACATCATCTGAAAGCTAAATTAACCAAGAAGGTGTATGAGCTACCCTGTAAAATGAACAAGGGGTATGTGAATGACTGCAGTCCTGCTCTTCTGCTGATGTGGCAAGGAAACAGAAATGTTCAGTTTGTGGCTCATAATTTCATGGCTCTTGTTCAGTATGTAACGTCTTCCATCATGAAACATGAACAGACACACTTGCAGCATCTTTAGGATGAATTATCAAATACAAACCAGTCTTTGATGTCTTGTTTGTGGTCCTTGAGTCTGAAGACATTGGCAAGGTCCATATGGGGCAAGTGACTGCTTGACTAGTACCCATCTGTAGCAAATCATATGCAATATGATTTGTTAATGTGAACTTCTAAAGTCAGTTAGAATCACATGCTCGACCACTGGATCAAACTGAGTCTTTAGCTTCTGGAATGCATACTTCTACATACACCTTGAAAGACAATCTTATAGACACCTACTATCCTCATCGGCACAGTGCCATGATAAAATGTGTCTCTATGAGATTGCAAAATGGTATGACTATGTGCCTGGTGCTGTTACTAACATTGAATGGGACACTTTCCAGGTGCAAGGTCTAGAAGGTAGCCTGGTCAAGAGACAGAAAGCGAAACCATGGCTAATTGAGCACTGCAAGCTCACCATAGTTCTGATGAGAGAATGGAACATTACTACTTTGCTCTTCTCTTTCTTTTTACACCATGGAGGGATGAAGCATCCTTAAAGGTGAGTGTAATACTTTGAGGAACAATTCAATCTGACTTATGAGACTTTCAGAAATGATGTGTGTGATGCTTACATTCAATGGTTGCAGTTGGAGAAAGAACAACTTGAAAACGCTTAGACAGCAACTAGAGAAGGATACACTGTCAGGTTCTCAGGATAATGTCGATCCTGAAGGGAGGGACTTAGGTGCAGAGATGCAGAATTCCACACCTGTTAACATTTTACAGGCACAACAACTGAAAACTACATCCATCACACAAAGCTATGTACCCTATGAATTTCAAGCCTCCTCCACAATACAAAATGCTGTCCAGAATGTAAACTGTGCCATGCAATATCTCATAAATAAAAAAATTCCGACAGGTAAGCAATGCAATTTACAACTACAGGACATGCCATAAACACCCTCCAAATTTCAATTAAAAGACAAAACCGTTTCTGTTAAAGACTGGCAAAATTACCATATCTATGTTAGTAATAATACCTGATGGGGTTAGCCAATACGGACTGCCCAGGGGCATAATGAGGCTCGACGCCCTAGGTGGAGGACCTTATAGCCCCTGGAAGATCCAGTATTGGCCAATACTACCACCCTGGAGGGTATTATTATTAGCTTAGAAAATGGGATATAGGTGATATTTTTTAAAAACTGTATCAAATAAAATATATATAGAAAAATGAATGAAAAAAAAAATTAAAATTTACTTCTGAGAAAAAGTAGTCCCTGCAAAAAATGACCAGTGGAGGGTGCTTTTGGGTTTCTTTTATATACTTTTCTGAGTGTGGTTGCTTGCTGCTTTGTCTGTCTCCCCACCACTACGCAAACAGTAATGCGGTGTGCTTAGCTCTATATGAAGACAGTTTTTTTTTTCAGGTTTCAAATACGGTGCTAAGCTTCAGCGCTAATTTCAAATCGTGCAGTCAGTTCGGAGCACGATCTGGAATGTACAAAGTTAAGGAAAGATGCAGTATTAAAAAAAAACAAAGTTTACTGCTGTTTCTTCATTTTTCTTTGTTTAAATAAATAAATAAACAGAAAACTGTATGACCCGATGGGGAGTAGCGTGAACTCTGCACGCTTAGCACTGTAAGAAACCGCCACTTCAGTATGGCCAGGTTTTTTTTAATTGAAGGAGTGAAATTCCTTTTGAAAAGAAAATACACTGAATTTTGACCTGAATTTACCCCTGGTTTTGTTGCTACAATTTCAGCTCAGGTACGGACCAGGGTACAATATTTACAAAGTCAGTGGATCGGGCTGAGGAGGAGTGGTAGTGGTAGGCCTGAGGGCAGGCAGCTGCACTGCAGCACGAGCTCCTGAGGAGGTGTGGGAGGTCTGTGGCTTTCCGGGTGGTGTTACATTCTGGAACAAAAAGTGATACTGGGAAAATATAGGTTGATTTCTGTACTTTTGTTTCGATCAGCAGTTCCATTTTCAGCTGGGACACTGTGCAAACTACATGGATCAGACAAGTGGGCCCAGGAGTGGTTTCGGACTTTCCTAAGTTCCACTTGAAATACATTGCGATCATTGTCTCTTCCAACCCCCGCATTGCCCCCCCAACTCACTTTACAACCACAACATCGGCAGTCTCCACATACAACTGCCACAAACTCTGATAATCCACAGTATTTTTACTCAGCAGTTATGTATGTTTTTTTTATCTTTCACATACTAATTTAAAAGAACACTGGTAGTGCTACCAGCAACATTCATGCCGCTCTGTAACAGCACCGTCACTTCTGGGCATCAGTTATAAACAAAGGTACAGCTGCCAAAAAGTGGGCAGTTCTTTTTGTTATTTGTATTCACTTTGTTGATTGGGGGTGCTTGGCTGCACCAACTTGCTCGCTAAAGAGGGAAAAAATGGTGGCAGGCTGATTTTCAAAATTCTAAGTGGCACATTGAGTTCAGTAATTAGGTCTTTGTGGACTGGAACTTTTAATTCCTGGGCTCTGTTGTCTGATGGATGCCTACCTTGCCAGGACTATCAGTCAATCAGAGCCCAGGATTTCTCAACCCCATTTTCTAATCTAGTATAAAAAATCTGGCCATCTTGTCCCTCCCTCACGATCAAAGATCAAGATCAAAGAATCTCGTGATCAAAGATTTTGTAGGCTCGCGATCAAAGAATTTGCAGGCTCATGATCAAAGAACAAAAAATGCTGTAATTCAAAAATTACAAGGAATTGCAGTAAATCACCACTGTGGTTCAACAGAAGGAAGCCCCCTGAGCAAAACCCACCCTCATTTGATTTCCTATGGCACCCCTGGGCTGAGAACATTGATATTTTAATTTGGCCATCTCGTCCCTTGCTTACAATGCATGATCGCGATCAAAGAATCTCACGATTAAAGAATTTGCAGGCTCGCGATCAAAGATCATTAGTGAGCAGCGATCAAAGATTTTAAAACCTTATAACTCTATTTTTGACCATTTTGGTTGAAACCAAATGGCTTAATAGATTGGAGCCTCCTGAGTAAAACCCATCCAAGTTTTACTTCAGGAGTGACCCCTGAGCCAAGATATTTGTGTTTTTATGATCGTAAATCTAAAAACAATATGGCGAACCTCGCGATCAAAGAATTCTCAGGGCCAAAGTTTCTTGAACCACGAGGCTGCAAATTCTTTGACTGCCAGGTCAGATGAGATGGCCAGAATCCCATTCTTTGTTTGCAAAACATACATATAAATGTTCCCGTTGACTTATAATGGGAACTTAAAAGTGGTGTAACTTTTGAATGCCTTAACATTTTTTCACCATACAAAAAGCAGCATGTTCATCCACCAAAGCTCTTTCAAATGAGAGATCTACTAAGCCCCACCCCACAAACAAAATTGCAGGCAAATCCATTGAATTGGTCCAAAGTTATTAATGTGCAAAATGTTGACTTTAACATAAAAGTGACATCTCAACCCTAAATATAGTGGCATGACGCCACTATAATATATATATATATACATATATATATGATTTTCATGACATTGTGAATGCATGACCTTATGGGGTAGGTTTTTGCAGTTGTTTTTTTCTGACACCTGCAGCACCAGAATGTTTGAATTTATGATATAATATTTTTAGGGCAGAAAGTGGATCACAAATGTACCTTTTGCTGGTTTGGTGAAAAAATATTAATCTGCTCCAAAGTTATTAAAATTTAAAATTTGGGGTTGTTAGCACGCTCAGTAAGCATTTCAAAATAGCTGTATGACATTAAACAAGAATACTTTTTCAAATGGTGCCAATCCTTTTTCGTGATGGGGAAATCCTTTTTCATTTGCTGCCATCTTGCCTCCATTCTTTTCCTTAAGAAAAATTCTAAACCTTCAAAAATGGCATCCTGCTGACACACTGGCACATCTATCTTGTTCATTGGAAGTCCATTAGATGGATTCTGCACTTAACTGTTGTAGAAATGAGCCAGAAATGTGTGTTTTTTTAACTATTTTGTCATAAATGGATGAAAGTTCTAACTGAACAGTGGCAGTGGGCAGAGAGGAATGACAGAGATGATAAGTAGAAGTCCATCTGTTTGTCTATCTACAATATTAGCCACCTCTGCCTCCTCTATGCAGCAAGCCCATTGCCATGTCAGCTAGTGTCTGCGAGTTCCATGTCATACTCAACAGCCTGACAGCATTGAAACTGCATCATTGCAAAGCTTTGCCAGAGCTGCTTTTTTTAACATTCTCCCTACCAATAAGTATATTAATAACTTTAAAAGTCTCATTATACAATGGCAAGAAATAATGCTGGCCTCTGACCAGTCAGTGCCCACCTTCAGCAGTGATGTTAGTTCAGTATAACATCACTGTATGAAGGACTGGCAGCCAGATAACTGTCTCACCTTTTCAAAAACTAAAAGATTACTCCACTGCAGTGCTTACTGACAACAGCAAATTCCAAACTGAAAATCTCCCTCCCACCATGTCACAGTCTGTGTAATTTCCCACCCCAAACACACACACACACACACACACACACACACACACACACACACACACACACACACACAATATCACTGCCTTTCACTTCTATTGTGTACTTAAAAATACTGCAAGCACACATTCAAACACAACTCAAAAATGGCCATAGCATGTCCTCTTTTCACCAACAGTGCCCTAATGGAGCACACCCACACTTCTTGCATTTAGAGCATTTCTTCAGAAAGCTACATACAATGTATTCTTTACTTAGAAATAGTTTTAGTCCCACTCCCCTCCCAACAATCTGTCTGGCGATTTACGATCACGATCATGACTGGAATGGTGGAAGTCTCATCTCAGCTTCTTCTAGTCAAATAGCAGTTTGAGCAGTTTCCAGTTTTCACCACATGCTTCTTCACACAGATCCAGAGCAAGCAGCAGGTCCGCATCAGTGAAAGTGAAAGAATTGTGTAAAAAAAAAAAAAGAAACACAGTAAGAGCCCTGTCTGTATGTGGGAAGGGGGTGGACTACAAGCCCATACCACAAAAAAGCAATGATGTTAACTGTACTTTCAGCATGTCAGAGTTATTCAGACTGAGACATCAGGCTGCCTATAGAAGCAGCACCACCTACTGGGGAAATCACAAACTGTGGATTCTTTTTTTTTTTTAAACGTATACTTCCACATCAAAAAATTAAAGAAAATAATATTTAAAACATTCTTTCTAAATGTTTTTTACTTTTGTTAATTGCATAGTAGTTATAATAAACTCCAGGCTGTGTGTCATGCTGGGATAACATTACTCCTCTGGTGTCGGACACACTTGGCCTGTGGCCTTATGCCCAGCTACCCAAGGTGTGATGTAATCCCAGCATGACACATACCCTTTCATGCATTAGTACTTAATTTAAAATTGGTAAAAGCAGTGATAATTGGCAAGCCCTCTGTTGTTAGCAATCTATCATCAAGAAGGGTGCACTAATTAATTTTTGTTGACAATGAATTAATAAATGAAATATTTAGATGTAATATTTAACATTGAATAGGCTTTTTAATATCAGTGTGAACGTGCTGACAGTCAGAGTTCCAGTACTGTATACAGCTTAGATATGGCAAAATGCTAAGAGTATAACTGTGATCTTGGAGTGTGAAATGGTTAGAAGGTGGCAAGCAGAATTATTTTATCCTTTCTTGAAAATACATAAATTGCATGATTAAAATAAACCATGAGTTTTTTAGGGAAATCTTTCAGGATCTTTAGTGGAGCCGTAAATTACAAAAATTAAGTAGAGGTCTATTATTTCTAAGTTACAAAAAATAAAATGTGGAATAGTAAGAAGTAATGTATATTTTTTGGTTCGCGAAGTCTGACAGCCTGACAGCACTGAAACTGCATCAGGTGCAAAGCTTTGCTAGAGCTGCTTTGTATAATATTTCCCCTGCCAGTAAGTATTTTAATAAATGTAAAAGTCTCATTTAAAATTGGTAAAACAGTGAGAGGTGACAAGCCTCAGGTTTCTCGATTGCAGTTTATGTAATAATGTTATATTTCCTGGTGTCTAGTGGCTCCACATACCATTCTGATCGCCATCCCAGTATAGCAATACCCTGTAATAAAGAAATGGACCTCAATGTCTTTTGGCAATTTTAAATATTTTAACCCCAAATATTCCACATAACCATCTTTTACACCACCTCAGGAATGTGACAGCTGTCATTTTCAAACCCTGGCCAAACTGTGTTTTCACACCTGTGGTGCACAATGGCATTGTGGTGGTGAGGAACTAAGTTCTGGCAGGGATTTGAGAATTTACAGTACCAGGTACAAGAGGTGGGGTAATATGAAAGCTGTGAGGAAATATAAATTACTAAATATCAAAAGAAAACAGGCAATACATTAAAGATTGGTACATTATTTTAGGCTCCTTATATTTTAAGGTGAGAAGATTTAATATTTAGCTTTGTAAAGATACAATTATACTACTTGAAAAAGTAGTGACATTCTTTGCAGAAACTGCTTTCATGCAACATTTAGGGCTCAGGCTAAAGTAAAAAAGTAAGGAAAGGCGTATTTAGGGTTTCCAACCCTAAAACCCCACCCCTAAAATGAATCAGGGGTGCAGTCTTCCTTGGGGTTATTAACCCTAAAGCTCACCCAGTTAACTGTGTATGTTTCTGGAGTGTATGGAATGGGGTGTGCTTTAGGGTTGACAACCCCAAGGAAGACTGTACCCCTGATTTATTTTAGAGGCGGGGATGGGGTTTTAGGGTTGGTAGTCATAGAAAAGTTTCTCAGTACTGAGCTATACAGTACCTGGGTATACTGAGGCAAAATGAGGCAGGATCACATTACAGTCAAGGCAAATTGCCTCAGTGGTACCTCGAGGTAGGAAACTTTTAGATAACTATCACTGTACACTGGGGACCTAGAAACAGTGACCAATACAAACTATCAACTTAAAAACTGCTCTTTTTTAAGCCACAGATTTTGGTTTCTTTTAAAAAGAAATGCTGCACTATGTGGAAAACAGCAACTCCAACAGCCTGCCTCCTAGCTAGGTAAAAGCCACCGATTGCTCACTAAAGCTAGCCACCATTTTTCCTTGAAAATGTCTGTAGCTCACACAAACAACCATTCCCAATGCACATCAGAGATGTCCTAGTCATCAGCATGTCTGAACATCTTTGCAGTGTCCTAACGACCAGTTTACACAGAGTAACAATAATCAGCAAATCGCAGAAAGTCCCCTCTAATCTTTATTTTTTTTAACAAATATAAAAACTTTAAAACAAATCACCTCCGCTGCTTTCTATATTCCTTTTTGCATAAATGAAATATGTAGAACAGACTCTGTGTGATAAATTATCTATACTCATGCTGTTTGACCTTGGACACCTCACCCATGGCTTACATCACTCATGAGGTTACCAGAGGTCAAACAGCACTTTTATAGATAAATCATTTATCACACAGGCCACCTCTACATAATGCATATTCATTATATATACAGACCTGGATATTCAAACTGTGCCAGGCTGTGGCACAAGCCTGGGTGCTGCACAACTTGGCTGCTTAACTTGGCGATATTCAACAGAGCTGTGCCATGGCACAGCATCATTGAATATCACACCCTGGCCACCCACAGTGTGCATGGTGCAGTGGCACTGAGCCAGTGCAAGTGGCCAGAGTGGAGCAGGGGGATGCGCTAGTGCAAGTTCCATTGTGCTATGTGCAGCAACTGCGATATTCAAAAGTGCACATGCAAATGGGGCCATAATGTATGCAAGGTGCAACTGGGGCCATTTGCATGTCATTATGGCCCCATCTGCATGATGGTGTGCCAATCCCTGGTGACTTGCACCTGGTGCCCTGCCAGGCAGCAGCCATCGGGACCGGACGCCCTGCACAGTCCAGCAATGTGCCCCTTAGCCTGAGCGTGGGCTTCCGTAAATAGAAATTGCATCCTATATCCCTGGTGGTCCAGTGGACTGCTGTCTGTCCAATCGTGGGCATTTGTAAAATATAATAAATACCTATCTCCCTGGTAGTCCAGTGGACCACTGTCTGCCCGATTGCGGGCATTTGTAAAATAATAGAAATTCCTATCTCCCTGGTGGTCCAGTGGACCGCTGTCTGCCCTATCGCGGGCATTTGTAAAATAATAGAAATTCCTATCTCCCTGGTGGTCCAGTGGACTGCTGTCAGCCTGATTGCAGGCTTAAGTATAAATTAATTAAAGTCTTATATCCCTGGTGGTCCAGTGGACGCTTGCAGCCTGATCGCGGGCTTATGTTGATAAACTAAATCAATATGCCTGGTGGTCCAGCAGACTCCCCCCCACCCACCCTGCTCCCCCCATTTAGCAGCGGGCAGCAGCACCCGCCGCCTGCAGCCCGCCTCCTTACCATAGGTAGGGCTGTACATCTGGTCCACGCCGCGGAGCTGAATGGCCATGCAGTCAGAGCCATTACACATTCCAGATATTCACATATCTGAATGTGAAGTATGGTATGGTTGCACACCCATTGGCTCACACTGTGGACCAATGGGCATACAGCCCTACCTCGATGTCAGTCGGCAGGAGGCGGGCGGCAGGAGGGGTGGTGCTGCCGCCTCGTCACTGACTGGGGCAGCGGGCAGTGGGCCCAGTGGGTGGGGGTGGGGAGGGAGGTCCACTGGACCACCAGGGATATTGGACGTAATTTTCTTATACAAATGCCCACGATCGGGCTGCGAGCGGTCCACTGGACCACCAGGGATATAGGACTTTAATTTATTTATACTTAAGGCTGCAATCAGGCTGACAGTGGTCCACTGGACCACCAGGGAGTTTGGAGGATCATTATTCTACGTATGCCCATGATCAGGCATGGGGGGCACCGTCAGGTGCAGGAGGAGCTCAGGTGGCCACCCACAGGTGGCAGCTGCCATGTTGCACCCTGCAATACATCAGCTCACCTGTGGGTGGTCAGCCGTTGTTCTTTTTTTTTTGGCTCACCTGTGTGCGGCACAAGTAGGGGTTGCACATGCATGGACTCAGCACATCCTGGGCTGAATATCAGGATGTGCAGAGTATGCATGGACACGCCCCCCCCCACCTGTGCCGCATACATTACTGATGCACTCTGGCGCATCGGGATTTGTGTCAGGCACAATCCCTGTTTGAATATCATGCAGAGGCGCATCAGTGGATTGTGCATGGCGCAATACTGTTGCATCATGCGCATCCCTTTCGAATATCTGGGCTACAGTATACAGTGCTTTTTTTACTGGCTACCCTACCACAGTATGTCTTCTGACTGCTGGTACAGTAAGCCAAACATTTTAATGAAAGATCTTTTCATGGGATTTCAGAGTATATGAGACCTGGCAGATTTAATGTAGTATATGCCAGGATGCCATGCAGTGTCACAGATTCATGCATGAGAAAAGGAATTGACTGCCTTTGATATTGCACTGTTTCCTTCAGTAACTTTGCAGAATTCTGCAGTATTCCCCATTGCATCCTTCCAGTTTCCACCAATGTTTTTTTCTTAAGAAATTGAGAAGAGCACTTCCTATTTAACAGTGGCACTTCACATGAGAAATGTTGCAGCTACCAGGACAGCAGTGGAAGAATACAATGGACTTGCACTCTTTTTATGTAGCATTATCTGGAATCCTTAGTTCCTGTTGTTTGAGACAGAAATAAGATGATGTGACCCTCACTCATATCCTTTTTTTAAGAAAAGTTTGATTTCAATAATTAAGAAAAAAATCCCCGAGCAATTAGAAGCCACAAAATTAACACTTTTAGCCAGATTTGAGCTTTGAAGGGAACATTTAACATTTTTGGAGAAAGTGCTACTCCTTGACAAAATTGCTAGTCCCTTGAAAGAAATTTGGATCAGCCCCTGAGCTACAGTACTAAGGTTTGGGGGTTCATGGGCCTCTAATGGATTGCATATCAGCCCTGCAGAGTTTTCTAAAGAATTTTGTAAAGAAAATGGGAGGTTCTGAGAGGTAAGAACTGCTCAGTTTGTTTATTATGTGAATGCAAATCTGTGTAACCATTTTCATTAACATGGCACTAGTAACCATTCAAAAGCAGCCTATTTAGATGTATACCATTATGCCTAATTGAAAATTGTCTGTATCCTGACTACACGTCAATGCTTTTCTCTAGATAAATTGAACAAAGGGAAAGGGAAGGGTAGAAAAACAATTGAGGCAATCAGCACATTTGCAAATCAGCAGGAGAGAAAAAACAACAAGAAAGGTCACAGGATGTTTTTGTCCTTCTGAATGTGACAAATTGAATTAAAGTACAATTAGTTTGTTTTTGAGTGCATGTTCACTGTTGGTATCTGCCTAAAGACCTTACAGAATTTCAGACAAATGTAGACACCATTTACACCATCTGCTGTGAAAATTTCTGATTATTAATTTACATTTTAAACATCCTACACAACAATAGCTTTTTATTATCAGATTCCAAAATCAGCCATGAACTGACTTTTCTACAGGCTGATTCATGTGATTTAGGGGATTAATTTAATTTGAGATTCCTGCTGTGCTGGAGTCTCGCGTACAAATGTTTTGGGTGAAGATGTGGTTTTCAACACTGTTCACTCTTCTT
Organism: Neoceratodus forsteri; assembly: GCA_016271365.2. NCBI lineage: Eukaryota > Metazoa > Chordata > Ceratodontiformes > Ceratodontidae > Neoceratodus > Neoceratodus forsteri. The sequence continues at coordinate 1,203,136,787 of CM057453.1, read as the reverse complement.
CCATGGGGAGGTGGAGCTGTGTGTCAAAAGCTATTAAGAATGAACAGTTTGATGCTAAAACCCCTTCAGAGAACTGCCAATTAACAGGTTACTTTAGATTACACATTGCAGTGCCAAAACCAAGTATGCTCCAGCTGTGCTTTTCTTCACAGACTGAAAGGTGACTGATTAACTGTACAGTATATATGAGGGTAGCACAAACTCCAATTTAAGCAATGTAAACTATTCCATGTCAGGGACTGTATTAGTCAAAAAGTCCAACATATTGAATTGCTATACAACATTACAGCACTGCTGTTCATGTAGGAAATAATATTTGCAGTCATGATGGACACTAGAAAAATTAATGAATAGGTAACTATTACTGGACTAATTAGATGTTGTACAATAGGCATGCACAGCAATACACAACCTCCTTGGGACACCCATAGTTCCCTTCACCATTGTCTTTGCCACCACAGTACCATTACTATTATTTTTCTGCTCATGAGTGTGGTGTCTCTCAGGGTACATTTAATTTGCAAAGTAACATACATTCAAGGAAAGCAGTATAAAACAACTTTTCAGGAAATTCTGTTCATTGCGTAAAACTACATATAAGAATCTGTTAAAGTTAACCTTGACATTGCCCTAATTTGAATATCCCTACCCTCACCAGAAACAAAAAAATATATACATGGAATAAGGTGCATACTCAGTCACAACAAAAGTGCACATAAATGTATCGAAACAGCATACAACAGCAAATACAGAGCAGTAAAAATACTGATATTGACAGTATCAAACACTTGCCAGGCCTGTTCCCTTATATTTTGCCTCACTCTGATGCTTTGACTGGGGGTCATAGAAGATGGCAGAATTACCATAGATATTCAAGACCATTACATATAAGATTGATTATAAATAAATTAATCTTGCTTTGCAATTGATTAAAATATCTGCCAAATTCAATCATCCGCAGTCACTTAATAATTGTTCTTTCTAAATACAAATGCATTGCCAGCTAGTAGTTTTCACGGAGCAAATAATCCAAGACAAGTGCACAAAAGTGATAAAGTTATAAAGTGATAATTGACTTAAATATGAAGGTACCACACCAGGTAGTGTGTGCTAAATATTAAAAACATCAAACATAGATATAAACAAGGGGAACCACAGTAATCACTAACAGTGGGAGATTATAATTACTGCTATATACATAGATTTTTTTTTACAAGAAGGCAATAATTAGCTTGATAACAGAAGATATCCACTCAGTTCTGGATTCTCCCAAGGCATAGCAACTTAATGATAATATGACAGATAAAGGTCATAAAGATCATTTCAATTCATCATGTCTTCAAATACTAGCTCCCCTTTAACAAGTCAAGATGGAAAGACAGTGCAAGAAATCTTTTTTGTATTTTCACAGAACATCCATACAGTAGGTGTTGCAGCCCTGATGCAAACTTGATCGCCTACTAGAAAATAGACACCTTGCAGGTACCGTGATAGCCACTGTATCAATTATGTGGGCCTGAATTCTCAGTTGAAAATTCTGTCTGTACATTTCTTAGATTAATTTTCTGTAAAACTCTGGATAGAACTACCAGCTGTAATTAATGTACTATACAAATTCAACTATACTGTATTTGATTTAAATGTTGTCCGTTTTTTAATGGAGTGAAATGACTTGTATAATTATATACAATATAGTTGAACAATAAATGCTTACTACCACTGCATTCAGGATAGATTTTCTGATCATTACATAATGAGACTCTTAGAAGTAATCAGTAAGTATAAATAGCCAATGATTAAGAAACATGGAGGCTAGCACTGATCCTATAGATAGTTTTTTTTGATTATCATAGTTCAGGAAATGTACAACACAAACATCATTTAACCCACAGGTAATTAATGCATTAGATGAATACAGTATATACACTTAGTCACTGTTTGGAGTAGTGTTTTAGATGTTCTCTGCCCCTCTGCTTCATTGTGATGTGTTCTATAACACTAAATCTAAAGCTACTCAGGTCACTCCCATGTGTACCCCTAGGAAATGTTCTGTGCAACCATTTGTGGTGCTCTTGAACACTGATCATACATTTCTGAACTGTTCCACCTCAATAAACATTGCTGACATGTTCACTGTGTGCCCTATATACCAAACAACTGGTGCTGGATGTAATTTTGGGCCTGATTTGAAATGGAGATCCCTTACCAGGAATTTCAAGACTCAGACCAGTTTGAGTAAATTTAGAAATGTTGCAGACATAGTACTTGTAACTCCCATTTGGCTTGGGGTGCTACCAGTCCTGTGAATGAGCTTCCTGGCTATAGTTATGAACCAGCATGTTATGGTGGTTCCTACCTCTTACTAAGTTAATTCAAAATGCATAACAAAACATATGCCCAGTAATAGGATTACTAAAAATAAATGCTGCCTCTGTGGTAACATGAGGAAGCAGGTGGTCTCCCACCTTCTGCTCCCTTCATTGACTATGGAGATATTATGTATCACTATGCAAACAAAACAACTTTGCTGCCTGGGATCATTTGTACAATAGATTGTGCAGGTTAATCCTCTCCAGAAATGATCTAAGCATTATTATTGGGATCTGAGAATCTGTGATTCTGGTTTGCTGACTGGCACTTTTGAGCATGGGTAAATCTTATGATCATCCATGCAAAACTGCAGTCAGCCACAGAGCCAACAGCAGAACAAATGGAATCAATGCACCTGCCTGAAACTTCTAAACTGCACCACTCCTGTCCCAAAACAAAGTAACAACCATACCAGGTAAAACATATAGAATAGTGGATGGTCACCCATCCACAACAAGGCTAGTGTTTCCCTTGAGGAGTTGATGACATCATAGAGACCTCGAGGCGGAAGCGAGAGAGTCTCTGATGCCATCAACTCCGAGAGGAAACAACGTGTTGTGGATGGCGATCATCCACTGTTTTATATAGTATTGGACAGCCTTTATTGTCCATGGAAACCAGCGGCCTTTAGAATGTTTACCTTTTTTTTACTGGTGCCGTTCCCTGTCCCACTCGCTCTGGCCTCTCCTGCTTCCTCTTGCTCCGTCTTCTCACAGTCAGACCATATCGGTCTGAGCAAACTCCTCCTTCTGGTTTTCTTCTTCTGTGGATGAGTAGTTTAATTTTGAAATGAAAAAAAATAATTTTCTTTCCTGACAAACAGCCGTCTGTGGTTCTATGAGTGTCACTTAATGGACCGTCTACCGTTCTGCGCTCAGTAAATCGTGCTGCCATGTTTTCTTTTTTGTTCTGGTAGGTCCTCAATGAATGAGCCAATCAGGTGAGAGAATGAGGCTAAAAAGCTGTTGTACTATCGATGTGACGTCAGAACGATAGTACAACAGCTTTTTTGACCTTTGAACTGCCCTACAACAACGTTTAGAAAGCCACTGGTTTCCATGGACAATAAAGGCTATCCATATACTATATAATAAATTGTTACCAACAAAAAAATCCCATACAGCATCCCCCAAAGCTGCCACCTTTCAACATATGCCATCAGCTATCCTTCAGTGTGAGTTGGCTTACTGCTCACATATCAATTGGGGATGCGCGAAAATTTATTTCTGCCGGTGGAATTTTGGTGAAAGTGTGAATTTAGCTAAAGAAAGTTCAGAAATCATTTTCAGAACTTCAGGAAATTCCGCTTAAAACTACGCGGAAAAAAAAAAAAATCTGCGGATAATTTACTGAACTGCAGAAAAAATCTGCAGAAAGGATCACTGCCAGTGGTCATTTCTGAGGTTTTAACTGCAGTTAACTCATTAATCCCCACTGATCAGGTCCCAGTAAAGACCTCCAATCCCTTCCTTGGAGCCTCATGGTTTCTAATGCCCCCACCCACCGATCATGGCTCCCCAAACATTTTATTTCCCAGATGTCTAGCAGACCCTCCTATCCTGGATTCCTTGGTCCACAGATAATCAACCGGCAGTCAACCAACTCATCCACCTCTAGTCCCAGTATTCCTTGGTGTCTAGTGGACCTCTTCATCCCAGATCCCTTGTAAAAAATAATCTCAATTCCTGGTGTCTATTAAACCCACAAACACCACCCTGACAGCTCATCTGCCACCACCCAACTCTCCCCCACCCTACCCTTGGGCAGGCCACCATTGCAGCACTCCCCTCTCCTCCACTACCAGTGGTCCACTGAATTGTCAGTGAATAACCACATGGTTGTACAAGCAGGCACTCATTCATTGACAGTTCATTAAACTGTGGAAAGAATAAATTCTGCAGTTTATGTGCATTTTCCCACAGTTCACAAAAAAGTCTGCAGATCTCGGTGAAAATCCGTGGAAAATCCTACTTACGCCAATGGTGAAGGTTCCACAATTTCCAGCCTCATCAGTGATGTATGGAGAGGTAGTAATACCTCCTTTCTTCTGCTGCCCATACCCATCCTGATGTGCCCCAGCATCCTGCTTGCCTTACAGTAGGCCTTATTACATTAGCTATATTGTTAACAGGAGTCAATTATGATGACTCTGTGACTTTTCTCGAAGTAGTGCCAGCATAACCCTCCCATCCAACACTCTGTCCTGTAGTACTTGTTCCCCATGTGCATCACTTTAAACTTTCCGTCATTGAATTTCAATGGCCAAACACTGGATCACCTCTCTAGCCTTTGTAGATCCCTTGGGATTTCCCTAATTTCTTCTTTGTTGTCTACCCTACTTCAAAGCTTAGTGGCATCTGCAAAGAGGCATGTCTTTCTCTGAATGCCTTCCGTATGTTGTTGCTGAATATATTTAAAAGGACTGGACCCAGGACTAGTCCCTGTGGCACTCCCACTTGTGACCTATCTCTCCACAGATTTGACTCTGTTTACCACAGCCCTTCACTCTTTGCCTTCCAACCAGTTTTCTACACATTGAACCGTGCCCTTTGCTGTCCCCAGATCCAATTGCATTCTAAGCAACCATCAGTGAAGCATCTAGTTGAAAGTCTTGCTGAAATCAAAGAAGAACAAATCAACAGCATGGCCTTTACCCACTACCCTTATTACCCAGTAAAAGAATTCCATTATGATGATCTGAAAAGAACTTCCAGCAAACCCACACTGTCCTGGGCCCTGTTTCTTTCTGGGAGTCCGATAAGTCCTCTTTGACTAATTTCTCCCTCAGTTTACCCATAATGGAGGGAAGACTAACAGATCTGGAGTTACCTGGATGCTATTCTTCTTCCCCCTTGTGGATCAGAATTATGTCTGCTACATTCTAGTCTTTTGGAATTACCCCTGTTTGAATTGAGCTATTGAGTAGCCCTACCATAGGTTCAGCTAGTTCTGATGACAATCCCATAAGTACCCTTGGATGTATTCCATCTGGCCCTTGGGTCTTATCTATTTTTATGGCTGTTTGCCCTTTGCAGACCCTTTCTCTGGTAAATACCTGCTGCCTTTTCTCACGGATCCCTCTTATAGCCACCTTTGTGCCACTCTCTGGTAGAAGTCTGACATCCTCCATTGTAAACACAGAGCAGACTTAGTCATTAAGAACAGCTACTTTTATTCTCGTCCTCTTCTGTTACTCTGCCTGCCTCTGTTAGCCTAACAATCCCCCCTCCTGTCTTTTTTTTCCCCTAAGATATTCCTAATTCTGTGTAACAGCTTAATTTCATGTGATTGTTTATTTCACACAATTGAGTGATGGTCCCTTAATCATGCCCTTCACTTTTTGTACCATTCTGAAAACATCTGATCAGCTGACTGTCAAAACTCAGCTGTTCATGCTCTCCTTCCTTGCCTTCAAATATGAGTTTGACTTTAAATGTCAGCACCAACTCAGTTTAGCTTTGCTGTTCCTGTTACATGTTTGTGATTGTAGGTAGTTGTTATTGTACCAGTGAAAAAAACATTTCTTAAAACAATAAAATGTCACTGGTTAGCTTGCTTAGCTGAAATCGTGTTAAAAGGAAGTATCTGCTGGATGTCAATGAAATAAACACTGTCAACCTTACAGAGTGTTCAGGGATACAGAAATCTGTGGCAGTGTCTGTCGTCCAAGTATTTTTGCACACAGTATGAATGTTACATGCCTGACATAAGATTTGAGGTATAATCTGTGAACATGGTGTTATGCAAGCCACAAGCTTTTATAACTCTAAATATCAAAAGGAAACATTAATACAAGCATTGCCTGGAAGCATAAAATTGATTCCTTGGCTCAACACAGATGTACGCTGGACCCCACTCACCTCTCTACACAGCTACCAAATTAAAAACAGATTGAGATGCACACTTTACTGCAAGACATTGAAAGCAAGTAAAGAAAATTGTGCACAGTCTCCATTCAAGGAAGTCATAGCTAATTCCCATGTTGTCCATTCAGTGGCCCTATACTTTGCTATAACTAACTGCTGACAGTTGGAGAATGGTGGCAGACTGAACCTTATAACAAAAAGAGCCTGGATGTTTTTGAGCAGAATTGGGTTTGATTACTGCAAAGGTACAAAAGCTGCTCAAAGTATGATTTCTTTTATGAATAAGCTTAGCCGTCACTCTAGAACTCATTTTGGCTGAGCTTGTGATCCATTTCGATGAGACCATTGTGAACATGGTGCCATGTGCTGAATGGGCCATAGCGGCTATAGGGCCAAAACAGGTGGCAGTGACAGAAATAAAAACAAGAGACAAGCATCTCCTGTTCTTGCTTGTATGCTGTCAGGCAATTTTCTTCCAACCCAGGTCAATTATCAGGGTAAATGATGCAATTCTACCCAGCACATAAGTTCCCCAAAGACTTGGCCATTACAGAAACAACAAATCATTGGGTTCATGAATTTACAATGATTGAATTTGTGGACAAAACTTTGATGCCATATTTTGATTTCACCAAAGTACATCTGAGTACAACAATATACAGGCAAACTATATATTATGTGGACAGGTTTTTGAATATAGTTAATGATGAAAGAGACCTGGGTATTAGGGTCAGTAATGATTTTAGTTTCAGGTCCCAGTGTAATCAGATCATAAATAAAGCTAGCAGAATATCATACTGTATAAATAAACACATCAAGAGCAGAAGTAAGGATGTTTTTCTTCCTCTCTACACATCCCTGGTTAGGCAACATGTTGAGTATTGTGCACAGTTCTGGTCTCCTGGTGGCAAGAGAGAGAGATTCATACTCTTGAGAGGATACAACGTAGGGCGACTCGTAGGATCACAGAAGTACAGGGACTTGATTATAAAACTAGACTGGACACCCTAGGTCTGTATTCACTGGAATACAGGCTATTAAAGGTGATATGTGTCTGGTTTATAAAGCAACAACAGATGTACATTTAAGAGATATTGGGTTTAGAATGTAGACTAAGATGTTTAGTACCAGATCACACCATTTACAAATTGAAATGGGAAGGTTTAATACTATTAGAAGGAAGCATTGGTTTTCTGTCAGAGTGGAAAAAAATTGGAATGAGCTCCCACTAGATGTAGTTACCAGCAGCAGTATGCACAGTTTTAAGATCCATTTGGATAAGCATTTGACATTGAAAAATATCCTGGGATACAATAGATAAACTGGCAAGCTATAATGGACCTAGGTCTAAAAAAAGGCTCTGCAAAAACCTATGAAACCTATGAAACCTGAGACTGCCAATGGAGCAGAAAGCATTCTAATTATGGATTTGTTCCATGCCAACACTACCGTGGTGGTAAGTGATCATCTAGAACAAAAGAACATTATCCCAATTTATGTGCCAGCATCTTGTACCAACATATTGTAGTCTCATGACATTGCCTTAAATAAGCTGCTTAAAGACTCCTTAAAGAAGTACTTTATGAATTGGTATGCAGGTGTTTTGTTGGTAAACATAGAGCAGGCAGTACAGAGATGAAGGCTGACTTTATGCTCAGCTGCCAATAAGAATGCCATGCTCAGTGGCTGGATTGCAGCTTTAATTGACTATACAGCCACTGTGATAATTATATTAAGGTTTCCAGGATGTCGGAACTCGATGCTGACCAGAACTGCTTCAACAAGGTAATATGCCAGTACTACCAAATTATTGACCAAAAAATGTACTGCTTAAGTAACATGTGGTTAACTAGACTTTTATTTCTCTAGATCCCCACATAAACAGATATTGGGAGTGTTAATGAACGCATTGACTGAAGATGCTGACACCATGCTGATTTTGAGCTGAATGCTGATTGCTGATGCTTTGGTGGCCAATAATGAAAGGAGATACAATATTTAAACATGTATTTTTTTTCTTGTTTTTTATTTTGCTACATATCTTGTTTTTAATCAGAATGAACATAAAGCTACACACAGTAAGTAAACAAAAGCTGGGCTAGTAAATGGAAGCCATCTCATGTCAGTCACTATATTTTCACTTGAATTTTATTTTCAATGTTTTTAGGGCTCAAAAATAGCAAAAAAAAATGCATGGGAAATTAAGCTTTTTTTTCTCCACTCTATGTCTTCTTTGACATCCCTGACAACACTTGGCTTCTCTAGTTCCTCAGTTGGCACTCCCTTCCACATCCTCTTGTTTTTCCTTGTGACTGGTGAAGGTCCTCTTTTTGTCCCTCACTGCCTTCCTGACTGTTTCAGAAAACTATTTTGGTCTGCTGTACCTGTTTCTTTTAGTCACTGTTCTAATGCATGACTTTGTTGCCTTAAGAATGCTCCCCTTAATTTTCCCTATCTTTCCTTAACTCCCCCAGTGCTGTCTACTCCAACTAACTTGTCCCAGACTAATTTCCTCATCCAGTTGATGTATACTCTTCTGAAATGCAGAAATTTAGCCATTGATGAGGGCTTACTTGTCCCAAGGGCCAGCTTGAACCATGTGGTGTTATGGCCTTTGGACCCTAGTGACTACACAACTCACACTCCTCCTACCAGTTTTGAGCTGGTGAACACCACTTTGAGAAAGGCAGCCTTTTGGGTTCCTTAACCAGCTGCATCAGCAGACAGTCCTACAGTTTGTCTAGTGGGACCTGACATCTATTGCTCCTAGCTTCTGGAATGTTTATTTATTTATTTATGTTTTATTTAGTTTTTGTTGACCGGGTAAGTGCACTAGACACATCCTGCCTATTTTCAGGCATGACCCAGGGAAGGGGGATACAGATGAAAGCCAGCTGACCTTGAACCAGATTAAGCTGTTGTCCCTATCAATATCTGGTAGGCTGATACCCCCACTAGCAGCACTTCCTCTTTCCCACCTCCCCTATCTACTTGGGCCCCTAGTTCCTTCCCTCTTTTCCCCCTGTCCAGGTGGTATATAGAGTACCCTTATTCATTATTTCTTACTTGAGACTACCATGAGCTAAACCAACATAGAATCCACTTCCTATTTCTTCCCTAAAGGACTTATCTTCCACAACCTCATTGCCTTCCTTGGCATAGGGTTATTCCTTCTCCTTTATTATCCCTCTATCCCACCTAAACATGGTGCATCCTGGGACTGTCAGGTCCTAGTCTTTATTGGACCAAGTTGCTGTAATGGCTACAAGATCTATCTCTGTGTCTTCTACTAATTTCCTGTATTTCAGATTTTATTTCCCAGGTTCTTGGATTAAGGCAGACCACTGTCCATCTTGCTCCTGATCCCTCTTGGGTTTTACTGGTCTTTGCCTTTATGTTTCCCTAACCTCCTTAATTTCTTGCTTTTCAATTTGTTTGTAGGCTTTGTGAGCCATCTGTCCTGGCCACTTCCCTAACCTAATTTATACTCTGACCTTTCTCTTTCCTCCCTGCTGCTACTGGTCCCCATTTCAAAGTGTGCACTAGCTAGGCTCCCATATTCTCCCATCTCACTGGTTCCTCTAGCCTCAGCCTCCTGCATTCAGCTTCACTGTCCACCAGTTTTGACATCACATGTCTTCTCCAGCACACTGGCATCCTCACGTTAGGTGAAAGCTGTCACCCTTTAAAAGACTCCTATCCCAAAAGTGCCCCCAGTCTCAAAGTGGTACCCCCTCCTGACACCATCCCTTCACAAACCCAATAAACTCATCAGTCCACTTCTTTCTCACTCTATCATTTCCATTCCCCCACCCCACATTGGGAGGACCTCAGAAAGGTCAAAGAAGCCAAGTGCACATTCAATCTGTTCCCAGCCTTAAAAAGCTATGTGTCACTCTTTCTACAGGTTGGTTTGCTAGATTGTTGGTACCCTTCTCCATCATCCTCTTTATCCTATCAATATCCCAAATGGCTGATGTAGCAGGAAGGCACCTAACCTCCCCCTTCCCTCTCCCCACTCACAATCTTCTCTAACCCCTCCTCATTAAGTCCCTAATAACTAAAAAAATCCTTGCTGATTTTGTTCTGGTCTCTCTGTCAGATGGCACAAAATTGTCCTCTTCCCTCCCAAATGACTCAGCATCCCAACAATGGAATCAGGTACCTGAGCCTCCCACAGGGGTGAAATGTGAGCTGCTGCCCAGATTATGTAGGTTTGGTTGACGGCTTTGTGGCTGCTTCTGCTTCCCTTCCCCTCACCCACCAGTCCAGAGACCCCTAGGTAATTGGACTTCTGGGGAGTGGGGATGTGGGGTGTAGGAACCAGATGAGCCAGTGCTCCAGCTGAGATATCTCACCTCTTGTTGCTACCAGCTGAGCATGGAACTCCACAAAAGTCCTCCAAATGGGTCAGTGTCCCCTCCTTCATAGCAGATGTGAAAAGAGTAAGGCTAGGCAGGGGATTTCAATTCTGAGGGGGGGTAAAACTGGAAGCAGACTGGGAAAAACCAGAAGAGGTGAACAAGTACTTTTGCTTAGTATTTATGGAGGAGGAGGAGGGCAGGGGGCCCAAGCTTAGGGGAAGGGAGAGGGTGGACTAAAGTGTGGATCTAAGCCTGTTCAGTGTAGAAAGAGTTAGGGAGGAATGAGGCAGATTGAAGGTGGATAATGCAATGGGGCTAAATGTGATGCACCAGTGGGTGATACAGGAGCTGGGGGAGGAGTTGGCCACTCCACTGATGAGGCTGTTCAACTTGTCACTGGATTTGTGGAGGGTGCTGGAGGACTGGAAGAGGGCTCAAGTGGTGCTGCTGCACAAAGGGGGTAGTAGGTATGTGACGGAGAACTATTACCTGGTCAGTCTCACTTCAGTGGTAGGGAAGGTCATGGAGGCACTCATAAAGCAGAGGGTGGTGGACTACCTCGAGGACAGTGGCTTGCAGGATAACAGACAGCATGGCTTCATGAAAGGGAAGTCATGCTAGATAAATTTAATTGAGTTCTTTTATTGGGTGATGCAAATGGTCGACTGGAGGGGCGGTGGACGTAGCTTATCTGGACTTCAGTGAGGCCTTCAACACCGTTCCCTACAGAAGGTTGTTGAGCAAGCTGGAAAGCATAGGGGTTAGAGAGAAAATAACCAGGTGAGTGGAGAACTGGTTGGCGGGCAGAAGCCAGAGGGGGGTGGTGGTAAACGAGGTGTACTCCAGGATGGGGGGGATGAGCATTGTGCCCCAAGTGTTTGTGCTGGGACCACTCCTTTTTAATATCTGCATCAGCGATATAGCAGAGGGGTTGACGGGAAAGGTGTGCCTGTTTGCTGAAGATACAAAAATCTGCAATAGGGTGGACACTGCAGGGGGAGTGGAGGATATGAGCAGGACCTGAGGACTCTGGAGGGATGGGCAGAGACTTGGCAACTGAAATTCAGTGTCAAAAAGTGCGCTGTGATGCACTTGGGGCACAGGAACCCAAAAGCAAGATACATCCTTGGGGGGAGAACATCACGGATATAGACCAGGAGATGGATCTGGGGATTATAGTATCATGTAACCTTAAGGTAGGAAACCAATGTAGCAGGGCAGTGGTGAAGACCAATGGGATGCTGGCATGCATTGACAGGGGCATCACTAGATGAAGGGGGAGGTACTGATGCCCCTCTACAAAGCCATTGTAAGACCGCACCTGGAGTCTCGAGTCTAATGCTGGAGGCCACATCTACGAAAATGCATAGACTGGATTGAGAGAGTTCATAGAAGGGCAACCAGGATGGTACAGGGTATGCAAGAGAAGACATACAAGCAGAGATGTAAGGAATTGGATCAGCACACATTGGAGACTAGAAGGAGAGAGGGACATGATAGAAACTTTAACTATGTCAAGGGGATCAACAAAGTAAAGGAAGGGTCTGTAACTAGACGGCATAGCCTAAGACTGAAGGAGGAAAACACAGAGGCAATGTCAAGGGATGATTCTTCATGGAGGGTGGTGGAGACATGGAGCAGGCTTCCAGAGGGATGTAGTGGGGCTGAAATAATGAGGGAACTCAAGAGAGCATGGGACAGTCATATGTGGCTGTACAGCAGGGGAGGGGGCTTCCAGAGGGGAGGGATGAATAATGGGGGATAAGGGATAGACTGGATGGGCCGGTGGGTCACCAGACACCACCCACAGGAAGGTAGGTCCTGACTGGGCTCTGCTCACAAATAAAGCTGATCCCTGTAAATCCCTGCTGGCAGATGCCACCCGCGCCCCACAGTAAGGTAATACCTGACCAGGCCCTCCTTTACAAAGAAAGCTGCTCCCAGTGAATCCCTGCTGCCAGACACCATCCACCCCCCACAGCAAGGTAGCCCTGGTTCCATCATGTCATAATGGCAATTGTGGAATAGCGCTACCATTACTGTGAGTGCACATCACCAAAAAAAAAGGCGATGTACACTCGCAACAAAGAAACAGTGGCGAAACTGGAGAGGTTGTTCTGTTCCCCCCTCACCCACCACCCACTTAATGCTTATGAACTCTGGGGGGGGTGTATGTTGGGGAGAGGGAAAATCCTTGGAAAAAAAAATGTTGCTGATGGAGCACGAGTGAAAATAAAAATCTGTATCCCTCTCCAGTCCCAAACCCTTCACCCTTCCCACTGTAGCCTGCCACCCTCACCACTCCCCCACGGCACCAGCACTGTAGCCTCCTGCCACACAACCACCTACATATCCTCCCTCCTTTTCCAGTCTCCCTCCCATTCTTCCTGTCTCCCTCCCCTTCTTCCTGTTGGCCTGATCACTAACCTTGCACGGTAGCCCACATAACAGGCGCCGAAACTGAGTCACTCATGTTCTAGTCACTCAATTTCAGTCGCCGTTATGATAGTATACTGCAGCTCTCGATCTGGGCCTCCTTCACAAAGAACATTGCTCCTAGAATCTTTTGTTGCCAGATGACAACTGCCTCCCACAGCACGGTGACGGATCTGAGAGCCAACCAGCCAGCTCCTATTCAGGATGTGGCGCCTTTTTCAAAGTGGAATCTCTCACTCCAACTTGGACTGCTGGTTCTCACTTAACTTTTCTCTACATTGCTGTTTAAATTGTTTCCTGCTCTAAACTTGATCAGCAATGCTCTGAATTTGATTTTGAGTCATGTAAACTGTACTGAATTTTACATCGGAGCAATCCAGAGCCTTTGCCTGTGTAAACTGCTTTGCTCTGAACTTGTTTGGATCTCTACTTAAACTGTACTGTATCTTCACCTCGGTGCAAACCTGAGCCTCCTACTTCTCTCCAGTGCCCCTTACTCCTGCACATTAATTTATTTCTTTTCCCTCTTCAGCTTTACTGCACTTTCACTGTTCTCCTGAGCTGCGCTTTCATTCATCTCCCTGGATGCACCTCTCATTCGTTCCCTCTTTCCCCTGCCAGTGCCTCTGTATTTCTTCCCTGGAGCACTCTGCTCGACCCTCTCTCTCTCCTCCCTCTGCAAACCCCTTCCCCATCTAGACAGACTCTGCCTAATTCCTTTGTTCTAGTTTCTTATTTAATCTTTCTCCCCTACCTCCCCTCAAGTAGACCTTGATCGGGCCCTCCTTTACAATGAAAACTGCTCCCAGCGAATCTCTGCTGCCCAATGTCGCCCCCCCACAGCAAGGTATGGACCTCAGAGCCAGCCAGCCAGGTTCTATTCAGGACTTGGCACCTTTTTCAAAACAGAATCTCTCACTCAGACTTGAACTGCTTGATCTCACTTTAGTTTGCGGCCCACCCCAGCCCCCAACACTCTACTAAATGCTCTCCCTATTCACCAGGCCACGCTCTACTTGAGCCACCGGCCAATCGGGGAGCTCACCTAAAAAAGAAAAAAATATATATATACAGTTCCCTGCCCTACTTTGTGATTTCTTATATTGTTACTTAAGTCAAGCACAGTTTTAATAATCCCTACCACAACTAGCTCTCTGCTGCTCACAGGCAGAGATTTCCAATTCTCACTACATTCCGCGTCTACACCCAAACCACAACCTAGCTCAACGTGAGAAACCTATTTCAGTTCAGCTTGAGAAATCTATTTCAGTTGGTGCATAACTTGACTAATCAGCTACCTGCCATTCTTGCTTTCTGCTGATTTCCAAGTTCATAACTTGACTAATCAGCTATCTGCCATTCTTGTTTTCCGTGACTTCCAAGTTCATAACTTGACTAATCAGCTACCTGCCATTCTTGCTTTCCATGACTTCTAGTTCTCTCATCCCACCGCTTCTCTCCTGACAACCAACACCAGCACAGCTTGTGAAACCTAGTTAGTGGGGCCTTTGATAATCAGCTACCTGCCATTTTTATAGGGCTATGCTAACCTAACCTGGGCAGCTATCTTTTTGTCTGCACACTTGTACCTGATGTTACTATCACAATGAAGCCATTATTACTACCCCTTGTGGTTGCCTTGCTGACAGGCACCCATATGATAATTGATCTCTCTCTGCTTTAACACTTTCGCTTGACCAGGCAGCTCTTCACCACTTTACTGAGGTCAGTCACCCTCGCTGTCCCTTCCCCCTTCCAGCAAGGTGAAAGTTAGCCCCTCTCAGCATTCTCACACTTGGCTTCCTATCTAACCTGGAGAATAATCTTCTAGGTTTCCTCCTACTCTCCCCCATCCTGTCCGCTGTGACCCCTATTGCCTCATACTCTCCTTACTATTATGGCAGGTGACATTGAGTCCAACCTGGGCCTGTACAATCCACCATCACCTCTACTGATACCACCTGGTTAGACCCACCGAGCTAAAATTGCCCATATGAACGTCTGTAGTGTCCCTGCAAAATACACTGATATTGAAGCCTGGGTTTCCCTCTAAAACCCCCACATCCTCTGCCTTACTGAAACCTGGTTGAAACCACAGTATTCTGATATCTTGTTCCAACTGGCTGGATACTCCCTGCTATGCAAAGATTGTCCCGGCAAAAGAAAGGGAGGTGGTGCTGCCAAATTTGTCAGAGAACCCCTCACTGCCACCATCACCGTCTGCTCCGACAATATCTCCCCTAGTAACTGGCTCATTGATGAAGTCACCCTGATCTTGACAAAAAAACTTTTCTTGGGCTGTTGCTGCAACCCTCCTGACATGGGGGTGTAGAGGGTCGTCACAGCTTCTTAACTGGGTATAGATCTCTCTCCCCACCCAGGGAAACCATATACTACTTTGTGTGTTAGAGGTGGGTGCACATGTTGGTTAACTAAAGAACTCCTGACCCTCATGAGTTGAGGGACAGTAAGTGAGCCACATACAAATTGGCCCCTCCCCTCCCTGTGGAATGAGTACAGACACTTACCCAATAGATGCAAGCAATTGACCAGATCCTTAAAATGGGATTACCACCACAAGCTCCAGAGAGAGAGAGCTTGAGCAATCCTAGAAAATTCTGGGACTTTATCAGTTCACTCTAAACCTGATGTACATATAGCCCCAACATTCACCTGAACTCCCATTCTTGCCCTCTGAATGACCCCTCAGTGGTCGCTGAAACATTTAACACCAAATTCACTGACCTATTGGCCCCTTCTTTGCAAACTCCCATCCAGCAATCCCACTCACCTGGTGCCAGCACAATCCCCTCATCCTCTTCCCTCTCTTCTTGTACCACCCCTATCACACCTGTGTGTCCTTAACCCCTGGAACCTGCAATCCCACCTTGCTATCTAACTTCCTCCCTTGTGACACACCTGCTTACCCACCTTGTACTTTAAGACCATCTCCCTAGGGCTACCTACAAACTTCTAAAGAGGTTACTTAACTGGAGTAGCCCTGGCTCCAATGGCCTCTACCCTGTCTTTCTGAAATGTGTCTCCTTGTTGATATCTGAGCCTCATCTTTATCCTTAATCTCACACTGTCTACCCCCACCACGCCTGACTCCTGGAAGTCTGCTAGAGTGGTTCCTATCTTCAAAACTGGCGATACCCACTCTTCCGACAACTACCAACGTATATCCATTCTCCCCCATTTAAGAAAACTCCTTGAGAGGGCTGTCCACCACCAACTATCTGATTACCTCACTAACTACAACCTCTTGTGCAGCCAACAGCATGGCTTCCATAAGCATCACAGCACATCAACAGCCCTGGCTCTCTCTACCAATCACATTGTCTCCAACATGGACCATGGATGTGCTACCGGTGCCATATTTGTTGACCTATCAAAAGCTTTTGATATGGTTAACCACTCCCTCCTCCTCTCTAAACTATCCTTGCTCAGTTGCTCTGCTGAGACAACCAACTGGTTTTCGAGTTACCTCTCTGGTCTCTCCCAATCTGTGTGCATTGGCACAACCACTTCCCCTCCCCTGCTGATCACCACAGGAGTTCCCCAAGGCTCCATCCTAAGCCCTTTGCTTTACCTAAAAATCTCTGCTCTATGTGGATGACCTTGTCATTTTCCATAGTGATAAAATCCTTCCTTGCATATCCTCCATCCTTACCCTGAACTACTGTGCTGCGTATAACTGGTTCACATCTAATTTGTTGTTGGGCAATAAAAAAAACAAGTCAATGCTGTTTGGGTAAAGACCGTACCTTGCCAAAACCCACAACACCAACACTTCTCTCCTCATCTACCCCCCAATGGCCCTGCCCTTGAAAATGCCTCCTACTTCAAGTATCTTGGGGTAATGCTTGCCCTCTCACTCCTTCAACAACCACATAAACCATGTAGTCCACAGGATTAATCAGATGCTGGGTGCTGCCTATCATCTAAAGCCCTTCCTTACAAAGGAGGCTTGCTTAGCCATCATCATGGGCAATCTTCTCCCTATCTTTGACTACTGTTACTCAATCTAATCTTAAGTATCTGCCACCCTATGGACTGGACTCTCAGTAGCTTACAACAGAGTTTGTCACTTTTCCCTATTAGCCCCTTACTCAACCCACCACTGTGACCTCTACCTGCCCCTTGGCTGGCTCTCTTTAAAAGGTCACTTTGACTACTCCCTTGGCTGTTCTGTGAATGCTACCCTTAGATGTGGCAATACTTCTCCTCTCTCTAACCTCTTCAGCTTTAGAATCCTGACTAAGAACCTCCACTCCTACACTGATCCCACCCTCAAAGTACCTAGAACCACCACCAATATGGGTGAGAAAGCCGTCTCAGTTGCAGCCCCCTCTCTGTGGAATGGACTGCCTACCTATCTTTGGTCTTCCAACACTCATCAAACCTTCAAACAAAACCTCAAATCCTGGCTGCTTGTCAAAGATAGCTGCAACTGCTCCTCACACTAACTCTCCTACCCCATTTGGCTACACATTCCCTATCTGTTAACTTGTTCCCCTCATCCTTCCAGCACTTGCTGATTACTAGGTCTCACTGAGAACTTATTCTGGGGTGGGGTGTGCTCTATCTGGTGGTATATCTGATATTATACAATGGCAAGAAAGAATCCTGGACTCTGATTGGTCAGACTTGAGCTGGACCTGTGATGTTATCCCAGTACAACATTATGGGTCTAGTCTCAGCACTGTGAACCACCTGGCTGAATGCATTTTCTTTTGCACTTTTTACATCTTCTCTTAAGAAACAAAAATATTCTTTAAAATGAATTTCTTTTATTCTATATAAGAACGGGCCATTGTATATTAGCAATAATGCCCTCCAGGGTGTGTGTCATGGTGGGATAACATCATGCCTCAGGTATTGGATGCACTCGGCCTGGGGTCTGTCCATACGCCACCTGAGGCATGACGTTATCCCAGTATGACACACACCCTGTCAGGCATTATTGCTTAATTTTTGTATTCTTGTACCAGTGTTTACCTGTTCTGCCTTGTGGTGTATTTATCATTACTGTTATGTACTGCTGACTGGTTTATTTTGCTTTCTTGTACTCACCTACTTGGCAGTTTAGTTAATTGCTATCTCTGATTTTACCTTCACAATACCTTCTCTGTTAAGTTCTACCTTGTGCCTGTTGGCCTGGGTCATGCCTGTAAATGGTCCTGGACCAATGTACCTACCCAGTTCTAAACTCATAAATAAATAAAACTAAATAAAATTTCAGCTCCAAGTTTCTGTGATTCTATGATAACCCTAGAGAAGAGTGTCCCCCAGTCCACACAGCTGACTACCTCCCCACTTTACCTCTGCCCTGACCTGGTTCTATAATGACTCCTGAACCGTTGGTAATAACCTTTTTCTATTATCTGCCTAGTATCCTTAGAGCCAAACTGGCTCACCCAGTGGAAGAGTTTGACAAGTTCTTGCCTAAACAACTTTTAGTTATCCTCCTTTGGCTTCTTCCTTGTGCCTGTACCTTAGCTAGGCAGTTAGCTAAGGTTGCTAATTATTTTGTAGTTTCGATACAACAAACGCATAAAGTTAATAATACACTGCCACTAATGGGAGATAAACCCACAATTGCTAAATTGGCATACACTTAATAGAGAGTTTTTGAGATTCCCTATAATCACAGGTCTCACGAGTTACAACACATGTACCTTACCTGATACATGCACCTGCACAGTCCCCTGTAGTCCCTTGATTTTTCTGAAGAGATCCTACAGATGCTCCCAAATCACATGTCCCACTCCTGCTCTGTATCTGTCATGACATGGGCATTCAGGAAGCACACCGATTATTTGAAGAACAAGCAAAGTAAAATAACAAATAAGAGGCTAGAGTACCATAACAACCTTAATTAAATTCTGGTACTGTTGTACCTTTCTAGGATACTGGGAGGCAAGTCTGAAGTCTCTGTGAAGCAGTCTGTGCAAGTTCCATCCTCCACCATTGTCTCCAATAAGTAGTAGTTCCTCTGCCGTGACAGACTCCAACTGATTCAAGTCCAAATCAACAGGGATTCATTTAGAGGAAATGCTCCACCTCCTCAATTCCCATAGGCTCCACAGATATCAGTCTTCACAGAAAGTACTAGAATGTACACATCAGTAATAGAGCATTGCACAGCAAACATATACTGCATTTAGTACACTTGGTATTACTCATTATCAAAACTGCGCTTTACTACTATAAATGTATAGGAAATATGTAAACACCTAAGACATATTTGCTAACTTAATAAGAAGTGTGATGCATGCTGTCTGGAACAATTTTTCTAAACATTCTAGAATACACCAGTAATTCTGCTGCAACTCTGCTGCATATTTTTGTTTTTCCACAAGATGGCATTATACATCTAGTGACTGCTTCACTGTATCTGCATACATTATATCACTTCCTCTTCTTTTATCAGGTTCCCACCAGCAAAGCTGAACAACTAATCAGGAATGGAGTATGTTACAGGCAACTGAGGGAAAACAGAGGGGATAGGGCAAAATAGATGCATAAGAGACCCTGTCTGGCCAGGTGAGGATGGAACAAGGGACACAGGATAGAAAAAAGGACTCCACTGCTTGAAACAGGGAAAGAGGCTACTCAGCTGCTCTCTTTCTCTTCTTTATGCATTTCTAATTGCTTAAACAGAGATAGGAGTCAGGTCTATCACAGTGCCACTCATGCAATGGACACTTCTCATGACGGGATGCTTGGGTGGGCTCAGCCTGAAGCTTTTGTTCAATTCCACTGATGTTCTTTGTAATGGATGTGACGTCTAAATGCAGACAACTGTTTGACTTCTGCCTTAGCCCAACCCACCAATTATCAGCTATCCCCCAGCAATTTGCAGTGACAAGTCTCACCTGACTTCCTCCACATTCAGGCTAGCAAACTTAGCTGTGCCTTTTTGCCCTGATTGAAGGTCCCAATCTAATTTGCAGACTCAGCAATTCTAGTACAGTATCTACTTACCACTCCTGGTTACAACCTCCTAGCTGCCCCATCAGCTGCCTTCCTATTCTTATCCCAAGAGCTCAATGTTTAATATTTTGTTAGCTTGTTTTGATCACTGTTTAGATGAAATTACCATAACAGTTTTTTGTTCTTGTATATATTTTAGCTTATATGTAACTATTCCTGCTGGACCATGTTAACCTGCTGACTGCTGCTGTTTGAATGGGACCTCAAAGATAACAAAATACTGCATCTCATGGGGTCAGCCCATTTGGAGTCATTTCAACTTACTAACTAACTAACTGAATAGTACACTTTTTATTATGCAGCATATATCTAGTGACAAATGCAATTTTATTTTTGATTTGGTGGTGTTATTTTATGGGTTCCAGTGTGACATTTCTGGGGATATCATTCATTATTTCTAAAACCATATTGATGACTGATGCCCAGTACCCATTTCACATAATCTTTGTTTTAAAAATACTGCTTCTGTGTCAAAGCCCCATGGGTCAGAGCAATTCAGATGCCAATGAACTGGTTAAAATGAAGTATATTTTATCCAAAAAGTGAAGTGTGTGCATTATCCACCATCAGCAGGGCCTTACAATAAAATGACTTACTGTAAATGTCTGATTTGACTGTTTCTCATCCCCAGATAAACATTACCAACAATTCAACTGAGGATTGACTTACTTATGCCTGTAAAAGATAAGTTCAAATTATTCACATTCAGCCAAGTGATGAATTCATTAGCTCAGTTTGGGCTACCATGCCTCATGCACAACATGTCATCAATATCTGATTCCATGTGATTATTCCACTGGAGAGAATGGGTTATAAACAAGGTCAATGATGTAGAGATTCTCCCACCATCCCAGGGACAGATTGGCATATGATGGGGCTAATAAGGCCCCATCAAAGTGCTCCTAAGGTGAAGTAAACAAAAAATAATTATGTGTCAAAAATGCATTGCTTCCAGCAAGAAGTCAAATGGCATCAGCATATTCCCACAAGAATAAGCCAGACAATGTTTAACAACATTATTATTTATATAGGATTTATTTATTTATTGTTTCCAAGTTGTTGTTTTTTTGTGGTAACACATACATCCCACTAGTTATCTTCCTTTGTCCCAGGGATGTACCCTTTTCAGTCCTGCATTCCTGGTCTCCCCCTGTCCATGGCAACCTTCCAGTTACCCCCACAGGTTGCCCTACATGACTCCTTGGGGGGATGGTTACCCCCCAATTCAGTCCACTGTTTGGACTAGGATCCATTGCCAGCAGGTACCCAGCCCATCATTTAGACAGATATGTTCTCTCTTTCTATATCCTGCTGACATCCTCAATGTAAGTGCTGCCTGTATATTAGTGTTGAACATGCACAGTACATCCCTGTAGTAGAAGCAAGTTCCATGACCCTGCATTAGGGGTCGCTGTGGCACTAGAGTTTGCCATTGACCCTTCCAGCTGAGACACACTGCTGTACAGCAATTAACTCAGCCTGGCCTGCTCCCCAATGTGATATGAACATACAAATCTGCCAGCAGAAACAGGCCTCATGGTCTAGCAAGTCTACTAGAGTGCACAGCTAGTGTCCCTAGATTGCAGCTACCTCCCCTCACCTCCAAGAAGTTCTCAACCCTACCTTCCCAGACCCTCCCCCATGCCCTCTTTCCATACCCTTTTAAAACTACCCATCATCTTACATGAAATCGCCCCTTCTGGAAGGGCATTCCACTTCGACACCACAGTTTTCATGAAGTAATGTCTCCTCATCTCTCTCCTAAATCTGCCCCCTCCAATCTTAACCCATGTCCTCTTGTATCCCTTCCCTTCCTCAGCTTAAATAACCCATCAGTGCTAGATTTGTTGATCCACTTCAAGTACTTGAAAGTTTCAATCATATCCCTCCATCCCTCCTCTCCTCCAGGGTGTACAAACTCAGATCCTTTAGCTTGTCCTCATAGGTTTTGCCTTGCATCCCCCATATAAATTTCATCACCCCTCACTGCACTCCCTCTAGCAGTCTAACATCCTTCTTCAGATATTAATGCCAGTACTGCATGCAGTACTCCAAGTGTAGCCTGGTGAAGGACCTGTAGAGGGCATGATTACTTCCTATGCCTGGATGAGAATCCCTTGCAACACACCCCAGCATCCTATTAGCCTTTGCTGCAGCTTTTCTGCATTGAGCAGAGTTGTACATGCTCTCTGTTACCATCATCCCTAAGTCCTTCTCTTCCTCGGTGACACTCAGCCTCACCCTCCCAACCAATACCCCTGCTCAGGTTCTGGCTCTGAAGTGCATAACCTGCACCCTTCGTGATTGAAGCTCAGCTGCTACTTCACCGCCCACTCCTCCAGTTTGGTCAGGTCTCCCTGTAGTTATTTTCATCCATCATCTTCATCCACTACCACCCCTATTTTAGTATCATCTGTGAACAGACTGATTCTGCTCTCAACCCCATGTGAGATGTCCGATATGAATAGCCCAAATAACACCGGACTCGGCTGAGAGCTTTTCTGAGAGTTTCCCACCCCACCGCCACCCATTGCTGTGTCCCCTTCGGCCAGTTCAGGACCCAGTTAATCAGCTTCACCCCACCCCCACAGATATGTTTTTCCCCCCAGCCACCCATGAGACACTGAATCAAGGGCCTTGCTGAAGTCCAAATATAGGATAATCACTGCATGGCCCTTGTCCAGCTCTCTTGTGATGATTTAGGTTTGTCCCCAACTCCAGGATATGAGCACAGTAGCACAGCCTGTTGTCTCTTGGCCATTGGCAACCCATTATCTTGATTTATGCTTGTACACAACAATATTATATCAATAAGACAAAGAACCTCAGAGTGCAAGCACTGAGGCAATGGTTGCCCTAAAGGGCACTGGCCGAAGCCAAGTTTCAAAGAAATACAAAATCACACATGCCCCTATATGGTGAACCACAGAAAAGCCTGATTCCCATACAGTGTTGTTAAACATGTTCAGGACATCCACAGTTCCCCACAGATTCACTAGCCAAGTACTTACAGTTTCTTTTAAAAAATAATCCACATACCAAAAAGGATTTCTGTGTGAGCCTATTCCTGAGACCATTGGGTGTCCCAGTGGAATTACTGTAGATTTATGTAAGTACCTTTGGCAACATGTACAATGTTGGACATACTGGATGTTTTGTTCTGATATAATTTACTGCCTCATAGATAAGTTGCCCACACTATGTGCTCTGTTAACCATCTCATTAAACAGAGGTGGGACTATCATTAATTTTTTGAAACATTTAATATTATTTGATTGGCTGTATACCTCAGCTTTATATTGGTCTTTTGACAATACCACAACACTACCCCATTGCTTGCTAGTTTAATGAGAATATCTTGCATTTCTTGTAATTCCTTAACTGCAGTTCATTCAAGAGAGGTAATGTCATGGTAGAACACCCCAGACTGTTGACTTTTTAAAACATCAGTTTCTTTTCTGTGCAATTCTCCTGAAGGTCATAACAGATGGCTTATTTAAAGGAATTGGGGCAGAAATAGGATATTGGCTTTAAGTCGCTATGTCTATATTCAGTTGCTTTATCACCCAAAAATGTGGTCTCTGAGTCACTTTCCTGAATGTGATAATGTTCCTTTTGCAGGACACCAATTGCTTGGTTCAAATTTTCATCAGTATTTCAATCAATCATTGTTGCTGCTCTGACATTGTTGAAATGTTCCAATTCTAAATCATTTGGTAGACTTGTCCCATCACTAGATTGCCAGTACCACAGTGTTATCCACTTCCTTTCCCATGATTGATGTGGTTTCTGTCCCAAAATAAAGTATGCTTTTAAATCAGTTTATTGGGAAAAGTTTAAACAGAAAGTTCTTAGTAAGGATGCAGGTCTTAAAGAATGTAGGTAAGGGGGCCTTTAGATGCCTCTGCTATCATTTAGTTCTCTTTGTTTCTTTACTTATCTGTTTATCATTTTATTTGTATTTTGCCAACTGCTAGTAAAACAAAATTCCAAAGGAATCCTTATATTATGAAGTCAAAAGCATTTTATGGCAATGCTGAGAGTGTATTTCACTGGAAAACTGTAAATCTGATTTCATCTTTTTATAGAGGAACAACACTTTCTACTTCCAAAATATAATTAATTGAGGTATGTGATTTTTGATGAGCTGTGATCTTTTGTTGTAATTTAACAGGTGACACTTTCTTCATAGCCAGATTTTACTTGGAAAGAAAAAGAGAAGCCAGTTATTGTTTTAAAGTTGTAAAATCATACAGATGGACAACAGCAGTGCAAACATGTAAAGGCAAAAATGTTGTTGTAAAAAAGCATCTATTTCTTTTGTAAATGGCAACAAAAAAGAAAAAAAAAACTATTTGGTTTCCCATTGAAATACATTAGGTTCCTAAGCAACTGGAAGTTCCTGACTTCAGAATACCAGAATGATATTGAATTATTTGTCCTAGCAGTGTGAACAGCAAAGAAGTAAACCCACTTGTTTCATTGCGCTAACAAATGTTTTATTATAAAAATAGAAAGTAATTACTAGCATATCACAATGCAATAAATAAAAAAGTCAGTAGTCTATTTATTATAGGCAACTGTGTGTTCTGAAGTTTTTTTACACACCCAAGGTGTGTGATGATCCATATACTTTGAGAGCAAAGCTCAAGTGGTTTACTAGATCATCACACACCGAGGGTGTGGAAAAACTTCCTAGACACACAGTTGCCTGTAAATATTTTTATAATTACTGTTGCAAGGAGTCAATGCCAAAGGAAGTCACTGAAGCAGGGTTTCACCAAGCTGGTTCTGCATGGAAAATGGCAATGGACATTACAGCAACAACATCGCCACAACACCCCTACAGAGACAGCCAAGCAAACCAAAACAGAACAGCTACAATTACCAGTGGTGTAACTGCAGCAATAAATGCAAGAAGTCCCCACACCCCAGATGCTATTAAAAAACTCCATGGTGACATACTGTGGAGAAATATGAGCACAGCATGTCATGCACAAGTAGAACTCCTCCCAACAGTAGAAATGGGCACCTGTCATAGTAACACACCTAGGGGTGGGTGAAAGTTGCAAATTCTGCTTTCACGGAACTTCTGTGAAATTTTGGAACTTTTGCCATTGGTGAAACTGGGATTTTCTGCGGATTTTTGCTGAGTACTGCTGACTTTTTTGTGAACTGGGGAAAAATGTATATACAGTAAACTGCGGAATTTATTCTAATCACAGTTTAATGAACTTTCAGTGAATGAGTGCCTGCTTATTCAACCAAGCGGTCATTCACTGACAATTCAGTGGGCCACACTGTTAGTGGAGGAGAGAGTAGGGCTGCACTGGTGGCCTGCTCAGGGGCAGGGTGTGGGAAAGCTGGGCGGTGGCAGATGAACTGTTAGGGTTGGGGGGTGGGGGCTCCACTAGACACCAGGGAATTTGGATTATTTTTTTTATAAGGGATTGGGGATGGGGAGGTCCACTAGATACCATGGAATACTGGGAATAGAGGGGCATGAGTCAGTTGACTGCCAGCTGTTTTTTGTGGATTGAGGAATCCAAGTTAGGAGGGGGTCCGCTAGACATCAGGCAAATAAAATGTTTGGGGGTCATGATGGGTGGGTAAGGTCACTAGAAACCAGGAGGGTCAGTGGAAGGGATTAGAGATATTTATTTATTTGCTGCGACCCCTGATCAGTGGGAGGTGGATTAATTAATTAAACTGCAGTTACAAAAAGCCTCAGAACTGACCACTGGCAGTGATCCTTTCTGTGTTTTTTTCCTCGCAGTTTAATAAATTAACCCCTCAGTTTGTATATTTATTCCACAGTTTTAAGGTAAAATTTCTATGAAAGTTCTGAAAATTATTTCCAAACTTTCACGGAAGTGAAATTCACACTTTTGCCAAAATTGTGCAGGTAGAAGTTATTTTTGCACACCTCTAAGCACACCTGTTGCTGGCACAAACAGTTCACCAACACTGCAGTCATAGAACTGTAGTCACTGTAATTGTGTTGCTGTTACAGCATTGCTGTAACAACGGCATACCCTGAAGCAGCTATGCTATGCTATGCTGCTGCTGCTGCTCAGCATCCTGCTCCACACTGACAAACAAATTCACACACACACACACACACACACACACACACACTCACTCACACTCCTCTTTTCTGTCTCCCTCTCTAGGATAATTTTTAGCATAATTTTTTTTTATTTGCACTGTGGAACCATGCGAGTCATTTATGACCCATTCCCGATTACAGTGGCTGTCTCCCAAAACCCTACCTGAAATTTAGCAACATCAGGATCAACCAGACAGAATTAAAATGTAAAGGCAGGACCAACCAGATAAATACTGTTAAAAAATAATACGTTACCATAATTGAGTAGCAGACGATGAATGTGGGTCTGACTCCTTGATAATGAAGAAACTGCCGCCATGTTTGTTGATGTGTTCTACCCACCCACACATCGAGTAAAAGCCAAAGAGCCAAAGATGTGGTGCACTACAGATGAGTGACACAAATCACTGTAATAACCAGTTCTGCTGGATATTATAGCATTTGAAACATGGCTCTGGTACATGTATTAAATGGGGTCACCAGTAATATAAGTAAATAGTTGGGTCTCAGTATTCAAAAAATGGGCAAAGTGGAGCACTACTTTTTGTGCTGTGCTTGCCCATTGATCATGGCCCTGAGGATGCTGTATTCAGTTGGATAGTGCACTGGAACTGTCCAACTGAATACAGAAGCATGTTGGCACAGCACTAAGCTGAGAAGCACGGCCCAGACATAAAGGAATTCTAGAGGTCAGGGGTAAGGGGAAATAGACTTCTAGGAAAACAAACTGAACTTACAAGCTCAAATGGGCAGACTAGGTGGGCCATAGGCCCTTATCTGCCGACACTGTCTATGTATCTATGTATCTATGTCTATGAATCCCACCAGTGCAGGAACAGCACCACCAGATCCAATAGCACTGGTAGCTCCCAGTGCAATATTCAGGCAGCCACAAGCAAATACAAATTGGCCATGCAAGACACTAAGGGTCCATTTGCATGCCCATGATGGGCACATTTGCATGGGAAACAGTGTCAGGTTTGTGCCCCTGCAACCAGCTCTGTCCCCACCTCGATTGCCCAGTTCTAGAAAAAGCATATAGTCCCTGGTGACCAGAGACACCCCTGCCATCCAGTCATCATCCCTGGTGTAACCAAATGTATCCCTGCTGCCTAGTGTTCTCTGCTGCCCTCCAATCTCTGTCCCTGGTGTAATCGAATATATTGCTGGAGTCTAGTGTCCACCCCCTCTCAATTGCCATTCCTGGTGTAACTGAATGTATCCCTGGTGCCTAGTGGTCCTCTGCCCTTCAGTCACCATCCCTGTGTAACTGAATGCATCCCTGGGGCCTAGTGGTCCCCCACCCTCCAATCACTAGCCTTCTTATTATGAATTAACTACCTGCTGTCCAGTGGACCCCACCACCCTCCAATCTCCATACCCATTATTATGACTGAACTCATTTGTCTAGTGGCTCTCCTGCTCTCTGATCACTGGCCCTGTTATCATAAAATACCTCTCTGGTATCTATTGGATCCCCCAATGCAATGATTCCCATTCCTGTAGCAACATACCCCTTCCTGGTGTCTACTGGTCCCCTGCACTGCAGACACCATTCAACCCACCCTGTCAAGCCCCACTTTACCTGTATACTTTTTACTACTTCTTACTAAAACGTTTTTGACATTGGAAATGGATGGGAGTCTAAGTTTCTGTGAGTTCCTGTACTCAGATTTATGTCAATGTAGAGGCATAAACAAAATAAATATGGCAACAACCACATTTCAAAAACACAAACCAAGGCAGAGTGTGCAGCAAACAATTAAATAATTGCAGTCTCACAGTGGAGCCAAAACAACATAGGAAAACAGTTTTTGTTGCTTTTTTTTCTGAATTTGTTACATTTTTTGCAAAATTCTATTATGGGATTGGGTCACATCAGCATTTCTTTCAGTGCACTTTTCTAATTATTATGTTTTGCAGATTTGATTACTTGCCAATCTTTGACAGTATGACTTATTTTAATTAACAGTCCTGGGCATCATTTATTCTTATTATAGGATTATCTTTTGGACTTACCTTTATCTTTTTAGTTACCCTTTGGACCATTCAGGTACATCACTGGAACAATAACACCTGAATATGATGTCATACATACATACTACGTAAGGCATGCTTTGTTAAATTTCCCCACCACCTGATGAAGCCTTGCTACACAGTGCTGGGGTAAATCTGTTATATGGCTATAGATAGATTTAGGAACTTGCAGTATTTTTTTTAAGAATGTTGGGCTAATTTTTAAAAACCAATTGCTTCAGTGAAATGGCTATGCCCCCTCTCCTCCCAGGCTAGCACGTTAACATACCTTTTATGGAAGACTAGATTTGCTGGCAAAGGCTGTTAGCTTCACCTGAGGTATTTTCTTCAAGGTTTGCTTATAAGGACAGAGCATGGAACAAAATTATCAGAGCAAGGGAAAAGATTAAGGCTTCTTCTGGCTAAGCAGATTTACTGTTGTGCCATTATTTTCTTTTATGCTCACAGATTTTGTTACTATTTTTTGCTTACATTTTACTTCTTTATTGTTCTCTGATTCAAATTGCTGTTGCAGGGTATACTTTCTGCTGCATTATTACAGGGTGTGCCTACATGTTTGTTACTATTTTGTGTTTACAGATTACTGATGTAATTCTGATTCATATAGTTTTTGCATGGTATATCTTCTGTTACTGCTTTATTTTCTCTGTAGCAAAGTGTTTCTTTGCAGGTATGTCTTCTGAAATTGTTACAGGTGGTGCTTACAGGTTTTATTGATTTATCTATCATTATACTAAGCTTTCAGGGCTATTGCATTTGTTGTTGGTTGATTGTTTCTGCTCTTACCTTCTTAATTTTTCATCCGTGGTTCTTCTTTTTGGCAGGAAGGAACCAACCACCCACCACCATCCACAACCACCCCATGCTACACTCCTTTTATAGAGTAGCACAACTGTGAAATTTCTGTAGCAAAGCAGGAAGGGAGGATCAGAGATGTATCCACAAAGTGACCTCTTACAGGGGCAAAATTAAGTTAACTTGTTATAAAAAGTTACACAAAACAAACAAACAAAAAAATATATATAAAAAAAGTTGTATGCTTTCATTTTCCTTCTAATTACTTGGATCAGGTTATAAACTTGGCAACTCAGCTGGAATGGATATTATTAACTATGGGTACTGTGGGACACTTTTCAAAAGAGCAGTTCTACAGGATTTAGGACACTGTCCTACATGCTGAATCATCAGAGATCTAAGGGCTTATCTTCGGTAGCATGGGCAGAGATTGTATGCTTCAAATCACATATTCAGGATGAAATATATTACAAGAACAGCCCACCATTTCCCCAACATCCAACTGAAGCACCTTGACCACAGAGGGTAGTTTGCCGGGAGGCAGGTGGTTAGGAGGAGCAAATTGGGTGCCCCATCACTCAATGCTCACCAATGTATCACCTCCACAAACCATATAAAACTACAAACAGGTATCTGCATCTATCTACAAACCAAAGGGTAGGGGACACTGCAGAGCAGGACTCTGCAGCATAGATTACAAAACTCACCCAAAACAGGGACCAAAACAAAAAGCAAAAGGGAAATCAATAACACTTCTGATCATGGAGACTCCAGGATTCGGAGAGTTAATACCTACATCTGGCCAGGGTGATGGTCAGATGTCTCCCAGGTACATCAGCGTGAGAGACACTGTCGCATTGCTAAAATTGTGCAGGAAGCAGAAGGAAAACATCAATGTTCTGGTACACATAGGGACTAACGTTCTCACCAACCAGTGGGCTGTAGAGACCAAAGAACACCTGACCAGGCTGGGGGACAAACTGTCATCCGTTTCATCTGGCATCTCTTTCTCTGAGACCCTGCTGGTCTGGGAGAAAGGGGCAGATGGATGGAAGGTCAGATAACCGGAGATAGGGGAGCTAAACATGTGGATCAAGGTCTGGTGCCAGGAAAAAGAACTCAAATTTGTAGGTAACTGGCAAAAGTTTTTGCAGTGAAAGTTCTTCAAATTTGATGGACTGCATCTGACTAAGGAGGGAGTCAGTGCATTGGGCAAGAAGTTTGATGTCTTTGCAGAATATTTAAACTAGCAAATAGGGAGAGGGGTGCAGCACCAGATACATCAAATGGGAAGAACAACCCCCCCAGCTAGTCATCAAACAAGAGTTCAGCATGTTTGTAATTCATTTGCATGACCCGGTAAGGAAAAAGATCCAGTTCCACATACGATGTGCAGAGGAAACACCGGACCTTGCCCAACAACTAATGCAATGAAATCTGGCCAATGCAAAATCATGTACATAAATGCCTGCAGTCTGGGAAACAAGATCCCAGACTAGGAGGCAACAATGACAGAGGCTAAACTGGACATAGCAGCCATTAGCGAGACATGGTTCACCAGTAACCAAAATTGGAAGACTTCAGTACCCGGCTATATACTGTTCAGAAGATACCAAGGTGCAAAAAAGGGAGGGGGAGTGGCCCTTAATGTCAGTGAAAATATCAAAGCTACAGAAATTCAGAATACACATAAGGAGCCAGAAGAACTGTGGGTCACCCTGGAAACAGGTAATGAGACAGCCATAAGAACTGTGGTTGTCTTCAGGTCTCAGACCAGGGGAGGACATGGACACATTACTGTTAGAAGATATACAAAACTTGACAGCTAAAGGGGAGGTTCTATTAATGGGAGACTTCAACATGTCAGATACAGATTGGTCAACACCAGTAGGAACATCTGCCAGAACAGGACACATAGTGGATTCCCTGGAGGGGGAGGGCCTCAAACAGCTGGTACAACAACCCAAAAGAGACAGGGCTATTCTGGATCAAATACTGACTAACTGGGAAAGGATCACAGATCTACAGGTAGAAGGTCACCTGAGGGCCAGTGCTCATCACATGGTGTGGTTCAATTTGACCACTAGAACTAAATCATCCCATTTCAAGGCAAAAATATGAGACTTCAGAGGAGTTGACTTTGATAAGATGGCCAACAGAGTTAAGCTAGCCCTGACAAGAAGAAATACAGATGAGGATGTACAGGCAAAGTGGGCAAGCATTAAGGATGCAATATTTGAAGTAACATCCCATTGCGTTATGGAGAAAAGCAAGAGCAAAAGAAGGAGGAAACCACTTTGGTACTCAAAAACAGTAGCAGACAAGATCAGAGCCAAAAGGTTGGCCTTCAGGAAATACAAGGGAACGCAGCAGGATGAAGATAGGGAGGCATACCAAACTTCCCTAAGGGAAGCAGGAAGGCAGTAGGTAAACAAAGACCCAAACTGAGGAAACACTAGCACAGGCAGTAAAAAGAAGGGGACAAGACTTTATATAGATACATTAGTGAAAGGAGAAAGTCCAGAGGGGGTATTGCTAAGATCAAAGGGGATGAGGGTGTGTGTGTGGAGAGGACCAAGAAAAAGCGTCTATCCTAAATATATACTTCTGCTCAGTATTTACTGAGAAGAAAGTAGAGCAGGGCCCACAGTTCAGCACTATGGACATGGGGGGAGGGAGGTGTGCACAAGTCCCTTCACAAAAGAAAGGGTCTTACAAGAGCTCGCTATGGTCTGGGTGGATAAGGCAACAGGACCTGATGGCATACATCCCAGGGTACCAAAGGAGCTAAGAGTGGAACTAGCAGAGCCATTAGCAAAACTGTTTAGTGAGTTTTTGTGCATAGGAGAGATCCCAGAAGACTGGAGAAGGGCTCATGTGATCCCACTCCACAAGAGTGGCAGCAGGGAGGTGGCAGGGAACTACAGGCAAGTCAGTCTTACCTCACTAGTGGGCAAGATTATGGAGGCACTCCTTAAGGAAAGGATAGTACAACACTTGGAATCAATAGGAGCACACAATCAAAGACAGCTTGGGTTTACAACATGAAGGTCCTGTCAAACTGTTCTCATAGATTTCTTTGACTGGGTAACCAGAGTGGTGGACCAAGGGGGTGCAGTTGATGTCACCTACCTTGACTTCAGCAAAGCTTTCGATACTGTTCCACATAGAAGAATGATTAATAAGCTGAGTAGGCTCTAGGTGGGTCAGAGATTGGTCAACTGGGTGGAAAACTGGTAGGCAGACAGAAAACAGAGAGTGTTGGTATATGGTATACAGTCAGAAGAGATGCAAGTCACAAGTGTGGTACCTCAGGGTCAGTCCTGGGGACAGTCTTCTTCAATATCTTCATCAGTGACATTGCAGATTGACTTGAGGGTACGGTGTGTGTGTTTGCAGATGACATCAAGACCTGCAACAGAGTAGATGATCCAGATGAGGTGGGCAGAATGAGAAGAGAGCTGGATAAACTGGCAAAATGTTTGGAATAGTGGCAACTGGGGTTTAAAACAAAGAAGTGCAAGATCATGCACATAGGGAAAAGAAACCCTGAAGCTACCTATAGGTTTACAGGGGAGTTGCTGGCAATCACAAGGGAAGAAAGAGACTTTGGCATCATCATCACAGATGACCTGAAATCATCCAAGCAGACCACTAAAGCAGTAGGTAAGGCTAGAGAGGATGTTGAGGTGTATTAGTAGGGGTATCACAAGTCGTAAGTGCGAGGTAATAATCTCTCTTTACAAAACACTGGTTAGGCCCCATCTGGAGTACTACATGCAGTACTGGAGGCCGCACCCGCACACGGACATTAACAAAATTGAGGTAGACCAGAGAAGGGCAACCAAAATGGTGCAGGGACTGCATCTGAAAACATATGAGAACAGATTAATGGAGTTCAATATGTATACCCTATAGCAAAGGAGGGAAAGAGGTGATATGATCGAAACATTCAAACATCTTAAGGGCATTAACAAGATGAAAAAGTCTTACACGTTTCAATATAAGAAAAATAGCAGGACAAGAGGACACAGCATGACATTAGAGGGAGGTCAATTATGGGGTAATGTGAAGAAGTTCTTTTTTCACAGAAAGGTTGATGGATGCATGGAATGGCCTACCTCAGGAAGTGGTGTATATGAATACAGTGCAGGGCTTCAAACAGGCATGGGATAGGCATAATGGAGCAATATAGATGTGTATGGATAGATAGGTCATTGACAGAGTAAAGGCCTATGGCACATTCATAAGGTAGAAAAGAATGGGCAGACTGGATGGGCCTTGTGGTCCTTATCTGCTGTCAACTTCTATGTTTCTATGTCTTGTCAGGATTGATAGCCTACAGAGTCCTGAAACATGCTGCTGTTCTAGCCACAACAGGTGGCACAATGTTTATTCAAGATGCCAAATTTACCGGGGGGGGGGGCACAAAGAAAGGAGTGTTTGACCATCTCTCTGGCATTGAGAATACAAATCCAGATTATTCCGGTGCCCACCCTCAATGCAGATCAAGAGAGGACCCAGGAGTGAAGATACATGCAGCTGTTAGCTGCAACAGAAAAGATTGAAGGGCTTCTGAGGCTGCTGGTGCTGTCAATCTCCACAAGGCACAAAAGGTATGTTAACATGCTTCGCTGGGAGGAGAGGGGGCAGCCCCATTTCACTGAAGCAGTTGTTTTTTTTTAAAGTTTCCCAACATTCTTAAAAAAATACTGCAAGCTCCTAAATCTATTTATAGCCATATAACACCAACAACATCTTTCAATAGTGTTTAAAAGACCATACCTAACATTTGTAACCCTTGTTTTCTGACAAAACGTACTCACTGAAACCATGCATGATAACTTCTCCCTGATTTCATTGGCTCACAAGTGTGGTTGTTATGTCTAAATTAAATACCTCACTCTCTTTTTGAAATGGCCCCATGCTACCAATCAATAAAACAAATAAAAACTTTGCTCAACCATTCAACCCAGATGACATTGCAAACTCTTCTCTCATTCACTGCTTGCACCACACTCTCTCCTCCTACATGAGTTGCACATAGCCTGCACTGCACTTTCTCTAGGCTGAGTAATGGGAGCCACTCACCGATTGCACCACACTACTGTCTTTATAGAGAGAAAATAATAAAAAAAAATCCAAGCATGTGTAGGTATGTGTATCGGGGGCAGGGTATGTTTTCCATTTTCAACCTAGCAGTATGGGACTGTCTGTTCAGAGGAGGGATGTTACAATAAAAATCAGTTACATTACCAGCTGACGTAAGTGTTTACAATTGAAGCACTACAACTGACAGAAATCTGTATCAGGAGTATGTGACATGTACTTGCTAAGCTTGACAGGTGCTGACTCCCAATACAAAAACACAGACTGTCAGTGTCAGGTCTGACAACATAATAGCCATGACAGGATATGTGCATTATAAACATACAAACACAAGAAAACACACATACAGAGGCCACTGTCCAGTATTTATTATTCATTTAACTGTTAAAAACACCAAGAATTTGTTTCCTATATCCTTTAATAACATTTATCATTTGTGCCTACATGCAACAATAAAGCATTTGACCTTTTGGTGGACTTATGTTACTTCATGAGGCTTTTGAATTACATTTTTTTTGTTTTGTTTTGCAAAGCTGAAAATGGGTGATGGTTGAAGCTTATCTGTGTTTTTCACAAGAACAGTCTCAGCATTGTGTTGCTGCCATTCTGGGGCTGAGTACTGACCCTGGACATACTGACTCTTTGGCTACTTTGACACCCACTACTTTGAACCCCCACTTTGAGAAATGTTGTCCTAAATAAGGCTTTTGTCCACCATAAAATCGGCCCATCAGTGTCTTTGAGAAAGCATGCAAAGCTGACTTTCAGAGGATCATGCAGAACCAGAATTCCACCACATATTCCAACCTTACAGCTGATGAGAGGATTGCCCTGAAGGGATTACAGGTGAACTTAAGAATCCAAATTAAACAAGCAGATAAGTGGGGGTTTGGTGGCAGTCTTGGGTACCAGCAAATATATATTGGTTCAATAGCTTACACAACCAGAATAATGCTATGCTTGTGAAACGTATAACAATATTGTGGCCATTTACACTCTCTATTCCATTAGGAATTATCACCCTGTAGGGCTATTGAAGGCAATAAATCCTGTAAGAGGGTTCCACCCCTAGAGGTGCCATGGGAAGAGTCCCTTGGCTAAAAGTACCTTAGGAAGGAACCCCCGGGATTAGAAAGGTGAGCCACTTGAAGAGGAGGGGAGGATGGTGGGACCAAGAGAAAGTGCTACAGATGGAGGCTGGGGAAACTGCTTATATAGCACAGGAAGTAGACATGGCTGGTTGTTCATGCATTGAACTGTAGGCATAGCCTTTCAATTCAATGGCCTACAGAACCAGAATAATGTTATGCTTGTGCAACTGTATAATATTGCTGTTCACACTCTCTGTTCTCTTAGGAATTATCACCCTGTAGGGGTACTGAAGGCAAGGAACCCTGTAAGAGGGTTCCACCCTAGAGGTGCCATGGAAGAGTCCCTTGGCTAAAGGTACCTTAGGAAGGAACCCCCAAAGGAACTGTAGCCACAATCAATGACTAGAAAGTAGAGAAGCAGACTGACAGCAACAGGCAGATTAGTGAAACATAAATGAGATGCACAAGTTAGCAAGACAGCTTCAATAATATGGTTTGCACTGATAACAGCAAAGGGCTTCCTAAGGAGAGAGGGAAGGGCTAAGTAGGGCCACCATTCATCTCCATCCAGCAGTGGAACCTACCTAAGTAAGTTAAGAATATTACTAAAACTAGTTAAGTATTATGATCTGTGGTGTGGAGGAGAGAAAAATCCCCTTTGAGGAGGAAATCTCTGAAGATCCAAGGCTGAGATCACCTTCCCTCCGGGCTTCGGCTAATTTATTTGTTTTAGTGATGGTTTTCCGAATGGAAAGTCTCCTCACTGTGGGAAAAGGGAATGCTTCCTTATTCTGGAAGATATGGTACTGTAACTTATGGAATGCCAGCATAGCAATTTAGGTAGTCCTTTATTAGCCAAGTAGCACAAGTGATAGAAATAAAGTTTCTTGCTGGTCAAGGCATGAAGTGTACTGAAACTCTTGATAGGATAAAGAAGCAAAATCATATACTGAAGTTTACACAAAGCAGCTGATTGGTAAGGTGTTAGAATGAAGAGTGAATTGAGATGATTAGCATGAATACTTTAAATACCATTAAGGTGGAGTTAGATTAATCCAGTCGGAGCATTTACAACACTGTAATGGAATGCAGTAAATATCTTGAAGCCATGTAAGTAGTGGGGTTAAAGTATTTAGACCAGAAAGATTGAAAGCTGCTGAGGCAAAGGAGCAGGCTAAATCATAGTTTACATCAAGGCATGCTCCTGCTGCTTGAAACCATGATGCCCCATTGAGACAACCGAGTCCCCACCATGGGAATAACAAGAAGCCACAAGCTGAACAGTGTGGTACCAAACAGTAAGCATAACGTTGATAGGGTAGGACCCCCAAAATAAAGGCAGCATAAGGAAACACGAACTAGCAGCATCAGGGAGATGGAGCAGAAGGCATAATGCAGGTTGGAACACAGAATGAAAAGTATGCTTGATTCCAGAAAAAGGATTGCCAAACTGGGGTATTGGCAAAGCCAGAAATACATTTTCAGAACTGGGGTATTTGGTAATACCAGAAAGAAGTATTCAAAACTGGGGTATAACTAATACCAGATAGATAGAAGAATTCAAAACTGGGGTATTTTCATTACCAGAAATAAGTATTCAAAATAAGTAATCAGAACTGGGGTATTTTCAATACAAGAAATGTTGTACTGATTCAAAACAGGTATTTTCAATACCAGAAATAAGTATTCAAACTGAGGTATGTTCAATACCAGAAATAAGTATTCAAAACAGGAGTATTTTCAATACAAGAAATACACTAAGTATTCAAAACTGGAGTATTTTCAATACCAGAAACAGATATTCAAAACTGGGGTATTTTCAATATGAGAATTAAGTATTCAAAACAGGGGTATTTTCAATACCAGAAATAAGTATTCAAAACTGGGGCATGTTCAATACCAGAAATAAGTATTCCAAACTGGGGTATTTTCAATACCAGAAATAAGTATTCAAAACCGGGGTATTTTCAATACCAGAAATATGTATTCAAAACAGGGGTATTTTCATACCAGAAATAAGTATTCAAACTGGGGTATGTTCATACCAGAAATAAGTATTCAAAGTGGGGTATGTTCATACTGGAAATAAGTATTTAAAACTGGGGTATTTTCAATATCAGATATAAGTATTCAAAACTGGGGTATTTTCAATAACAGAAATAAGTATTCAAAAACTGAGGAATTTTCAATACCAGAAATAAGTATTCAAAACTGGGGTATTTTCAATACCAGAAATAAATATTCAAAACTGGGGTATTTTCATACCAGAAATAAGTATTCAAAACTGGGCTATGTTCAATATAAGAAATAAGTATTCAAAACTGGTGCATGTTCAATACCAGAAAGAAGTATTCAAAATTGGCAAAGACCCTAGTTTTCCATTTTTATTGATAACACCGGTAAAAATCATAGAATCCTGCTTGGTTTGCAGATTTTGATTTCTTGTGCAGGTGCCTCACAGAAATTGCATTTCACCTCACAGAATCCCTAAGATTTCAGCATCTTTTAATTTTTTTCCTTTTTCTTTCTATGCCCCTTCTCACAGCATCAGTCTCCACTTTCAGAGATCCCCTGCTCGGTATCCCTAGCTTCACCCCAGGTAATGCCTGGAGCTCCTGTAGGCCTGTCCCATCCTGCTTGGATTGTACCCCAGGTGAGAAGGGAGGGAACTCCAGTTCACCCTCCATAGTCCCTTAGTGTGTTGTGCAGCCCAATGGGTCCTTCATGGGCTGGGTTATGAAGTCTGGGGCTGCAGGGTCCCTTCTACCAGTGGCTGATGTGGGATGATTGTTACTGGTTTTCTGGTCTCTGTCCCTGAGAGCACCAGCACTCGAGGGATCCAAGGAGGTAGGCATAGAGACATGCCATTGCTACAGAGTCCGCTAGTGTCTTCCTCTCCCTATCACTCTGCAGCCCTGTTGCACCACCACCTTGCCATGGTCACCCAGATGGCAGTAAGCAGTGGAACCTGCAGCCCACCATCCTCAGAGGAGGAGAGCAGCTCCCCATGTGCTCAATCCTACCTCTGGCCAGACCTTCAGCAACTCGAGTTTGCTTTGACTCTGGGTCACTGTCATCGCAAGCAGTAGCATTACCACAGCATCAACAGACCAGCCCAGATTTCAGCATCTTAGAATGAATGCTGCTGTGCTTTGCATTCTTCTACTTTGCTGCATATAGAGTCAGTAAGAAACCACCCACCCTGTTTTGTTGTAACCAGCCATTCAGTTTAACCACCTATGCATCCCACCAATCTCTCTCAGCTGAGGACTGCTTTCCTTCCTGAAACCACAGTTTTCAGTAATATGTATCAAAGCATCTTTTACTGTTTATATTACACTGGGTGATACAAAGAAAAAAACTACAAGTATCAGCACACATGGGCAGGGCAATTGGAAAACTGCAGGAAAAGTAACCTGAAACTGTAGAGATTTTTTGCAAAACTTGCTGGGAAATTGCAGGAGTTGTACTATAGACCCTGAGAGTTACACAATAAAACCTTTACTGTTTTCTGCAGCATAACCTCATAGTCTTCAGGTGAAGCTACCTCTGGCTGCAAGCTGCAACACTGGACTTAAGATTTGCAAGAAAGCGAGTAGTGCTCACAACAGAGGGAGGTGAACCTTACAATTTACAATTGTCTTTGGTTTGAAACAGATTCCTTAGGAAAGTTAATATTCTTCAGGTGGAGGATACTTCTAAATGAAGGGTGAAATAAGGAACTTAGAATTATCAGAAAAGGCAGTCTTTCAATCAACAGAGGGAGGTGGAGTTTGCTTTACTTTTGTTACAAGTGTTAAGGTTTTCAGTGCAGGAAGAGTTTAAACCCACATGGGCTGAATACTGTTTTCTTTGTCTGCCCTTCTGCACAGCTGACGTGTTTTGGGGTTGACTGTTTTCAGAGCACAAGTCACCAGGCTCTTTTGGGGCTGGGGAGGTTTACCTGTGTCTGACTTGGATGTTTGGATTTTTCTCTGTTTGATTAGCAGGGTATTTTCTCTGTCAAATTGGTTTGAAGCAGTATTACAAATTGTCGGTATGGCATCTTGCTGACAGGAAGGCACTCATCGTGACGGTAGTTCAGAGCGTGCTGATTGTTTCGTGAGGGCACAGTTTAGGCCAACCCTTCCCACCCCTCACCCCACCCACCTCTGGAAATAGTTAATTTATACCTGGGGTTCTGACATCATTTCCTCAAGAGGGCAAGGTACATATCACTGTCATATCCTGTCTAGCACACTGCACTGACAATATAAGCATACACATTATATAAATACATATAGTTCTATATAACGTACCAATCACACACAGACACACACACACAAAAAAAAAACTAAACAAGGTAGACAGTTATGTGGGGAGTAGTACAATGTAATGGCTGTGGGGCAGCAGTCTTCCGGGAGTCTTTCTGGAGGCTGAGATGCTGCCCTATTTGCAGACAACTATCTGCCCTGAGGGAGGAAGTTGCCCATCTTCAGGCCACATTGGACAGTGGCAAGGGAACCTCCCCCATCCAGGGAGCACCAGAGCCACCACCACTACCTCAGAGGTTGCGAAGAAAGCACAGCAGTTGGACCACAGTGGGCTCAGGGAGGGTAAGGGTGGTGGAACAGAGGCACACCCAGTCAGTTGTTCCACTCCACAATCCATACACCATTCTGGGGAGATAGTTCCCTATGGATGCACCCAGAGGAGACTAAGGAGGGTGCAGACAGCTGTCTGAGGAGGCCCTCAGGAAGGAGGCAGAGGGCACCACAGGAAAGAAAGCAGCTCCTGGTGAGGGACTCAATTATTAGGGGATAGAACTGGGGGGAGCAGGGAAAATTGAAGTAAGGTGCCTGCCTGGTGCCATGGCTTGGAGGGACAGGAAGCGCATCCTTAGGATCACGAGAACAGTTGCACGGGAGTCTGAGCTGAACGTCATTGTCCACCTAGGGACAAATGACTTGGCTCATCATGAGATTAGAGCAGTGCAGAAGGACTTTGCAGAGTTGGGGAGGGGCTTAAGACAAGTAGCACACACAGTATCCTTCTCAGAGGTGCTGCCTGTCAGTGGCATCAGTGAGGCGAGGGTACTTTGCACCATGCAGTTTAACAAATGGTTAAAAAAATGGTGTGGAGCACAGGGGTTTGGCTTCATTGGGGACTGGGGTTCCACCTGGAGGGACACCAGCCTATACTGGCAGGATGGTCTGCATCTGTCCAGGAAGGGAACAAGTCTTTTGGGCAATCGGTTTAAATGCTTCATTGGCAAGCCTTTAAACTAGTCAAGGGTGAGGCACTGATAAGCAGCAGGAAAATCCCAGCCTCCCTACAAAACAGGGTACTAAATGAGAAAAGACCAAGGTAGAAAGGTCAGTGGGGTTGCTGCTACAGAAGGTAAAGCCATCAAAAATGGAGAGCAATGAGTACCAATGCCCGTAGTCTGGGTAACAAGCTTCCTGAATTAGTGGCCTTGATGGAGGAGGAAGATCTGGATATCGTGGCAGTCACAGAAACATGGTACACACAGAACCATGACTGGGATGTAAACATACCAGGATACACTATCTACAGGAGGGACAGGGAGGGTAAAAGAGGAGGAGGAGTAGCTCTCTACATAAGAGAAGAAATCAAAGCAACAGAACAATAGGGTAAACAGGGAGGAGAAGAAGCACTGTGGGTCAATTTGGAGGCAGGCAATGGCACCACAATACACACAGGGGTTGTATACAGATCCCCTCTCAGGGGGAGGAAATGGACAAGGAAATGATAGAAAGTATACTTAGAATGGCAGATAAAGGGGAGATATTGCTGATGGGTGATCTGAATATGCCAGATGTTAACTGGAGTGCAGTTGCAACAGCCACTTCTAAGAGTGGGGTTATTCTAGATGCACTACAGGGGCATGCCTTAGACAACTAGTATTGAGCCCACTCAAAGGGAGCAATCTTAGACCTGGTTCTCTCAAATGGAGATGAAGAGGATCACAGATATAGAAGTGGGTAGCCATCTGGGAACTAGCGACCATCGAACAGTATGGTTCACAATAAACACAGCAATAGAGTCAAGCCATACAAAAGACAAAGGTACTGGATTTTAGGAGGGCTGACTTTGCCAAAATGGGTGAGTGCCTAAGGAATGCACTAGCAAATGGGCAGGAAGGAGGGGTGGAAGAACAATGGGGAATAATAAAAACTGCCATCACAGAGGTAACAAGCCTTTGTGTAAAGCAAATAAACAAAATGAAACGAGGTAAGAAACCACTATGGTTCTCAAAGGAAGTGACAGTGAAGGTTCAAGAGAAAAAGAAAGCATTCAGGAAGTACAAGGAATCACAGAAGGAACAGGGCAGAGAATTGTATCATTTAAAGCAAAAGGAAGCTGGAAAGGCAGTCAGAACAGCAAAGGCCCAAACCGAGGAAAAGATAGCCAACTCAGTTAAGAAGGGATAAAACCTTTTATAGGTACATCAGGGGTGAAGGAAGACCAAGGGAGGATAGTGAGGCTTAATAAAGGGAGGGAGGGTGGGCAGAGGTGACTGTGGAAAGGCAGAGATACTAAACAAATATTTTGCTCCGTATTTACAAAGGAAGAGGGTACCTAAAACAAACAGTAGAAACACTCTGGATACAGAAGTTGATACCAGCCCATTTACAGAAGAAAGGGTTCTGAAAGAGCTCTTAAAACTGAAGGTGGACAAAGCAATGGGCCTGATGGGATTCATCCCAGAATTCTAAAAGAACTAAGGTAGAACTAGTGACACCACTGACTACCCTCTTTAACAAATCATGGGAGGATGGGGTGGTACCTGAGGACTGGAGGAGGGCAGATGTGATTCCCCTTCACAAAAGTGGGAGCAAGGCAGAAGCAGGAAACTACAGACCTGTTAGTTTAACCTCAGTGGTAGGGAAAATGATGGAATCACTTCTGAAGGAAAGAATTGTTATGTATCTAGAGGCCAGAGAGGCACAGGACCCAAGGCAGCATGGATTCACAGCGGAAGGTCATGCCAGACAAATCTGATAGATTTCTTTGACTGGGTGACCAAGTAGTTGATCAGGGAGGGCTATGGACATGGCCTACCTAGACTTTAGCAAGGCATTTGACACAGTTCCACACAAAAGATTAATATACAAGTTAGCCAGCCTGGGAGTGGGTCCCAAGATGACAGCCTGGGTAAAGAATTGGCTGGAGAATAGCACACAGAGAGTAATAGTAAATGGAGTCCCTCTGAAAAGGGGGGTTAGTGGTGGGGTACCTTGGAATTCAGTATTAGGACTGGTCCTCTTCAATGTCTTTATAAGCGACATTGCAGAGGGACTGGAAGGAAAAGTATGTCTCTTTGCAGATGACACAAAGATCTGCAACAGAGTTGATGCACAAGGTGGGGTGAAAAGGATGAGAAGGGACTTGGTAAGGTTAGAGGAATGGTCAAATGTATGGCAGCTTAGATTCAATGCTAAGAAGTGCAAGGTAATGCACCTGGGAAACAAAAACCCAGGGGAAGAGTACACAATGGGGGTGAGATACTAACAACAACAAAAATGGAAAGGGACCTGGGGGTAGTCATATCAGATGACCTAAAGGTGGGCAAGCAATGTGAGAGGGCAGCAAGGAGGGCTGGGGGGATACTGAGATGCATAGGGAGAGGCATCACCAGTAGAAAACAAGAAGTTATTATCCCTCTGTACAGACAGCTGGTGAGACCACATCTGGAGTACTGCGTGCAGTTCTGG
This sequence comes from Neoceratodus forsteri, assembly GCA_016271365.2. NCBI lineage: Eukaryota > Metazoa > Chordata > Ceratodontiformes > Ceratodontidae > Neoceratodus > Neoceratodus forsteri. The sequence goes on along the minus strand of CM057453.1, from coordinate 1,203,093,893 downwards.
AGACCCAATCTCCGCAAAGACATAGATAGGATGGAAACTGTCCAGAGGAGGGCAACTAAAATGGTGCAGGGTCTGCACTGGAAGACATATGAAGAGAGACTTGAGGATCTTAATATGTATAGCCTCGAGGAAAGGAGGGAGAGGGGGGACATGATAGAAACTTTCTGGACCTCAAGGACTCAACAAAGTCCAAGAGGGTAGCATCTTTCAAAAAGATGTGTGCAAGAACAAGAGGCACAATTTGAAGATAGAAGGCGGCTCAGAGGTAATTTAAGAAGTATTTTTTGCAGAGAGGGTTGTGGATGTATGGAGCGGCCTTCCAGAGGAGGTTGTGAGTCAAAAACAGTGGTGGAATTCAAGCATGCATGGGACGGTCATAAGGCAATTCTAGGGGTTGGGGGTAGGAAGAAGTAGGCTGCTGGTTAACTAGGGTCTGCAGCTTATCCATCAGGTAGGGAAATGGGCAAACTAGGTGGGCCAAGTGGTCCATATCTGCCATCAAATTCTATGTTTCTATATATTAGTCAGCATAAACTACTAAATGAATACACTGATACTTGAATATGTTTTAAATATGAAGAACAACTTACAGTATTTTCCTAACATGAATCCTAAATGGATAAGATGTGATGCCTCTCTTCCAAAATGTAAAAAAAAAATCTGCCTCATACAATGCTAAATAGATTCTATTTAGTGAGCCACAGATAATCAATATTAAATAAATCCAGAACAAACAAATTGTCAGTTTCTGGATGTAGAATAATGAAGCCTGATCAAAAGCTATTTACAGTGCTCTGTCAACTATTCGCCCACTTTGGTGAAAGAAAAAATAAGCAGATGGAGTGGCAAATAATTCAGTTATAGTAAATTGTTGTAAAGTGTTTATTGTTCATAATTTGCACTATAGGTACTGTGCACTATTATTGAAATCATATATTAAAATGTTATATATGGGTGTTATTATGGCTTGCAGTATAGCTTAGTGGTTAGAGTAACAAACAGCAATTGAACTGGTTACATCCAACAGACCTGAGTTTGATTCCCACAACCTACACTTGCATACTGCGTGACTCTGAACAAGTCACTTAACCTCCCCAGTGCTCCTGTGCTTGTGATGACAAGCCATTGATCACATAGGGTCAGTGGCCATATACAATGTATAGGGCCTAAGGGCAAACTGGATGGGCCTAGCGGTCTTCATCTGCCAACAATTTCTATGTTTCTATGTTTCCTGGGTCACCCCTAAAAAACAGGCATGTCTGCCTAGTGGGTCTTACCCGGTTTACAAAGAATATAAAAAAAAAATACCAATGTAGGTTTACTACAGTACATCAAACAGCAGTCAGGATATCATGTAATTTACCTGAGTTTTACTTGGGCTGCAATGATTTTGTATAGGTAAAGATAAATGTTCAGATACATTTTATGTGTTTTATAAGCTTGTTTTTAGACTTTAGTTAGGTTTTTATTGTATTCTATGCATGTGAGCATCTAGGCTGTAGATTGCTAAGCACAAGATCACTGTTACCAACTAGCTTATTCAAGTTTATAATCAGCAGGGCCATCCAAAATCCTCAATTGTTTGAACGAAATCTAGTCTGAATGAAAGTATGTTCACAAGGAAGAAACTGCCTTACTACATACAAAAAGACTTCACAGATAGCACCCCATTTAGGTGAATGGGATCATTGGCACCTTTTCTCCCACCTGCTGTTTCAGTCTCTGTGACAACAAAAAGTTTTCTGATAGACTGCTTCAACAAAAAGCAACGGTTAAGTGTTTAAGTGTACTTATGCTTGGCCAGTGGATTTTGAAAGCACATTCAATGACACAGACCCCAGGGGCTGTATGATGCTGGCAGGCAGAGTGGTGCTCAATTCACATCTGAGCTCAGACATGAAAACTCAGAAACATACTTTTCATGGAGACCAAGTAAAAAAAGCATCCACATGTTTGGGAGATGCACGATTTTCTATTTGAAGGTCCTCCACTAATCACTTGTGGATTTCTAGGTAAAGACATTTTATTTCAAAGAACCAAATTCAGGCAGGTTTTTTTTGCTCCTCCAACCCCCTGGCCATCCACTCCTTCAGACCTGCCAAGGCCCCCTACCACCACTGCTGAGTCCTGACCACCATTCGCTGCCATTTATTTATTTATTGAGTTTTTGGAAAATTGCCTATGAGTCAGAGATTCATTTACAAAGGCTCCATGTCAGATGTACAGAGACAGTGCTGCCAGGTAACCCAAAGTAACCCTTCATTGGGTGGGCCCTACCTTGTGGGAGGCTACCAGGGAGGACAATCACCCCAAAAGCTTCCTGTGTATTCAAGGCATGGCAGGGGATCAGAACAGACACCTGTGTCTGGAGCTTCAGGCTTATGGAGGGACAGACAGCCATCCTCTGGTTGGCCAGTGGTGTTCTCCCATTTTCTTGGGAGCATGACAGGCCACATGAATGCAAGGCACAAGCCAATGTCAGTCACGCTCCTCCCCGCAGTGAGGGCTGATGTGTTGCTGTGCCTCTGGCCTCCACCAGGAACCAGCAAACACTGAGCTGTGAATCTACCCTCCCTCCCAGGAGAAGTCGAGTGTTCATTGGACACTCAAGCCTTCACCCCCCCACCGGCAGGCCCTCCAACACCCAAGTCTGTTCCTGAACCCTGGTCAGTGGTGTCACAGGCAGAAATCCAATTCAGGTAGTTAAATGATAGATAGGAAAAAAAAAGGTTGTCCACCTTAGTAGTGGTGGTTCAGATTAATTCTTCTCTGAATTCTAACAAGCAAAGAGACCAAGTAATTTGCAACTTGTGCACGTGGGGTGTGGGTGTTGAAGAAAGAGGATCATAGTGCTGTCACTACTGCCATCACCCCTGAGGGATGTGGACTGCATTGTTGCTACTGCCATCACACCTGAGTGATGGGGGCCATAGTGCTGATACTGCCATCACACCTGAGGAATGGGGAATGTAGTACTGCTGCCATCACACCTAAGGGATGGGGTCACAGTGCTGCTGCTTCTGTCACACCTGAGGGAGGGGGGCCATAGTGCTGTTGTTACTACCATCACACCAGAGGGATGGGGGCTGTAGTGCTGTTGATGCTGCCATCACACCAGAGGGATGGAGGTTGAAGTGCTGCTTCCATCACACCTTAAGGATGGGGCTGTAGTGCTGCTGCTGCCATCACATCTTGTACCTAAAATAACTTTAAATTGGTTCAAGGATGAAGGATGTGCAATAGTGGAGGTTTAAATTGCTAAAATGCATGTTAGCAGAGTTATAAATTGTTAAATAAAGTACACAAAACCAAACACTGATAAAACCAGATTTTGGCTTAGCAGACACTGGTGACAATATTGTTTTACAATGTGCAAAATGTAATTTGCCCATTCTCAATCGGTAAACCAGTGTCCCTGAAAATTGGAGTATATTCAATACCAGAATGAAGTATGCAGAACTGGGGTATGTTCAATACCAGAAGAATTCCAAACTGGGGAGAATGTAGTTAACAGCTTCCAGTAGTAATTAGTTATGGCTACCAGCAGTAGCTGAGCTGAACAATTAAACAAGCATGAGAGTGGAGGCATAGGCAATAATGCACATAAAAACAACAGTAGGAATTCTTTGGTATGACTGCATTTAAGCAGGCTTGTATGCTATGGAGAAAGTAATATAGAACTGCAGGAGGCTCTGGTTTGATTCTCACTGAGTGCTAATAAGTACACTAGAGCTGGTTTAAATCCCCAGAAGGGCTGTGTGAAAACAGAGGGCTTATGGAAGGAAAAGTGGAATAAATATAGAAATACAGAGGCATGGAAGCAGGAAAGAAACCTTATGGGAATGCAAGGCTGCTGAGGTAAATTAGGCCTTGCACAAAATCTAATAGGTTAAGGGAAAACAGAATGTATCGGCTAGTTGAGCAGCAGAGCCAGGATCAGGTGCAAGCAATAAGTGAAGAACAGGAGACAGTGGTTGCAATAGGAGCTGAAACAAACATTAACAAATGCAGGAAAACTGAGAGTTAATAGGAGCCTGAGCACAGGTACAAGAGACACACAGTTCACATAAGGGGCAACAGTATGTTGAGGAATGGCAGAAAGCCCCAAAAGAAAACATACACCAAAAACATGACCACAGGAAGGCAAAAAAAAACAAACACACAAGGAAGCACACAGTAGCTGGAAGTAAAACAAATACTAACCAAAGCAAGAGGAACACAAAAACACTTTCAGCAGAAACCAAGCAGAGTCCTGAACACAAATAAACTGAGGGGGTAGGGCAAGGCCACAGCAGGACCCAGGCAATGGCCGCATAAGGCCCAAGAGAGAAGACAGACCAACAGAGTCTCTGGCTGGCAAAGAGAAATTGCTTCACATGGAGGCTAGGGGGTGATTTTATTATATAGCTTAGGAAGTGGGCATGACTGGTTGCTCACCCATTGAACTGCAGGTATTATTTATTGAATTTTGGTAACCAGGTAGACCCTCTGAGACAAGACCATCCCTTTTTCAGGGGTGACCCGGGAAGTGCAATACATTGATAGTGCATTCATTGACATAAGAAATTAGACAAGAAGTAGTCACACAGTAAAAGAGTACATCAATTATGTTCAGTTATGTGAAAATAAGCAATTTAAAGCACAGTCAACAAATCTTATGTACATTAAGACATCAAGTACATTTGTTTTGTCTTGTAGAGCAGGAGAGAAAGAGAGGGAGTGGTAAGTTTTACTAGGAGAATCATTCAATAAGCAAACAGGAGTTAGAAGTCAGTGGAAGCAGGAGCAAGGTGGAGTGGTTAGGTGAGTTAACAGCAACCTTTGAAATTGAGAGAGGGAGGTGCCGACCAGTATAGAAGGAGGTAGAGAGTTCCAGTGGGACACAGCAGAAAATGCAAACGATCTCAGATCCATGGAGAGTCTTATGTTTGGCACTGAGAGAAGAGGCAATGAGGTAGATCTGAGGATACATCGAGGGAGATGATGTTGAACAATATCAGCAAGGCAAGGAGGAGTGAAGCAATGTACAAACTTATGTATAAAGCTTAGTGTGTCATAGCGTAATTTAAATTCATAGTGTAGCCATCCTAGGGCAGACAGGACATTGCAGTGATGGTGCTGAGCATTGGTCCTATGAGCAAACCTGCCAACTCTATGGTAGGCCTGTGATAGGTGTGATAGTACAGATGTAGAAGCAGAAAGTAGTAATGGAGCTCCATACATAAAGAGGGGCAGGAGTGTGGCATCCACAATTTTGTGGCATGAGGTCAATGTAAGGAATGAATGGATGCGGAATAGGACACCGATTATTTGGTTTATAGTTTTAGTGATGGCTGTAACATGCACATTCAGGGTAAGTGGGGATCTAAGGTGACTCCCAAGTATTTGGAGGACCTGACCGAGTCAGTGCATCCCACACGTGACATGATAACCATAGGGGGAGAGTTGGTGTGGACGAGTTGGAGAATAACATGCTCTTTGTTTTTAGTATAAAGGATGAGCTGCTTCTGAAGGAACCAGTCCTCAAGGGTGTGGAAATTGAAGGCTAGCGTTGAACTGAGCCACCCAATATCAGAAGAAGAACGGTATATGATAGCATCATCTGCACATAGGTGAACAGAGGCACCACCACAATTACTAGGTATAGCCTTTCAAAAGTAAAAAACACAACTGGACTGTGTTCAATATTACTTCAAACCACACACTGACCCCATCTTAATTTACAAGGTTGAAATAGATGCTTTTCTTCAGCATTCACTAGACAGTAATTTAATTTCATTTAATTTTATTTGATAACTGGGTAAAATAAGCAACTGAGCCACATGGCCCTTTTTCTGGCTTGACCCGGTGAGGGTTAAATAACTCTCAGAACATCGATATTGATAAGACTAAAACCTCAAAATACTATACAATGCAAAAGTATTGCATAAAAACAAGACGTAAAATAGACAAGATTGCACTAACAAGATTTACATTAATAAAGGTATGTGTAAAAACATACAGGCTTGGGAATAAAGCATTTTCTTTAAAGAAATCTTAAGCTGACATGGATTTTGAGCATTTTGCAACTCAACAGGCAAATCATTCCATATTTCTATTGCACTTTGTTTAAAAGATGTTTGATAGTTGGTGGTTTTACAGATCAAAACTGCCAAAAGAATTTAATACTGAGGCCACAGTTTTCTTGTAACTGTTCTCTGTTGAAAACAATTGTACAGAGGATGAAATTCTGTACAGTGAATCACCTTGTACACAAAACAAGAAATTTGTAGAATATCCTGTTTTCAAGGAATAATCACCCCAGAAAGTTATACAGACTGCAGTGGTGTTCCTGGATTTTACCCTATGGGCAAATCTACTTATTGAATTGAACATGATATTTCTCTGTGACACCTCCCAAATTAAACTACCATAGTCCAAAATTGGTATTAAACAAGCCATACAGTAGCTATGGTCTTTCTTGCATCATTGGTTAAATAATCCTGAACAGCATAAAGGGCTCCAATTTTTCTGTGCAATTGTTTATTTACAGTACCAATATGGACCTGAAAACCCATATGGCTGTCCAAAATCATGCCTAAATATCTAAACTCTGAAAAAACCTCAATTTTAACATCATCATTTGTCTTTATAATAAAAGGTTCATGTAACTTTTTGAATTTTTGAGAAAAGCAAAATAAAATCCCCTTAGTTTTCTTTTTGTTTAATACAAGACGGTTACTTTTTAACCAACCTGTCAACTTATTATACTCACTACCTAGATTTTGCTGGACTATATTGATGTTGTCATTTGAGATGTACAGCACTGCATTGTCAATATATACAATAATAGATGAAACTGTACAAATGGACGGCAACTCATTTATATAAATTGAGAAAAACAATGGTCCCAAAACTGAACACTGGGGTACACCATACTCCACACTTCTTAAATCAGGCATTTTTCCATTAATATGGATTTGCTGAGTTCTCCCAATTTGATAATTGTGGAAACAGAGCACCACAGGGTCTCCAAAACCCAGGACTCTGAGTTTAACCTCCATTAAGGGGTGGTCCATGAGATCGAAGACCTTGGTCAGGTCCACAAACACCGTTCCAACATCTTTTCTCTCTTCCATTCTAACTTGCAGATAATTCATGAACCTGACCAAGGCTGATGTCATGTTACATCCATCCTGAAATCCATGCTGCACTGATGTCAAGAGACCAAATTTATTCAGATGTTTCAATATTTATTTATGCAACAATCTTTGTTTTGTCTTGCCAACCAAAGATAGTAGTGAAATAGGTCAATAATTGACTGGTAAGTTTGCTTGACCTCCTTTAAAATAGTGATAATACAGCATACTTCCACATATTTGGATCCATACTTGTGTTTAAAGATATATTGAATCTAATCTGAAAGCGTATGCAATTTTCCTGGCAGCATATTTCAATATTTTAGGGTCTATCATATCAGGCCCTCATCCTTTAGATTCGTCAATTCTAATTATTCAGAATAAACCTCATCCCAAGATATTTCCTTAAAATAGAATTTAGGTACAGGCGTTATAGGACTAGTATGTTCACACTTACTAGGTCCGCCAAAATCCTGGACATATTCCAGCTAGCTAGTAAACCTATCATTAAGATAATCAGCCATGTCTTTATCAGTTAACTCTTGATCATTTTTCAACAAACCAGTTATATTTCTATTTGACCTAGGGGTAATCAAGTTGTTTATGTTTTGACAGAATTTCCTTTAATCATGAAAGTTGATAACTTGTTCCTTTTATAGAACTCTACTTTGGCCCTTTTGATTTCCCTTTACATTCATTTCTCAATTGTCTAAAATGATTCCAGTTTCTGTCAAGTCAGATTTTCTTTTAAATGTCAAGCAAGCATTGTCTCTATCCTTCATAAGGTTAAGTAGTCTCTTATTAATCCATTTGTTACAAGCCCCCTTAATCTCTTTTTAGTTGGTGCCTTAATAACTGCCACCAGTTCCATCTGGAACAATTCAACAGCCTTGTTTACTTCCCCAGTATTTAACAGCTGATGCCAATTTATCTAAGACAAATCAGTTTTATCTCAGACAGTGAGACCTCATGTTAAGCCATATTCTCCACTATCCTAAATCTACCCTTAGATCTTTGTTACTCCAGAGATAATAAGTGGGAAGATGATCACTAATTGCATCTGTAAAATGCCAGAGGAGCTATTATTCAGTATGTTATTTATTAAGACCCAGTCAATTAGAGAAAACTGCTTTGTATTAGGATTAAATCTCATTCTCTCAATTAGTAGTTGTTTCAAATTAACTTTTAGTAATGATTTCCTATATTTGGACACCTCCTGCCCAAACCAATTTAAATTTGAATCACCCATAATTACAAGCTCTTTATTTTTGAAGGTTTCAATCAGGTCTACACAATCTTCCAGGCCTTGCAATTTAGAATTTGGAGGATTAAAAACACATCCTATTATTAGTTTCTCAGTTTTCCCTAAAATCAATTCAATGAATAAACATTCACAACCAGATGCCAAAGGTGTAGTATGTAGTTTCTTAACTTTAAGATGCTCCTTGTAATAAATAACAAGGCCTCCACCCTTTTCTCCAAGGCAAGCCTTACGTAACTGATTATATCCGCTAGCAACAACAGGCCATCATTAATTTTGGGTTCCAGGCATGACTCCATTATTAACATCATGTCAATATCATGAGCTGAAATCCAGGCTTCCAGTTCATGTTTTTTTGTAACAGGCTACATGTTTAAGTGTGCCAGTCTTAATCCAGGAGTATTAAACCATGTATAACAAACTCCATCTTGTGAAGGACCGGAGTTAATAGCTACATCACCTGATTCACAAAGTTTTTTAAATTCAGGCATGCTGGGTTTGTATAGTTATCAAACAAATATAGGTGACCACCCAGACTTCTAGTTTCCCATTTTGTTAGAAGTCCGAGGGCCACCAGTCTCACATCTTCTATATGTTTATCATGCAACAAATCCACTTTTAAGCTGTTGTTATGATTATCATTTCTTTCCACCTAATTAAGTTTCTGTATGAAACAATCTCATACAGAAAGCAGTTGCTTATAAAACAAAACAAACAATACAGTTGTTCAGCATTGTTGTATAAATTAATAACCTACACCTTAAAGTGTCAATTAGGTGATAGGAAAATGAAGATATCAATTATAACTGCAAATTGACATTAAGTTACATTGGGTAATTAAAAATAAGTGTACCACAGTAGATTGTGGAAAACTGATTTTAAGTACAGTAAGTGCAAAACCTTGTCATTCTTTAACCTATCTAATCTCTATAATACACACCCAGAGGTTTATAGGAAAATATTATATCAAAACAAACTCTGTGATGAGTATAATAAAGTTCAACTTTAAAACTCATTTAGTATTCTTGGCAATTAAAAACCTTAAAAATGTACAAACAGTAAATTGTGTAAACACATTATTTTATACTTTAAAATTACCAGATACTCAGTTTTAAGCCAACGTTTTCAGACAATGACCTCTAAAAGAAACAATAGCCCTTCAGTTACATTTAATCCTAAGTTTACAATTATGTCTGTTCTGTGGCTGACTGGTGCTTATGACACTCACTCTGCTCATGCGTAAGTGGCGCAAGCATTTTATATGTGTACTACACCTTCTCTGCTGACACTGCAGCAGCTGGTCTCCTCCTCCATGATGTAGATTTCCTCAGAGAAAAAAGCTCACTGGCAACCAGGGTACACATTATTAGCAGACAGGTAGGGACACAAAGCAGAGGGGAGTATTTTCCAGTTCGTAAAACTGCTGGCTTGCAGAGTTCCCATGTAGAAACAACAACAAGCATTTCAGAAGTGGTGGTAGTAATGTGATGCGAATAGTTTAATACCAAAGAGTGTATACATGTTTCTTGTGGTGAACAATCCCACCAGGGCTACAGTTTATGTAGTCCCTAAATTCCCTAAAAACTTTAGAATCCCAAAGAACACCCAATAGTGTTGAGTACTGACTCACTTACAGAACCACTTTTCAGAATTTGTGGATGCCTATATTAAAGAAATGGTATTCAAGCTGTGGTCTTATGTGAGAGATACCACTGATGTACTGGGAGTTCTGGGGACTTGAAACTAGAACAGGATTGATTACTGATTTCATTGGACATAGAAGAACTACATGCCAATGTACCACACCAGAGGGAGCTTGATGCATGAACATATTGGCTCAACAATAAGACCAACTCTGATGAAGCATTCAAATAATTTTTGTTGTCTTGTACTAATTATGTTCTAACCTGCAAGGCCTTTATTTTTCAGATTTCTATCTACAGATTAAGGGCACAGTGATGGGGGCTACCTTCAACCCTAACTATGTTAATCTGCATCTGGGTAAGTGGGAAAAAGAATACGACTATAACCCACAGTTCAATCCTTTCTTCAATAGGATTGAAATTTGGAAATGCTTTATACTACAGATGACACATTTTTGTCATGGAAGGGTGATAGAGCTGAACTGGACTTACTTGTGAGTTTTTGTAGGAGACTAACCCAAATTTGCTATTTACAGTACAAGCCAGTACTGAGAGGGTAATTTTTTGGACTAGATCATGTCAAAAATGCCAGCTGGAACAAAAAAGAATGAATTTTTTCCACAAAGCAATAGGTGGAAATACTATATTACTAGTGTCCAGTTGTCATCCTCGCCATACCATTGAAAATATACTCAAGTCCCAATGTCTCAGAATTAAAAAGATTGTATTCTATCAGATTTTTGAGAAACAGCCACAAAAGGTCACAAGCTGCCAGGAAAGAGGCTATACTGGACCAACATTAAGCAGGAAGGTATTCATTTCTTCTTGTGACAGGTCAGCCCTAGTCACTGTAAGGGACCACAATATTGGATCTTAGCCAAAGATTAATTTTGTTACCACTTACAGTAGACCGACAAAAGCAATCTCAGAGGTTATCAGAGGAACTGTTTAATTTTACAGACTCCATCGTTAGTAACTACACAGAGAAAACCAAGAATAATTTATAAGAGGCATCTAATTTGAACAATAAACTTGTGCTCAACATACAACCCATAGAAAGATCACATATAGAGACATGGGTTCTCAAACTCCCAGCTGGGACATATAGATGTGGGAGGTGTATATTTTTTAGGGGTTTGCTATGCAAAACAAATTAATGCCACAAATGTCACTAAAGTTTATGACATACATTGTTTTATTAATTGTGATATGCAAAGTATTGTTTATCTGGCAATTTATGATTGTGGGGCATTCTTTGTAGAGCAAAACTTCCTTTAGTTTTAAAACAGAGTGGGTGTTTAGTGTAAGGGCCATCAGTAAGGGATATACTACAAATGCCTTGGCAGAACATATTTACCTACAGGACAACAGACACAACCATAGCTTAAATTTCTGAGGAATAGAGAAGGTTGTGATGGGAAGGAGGGGGGGCTGATCTTTAGATGTTACTGCTAAAAAGAGAAAGTCTCTGTATTGTTCAGTTGGGTGGACCAAGTCCTCCTGGATTAAATACCCAGTCTGAATATTCACCAGCATTTCATGACCAATAATTATTGTGAGATGTTGTAACAAAATAGTACAGATGTATTAAGTAATGCTGTGTTTCTTTTGTTTTCTTTCAGCTGTTTCATGACATTTGTTGTTGTTCATGCATGACCTTTATTGCTGTGGGGAATCAGAAAGGATATTTAATCTGCACATTATGGTGCAAGTAGCAACTTATGCCAGCATTTGCAACTTACGCTGTTCTACAAAGTGGCCTGCGACATGTTGCAGGCTGCTTGCGCCAAACCGCTGTTACTCCGGCAGTTGTGCCATAAACCCCCTGTGACACAGCACTAGGGGGCATACGGCAGCAGTTGTGCCTCATTCCAGAAGGGTAGCAACAAAGTCCCCAATGTCGGGATTCTACAAGAACCCCCAGAGGAGAACCGGCAATGTAAGTTACACCAGCATTTAGCTGGTGTAACTTACATCCATCCTTTGAGGGTCTTGTAGAACCAGGTCCATGTGCCGCCCCCATACCCATACCACCCTGTTCTTTCCCCAATGGGCACTGCTCAAACATGTCCAGATTCAGGGCCAAGATCCTTCCCCATCCCCGTACTGTACACACACCCATACAGTAATGGCCCTGCAGGGCTTCCCACACCTCCAGCCTCCTGACATGGTCAAACAGTGCCCCACAGAACTTTCCACACCCCTAGGCCCCTGGATCCCCTGTTGCAAAATGCCCCACAGGGTGGTGCTGTCATCCCCCCCACCTCATGCCCCGACCCCCGAGTCGCTGGCTGCAACTGCGGCAAATACCCAACCCTAGTAGTCTAGTAGCCCCCCACCCAGCCATGCCAGCCAACCCAACACCCTCCCACCCATCACCAGCCAGCGACTGGCACAGCTCACCTTTCACCTCCACAGCCAGCCTCCGGCTGAGTTACGTAGGAGCACCACTGGAAAGACAAGTTCAGATATTCATTTCTGAGTGTGTCTTTCCAATAGTGCTCCTACATAACTCAGTCAGTGGCTGGCTGTGGAGGTGAGAGGTGGATTGTGCCAGTCACCAGCTGGTGATGGGTGGGAGGTGCTGGGTGGGCTGGCATGGCTGGGTGGGGAGGATTGGCGTGGCTAGCCCCATGGGGGCACTTACTGGGGGTTTCAAGGGCCAGTTGGTGTGGCCAGCCCTGTGGAGCAATTGCTGGAGGTTTGGAGGCAGGGGCTGTGGACAGCCCTGTGGGGCGGGCTATTGTGCCATGCTGGGTGGGGGGTGCACTTGAGACCTGCAGCTGCGTGTTGCCACATGCTGGCCAGGTAGGCCTCTATGCAGCGTACCTAGCCACATGTCACAAGTCACAGGACTTTACTGTGGAGACCCTGCCCCTTCTAGAATAGGGCACAGGGTCAATGTCGCAGTTGCGGGTGGAGGAGGTTACGTTTGGTGGCAACTTGTGCCACCCTTCTAGAATCGGTCCCCATGTGTACAAAGTAGACACGGGTTCACAATACCCATTATTGCACTTCAGTAACCAAGATTCAGTATTAATTCTTTACTTGTTTTTCTCCCCATTTTCTCTATTTTAAATCTGTTATTTAGTCATTCTATTTATCATGTGAGTATGACCATTGCATTTTGTTAAAAAGTGCACTGTCACTTAAATTGCTGTCACTGTTTAAACATAATATGTTGAGTGAGTTGTATCCTCCTGAAGATGCTATACTAGTGAAACTGGCAAAGGTTTTAGTGGGTTACTCCTTCTTGTACTCTTAAAGGACAATTTGTTATTTTGCATCTTAACAATGCTTGTACAATAAATTCGTGTTTTGTGCAATACTCCTTTGTCAGGTGCTGTTTTCATTGTTGCTGCTCATTTCTACTGGCACAGATGTGTGAGTGTGGGGAAAGTACCTTTTGTTTTTTTCCACAGCAGGGTATTGCCAAATGTGTGTGCCAGACCTAAGTAGTAGAACTCACTAGGAAGAAAATGCCAAAAAAGGTTCAGTGGACAGATCACTAAGAGACAGCGTTTCACCAACTGAAGGAAGCAATGTTTTTGTAACCTGTAATCACAAGCCCTAACAATTCTCAAAAATTAATTTTGCACATCAATGCATCCAATCAGGAGCTGGGGGTGGTTCTGTGTCGGGTTACCACCAACACAGGGATGAACACACAGTCATATACCTGAGAAGGAGCTATTGCCTAGAGATGAGGCCTATGCCACAATTGAGAAAGAGTGCCTGGGTATAGTCTTGGCTTTGCAGAAGCTGCAGCCATATTTGTATGGGAGAGTGCTCACACTGGTCACCAACCACAATCCTCCCACATGGGTTGCATGACTAGTGGGCAGAATCCCAAATTGTCAAGATGGAGCCTGGTACTGTAGTCCCATAACATGGATGTTAGGCACCCCAGTGGGTCACAACATGACAATGCAGTTGGTTTGTCCAGATAGTAACCAGTGGCTCAGTAAAGTAAGGGGTGTTCCATAAGGAATTAAATCAGTAGTTAAACAAGAGAGAGAAAGGAGGCATAACAGGTAGATCAAATCTCCTACAATGAAAAACATCTTTTGTGGTCACTAAAATGTGAACTTTCTTTTCTCTGAGGGATAGAGGTGTAACACACCAGCATTTTTTAATCTATTTTCTCTGTAAAATATTATACTTGATGTAGGAGGTATGTGGAGAACTGAAATTACCTTGTCTTTCAAATTTGCTGTCACACTTTGGAGAGCACGTTGGGTGTGGACAGCAGAGCTCTTTTGATCTAGAAGTCTCTGTTTGGGTAACAATAAAAGGCTAAGTTCCATTAATCTAAAATAGGCTATGTTGTGGGTGTAATCTAGTGACGGCTAGTCAGATTGCACCATGCTTAACCATGAGCTGGATGGAAAATAGGACAGAGTCTGAGTACACACAACCAGTTTGGACTGGTTCTGTTGTGGAAGAGGTTCCAACAAATCAAAGGAAATATCCATGGTGTGACGTCAGATGATGAAAGAAACGAGGCTGGTCAGCAATGTGTATTTCTGCCTCTATTTCTCAGATGAAAATCAGTCTTATTGTGGATGTGGAATCCTCACCATCACAGTCCTGTTTGCTGAGACTCAATAGATCTCAGTTTGGGGTAAACAAAAACTGTTTACTTCTACTAAGAATGTTCTTATTTCTAAGTTAGGTTATTCTATGTGAATTATACCTTGTTCATATGTTTGGTTTCCATTTCTGCAGTGGTGTATTCTCCATAGTCTTTAATGTGTACAATCATGTACCATATATAAATACTGTGGGGTATTAAATGTTATTTTTATATGCTTCATGCTTCCTATGACTGGATTCATTGAGTCTGTTTAGATGTGTGCTGTGTATAATGTACCTGCGATCTTTTAAAGTCACTTAGATGCTGAGCATGGAGAGATGAGGAAGGAGGGGCTGAAATGTGAGCTTTTGGGTGGGGGAGGGTCTGAGTGCTTTTTGTCTTGGAAAAATGTGAAAAAACATGTAACTGTATATGTGTGTGGGGGTATTGGTGAACAAGGCAGCTCCTAATATAGCCTGGTGACTGTTGTGCAAATGTCTGTTGTATGAACTTTACTAACTTATTTGGTGCAAATGTGATTTGGGTATGTGCTAGCTTTTAAGGACAATGCTACACTTAAGTAAAATGACTACAAATAGTAACATGGTAATAAAAGATAATTATGGGGTGTATTGTAAAGGGATTGAATTAAATTAAAAAGAAATATGGTGCTTGATGGGGAAGGGATTACAGAACAAAGCCAACAGGCAGGACAATATGGAGTGTGCTCCTTTTTGAATCATATTAGTCATTTGCCCCCTTTCAAGTGGCCTTAAATAATAATCACTTTTTCATGATTTACCACAAATAGACTGATTATTTACTAATGTAGCACTGTTTTAGGTGTTTTGCAGGTTCACATTTCCATTGTTTTCCATTATTTAAGGCTGGTTTGGTTGGGATAGTGATTGTTCATTTCAGAGATACCATTGCAGTCATGTCTTTGTAATGAACAAGATGGAGGAGAGGAAAGGAATAACTCCTTTGAGACCCCCCCCCCCAACAGCAGCAATGGGTTAAAATGTCCATGCAGTAGCATGCCTTTGCAGGTTCTCACTGTAATGTTTTTCATTCTTTAAGGTGAGTTTGGTTGGGCTTGTGATTGCTCATTACAAAGACACCGTTATATTCATGCCCCTACAATAAACAAGATGGAGGACAAGTTTAAACCTTTTATGGCTTTTGTGTGCCAGTCTTCACCCCCTAATGCAGCAGTGGGTTGAAATGTCTGCACAAAAGTTTGCCTTTGTAGGTTCACATTTAACAGTTTTCCTTTTTTTAAAGCTCGTTTGGTTGGGAATGTGATTGTTCATTACAACGATAATGTTGCATTGGTATTTTTGTAATGAACCAGAATGATTACAAGATTAACACTTTTGTGGTTTATGTGCACCAATCTTCTCCCCAGGGCAGCAGTGGGTTAAATTTCCACACACAAGCATGCATTTGCAGGTTCACATTTTATTGTTTCTATTCTTTAAGGCTGGTTTGGTTAGGATTGTTAATGTTCATTACAAAGATACCATTCTTGTGGTATCTTTGTAATAAACAAGTGGAGGATAAGTTTAACTCTTTTGTGGCTTTTGTGCACCTGCCCCCCCACCAAGGCAGCAGCAGGTTAAAATGTTCACACAAAAGCATGCCTTTGCAGATTCACATTGTATTGTTTTCCGTTATTTAATACTGTTTTGGCTGGGATTGCGATTGGTTCTTTACAAAAACTCAGTCACAGTTTCACATTTATTGTTTTTGTATGTTAATGCTGTTTTTGCTGAAACTGTGATTCTTTTGGTCTGCTACACAGACCTGATCATGTCTTTTGAATCATCCATTTATTCTCTAAATTACTCAGTCACTTATTGTAGGCCAGGAACCCTGTCTATGCTAACATTAATTCACATGTACAGAGGAGCCAGCTATGATGCGATGCAGTATCTGCAGATACTGCATCGCAGAATAATTGCAATAAAAACATGTCAAAAATACTGCAGGAAAAAAGGCATGATTGCCACTAAATTACATTGTTCCCTGCAGCATACTGATGCATTTCTGATATACTGCAGCATTTCTGCATTACATCCTGGCTGGCACTGCTGTAGGATACAGATTAACAGTTTCTGTATTGTGTTCCTTGTGTTAAATTGTTACCACCTTGGATCCATCTTGTATCAGTCACTGGCTTTTGGGTCCAGTGAATTGTTTTCATCTATCTTTCTTGTCTTTGCTCTGATAAACAGACCTTATCATGACAAAACCATTTTCTATTAATTATCTCAGTTAGTTGTCTACCATGGCCCTGGATCTCCATGTATACAAGCGGCAATACACTTGAATAATACAGAAGCACTCTTTCTGCATTATGTTGCTTTTGTTAAATTCTTACTGCCTTGGATCATTCTGATATGCTAAATCACATATTTGTGGGTCCTTTGACCTATGTTCATCTGGATCCTTGGCACTGATCAAGGCTCCAATATTTCAATTATTCAAGGTTGTGGATGTTGCTGTAGAATTTAACGTAAACTGTGGGAAAACTGAGGATCAGCCTCAAAGAATAAATATCTAGGTGCCCAAATTGTAGCAGCATTTCCGCACTGAACTAGTACCTAAACTTGTAACATTAGGCACTCATTTCTTGGGCAATTATATCCCTAGTTGTGAGCTAACATCCCTTCTTAATTAGTTGGAGACACAGCAATCTTAATACATCATACTTGTCCAGTGACATACAGTGTACTACAGAACCTTGAATATCCTTCTTGCAAATTTAAATGTTATACAGTCCCATAGCACTAATTACACTCAGTATTTATGGACTGTGAGAAGAGATTTGAAGGTTGACACTATTTTTTCAGTGGTATGTTTTTTCTTTAAATTGATTTATTTGTACTTTTCTAACACTAAGACTGGTGACAACAATTGACTAACTTCTTTCCAATGAGAAACAATAATATATTATACATTAGTTAAAACAATAATGTAATTTTTACAATAATAATGTTTCCATTACCATATAAACACACTTCTGTCTTTTTTAGTCTTGTAAGAAATGTGCATTGCATTGACCAATACTATTCCTTTGTGACTATACTGTAGTTGCCATGTCACATAGTCTTTGCTAAATCGTATTTAATCCCAAGGATAAAAATAAATTATAATAAAATAAAAAGTTCTGCAACAAAAGACAGCCAAAGACACAGAGCACTTTCCATTCATATTTAATTACCAAGTAACTAGTATTTTAAAGCCACAAAAACAATTCTCTGTCGTAACCTTTTTCTGCAACCATGTAAACAGTAATTTTTTTGGTATGTTACCAATTGCATATAATCATGACAGTATTAGAGTTGCCCTATAAAATATTTTAATTGGAATCACTTTATTTTTGGTGTATGTATAAAAACAATTTGCTGCTTTCCAATATTTTGACCCATTGTTGAATTCTGTTTTTCTTGACTCCCATGTCTTACACCTTTCCCATTCTTAAAAAAACATTTTAAAGAAAATTGCCAGGGCATAACCATTCTTTCTTTTTTTTAATATAGTATATTCTTTTTATCTTCTTACTGAAAGATATTTGTATTGTTCAACATCTGCTACATGAAAAAAATATTGTAAAAATATTATTTCAGATCATAACAATGATGTTGATATTTATATTATGGTCTCAAGTTTACTCCTTTATCAGGTATAACTTACAAATTCCTCTATATCTAAATGATCTTTCCATACTTTTGCATCCGAGCCAGGTGACTTTTTTAACTGATTACTTATAAAGCCCTTTTCACATATTTCAGGATTTATCCAAGTGTTTAACAGTAACCATTTAATTGTTCATAATTTATGAGACTATAGTTAGTTTTAGTTTAGTTGATATCAATAAATTTCTGTAGTAAGAGGATATTATGATTGCTATTCAAATTTACATTATAAGAATTTAGCAGAATGTGGGTCTTTGGTTCATATTTGTCTCAGTTTGAAGTTATCACATCTGAAGCTGTTTTGACTCATTCCACCAAATAGCAAAACCCTTTGTCCAGGTACCAATCACCCATCCCCCATTTCTTTAGAATAAATAAGGTTGACAGTACAGTTATTGATGACTCCCTCTGAAAAATGTTTTAAAAATATTTTTCAGTTTATTAAACCATATCCTATCTAAGTTACTCTGAAGTGACTGAAAAAAAGACATTTATTTTTGGCATAATCATTTTGATCTCATCAGATATGCCACATAAAGAAATAAAGTATCTAGCTTCTCCCATCTCATTAAATCGTGTTCATTATTTTTTCCATATATATATATATATATATATATATATATATACAGGGATGTGACAGGGTAGTGAAGCAGGCTTGGTTTGGTGTTCTTCAAGGAATATTCAAAAGACAGAGGCTACACCAAGTGTTTATTTATAAGGAAATATGTGCTTTGCTTCAACTTGTAACATAGTACAGTTTGATAATATTTAGTATGCCTAAAGCCTGTAGCAGTTCAATTCAATAATATAAGGCATTCTTGGAGCATTCAGAATCATATTTAATTCCAGAGGAAGCAACTTTTATGTGTACAGAGAAGTCTGTGCTCCAGGATGCCTGCAGGTGATAGAAAATATATGGTAACCATGAAAAAGAATCTAGTAATCCAGAAACCAGAAAAATTTCAGTGAGAGTATTTTTTATTGCTGAAAAATGCAATAATTGCTAATGTAAGAATAAATCAACACACATAAGTGAGAATTCTAGCTTCAATTCCTCTAAACCAGCCTCAGAGCTTTGGGGCTATGCCACCTCTTCATCATGAGGTGTGAAAAACTTTTAGTTTGCCCTTTTCTTTCTTCTGTTTTGCAGTTCAGTCTCTCTATCTTGAGTACACAAAACTTTGTTTCTACTTTTCTCTTTATTGGGCACAAGTGTTGCTGGTTTCCAACTTTCACTCTGAGTGACAGCCAGCACACTGTAACAGGAAGTGCAGTGAGGTCTTAAAGGGTTAACTCAAAATAAGAGGGTTTGGTTCATATTTCTTCCTGGTCTATGTGAAAACTTGTGTGCTCGTGACTGGGTTTCTGGGAGTAGGAATATATACTTTGTTACAAGAGCATGATGTTAAATTTATAATGTTATTTTAGCAGGATTATTATACTAAAATACTTCACTAAGTTTTTCATATGACTTCTCATTAAACTACTTTGCCTGTTACTAGAAAACCCTCTTATGTCAATAGTAATTCATTAATGTTTTGTGTTTGTTTTTAATCTGTTTCCAGACACTGTGGGAAAGATCTTTATCTCACTCATTGTTCCAGTAAATGGCATTTCTGGATTTTAAAATAATAACACAGTGTTATCTGCATAACAGTTTAATTTTTTTCCTCTGTACTCATCGATACTCTCTGTATTCCATTCTTACCTCTTATAGTTTTTTTTAAAAAGTTTCAAACCCAGAGTGAAAAGAAATGGAGCTAGAGCAACCTCATCTCACCCTATTCTGTACTTCTAGTAGTCCTGTTACAGTGATATTTATTTTAAAATTGATTGGGAGGTATATAACTATTGAATTTTGTTGAAACTTATCTGAGCAAACCATCATGCTTCTAAACATGAAAAATATATGACCACTGCATAAAATGAAATGTTTTACTAGCATCCAGTGTCAGTACCAAGCGCCATATTGTCTATATCTTTGCTACCTGGAATGTCTTTAATGCCATGGTGCAGGTACATCCCTGGACAAATTCTGTTTGGCCTATATTTATAGCTAAGGAATGAAACTGGCTATCATATAGACACAAAGTTAAAGCATTTTACAAGGGTACCTGTAGTCTTCTTGGGCTGCAAGTTGTTTGGTTCAAAGCGGTATATTCAGCAGCAGATTCTTTTTGTGTAAACATGGAAAAAGAGACAATCCTTTAGAATCCCTATAGACACCAAAACATTTTATAAATGTAAACATACCTCATGATTAACACAGCATCATGTGTTAGTTAGTAATAGCAAACGGAGACGCATCATGAATTTTATTTTATTTTCATTGGCTAATAAATGTTATGTGGTCTTTTGTGCTGATATCACTTATTTCAAAAATCTTTAATTTCACTTTGAATACCACTACTGAAAGTTCTATACTTAACACATCTGCAGTGACATAGCCAAGTGATGAAAAGGAATTCATCATGGGCAGGCTGCCAATCTGTGTCTGCAATAAGGACCACGGTTATTGTCTGCAAAGGACAATCTACAGCTTGTCCAGTTTATCTATCCAGCTGCTCCCAGTCTTATATCTTTTAATTTCATGATGTCTTTGTCTAAGTGACTATAGCCTGTTCTTCTGCTTCTGGCATCATCACATTAACGTCTATGACAGAAATGCAATTATTCTCAGTATTCTGTGATATATACCAGGATACAGTACCAAAAGCCCAGCAATTATCTTATGTATTAAAGTTAATGGTGCCAAAATGCCATTTGTATTTATAATATGTTCAGTAAATTGGAATACTGTTTTTATTAAGTAGCATATGCATATTTATAACTTCAGTAAGATTTTGACTTTCACATTTCCAGCTCTTTAATCATTTAGGGTTCTGTCCTTCAGCTCAATACATCTGATCTATACCTCTTTGTCAATGAAAAAAAGGAAACAGTTGGGCTGATATAGTAAGAGTTTGTGCCCCGTACACAGTATGGGGCCCAAAGTCCCATTTAGCAATCACAAACCATTAGCACTAATGCCATACACTGACTTTTGCAAGCACAGTGTGGCAGCCCAGTCACACTCAGTTGTGCAACCATTTCTGATTGTGTGGCTGTTGATTTGGCATGGAAGCATGTAGTGTTGTCATATTGTCCCCTTCTATCTACTGAGGAATGTGAGATTTTTGTGGAGAAGGATTTCCTTCCTGGTGTGCAGTACTACTCAAAATCCAATAAAAGTAGGACCTCCTCTGAAAGGTATGGGTTTAAACAAGATTGTATTTATTTAAATTCCAGGTGCCACCTACAGTATGAGGTAAAGGGGCAAGCATGTCATGGTTTGTGCCAATTTGTAAGGCTAATCATGGTCATTTTCTCAGTGACTGTATATTCTTGCTGACCATGGGCTGACAGCTCAGATTGCATTCCTAAAATGTTCTAAGGCTTTGCCTCACTGGCTGTACAATTGATTAGTAGAGTGAGATGCTCTAGAACCTATATGTGTCTTTGACAAAAAGGAAAAACAGCAAGGCTGGTGGATCCCCAGGTGCTGAGGGCACCAGACTACTGAGCAGGGAGGGTGGTGGTGAGGTAGCAGATGCCTGAGGAGGGTGGTGGGGGTCAAGGGTATATTCCTGCCCATCTTTTGGAGGGTATGACATTTTAAAGCTTTCTTTATGTCTACCAGTTTTGTCCTGAATATTGAATACTTTGAGACCCCAAATATATATGTTCAGCAAAAACTCATCATAAATACTTGTACAGCACTGGTGAAAATTCATGTTTGTTTGTTACTGTGCACCTGCATATGTCTCTATGTACATGAGTGCACTTCCAGGTAGTTCTTTGCCTCCTTCAGAATAGCTTGTGACTCCACCCCATACTACAGCTTCATGTCTCTCTCAAACCCCACTTTAAACTGCCCCATGCGTGTGTTATACCTCCACAACTCTACATACCTTTCTCCATTATCTCCTTGTGTCTCTGTCCCCACCTGAGGTAGTTTTGTGTGTTTCTCCATAAATATATTCATGAATATCTGCTGCACCCATTGTTCCATGCCACCATCAACTCCTAATTTCCACCCATCTGTCATCCCTCATAGCTCTTTGTTGTTTCACCCCCGACCCTGCTTCATGTCTCCAGTCATTCACTCTGCTCTGCCTAGTATGGCAGCCATGTCTGTGGACCATAATTAAAAGAAGCAGAGCTGTGAGTACAAAATCAACGCACTGTGTATTTTTGTGTTTGTGTTTGCAAGTGTGCATCTGTGTATTCCAGTGTGTGTACCTGTACAGTAAGTGTGTCTGTCTGTACAACAGGCCATATGAGTCTGTTCAAATGGATATATAAACAGTGTATTATGTTACTGGGTGTGCTACATGCAAATGAAAGTGTCATGCATACCTGTTGGCTACATGTGTTAAAATAGGTTGCATTCCATATATACATTTGTTAGTATATCACTGTGCAATTGTGTATTGTGCCTCATTCTGCATTATATTAAATGTCTGAGTAATGTTCACTTCATAGAAATGTGGACACCCTGCATTATCAATATTTATTTTTTTTGTGTGTAACAACAGAGCATGGTGGTTGAACCACATCTATTAAGCAGTGCTACTTATATGCCTGTGTTTACAAATATAAAGTCAAACACAAAATTCAATGTATATTTTATTAATTTTCTATATTTACTGTCTCCTTTTCTTTATTGTGGAGGATATTTGTCTGAAAACAGTGTGTATGTCCCCAAATGTCTCCTCCATCTGATTCTTCCTCACCCCAGAAATCAGAATATTATGTTAGTGACCCTACAATGTTTCTTTGGAAATTAATTTTCTAATCTGACAATCAGGGCAATATAGCTTCAGTAGGGTGAGGATGAGATGAATTGTGGGGGACAAACATAATTTCCATGCAAATGTGCTCAATAATTAACAAAGTGGGAAGATAAATGTAGAAAATGCATGAACTAGAAATAGAATTATGTTTGAACATTGTATTTAAATGTTTTCCTGAATACTGGCAAAACACTTTAATGTAGACTCTGCTGACTGTTACAGTTAGTGTCCCTCCTAGATTAGGAAAGTGCAATCCCCACATAACAATGCAAAACATTCCAGTATACAACACACTCCATGTCAAGCACCCCTATACATGTAATGCTATCTTGCTCTGTTACAGGATCACTAGCTCCTGCAGTTTACTTGAGTGTTGCAACTAAATTCAACAGAAGGTGAACATTCAGTCAATAATAATATTCATGTGAACCTGTATTGGTTATACAGAATCAATCTGTCAAAAAGGATTTAAGTTTCTCAATTGAGTTCACCCAATTTCAATTAACTGATTTACTGAGGTATACTTGAAAGCAAAGTAACTTTGAACTGACTTGTGCATTTCAGTTGCTAAACATATATTTAGTTCAATGGATCATTGTCAGCAACTAATATGTCATTAACCATGAGTACTGCAATGAAATGAAGCCACACATCTATAGGCTTTCATCACTGGACTGCACACTTCTGTAAATAGGGTAAAAACAGTTCTAAACCAGCAATTGAACTGAGTGAATGTGCCTTTCTGCAAGGCACAAACAGACATAATTACAGTATATTTATTTGGACTTCATTGACCAGAAAAGGTACACTGATCTGAGCATCCTTTCCAGGTGTAACCTGGGGGGGGGGGAGTATAGTTGGGACAGAAACCCAAAATGCTGCAAAGCAATTCTGGCACAAAAGGTTGAAGTAGAATCAAGAAATGGTGAAAAGCGATTGATAAGAGCATAACACATAAATATACTAAGTAAACAGTGCAAACATAATGCTACAAAAGTTTAAGGTGCATGTACAGTATGCAAATTATAGGAGAGCAATAACCAAAAAAGAACAGTTACAAAGAATACAGTGAACTGCAAAAATAATGCTACAAATGTTGAAGGTGCAGATACAAAAAATTACTGGGAACAATAACCAAAAGAAGCAATTTCCAAGACTACAGTAGAAAGCAACAGAGACCCTGCAAATAATAAAAAGTTATGCATGTAAAGAGGAGTGCTCTAGATGAAATCAAGGGGAAAGGGAATGGCAATAATATGGGGGTGGTGTATAGGTGAGTATCAGCACAAGAAAGGTGAGTGCGGTGCAATGAGACACCCAGCGGAGGAAGGAGAAGTAAGAGCAGGAGTAAGACTGGGGTAGGCAAGAAGACGTATGAGGAAATTGAGAGAAGGGAGAGCTAGATATCATAGCAGGCATGTGTGGAGAGGTCCAAGAAGTACAGGAAAAGTAAGACACAAAGAAATGAGAGAAAGTTGGTCCAGAGGAGGGGGAAGCAGAAGATGAAGATGGATTGCCCAATGGAGATTTTACATCTGGTAATAGAGAATAGAGAATAGAAATGGAGCAGGAATCAGAGAAACAAAAAGATTTGGATGAGAGGAGTTAGGAAGTAAGGGGAGGTACCATGGAAGTGAGATGAATCAAAATTTGGAGAGGAAAGTGGTACAGAGAGAGTGGTACAGGGTTTTGAGAGATAGGAGGGAGAGGTTAGACTGAATGGAGTAATGGTGATTTGGGAAAGGCAGTTGTGTGATATGCGGCAGTAGTGGAAAATGGGGTCCAACCTCACAAGAAAATGTTTTTTTCCATCTATACTTTTATGAATTTTTTCACTTATTTCTCCCTGACCCAGGACCCCAGCAGACATGTACGTGCACATGCATCGAGGCACATGCACACACCGGGTACTGGCTTGGCCCCTTCCACCCCACCCCTGACTATTGCCACTGCCTCCTTACACCTACGATTCCTGCCAGAACTCCACCCACTGGGAGGGGAGAGCTGCATTGTGGCTGCTCAATCCCACTCCTGCCCACCCCCCCATGCTGGCTCCCCTGATGACCCAAGGTCATTCCTGAACCCAGGTCACTGGCGTAGCATGAGTAAGGTATCCAGAGTCTCAGCCCTCAGTGCTACCGGGCCAGCAAGAAACATTTAAAGGCAGCACTGTGCACCATGTCTGCTTAGTCATACATAGGTAGGACCATTTTGAGGAAACCCCATGAAATACAAAAGTAGGAGGCAGGATATATTGCAGCACAATGCCCATGTTTAGGAGGAACTTTATGGGTGGCATAAATATTGATAGAGAAGTCATGGTTGCCATCCAGTTATACACCAGTGTGGTTGAAGTGGGAAACTAGCAATTCTTTGCTTACTGCCAAATGCCAAGCAAACAGGCTTTTTAAGCAATAAATAAGATCTGCTTTAAGCAGACTGGACATTGTCAAAAACATGCTAAAACGATGCTTCTAGCTTGGGAACCGAAATACCTGAGGCAATAAGTACAATGTAATGCACATACATGTAAATGTGTGAGGAGACAGAGACTGGAGGGATGTCATTTTGTAAGATTCACAAGAATAGAGCCATGGAATGAAAAGTGACCCTGGTCCTGCACTAACACAGGACTTAAGGAGCAGTAGGAAACAGGGGGAGAGAGAAAGAGAGAGAGAGAGAGAGAGAGAGAGAGAGATACAGCTGTGTAAGGCACCAGACTCTCTCCTCCTCACTGAATCAGCAGGTGGTTAACTCTGACCCCCCCACCACACCACACCATTCATCTGCATGGTCTTCTTCCTCCTAAGGCCTGCCCCTGCAAGCAGTCCTCCAGCTTGTGACCCTCACGCTAAGGATGAACACAAAGGACATTGATTGTAGTCTGTCAGAAGTCAATCAAGGAGACAGCCAACAGTCAGGAACCCTGCCGATTGGAAACCAGGTACATCTGTATTGTTTAAGGGTTTGTCAGTAGGATTGTAGCTGAGGGTTTATGTTGTAGCTGAACTGTACATTTTGAGGTCTGGGAAGCTAGCTGCTAGGCTGGTATCTTGGTAACAGGGTACTGCCTTATCTGTATGCAACAAAAAAAAGTTTAAATGTAGTGATGTTTGTTGATAGCATACCTGTATATGTGTAGTAATTGAGTTTGTAGCATACTTGTATCTGTCTAGTGATTGTTGTTTATAGCATACCAGTATCTGTGACATACCTAGTAGTATAATACAGGGTTGTGTATTGTAGCTTGTTAACTCATACTGTGTACAGCTCAGCTTTACTGGGTTCTGGGAAAGGAAGACAGGGACTGCAGAGAGAGCAGGAATAGGGAATGTGGGGAGTGGTGCAGTTCAGTGATTGTGGAGTGGCAGTCTTCTGGGAGACCTTCTGGAGACTGTGGTGCTGCCACTTCTGTGTATACAGTACCTCTCTGGGTTTGCAGAGAAGGTCTCTAGACTCAAAGCTGCATTGGCTATGAATCAGGTGGAGGTCACTAGGCTTGGGGCTCTGTTGACAAGTCAGGTGACCTTTCTCCCAACCAGCGGCCACCAAGTCCAACACCATTACCTCAAAGCATGCCAAATAGGAGGAGCATCTGGACTACAGTAGGCTCCAGGAGGGTGGTATTGGTGTGATCTGGAAGGTTGGGGAGGGTTGCAGGCATATTCCTCAATCACAGTCAATACCACTACAAAATTCCTATGCCACTATGGCAGAGCAAGAGTGCCAGGAGTAGGCACCAATGGTACTGGCTAGTGAGGATATGAGGGCCCTCCCAAGTGGAGGCTTTAAGGAGGGTGGTAGAGGACCATAGAGAAGGAGGAAGCAACTTTTGGAAAGAGAATAAACTGTCAAAGGGATAGAGTTGGGAATAGGAAAGGGAGCAGATAGGGTGATCAGGTGCCTACCGATGCCACTGTCTGGAGGATGGAAAGAATAGTCTACAGATTGCTAGGGCAGTAGGAAGAGTGGGGATCTGGATGTCATTGTCCACCTGGGAACAAATGACCTGGTCAGGGATGGGCAAGAACAGTGTAGGAGGAGTTTAGAGAACAGGGAAGAATTCTTGACAGGTAGCATGCTCTGTAGCTTTGCAGAGGTGTTGCCTGTCTATGATTGGGGAAGGAGAGGGAGCTCCACACCAAGGCCTTCAACTTGTGGTTTAAGGAATGGTGCAGAGAGGAGGAATGGCTACATTTGGGACTGGTGGACTACCTGGAGGATAAGATTCTATAAAGAGGTGATGACCTGCATCCATCTGGGAAGGGAACCACAGTTCTCAGTGGACAGTTTTACTGTTACTTTGATGAACATTTAAATTAGCTGAGGGGGATGGTGGAAGAAAAAGGGAGGCAGAAACTGCCCCACACAGGTTTAGATAGAGAGTAGAGAGTTTCTGAGGAGCAAGAGTCCCACCATTGTACAAGTTAATCAAGAAAGCAGGGGTTAGCAAAGGAGGATAGGAGGAAAGAAGCAGTCAGAAGAAAAGAGGACTGAAGGAGAACAAATGGAAAAAGGGAAGTGACAAGCAAAGATCTAATAAAATATGGAAGGCCATGTGTGCTAATGCTAGAAGTCTGGGAAATGATCCCAGACCTAGAGGCCATTATGATGGATGCTGATGGGGTCCACCCGGAATGCACTAGCATTCGAGGCCAGGCAATTTTAGGCACCAATCGCAATGTCGCTGATCACTTTTTGTGGAGACTGTGCCCCATACCCCTCTACTTTAGGATTCCAACTCTGGGAAGCAGATCTCAGGTAGGGGCAGCAAACTCAGCATTTGGCACCCTGATTGCCCGGTGCCATAATGCCAGTGCTCTGAGTGCTGTAAGGAGGCCAATGGATACTGTGGCCATTACTGAGTCATGGTGCACTGACAAGCATGACTGGGACATGGTCATACCATGCTGCATGATATTTAGAAAGGACATGGTAGGAAGAATGATGGGGACTAAGGCATTATGTGAAGGAAAGTATAAATGCAAAAGAAGTACAGGAAATTCAGGGGAAGGGAGCAGAGGTGATCTGGGTCACCCCTGAGTCAGGGAAATTAGCCACTATTTTGGCACACATGATCTAGTGGCCTTCTGCTCAGAGGTCGGACTTGAATAAGGAAATGTTAGAAGTTATTGACAAAATGGATAAAAAGAAGGAGGAGTTGTTAGTGAGGGATTTCAGTCTGGAAGATGTATATTAGAGTCTCCCAATTGCAGCTTCAGCTAGAAGCAGAGACATCCTGGACTGCCTCAAGGGGCTTTCCTCAGGCAGCTAGTCAGTGAACCCACATGTGATAAGGCAGTAGTAGACATGTTGCTTGCTACCAGGGAGAGGATAAGGAAGTGAATTAGGGGAAACAGAGAGAGACAGGGAAAGCAGCAAGGAGCGAGTAGGTGCAAATTGAAGACCGAATAGATTAGGCAGCATCAAAAAGGGGCAAGATATTTTTTCGGTATGTTAGCAAAAACAGGAATACAAAGGGAGGGATAGTACAGTTAAAGAGACAGGGGTAACTATAAGGAAGGGAATCAAGAAAAGGCACATATCTTGAATAAATACTTCTGCTCAGTGTTTACAGAAGAATAGGACCGGAAGGGACCATAAAAAGGCACCAGGAACTTTCAGGAATAGAAAAGACACTCATCCTTTTCTGTGGGGAGAGTCAGGAAAGCACAGACTAACCTGAAGGTGAACAAAGCTATGGAGCCAGAAGGTGTGCATCCAAGGGTGCTGAGACAACTCACGGACATACTAGCTGCACCTCTGACAGACCTGTTTAACAGATCACTGAAGACTGGAGTGGTCCTGGAGGACTGGAGGAAGATGTAGTCCTGCTTCACTAAAGTGGGAGCATGGAAGAGGCAGGCAATTATAGGCCTCTCAGCCTGACCTCAGTGGTGAGTAAGTTAATGGAACACTACTAAAGGAAATGATTGTGTAATATCTTGAATCCAGTGGCTTACAAGATCTCAGGCAGCATAGATTCACAGGAAGAAGGACATGCCAGTCAGATCTGATAGATTTCTTTGACAAGGTGACCAGGGAGTTACATCAGGGAGGAGCGGTGAGAATGGCCTACCTGGAATTTGGCAAGGCTTTTGACACCATTCCACATAGGAGACTGGTAAGCAAGTTGTGTAGTTTGGGGTTGGCAATAAGGTAGTAATCTAGGAAAGAAACTGGTTAGGGGATAGGAGACAGAAGGTAATGGTAAACGGAGTTCACTCTGAGGAAAGTTGGGTGACAAACAGGGTACCTCAGGGGTTAGTGCTGGGATCGGTCCTCTTTATTTTCTTTATAAGTGACATAGTGGAGAAGCTGGAAGGGAAGGTCTACCACTTTGTGGATAACACCAAGATCTGCAATGAAGTGAGCACTCCAGGGGATGGAAAGGATGGGTAGAGATACAGTATGCACTCATTGACAGCTCATTCGGTGGCCGACTGTGATGGAGCCGGAGGGCTATACCAGTCACTGGCTCGAGGATGGGATTTGGGGGGAGCGGGGTGGTGGACTACTACCGGCTGGGATGGGGGTCCACTGGACACCATGGACAGATCGCTTTAGCATACAGGAAGGTGGGGATAGGGAAGGGGGTCTACTATACCACCCGGGATAGATCTCTATATTATATGGGCAGGTAAGGGTTAAGGAGGGGGGACCACTAGACCACTAGGGAGTTAGTACCACATATACAGGGGATCTGGGTTGGGGGGGACCACTAGCCATCAGGGACAGTTAATTATAATAAATCCAGCAGATCAGGGATGGGGAAGACTGCTAGCCACCAAGGACATGTTTTTTTTTTTATCTTGGGGCCAACAGTCAGCAAGGAGAGACAACTCACTCTAAGCACCAGAGAGATGTTTTTTTATCAATAGGCTGGCAAATGTTGGGGGGAGAGACAACTTACCACCAGGGAACTGTTTTCTTTTATCAACAGGCTAGTGATTGGTGGGGCCAGGGACCAATGGACACCAAGGACTACAGTGTTGGGGTGGGGGAGGCACTGCACTTCTTCTACCAACTGCTAGGGTTGTGCAGGAGTAAGTAGGAGTTTCAATGGGTGATATGTGCGCTGTGCAAGGGGACCGGGCAAAACAGCCTTGCGTGGTGCATATACTCTGAATTTTGGACTGCCCCAATATTCAGGTCTCCAACCCTTTATTTTCACTGTGCCCCCTCTGACATCTGCCCAGGTGCAAACTCTGTTTGCCTGTGCTAACAAACTTTCCAATATTGTGCATGCTAAACCAGGTTTATGAGTGCAGACTCGGTTTTGCACCTGTGCAAAGTTTTGAATATCGGGTCCCTGGTGTATAACACAACTGGACTACATGGTTTAGCAGTTTTAAATTTACAGTGGTAAAAACAAACAAAAAAAAAATAATTGGTAACATTTTCTCACATATTTATGGCAGCGTATAGCTGCAGTATCCAGAATTCTTTTTATGGAATTTAACATTCACAATGCATGTATCAGTACTTTGATAAGCTGAGCTGAGTTTTTTTCAGTCCTGCTTTTCCTCGGTGTGACTATTTTGCCCACCCCCCACTTCTGTCTTAGCGTACTCAGATTGACTGAGTGGAACTACTGATCCCACTGATATCCTCTTTGTTCTTTACAATGACAAAATCCGTTAAAACGAGAGTCACCTACTCCTTTTCCTATCAACCTATCCAGTTAGAATAGTCATAATTCTTCCTTCCTGGTACCCCAGACATTGTGTTCCTCCACTACATCTTTCTGAGTACCTTTAAGTCCCCGACTAACACATATGTCAGGCTCCCTGGATCATCAATTTACTGGGTGATCCTCATATATCCTGCATTCAAGTTGGAACTGTTGACACTCTGCTTCCTTTCTCCAACTGGGAGGGTCTACCACTGGTATGCTACCCAGCTCAGCTGTCCATTTTTGGTGAAAATATGAATCTAACTCCTTAACCTGGTGACCCACTGCACTACCCCCTGCACTAATTGCATCAGATACCCCTATCCTTTAATTTGAATACCCCACATAAGGCTAAGTGAAATTAGCATATTCTACTTATATGGAGTTTTCATGACATTTTACAATATTCACAAAGACTGTGGGTCACCCTAGAGATGGGAAATAAGACTGCCATTCACACTGGAGTGATTTACAGGCCTCCTGCACAGGGGAGGAAACATGAAGTTCTGGTGGAGACCATCCTCAAAATGGCAACCAAGGGAACTACTACCAATGGGAGACTTCAGCCTGCAGATGCAGATTGGAGCACTCAGACTGCAGGTACAACAAGGAGAGGGACTTCATGACCACCCTGAAAGGGCAAACTTAAGGCAGCTAGTAGTATAACCCACCCAGGAGAGGTTACGCTGGACATGGTACTGACCAATGGGGACAGGATCACAGATGTTGAGGTGGGCAGTCCCCTTGGTTCCAGAGACCACAGAATGGTATGGTTTACTGTAACCACAGTGGTAGGGAAAGTCATACAAGGATTTAGGTTCTGGATTTCAGGCGGGCCAAATTTAGGGAAAGGGGACAGCTTAAAAGTGCCCTAGCAGCAGAAGATATAGAAGAGATGTGGAGGACAGTGGTCTAGACTCAAAAGAGTCATAGCAGAAGTAACAAGACACTTTGTTAGGATGCATAATAAGAGTAAAAGAAAGTAATGGTCACTATAGTTCCTGAAGGTAGTGGCCAAGAAAGTAAGGGAAAAAAGAAAGGCCTTTAGGAAATACAAGGAGACTCAAAAGGATGAGAACAGGAAGAAGTATCTGAAGAAACAGAAATAATATGTAAAAACAGTCAGAAGGGCTAAGGCACAGACATAGGAAGGTGTAGCACAGGCTATTAAGAAAGAAGACAGGGGCTGGTCCAGTGGTGCTGAGGGTTGAGATGCTGGACCCCACACCTCATGCTAAACCGGTGACCCAGGTTCAGGAGTGAGCCCGGGTCTCTGGGGGCTGGCCGGGGAGGAGATGATCGAGCACCCGATGACAGCTCTCCTCTCCTGGGGCACGGAAGGGATACATCTCCTAGAACTAGTGAATCCCTTTGGAGGCAGGGATCACTGCACTTGGGAGCACTC
This sequence comes from Neoceratodus forsteri, assembly GCA_016271365.2. Taxonomy (NCBI): domain Eukaryota; kingdom Metazoa; phylum Chordata; order Ceratodontiformes; family Ceratodontidae; genus Neoceratodus; species Neoceratodus forsteri. Next base: position 1,203,061,679 of record CM057453.1, on the reverse strand, counting down.
GAGAAGATAGGGGAAACGCTATAGGCAGACATACTTGCCGATGTGTGTGGGAGTGGGCACGCAGGCATTAGATGTCACTGCGTGCCCATGATGCAGGGTGGAGCACAACAGAACACAGAAAAACCAGTTCTGCTGGGTAGATGACGACACCTGACCCTCATGCCCACTGCTGGATCCCACCCATAAGGCCTTCCAGTTCCTCCACCCCGAACCTCACCTGCAGCTTGGCCAGCACGTAAGAGTGCCCAAAGAGAAGGAACAGCCCCACCCCGGAGGGGTTAGCTGGGGGTACTGGCTGCAGGGGGGGAGAGAGAGAGAGGAGGCTCAGGATGGGGGGACCTCAGGTGGGCAGGATCAGGCCAGGATGCCTGAGAGATGCCCCGCAGGCTGTGACAGGAGGGGAAAAATAGTTTGAAAAAAAAAAGAAATGAGACAAGACCTTCTTCACATGCATTAATAAGAGGAAAAACACCAGAAATTGCATTGTTAGGCTGAAGAAGAAAGGAGGAGGATGGGTGGAAGATCACTTAGAAATGGCTTACATACTGAACAAATACTTTTGCTCAGTATTCACCAGGGAAGGGGACAGTGAGGGACCAAAACTCAATAGGAGGGGTAGCCAGGAGAGGGAGTTTGGCACCAGCCCATTCACCGTTGAAAGAGTAAGAGGAACTCAGGAAAATAAAAACAGACAAAGCAATGGGGCAAGATGGGATTCACCACAGAGTACTGGAGAAACTCAGGAAAGGAAATGCCCGCCTATTTGCTGATGACACCAAGATCTGCAACAGAGTGGATACTCCAGAAGAGGTGCAGAAAATGAAGACGGACCTGGAGAAGCCTGAAAGATGGTCAGAGGTGTGGCAACTGAGGTTTAATTCAAAAAAGTGCAAGATAATGCATCTGGGTAGGGGAACCCTGAGGAGAGCTACAGAATGGGGGGAGGTGCTGACTGTCACCAAAGAGGAAAGGGACCTAGGGGTTATCATATCTAACGACCTTAAGGTATCAAAGCAGTGTGCAAAGGCTGCAGGAAGGGCCAGTCGCATGCTAGGGTGCATAGGCAGAGGCATTACTAGCAGAAGACAGGAGGTGTTAATGCCATTGTATAGGGCACTGGTGGGACCTCACCTGGACTACTTCGTGCAGTACTGGAGACCACACATGTGTAAGAACATAGACAGGGTGGAGGCTATCCAGAGAAGGGCGACAAAGATGGTGCATGGCTAACATCACAAAACATATGATGAGAGACTAAGAGTCCTCAATATGTACTCTCTGGAGGAGAGGAGAGAGAGGGGAGACATGATAGAAACTTTCAAGTGCCTCAAGGGCATGAACAATGTGCAGGTGGGGGATCTTTTCCAATGCAGAAAAGATATCAGAATGAGGTGACACAATATGAAGTTGCAGGAGGGTAGATTAAGAGGTAATGTGAGGAGGTTTTTCTACACACAGAGGGTGGTGGACACTTGGAACAGTCGGCCACAAGAGGTGGTGGGGCAAGCACAGTGGAGGGTTTTAAGATGCCTGGGACAGGCACAAGGAAACACTGGGAGGGAGAGAGTGATGAAAAGCCATTGATCACTTAGGATCAGTGACTTTATACAAGGTTAGGGGCTTATGGACAGACTAGATGGGCCTAGTGGTCCTTATCTGCCTACAATTTCTATGTATCTATGTATGTATTAGCAGGTTCACTGACTGAACTTTTCAACTCCTCTAGAGACAGGGAAGGTATCTGAAGACTGGAGGAGGGCAGAGGTGGTCCCTCTCCACAAGAGTGGCAATAGGGAGGAGGGGAGACAATTACAGACCTGTACGCCTGACCTCAGTACTGGGGAAGCTCATGGAGTCCCTACTTAAGGAGAGGATTGTGAAGTTTCTGGAGACTAGCGGGGCACGGATTCAAGGCAGCATGGATTCTCCGTGGGAAGGTCCTGTCAGACAAATCTAATTGATTCCTTTGACTGGGTGACCAGGGTGGTAGATCAGGGAAGGGTGATGCATGTGGTCTACCTGGTTTTCAACACTGTCCCACATAGGAGATTGCTAAAAAAAATTGAGAAACCTGGGAGTGGGCCCTATGTTAGTAAAATGGGTTGAGAACTAGTTATGGGACAGGACTCTGAGGATGATAGTAAATGGCATAAAATCAGAAGAGATGGAGGTTACTAGCGTGGTGCCACAGGAAGTATTTCTGGGATCAGTCCTGTTCAGTGTCTTCATTAGTGACATTGCACAGTGTCTGGGGGGAAGGTATGTCTGTTTGTGGGGTTTGCAAAAGAGTTGACACACCAGCAGTGGTGGAAAGAATGATATAGGATCTAAGCTTATTGGAAGAATGGTCAGGTGTATGGCAGTTGAATTTCAGTGCTAAAAAGTGCAAAATAATGCTCCTGGGTCACAGGAATCCAAGAGAGGAGTACAGAATGGGGGGTTCTGGCCACAACAAGGCAAAAGACAGACCTAAGGATCATCATATTAGATGACCTAAAGGCAACCAAGCAGTGTGAAAAAGTGGTGGGGAAGGCAAACAGAATACTGGGATGCATAGGTTGGGGCATAACCTGTGGAAAGAAAGAGGTGTCGATGCCACTGTACAGATCACTGGCAAGGTCTCACCTGGCGTACTGCATCCAGTTCCAGAGACCACATCTCAGGAAGGACATCGGCAGGATGGAGGCAGTCTAGAGAAGGGTGACAAATATGGTATGTGGGCTACACCAGAAGCCGTATGAGGAAAGACTCAGGGACCTTAATATCTATTCACTGGAGGAGAGAGAGAGAGGGGATATTTTATTTGTTTATTTATTTTATTTTTTAAGTCTTAGATTACAATACCTTTGAGTTATAAAACTCTTTTACAAAGGTTCCACATCAGCAAACATAAGACAGACAAAAATGGTGAGCAACAGGAAAACTAAGTAAAGTAAAATCAGGATTAAACATAAAGATAATACAGCACATTGTAAATCATAATTGACACACTGTGTGGCACAAAACATAATTAGTGGAGGGGGGAAAGAGGGAGGAGAGGTAGTGGAATTGGAAAGCAGGAGGACGGAGCAACCATGTAGGCCTTGTCAAGAAACACAAGCAGCTCACCTGAGGAGCTGAGGAAGCCGAATTTCCAGCCTGATAACTTTTGAGGCAGCCCCCCCCAAGCTCACTGCCAACTGCGGCAGGCACTCGGGACAAACAAGCAACACATGCAACACAAGCAGCTCACCTGAAGAGCTGAGGAAGCCGAATTTCCAGCCTGATAACTTTTGAGGTAAAGAGAGCCTCTTCTCTTCGTCTGGATGCCTTCAGGGGGGTGCTACCTGATGAACACTTATATTTTATGAACTTTGTTCCCTGTTCACCACTGGGTGGGCTTGTTATTTGCTTCTCTTTGTGCTACTAATGCTGAAGTGTAAAGCTAGGGATTCACTGGGTGCCCTAGAGTTGCCTTGCTGATTATACCTTAAAGCCAGATATACTAAGCAGCTAATATAGAGCAGACTTATTTATTATTGTGGTATTGGATCTAATTGCTGATTATACCTTAAAGCCAGATATACTAAGCAGCTAATATAGAGAAGACTTGTTTAATATTGTGGTATTGGATCTAATTGCTGATTATACCTTAAAGCCAGATATACTAAGCAGCTAATATAGAGCAGACTTGTTTAATATTGTGGTATTGGATCCAATTGTGCTTGTAACTGAAGGTATTAGGAAAGCTGGGTCCTAGTGTGACCTCATTTTGGAATAGCCCTGTTTGCTTAGAGTGGAGCCCCTTTGTGTAAGTCACAACATTTTCTCCCGCTGCATAGTAATGAGAGGCTCTGTTTTCTCCACTACATAGGCAGCTCAACTCACTGCCGACTCGCGGCAGGCACTCGGGACAAACAAGCAACACAAGCAGCTCACCTGAGGGCTGAGAGCAATTTCTAGCCTGATAACTTTCGAGGTAAAAGAGCCTCTTCTCTTCGTCTGGGCATGCAGGGGGTGCTAGCCCGATGACGCTTGGCGCGTCTGCCCATGCCGCCCCAACCACCCACCCACCCAGGGCCCAGGGCGCTGTCAATTTAGGGATCCACCCCGTGACATCACATCGAGTGACATCATGTCCGTTGCCCAGAACCTATCTCCCACTTTCCCATTTGCAGGTTATACCTGCTGGCCACTAGAGGGACCTAAGCTCCCTCTTTACTTCCCCACCTACCTGTACAGTACTACTTCCCTTGGATCTTGCTCACCACAATGTATTGGCCCTGCCTCACGCTCTGCCTGTGCCTATCCCCACTAGCAGTGCACTTGCCCACTTACCCATCTGCTACTCCACACTGTGCCCTGGCACCCCTCCCTCTCCTTGCTCCTGAACCTGCTCTCTTGCCCCTTGGGACCTCTGTGTGTCTCAGTCCTTCCTGCCCTCCCCCTAGCTTCCTCCTCACCTCAGGCACATCTGGGTGTCTTCTTATTCTTGCCTTCCTTCCTGTACCACCCTGCCCACCCCTGCTCCTTTAGCCTCCCTCCCCCCATGTCAATCGTGGAAAACCTCTCACCATCTCCCAGCCAGGGTGTTAGTCGTGCTACTACTCCTGTCAGGGAACATTATCCAAACCCTGGCCCGGTTCCCAGGAGCTCCCCGACTAGCACCACAGGCCTATGCATGGTCTCCATGAATATCTGTAGCCTCCTAAAAAAGTTTGACTCACTACAATGCCTGGTCACATCAATTAACCATGATGTCATCACTCTGGTTGAGACCTGGCTGTCGAAATCCTCCCCTGACTCCCTAGTCGCCCTTCCTGGTTTCACCCTTTTCCGGTCCGACCACGTGTTGGGAGGCCAGGCGGCAGCGCTATTTATGTCAAGGAATCTCTCGCACGTACAGCCCCTGCCTGCTCCCATCCTTGACTCCAGGGCCCAGGCGCTTATGCTGAAACTAACCTCGACCCTTTAAAGGACCCCTTTATCTGACTACTGCATACGTGCCCCCGAGGGACCAAATGTAGGCCATTGCCTCTCTTACAGAATACCTTTCCTCACTACCTCCTTCCGCTGATCAAATTCTGGTGGGTGACTTTAATGTCAACTGGCTCAGCCCCTCCTCCTCTACCCATGACTCCTTTTCTGCAATAGACCTAACGCAACTAGTTACCCACCCTACCAGGACTAACCCCAAGAGAGGCTCCAGTACCCTGCTTGATGTGGTACTCGCCAACCACCCTAATCAGATCCCCAATGTACAAGTCCTCCCAGACTCTCTCAACGATCACTCCCCCATTCTATTCCACTGGTCATCCTCAATCCCCAAACCCATAGCACAGTCCACATGCCGGCGGCGTCTAATACCTGGTGGACTGATAAAACTTAAGGAACTTCTGTCCCAAATTGACTGGTCTCCTATACAGGCAACTGCTGACATCGACACAGCTCTCTCCTTCTTTACCGAACTTTTAATAATGCCTGTGATATCTCCCCAATGTCGACCGCTTCGTTCTAAAAGGCAGAATGCCCCTGGTAACCTCAGCTTTGATCCACCAACTCAAACATAGGGACAGCGTGGCACGTGCCATTGAGACTGGCCGGCCCAGTGACAGAGCAGTTGTATGCTGCCGCCCGAAACAAGTGCACTCGGGCCATCAGAAAGGCCAAGTCTGAGCACTATCGGTCCTCACTCACTGCCTCATGGGGAACCCCAGAACCTTCTGGGATAACATTAAACAGTTAAATGGGGAGTCAACACTCCCCCCACACCAGATCAACATTAATGGCGTGATCTCCTCAGACCCAGCCCTCACAGCCAACCACCTCAACACCTCATTCACTGACCTTAGCCCTATCCTCCCTACAAATTTTTGACCCTCCTCCCCAGCACCTGCCGTAAATCCTTCTAGCCCTTATTTTCTCCTCTGCCGTGTTTCTGCCCAAGAACTTAGGCCGCACCTTGTCACTGCCCTCAAGAGATAATAATGCGGGCAGTGACACCCTGGATCCATGTATCCTACGGCTGGTCTTAGACACAGTCCTTACCCCGATCACGTGCCTCATCAACCGCTCTCTTTGCCTGGGGAAGGTTCCAACTGCCTGGAAAGTCACCACTGTCACCCCTGTCTTTAAAGGTGGTGATAGGACTGGGGCTGGAAACTATCGGCCAATCTCCATTCTCGCTCCTCTCTCCAAGGCCTTGGAAAAAGTGGTGTCCTCTCAAATCTCTGACTACCTCTTCACCTACAATGTCCTATGTCCTGAGCAGCATGGCTTCCGAGAGGGTCACAGTACCAACACAGCCCTCCTACAGTTCTCCAACTTTCTCCACTCCTCCTTAGACACTGGTTCTCTGGCTGGTGCGGTCTTCATTGACCTCTCTAAAGCTTTCGACACTGTCTCCCACCCCCTCCTTCTTGACTCCTTAGTCTCTCTGGTTTGCTGCTGGCCTATCTCCTGGTGCACCAGTTATCTGTCTGACCGCTCACAGCATGTAAAATTAATGGGACCTACTCAAACATCTGTCCCATCTTTCTGGGGTCCCCAGGGCTCCATTCTTGGCCCCTTACTATTCTCCCTTTACCTTAACATTCTTCCACGCTCTTGCTCGGGGAACATTCTATTGTACGCTGATGATGCAGTCATCTTTGCCTCGAGTCGTAACCCTATTGCCCTCCAGGACTCGCTGCAGAAATCCTTCGCCGAAGCCGAGGGCTGGTTAAAGGAACATAGATTGGTGATAAATCTTAAAAAAACAAAAACCATGTTCTTCACTCATCCTCAAAACAAGTCCTGCAACTTCAAACTCCACATTCACTCTTGGTCCTCTTTCCCACTGAACAAGTTTGCTCCTATAAATACCTAGGGATCCATTTTGACCCCTCCTCTCCTTCCATGGACACATAGCTGCCCTAGCCACTGCCACTAACATCCAGTTGGGCATCTTACATCGGTATAAACACTGCCTCCCCAGAGGCTCTTGACTCAGATCACCTCCTCTATCCTGTCCCTAGTGGACTATGGACTGCCGGTGTATGGTGCTGCTGATCAGACCGCACTCCATAAAATTCGCACTACTCTGAATAAGGCCTGCAGGTTAATTACTGGGGCACCTAGGCTAACACACACCTGTCTACTGTATGCTAAAGTGCTGGTACTTGATCTTGACGAGCACCTCAAATATCTGACCTGTACCCTTACAAAAAAGACCCTCCTTGGGCTATCCCCGCCAGGACTGACCACCACCATCCGCCGCTCTGTCCCACTAGTTCATACTCGGACCTCTGGGAAAACCTCTCTTGTTATCCCTATAGCTAGGACCTCTCACAGCCAAAGAGCCTTCAGTTTTAGGGCCTCCTCCTGGTTCAACACACTGCCCCCCTCCATCTCTGAAGCTCCAACTATATCGTGCTTCAAAACTTCCTTATGGAACCACCTTGTTTACACCCGAAGCTGTAATTGCCACTAGTCAAAGCCGTAATCAATACTTATGACAAAGCTTACTACTAAGCTGCTAAGGACAACATAACTCTGGTATTTTTTGCATTAATCCTACCTGTACCAGCTTGTTTGTATCTATGTCTTAAGTTACAGTTATACTGTTATACTGTGTATTTTCGTTTGTCTTACTGTGACAAGGTAGCTTTGTAAATGAACCTATGGCTCAAAGGTTTTCCAAACTGCTGTTTAAATAAATAAATAAATAAATAAATAAATAAATAAAGATAGGTAGAGAGGACAAGGGGAAGGTAAAAGGGGGTAGAGGGAATGAGAATGGCAAGCATAGATAGGGATTAAAATCAGAGGGGAGGGAGGGTGGAGGAAGTAGTTTGGGAGGAAGCAGGAGGATGGGGGTAGAGAGGAGGAGGAGGAGGTGGGGAAGCCAAGGTGAATAAGTTGGGGTCAGATTAAAGTGCTTGGAGGGTAATCAAAAGCGACAGGGGCTGTTATGGGAGACAGTCACATGTATCATTTGCAACAAGATACTGGCAGAGCTTGTGTTTGAATGAGCCCAGTTTTGGTTCATTGGCGACGTCCCTGGGCAAAGAATTTAACCAAATTAGGGCTCTGTAAGCAAAAAGAATGCTGACATTGCATTGTGCAGCATCTGGGAACATTGAATACCTGTGTTACTGAGCCATGGGTATGTAACAGGTTGGAAAAAGGGCTAAGGAGCTTTTGGACCCTGGGAGGTAAAAGTCTGAGGTGAACTTTCTTAGCCAACAAACAGGTTTGGTATTGTATCCATCCAGACAACTGAAGCCACCCAGTTGGAGCTATAGATCACATGTGTGTAAGGCAGGCCACACCCATCAGGAATTTGCAGGCTTTATTAAGGGCAACAGTGATCCTACAAAGGGCAGTTGCAGAGAGGCAGAGCCATATATGACCCGTCCATAGTTAATTAATGAGATGGTGGAGCTAAATATTACTGTTCTTAAAGCCTTGGGAGTCAGGCTGTGCTTGTGTCTATGGAATAGTCCAATCCTTATGTTAACAGCTCAGGCAACATTATCTATGTGTTTCACATAAGATAGAGTGCTGTCAACAGTAGCCCCAAGGTATTTAAAAGATTGTATCTGTTCAGTGGGAGTGCCCAAACAGTCACTAATGCTCAAAAGTTTGGTTCTATGCTTATTGTGGGTGCTATTAAAAAGCATCACTTTAGTCTTGTTATAGTTTAGCACCAACTTATGGGCACTTAACCACCTTTCCACCTCCTCAAAGCTGAGTTGGAGATTGTGTTGAAGAAGGATCAGATCAGAATTACAAGTGTAGATTATGGCATCATCTGCATAAATATATGAAGGCCAGGGATATGATATAGACATTCAAGTACCTTAGGGATATAAACAGGGTACAGGAGGAAGTATATTTCAGAGGAAGCATTGCACAAGACAAGGGGACATGATATGATGCTGGAGGAGGAAGCCTCAGGGGAATGTCAGGAAGTACTTTTCACATAAAGGGTGGTGGATCTGTGGAATTGCCTTCTAGCAGAGGTGGTGGGGGCTAAAACAATGTGAGGGTTCAAGAGTGCATGTGATAGACATAAGGAACCCTGGAGATGGGCAGAGAAGATGTGCCGCAGATCATATAGGATCTGGGCTGTTAACACTAGTACAGAAATGGGCATACTAGGGGGGCACATGGTCCTTTTCTGCGGTCAGATTCTTTGTTTCTATGACTCATGGAATTTGACTTTAATTACAGATGTTATTTTGCAATTTATGGCAGCAATCAGTTAATACAATTTAGTCTCTTTGTATGGTCCAAGAACCTTCCAGATTTAATGATATCACATACTCTATTTTTAAAATTTCAGAGGTTTATAAATTGGCAGTTTACATTCTTGCAATATTTAATTTTAAAATGTGAAAGTTTGACTACTTTTAATTCAGTCCCATTTAAAACTGTAAATATAAACTTTGACAGAAATGACCATGTGGTATAGTAGTTTAAATGTTTCAAATCTGGTTAAATTTAGAAATGTCGCTTTAAAATGAAAGGAAAATAACTGGAATTTAAATGTTGGCAGCATGTTTGGGAGGCTATAACTCAGTCACATTTGAAGCTAGGAGTCTGAAGCTATGTACATATATAAATGTAGTGATAATCTGTATACCTGTAACATTTTATAACATTTCAATGAATACTATCATATTTATACTACATTAACAGAAATCTAAATGTTGGCAAAATGTTTGGCTACCTATATCTCAGCCCCCCTTTGAAACTTGAAACTTAATGCATGGTGCACATACCCATGTTGAATGTTTGTCTAAATACTGAAACTGTGGAGAAATATGGATATGACATTTTAAAATTAGATTGAAATAATTGAAAAATAAGTTTTGATTAAATGTTTGGCCACCAATAACTCTTCTCCCTTTCAACCTATGACTCTGAAATTTGGAACACTTATTCAGGCAATTACTAACAGTCCACATACCATATTTGGTGGCAGTTAGATGTGTGCTTTTAAAACTTGAGCAAAATAACTGAAATTTAAATTTTGGCAAACTTCTATGGAATCAGAATGGTATGTCTATGGGCATTCCACAGGCAGAAATTTTATATTCCACACAGCTCTAAGGTGCAGGAGAAGAAGGTCAGACAGATACAAAAGGCTATAGTTAAGATGCAGTGCAGTTAGTGCAGCATAGTTTTATGCATGAAAGGTGCAACGCAGGTATGTTTCAGATGTGCATAAAAGTTCAGAATGAAGTCTCTTTTTGCTGGTTTTGGTCAGGATGTAAATGACAGAGTTGCAGTATGGAAGCTTTTCACAGTGGCCTTTTAAAAACCTTCATTTTCAAAGGATTTCCACAAAAGTGACGCTGGATACAAGCCCTCCTACCCCCCTGACATCTAGGTTTGTTGGAACCATCAGTAGCCATCTTACCTCCAGCAAAGCTGGATACCAACTAACTAACTGAACCATCAGTGGAAGGGGCATTTTATACCACACCCAGTGATCATGTGAAATGCTTCCATTTAGAAATTAGTGATTTTGTATCTTTCATATATTTGCCAATATAAATTTATTTATTTAGTTTTTGTTAACCGAGTAAGTGCACTAGCCAGCAATTGACTATTTTCAGGCACGACACGGGAAAGTACAACAAAAAATACAGACAGGTAACATTTCATGAGTGAGAACAATTACATATAGGGCAGATCAAGACAGTTCAATGAGAGAGATGTACAAGCAGTCAAAACAACACTACATCAGGCAAGAAAGGTTACATGTAGAGTAGGTTGAAAACAGTTTGTAGAGGATAATGTTCAGCTAAAGTACATTTCATGATAGAATAATGCAAAGAGTCAGTGTAGAAAAAACAGTGAAAGGCAAGCACAGTACACAGTACAACAGGGAAAGTAAATTAGTAAGAGCAATTAAGGACTTATTAGAGGAGATGGGGGAGGAGTAACCAGGCAGGAAGATAGGGCTGGGGGGTGGAGTAAGGTGGTAGATAATAGTGGGGGAGTTAGGAGGTGAATTGTAGGTCTGAAGGTAAGAGAAGGTGAGATGGAATCAAGAGGGGTCAAGGCAAGTGTACGGGTCAGCAAGAGATAGATATTGTTGCAGCTCCCTTTTGAAGCTTAGATGGGATCTCGATAAATACATCAGACTCCAATGTGAAATACATTACTAATATAGCCATGGCTTTTGCCATTTTCCCTTTAGGTTCAGGAAAGGAATTTTTTATCAAAGTTCCTTAACTAGTGGTCTATGCCTCTGGTGCCATCCCCTGTCTCAGTTCAGAAACAAGAGAAGCAGAAGTTTGGCCAGCTGAAGACTATGTAACCATTTGTAACAGGTACATTTGACTTGTTTTTGCCATACTGCTTTACATCTGATTTCTTTCTTTAACTATCTCTTTTTGTCTTTCTTTTACAGGTACTTTTCACATTTCAACAGTGTATTTGGGCTAATGCTTGTGTAACAGCAAATAATCAACAAACAATAAAGAAACCACCACTGCAAACTAATTAAGGTATTTATAGCATTTTAAGTGGTTCTACTGGTCCACTTAAAGTAGGTTTGCTACCTAAACTGTTTTTCATTCTAAAACAAACTGTCCCCTAGTAGCAGGTTCAGTGTTTGGTTTTCTGGCCTTACTGCGGAAAGAAAGATATCATATGTTTATGGAGTCTGCTCTCTTTTCCATGCAGCCCTCTCGTTTGTTGCTTCCTAGCAGCACAGAAGAAAGTGCATCGTTTATTTCACATGTACCCCCACACCACCTTTGGCTAGCTGGACCCCCCCCTCCATTATTAGAACTAGTGCCCCATGTATGGCATACCAATTACTTTTAGCAGAAATATACAAATGTTACCACCTCTACTGTTAGATTTATACCAGGCTCATTACCTAGAAGATGGGGGGTGGGGGTACATACTAAAAAATGAACCTTTGTCTTCACCCCCGGGTCGGGGGAAGAGGATGCTAGGTGTATGCTGGACCTAAGTGCTGAGGGGCCCCAATAATGTTCACACAGAAGCAATAAGCTAAATGTCCAAAGCAGTAACTGGGATTGTGCAGTATGTCTTTATTCACACATGTTACTTAAAGCGAGGGTGGTCCCACAATGGTTTGTCATTGCAATACAGATACAGTCTCTCTTGCAGAAACACTATGCTAGGCAGTACTGTTTTCCACAGAAACATTTCCTTTTCCTCTAAGTGTATTCTTGTGGGATATGCCACACAGTTTAACCATTTCCAAAACACATTTCCATTTCCAAAGTGTATACTTGTGGGCTGTTCCATACACTTAAAAATTCTCCTGGCACATGGCCTTTGCCCAGGGAACACTGATGCCCATCCATGAACCAGTTAGCCCTGCCTGAGACTCCAGATGGCTTTTCTCCCACCCTTTGCCCCAAAACAGTCTCTGCCATTCATTCAGGGTTACACGAAGGAGTCCCCAATCCCACTGAATTGCTAAAGGCTCAACTTCAACTTTAAATTCAGCACATTTGTGGTGAAAGGGTCCTGACCAGTGTGATCTAGCCTTATCTGGGGCACACACACCTCAGACAACTCCCTAAGAGAACAGTCACAAAGTCTGTGCTCACAGATTAGTTGCTTCTTCCTCCCAGCCATGGAAAGAACAAAAGAAAGGCACCTTTTCCTCTCTGGTAGCTTGTCAGAGTCTACTCATTGTCCTTCCTTAAGGCGGCTGTAAACTTCAGGACCTTCAGGGGATTGCCCCTTGGATCCACAAAACATTGCAGTCCCTCTCACTCCCCCTGGATGAAACTAAAGAGTCCTGCAGGCAAAGGGTCTCCACCACTTCCAAGGCAAACTAAGGATTTTACCAAACTAAGGTGAGAAATGGCCAGAGCTCTCTTTGCAGAGCCCCACTGGCAGACCTTCTGCCATTCTAATACTCTAACTCAGACTAACTGAACACTCTAAGCTTCCCATGAGCAGCTGACTCAAAAATGGTTATGCTGCTGAGAGTTCTAAATGACATAATCATCCCTCTGTCAGGCTAGCTGAGTAAACAATTATGTCATTATGTAGGAAGACCCTAATGAGCTTCCCACCAGCTGCCTTTTCTACCTGCCTAATACTAGTCTAAAAGAATTTGAGTAACCCCAGGGGACTGGGTGGTTATATACATATGGTACAAGCTAGTGCTGTGTGGAATTTTCAAATTCTGGCGTAACAGAATTTCACAGACTTTTTCAAGTTCTGCTAAAATTCCACCAAATTTTGCTGGAAATGGAATGATGGCCTTCTGCGCTAGAAAACTGCAGAATTCTGTGGATCTCAATATTTTCCATGGAAATGGTTGCAAAATAATTTTCTGTGGAAAACTGTTGTTCTGTGGTATATAACTCCGCAAATCACAGCAGGTAGAATTCTGCAGAAGAACCATTGAAATTCCGCCGGCGGAGCAGTCATTACATGCTAATTCTGCCAGCAGAATTCCACATTCCATACAGCACTAGTGCAAGCCTTTTCATTTTTAAAGTGACTTTTGTGAGCAAAAACTTAAGCAATGCCTCTAGCACTGTTGCAGGAAAGGAGGGAGCAAAGAGCAGAGGCCACCTTAAGAGTAGGTGTGCATTAACAAGCCCAGGAGAGCTTTATTTTAACAAACTAGCCTAGGACGAGCTTTTACTTTTAAAAATAGCTTGTCAAAGCTTTTCCTTTTTCACATAAAACAACAAGGCACAGAAGTAAATGACTGCCCAAAGCCCTCTACTACATTCCTAATATTGGCCTTTTTGTTCTCGAATCAAGAAGGGTTAGCAGTTACCCAAGGTAATCAGCGTTTCATTCAATGCATTGGTATACAGTATCCAAATCTCTTCTCTCTCAGGCAATATCAGCACTACATGTTTTACTCCTGGCTTCTGAACATAGGAGCTGGATTGTATGGGCCCATGGGGCAGGGGCCCCAGCAATATTTAGTTAAGTGGGCTCAGCCCCATCAAACATTTTTGGGTTCTGACTTTTTTTGTTCTGGCTTTCTGGGTACATGCATGCCTTCTATGACATCATGTTGGGGTGGTCTCTGCCCCCTCCCAATCAATTATGGTGGTCCAGAAGAGAAGTTTTTGAAATCAGTGCCAATTCTTGTAGGCGCATGCATCCAAAGAATAGAGTCGGCAACGTGATTGAGCGGCAGAGGTCAGTGGACATTAAACCAAGGCATGTAATGAGGGCCAGCATCAGCAATTAGGATGACGCATCCACAGCATGTGTGAGGACTGAGGTGGTAGCATAGAGGGACACCCTTCAGATCCAGACCACCCACCACCAGCACCTTTCGGCATAGTAGATGGATACCAGCATCATCTGATACTGCATAGAGAGTGAGGGCATGAGGGAGCAATGGGCAAGTGAGACCAGATTATTGGGCCCAGAGAGAGGAGTGTCACTGTGTGTCTCGTAAGGGAGCAGTTGATGAACACTGGTTCCAGGAAGTGTGGCATGCAGTGCAGACAGCGATCAGGAGGACACATACCACATGGGAACAGAGGTTGGAGGACAGAAGCCAACGAGGTCAGGGACCACACCAGTCCAGCAGCAGGCAGCAGAAGAGTACAGAGCTGTCCACTAGCAGGAGAGCAACTCGGCAGCACAGTGGGTGGTGGCAGGACCATGGTAAGCTATACTCTCTGTGAACAAAACTCTCAAGAGCCTCTGCCTGCTGGAACCACAGGCCAGCCAGCAGTAGCCAGGTAAGGTGGTGGGGACATTGGAGGTGGGGAGCTGAGCACTGGCAGCAGGAGAGGAGAGGAGAAGGAGAAAGGAGTGAGCTGACTGTATGTTCCTGAAATTGGCAGCAGTCCATGCAGCAGTGTGAGGTGTCAGGCTCAGAGGAGAAGGGGATCATCGTTCCCACTGACTCTGTTCAGTTCAGGAGACATGCATGCAGGCTTGAAACTTGACCCAGTTGGGGTGGGGGGGGCTACAAAAAGGGTAAGAAACAGATCTGCCTTTTCTGTACAAAAATGCTTTTCAGCTCGACTAAGCAGAGCATCCTGTTGTGCAGTAATCCTCCTCCTTCTGCTGCTAGGCATGAGACACCAACTCAAAACCGTGACCATGCTTAGCTACTGTGTTGATAGTCAGCTGGATGCTGAAGCCAGGAAAATATTGTGTTGATAAGGTTCCCTTACAGTTCAGTTGCACGTTGCCTTCAGATGGTGGGGATACATAATAGGGCAGGCTGCAGATTTTCATTAAATGTTTGCCATAAGATGAGCTCCCTTCAATTCTGAGTGCAACTTGGAGAAAAGCCTAGAGCTATATGAATATGAACGCTAAGCATTCATTTTCCCCTCATCTACAGGAAGCATCTCTATATTTTAATATTTCATATCCCTTAAAATGCTATGTTTTTGTCCCTGTATCCTTCAGGAAGCTTAGCTTACATTTAACAACTCTGAAACTCCTCTCACTTCCTGGAGTTTCAGAACAGCCAGTAGTTACTTTAAATGGCAGAAACAGAGTCAAAATGCACACTTCCTTTACATTTTTTTTATTTGGAGGAATTAAGACAAAAATAAATTATTTATTTTAGGGATAAAACACAGCAGGGTGTGTGATTTAAAGGAATAATGCATGCCTTGGGTAGTTGTAAGACATGAGGCCTAACCAGATGCTCAAGCAGCCAAGAAATGCAGTACTCTTTTATTATCACTCTCTCTGGGATATGTACTGTAAATGTGCTTTGCAATAAGCTTTTGTTTTGTTTAGAAAAACTATTACAATTAAAATGAGGTGTGTTTGCTGTAAGAGAATAATCAATTGTCGTGTGTTATGGTTTGATGAATGAGATTATGATTTAGCATGCTGAGGCTGCTAGGGAATCTGGCTATCTGGTAACAAGTACAGTACCTCCAGGGGCTCTCACTGTTATCATCCTTAGGCTGACTGCTGTGACATCCCCTGCTGTAGCAGGGTATGGGTATATTACACATATAGACTAGACCACCTAAGTAGTACCAGACCTGTGTGTGCATCAGCTTCTCTCACTGCAACTGAAAGAAAGACTTACAGAGCAGGTAACCTAGCAGAGTAGTTAGAGGTTGTTCACTTGCCTAGATGATAACGAAGAACAATTTGAACAGGTATTGTTCTTCCTTTCAGATTTTGCTGTGTGCTAGACTGCCAGTTTTATCATTATGAGCACTTAAGCAGTTTACTGGGATTGATTTGTTGGGTTGAGATTGACATGCCTGTCATATTCGTATAAATATAAATTTTATCTTCAAAAATGCCTGTGGGGAAGCCTGAAAGGATTGTAATTTCTTGGCAGCCTGAACAGATGCTGCTGCAGTTCATGCATAAAGGCTATTTTTTGTGGTTCTCTAAAACTGAGTTCCAGTGGCACATATCTCAAATACTCAATTGCATGAGTATCACTGAGTGTGAGAGTGTGTGCGTGTGTGCATGCACATATGTGTGTGTGTGTGTGTGTGTATATGTTGCCTGTATTTTTAACTTGATAGCACTGGGACAGCTGGTAGGATTCTGAGCTGCATATATTTTTGTGCTCCGGTACATATTACTATACAATACACTGGTTATTGTATGAATACAATCATTTTATTGAGAGGTTTCGATGATTGTATTTGTTATAAACTAACATGCTAAAAGCTGGATAAAGGACAGTTACTGCAACCCTATCCTGATGGGAACCTGAGTGGTAAACCGGGAGACTTCCCTGTCAATGTGTCACCAGTCCAGGCTTAACAGTGAATGAATATTTATTATAAAAGATTTCAGCTGCAACATGAAGTTCAAGATGGAAGTTTGTGACTGATAAAATAAAGGGAGATTATGCCTTGGGGAAGAGAGCCCTCTCAGTGTTGGAAATGGAATTATACTTTATGAGCTTGTGGAGAGTGGAGGTGGGTACCATGACTCCATGATGAGGGTCTTACTTTTAAAGCAGTAGTGCATGAAGGTTGTAAAATGTTATTCTATTTTTAGGTTGATCCTTATCTCCCACTTGTATAATGCACTTCTTTCTCCATTTTTAGTCATATTTAGCACTTTTTGTCACGTCTGAAATAATGAAAGGACTAAAGGAGTGCTCCTTGTAATATGGCTCAAACCAAGTTTTACCAGTATTCTCATCTGTTTCTTCACAGTTTTGTCCGTACAGTAAGAGGAGCTGTGTCTGCTGCATGCTAGTCCATGACAGAAACATGAAAAGTGATGTTAAACATTAGATATTTAAAGCTAGAGACAGTGCTGATGAAAGCTCAGTTTAAGCCATATTTAAAGGAGCTCTCCTGTTATTATTTCAACTGTAACAAAAATGGGGTGGTGGATAAAACAGGCCAATGTGTTGGAAAAAGTGTATCATACAAGTCAGGAGATAGGTAGCAATATAAAAAAGAAACAGAAAGGAGGAGAGGGAACATTGTTTAACCAGGAGTAGCACACTAAGCTGAAGCTTGTTTCTAGATGCGACCTGGGAGCACAGGAAGTTAAGGGACTTGCTCAGGATCACACAGTATGCACCTGGGCAGCTATGGGTTCAACCCAGATCTCCAGAGCTGTAGCTCAGAGCCTTAACCACTGTGCTATACTACCTCCTGGCATCGCCTACATGCCAAAATGATCACCACTGTCATGCATTGCTGCTTTAAACTAGGCCTCCCCCAACCCCATCCCATCATAAGTCAAAGGCACCGATACTGTGGGCTTATCAGAGGCTACATAGGTGCTGAGCCCTAGAAGCCAACTGTAATTCCAGAAGTTTTCAGCACTGTGAGCACCCTCAGTTGGGTACCGCCCACCTTGAAAACATGTGCCTAAATCATCTATTTTCTAATTTAAAGGAGTTTCTGAAAGAAAAAGTAATCTGCAGAGTATTCAAAACTGTGTGTGGAATGCTGATGTGAGTGTGCTGTGATCTGTCTGGGGACTCCAGTGATTTTCTAGGTGGGCACCCAATGGGCCCGCCCGCTGCATCTCACTCTGACCTTCTGTGAATTTCCAGGCATACCTTTCAAATGTTTCTAATTATGAGGAACATGATGGAAATCCTTCATTTAACCCCTCCCAATTGCTCTGTTCCTCATCTGTCCCTCACAGAAAATGTGCGGTCATCACACAAAATGACAGAGAATGCGGCATTATAAATTCAGACATTTTGTTCTTGTATCTAAGGTCAGGGGCTTAACTTCTAGACCCCAACACTACTGTACAGGGTGATCTGCTCTTATAGACTCTGTGTGTGTTCATGTGTGGGGGTGGTCTGACTGGACCCCTGGGCGGGGCGAGCTAGATCCCTGATCCTGAGACCCACCAAAAGTTTACAAACCTGTCTCCTGAAGGCCATTTTTCAAAGATTTACCTGATAAATCTTAGTTGGTCTCATGCTATCAGGGTCTCAATTTCATAAATAACTTTTCCTGTTTGTTTTAAAACTTTATAGGGACATTGCCACATCATTAAAAGTTTGCTTGCACTGCTAGTAATAGCAACAAAACCATGTCCCCAGTTTCAAAGTTTTCAGAGCTATTCCATGGCTATAGTATTTTGTTGTTTACACTGAGCCTCTTGCTGACTGATATGGGTCATCTCAATGTATTTGGCAAATTTCTTCCTTAAGGAAAGCATATAAGCAGTGATATTCTCTTTTTGTTTTACATCACCTTCCCATGTTTCCTTAATCGCAGCTAAGGGCCCTCTTAGCAGTCTATCATATAGCAGCTCGATAGGTGAAAATCCAGTAGAAGATTGTGGTACTTTGCAATATGTAAAAAGTAAGTAAGGTAACAGCTGATCTCAGTTCTTTCCTTCACCACTCACAAACTTCCTTAACATGCATTTCAAGGTCTGAATGAAACATTTCACTAGATTTTCTGTTTGTGAATGCTAAGGAGAGGCACGAGTAGCAGTGACGCCTAGCAGCCAGTACAATTCTTTTAGCATTGCTGCATTAAAGTTGCTCCCTTGATCTGTCAGGATTTCTTTAGGTATACCAACATGTCTGAATATAAGGGCTAACCCTTGTGCCACTTCAGGAACGGTTACAGTCCTGAGTGGTAGAGCATCTGGATATCATGTCACGTAATCACAGATCACTAGTATGAATCTGTTACTTTTGTTACTCATCTCAAGTGATTATACCTCATCCATTTCTATTTTCTGAAAAGGAGTGTCTATAAGTGGTAGAGGCTCCATGAGAACTTTTTCTTTTCTGGTACCTGTGGCTGCCTTCTTACAAGTGGGACAAACGTCACAGAATTCAGCCACCTGCTCATTTATGCCAGGCCAATAAAAGCTGTATAATAACTGGGTTAGTGTTCATTCATGGCCTGTATGCCCCACCATTGGTACATCATGAGGCAAGTGTATCAGATCTGCCCTGAACATGACTGGAACCGCTAGTTGATCAGTTCTCCAATATTTGTGGATTTATGCATACTCTGTACAGTATATTGTTTTCACTGAAAATTCAGTTTTCCCTTCTCAACCTTTATTTGAGTTTCGGTGACCCGTAAGTCCACTGAGAGAACTACAGTCCTTTTTCAGGGTTGACCAGGGGTTACAACAAGCAAATGCAACACAGTGCAACAAAACAGAGATCAATTCAAGAAAATACAGCATGAAAAGATATAAAAATATTATACATAAATATTGCAGAACATGATGAAGGTATACACACTTCAATAAAATCATAAATTACAAGGCATTAGACAATTGAGACAACAGGCTAAGACCTAAAGCTAAAGATAAAATTCAGGTATGGAACCGGGGATCAGGCGATGAGCAGGTAGTGGAAGTAGATAAGGAAGAGGGTGGGAAAAGGGCAAGGTTCAGGGGATAGGTAGGAGCAGGAGAAAGGAAAAGTGCAGAGCGAGAAACAGATGAAGTATCAGCGGAACCAGAAACATGATACAGAGACTGAGAGAGAGAGAGAGAGAGAGGCATACAGAGTAGCTTGGAACTTGGGGAGAGAGGAGCAGGACAAGATAGAGGGAGGAAGTGAATTCCATTCAGATACTGCTGCAAAGGAGAATGACTTGTGGGCAATGGCAAGACGCAGATTAGGCTTTATGAGAAGGGGGAGGGAGGAAGATCTGAGGGTATGAGGAGCTTGTCTAAGATGTATAATCTTACTGAGGCAAGGAGGTGTGAATTTGTGGACAAGCTTAAACATAAAGCTCAGGGAGGAATATCTCAAATTAGATTTGTAAGGTATCCAGCCTAGCAAGGAGAGGATGTCACAGTGGTGATAATGGGCGTTAACCCCCAATGCAAACCTTCCCAACCTATGGTAAGCCAGGTAAAGGATAGGCCAGGTCAAGGAATTCATTGAGAGCAGTAAAGGAGCACCGTAGGTTAGGAGTGGAAGTAGGGACGATGAAGCGATCTTAAGGCAGGAGGCAGAGGAAAGAAAGGGACAGATACGATAGAGGAGGCCAAGTTTTTGGTTCAGATATTTTGTGATGTTGGAGACATGTGATTTAAGGGAGAGTGAGGAGTCCAAGATGATGCCCATGTATTTAAATGAATGGACAGACTCAAGGGTATCACCATTGAGAGAGGTAATGCTAAGGGGGGAGATAGTACGCATGGAGGAGGTTAGGTGGGTAAATAGCATGCTTTTATTTTTTTGTATTCAGGACAAGATGATTGTGCCTGAACCAGCCTTCAAGGCGAAGTCAGAAGCAAGTTCTCTAGTAATCTGATCAATTTCAGAAGAGGAGTGATAGTTGATTGCATCATCCGCATAGAGGTGTAGAGAAGTTCCTCCACACAAGCTAGGTAAGTCATTAATGAATAGTGAGAATAACATTGGACCCAAAATGGAGCCTTGTGGAACACCATGAGTTATGGGTCTAAGATTAGAGACAGAACCAGCCCACTTGATTATTTGGAAATGGCAGGACAGATAGCTTCTGAGAACACTGGAGTCCAGACCAAGGACATGAAGCTGATGGATTCACCAGGTCAAATGCTTTAGTATGGTCGACAAAGATGGCACCAGTGACAGAACCTTGGTCCATTGCCTGGAATATGTCTGTGGTCATTTTTATTATGGCAGTAAGGGTAATGTGATTCCTTCTGAAACCATGTTGATGGGGGACAGTAGACTGTGATGTTACAGGTAGTCCTGAAGGTGTTTGTATACTATTTGCTCTTTAATTTTAGCCAAAGAGCAGAGGATGGATGTGGGTCTAAAGTTTTTGACAATAGTATTGGGTCCCCTCTTATGCACAGGAATGACTACCACCACCTTCCATTTATCTGTTATGGTGCTGGAGAGGACTGATCAGTTGAATAAGACACAGACAGGGTGAGCAAGGGCTGGATCACCCAGCTTAAGAAATGTAGGCTCAAGGGTGTCATGGCCAGGAGAGTGCTCTGCTTTTACATTAGCAAGAAGCCTCTGGAACTCTTTGAGGGATGCGTTTCAAGTGGAAAGCAGGTCAAGCCCCAAGGGTGTTCATCGGGGCATTGGATGGGGGGGGGGAGAAGATGAGTTATCAAAAAGTGAGGTGTATTGGTGGAGATCAGTAAAGAAATCATTAAACCCCAGAAATGAGGGATAAGGGGTCAGCAAAGGTGGTGCCGTTGTCAGTGGTAGAGCTCGGGACTTCAGCATCCTTCCCTTTGCTCAGAGAATTAACCCATCTCCAGAATTCCTTAGGGTTACAAAGGTGCTCGGTTTGTAGAGATTTGAAATGGTGATGTTTGGCTTTATGGAGGGAGTTTCTGCACTTGTTTTGGAATTGCCTATAGACTTGACAGTTGGAAGGCAGTCCACTTTTTTTATAGGTCCTCCAAGCCTTGTCATGGTGGGACATAAGTACCCTAATTTCCTTAGTGAGCCAAGGAGCCTTCACACCCTTGGATCTACATTTTTCAGTGGTGCATGGTTTACTGATAATTCAAGTGAGAGTGGAAATTAAGAAATGCAAGGCTTAATTTATATTAGGGAGAGTCTTAATAGGGCACCAGTCAATGTTATTGCTAGAGGTAATGAAGCTGCTAACATCGAACCTTGACACGTCCCAAACCAGAGAGATCTCGGAAGGGGGATTGGGACAATTATTTCTCCAAACACAGAAAGTAGAGAAATGGTCACTTATACAGTATGAGAGGACGGCCTCAGCTTTGATCTTCTGAGGGCAATTAGTGACCATCCAATCATGCCGGGTGTGTTTTCCAGACTTGGTATTGATATACCTTGGATCCTGAATGAGTTGTACAAGGTTGTAGTCAGCTAGTGATATATGCACTTTATCAGCGTCACGGTTAAGACAGTCTATATTAAAGTCACCACAAAGAATACGGTTGTGGTGAGAGAGATTAGCTAAGGAAGTTAGGAAGGGGTGTAGACCTATGGAAGCCTTGTTGGGAGGCAGATATGCACACAATGGTAAGTTTCATGACATTTCAGGAATTAGGAAATGAATAGGGACTCTACAGGAGTCAAGCCAGTGTCAGGATCAGACAGTTCAATGACATCCAGATCAGACTGTGAGTATATCAGAACATCTCTGCCCCTCTTTCCCACTCTATCTTTTCTGAAGCAGTTATAACCAGGTAGTGCCACCTCATGCTGCTTAATAGTCGGCTTGAGCCAGGATTCAGATCTACATAAAATGTCAGGGCTCATCTGTCAGGTTCACACCTCAAGTTCAACCATTTTTGGGCATAGACTGTGAATATTCATATGTGCTACCTTTAAGCCTTTAGGTAGGTGAAGGGTATTAGAAAGGGGGTGTGGATAAGGGTAGGACACGGGGGGTCCAGGATTAAGCTCAATGTCCCTGGCACAGACCAGAAGGAGGAGAATGGATAAATGGACCCATGATGAGGCACAGGATGAAATTATTTCTAGGGCAGATGTAACATCAGGTGCACATAGCCATTTGTGAAGCCAGAGTCCAAACAGAGCGATGTCAGGCTTAGGAAGACAAGGGATGTATAAGAGCGCAATAGGATTCTGGCCAGATGTGTCACAGTGGGGAGGGTTACTGTTACATGGAGGTAATGTATGGATGCAGCAATAAACTGGTCAGCCCAGTAACAAAGAGAAGGCAGGCCAGCAGGGTTAACCAACTTAGATAACCCATGAGGTGGCGGCAATAATGTGGAGGGCTCAAGAGAATTGATGGGATATGACAGGGGATGGATGAGCCACTAGGTTACAGAGGTGAAAACTCTAGAAATAAAGGTATGAACCAAGAGGCAAAGGTGTCAAAATAGAGAGCAGCATGGTGAAGGGGTAAGGTAGGGTGGGTTGGCAAATAAGCTGAGTTAGGGTATGGAGAGCGGGTAGGGGTCAAAAACAGGAACTATAGGCACTGGGACAAGGCAGGGTAGGTTATCAAAGGAGCAGAACTATAGGGAGGGACAGCAGGTATGAAAAAGCAGCACTTCAAGAAGTTCAAAGCTAAGACAGACACAAGGAGGGAATGGAAAGGTTAATGTTAGGTAAATTGCTGTCAGTAGGGTAAAGCACAAGTAATCACTTGGCTATCAGAAACTAGATGACTGCACCACAGTGTAACATCAGCCAATGGAGAAGGATTGGGCTGGACTAATTGTGTATTTAATAGAGGTGGGGGCCAAGGAGAGTGGCTGGGACAAAATAGCTAGAATCCCATATCTAGAACCAGAATTGCAGGAGGTAAAAAACAGCAGAGGCAAAAACCCCATAGAAAGCAAGGTAAAAAGCAAAGTCCAATCACAGGAGGATCTGTAAAGCAGCCAATCTGGTGGGAGCTGAGAAATGTTCTTGCTAATCAGAACCCCAAGTTATGATTCTGGTTCATAGTGGCAAGCTTGCCCAGGTGAGGAGTGCTTGCGGCAGTCCGAGGAGAGTGCGCTGCTGGCTGGCTTATCCAGCCACAGCTGCCAGAGAAAGTGAGCTATCCGCCTGGTCAAAGGCTCCGAGGAGAATACTTGTGGTGGGCCAAGAAGGATGCACAGTTGGCTAACTAATCCAGCTGCAGCCACTGCAAAGCAAGCTGTCCACCAGTCAAAGGCTCCCAGGAGAGGAGTGCTTGTGGCGGGCCAAGGAGGGTGCATAGTCAGCTGGCTTATCTAGCTGCAGCCACCAAAGGAAAGCAAGCTGTCTGCCTGGTCAAGGGCTCCTGGGGAGCCCTTTATCCCCACATATTTACTCAAAGGGTTAAGGGACATATCCTTGCATTCTTCTTTTATAATGTCACATTTACCCATGGACATAGTCTGAGATAAACAGTCAGCCTCTGATGTTTTATGTAGTGCTGTTTTTGATTCCACTGTCTCTTAACTCTGTTCTGTTCTTTCCTGGTTTTCTGGATCTCATGGATGGTATCAAAGATGTCAGAGTCAGGGAAAGGAAAACATCACCAGCATTGGTTCTTGCTTACTGGTGACCAATGGCAGCAGAAAGTCAGGCTGGCACCTCTGTTTCAGTAGAGTCTTAAACTAAGAGTAATCATGTCCAATGATGACTGATATAGGCAGTATTGGTACTACATCTGCCTCAACCATAGTAGGTTCTCCATGAATAGACATAGTCATGGATGTTGTAGGGTAATACTTTGTGTTACTATGAATACAAATAACTCCAGTGCCAGGCTCCAACTTGCAGTTTCTGACAAGATCTGAGTGAAATAGAGTTTGTCAAATTCCTAAGTTAATCAGCCCCAAAACTGTAGTTGTACCCACAGTCACATCAGTGAGATACAGCCCCAATTGGCTAAGGTTAGTTGGCTACCTTTATCTTTCTTGTTGTTAGGGAATGTTTGAGCAATATGGTCTGATTTATTACACTGGAAGCAAAGAAACTCTGTGGATGTCAACCTACTCCCATCAGATTTTGAATTAGGCCTGGCAGAAGACTTAGTCCCAGAATAATTAGAGCATTCCATGCTCCATTGAAATGTGTTCATTGTTAATTGTCTTACCACCTGGCTTTTCACAGCAAATACAATGGCTTGTCCCCAGAATCTGGATGGTGCTCTCCTATCCAAAGCCGGACATTACTGGGCAAAACCTTGACAAACTGCTCCATCACAAAAATCTTGAGCAGCTGGGCATTCTTCTTTCCTTCTGGCTGTACCAATTTTGTGCACAGCTCCTTCAAAGAGAGTGTAGATCTCTTTGGGTGTGCCTGAGGGGGTTTTATTTCCAGTTCTGGAAACAGTGATGGCGAGTCTCATTGGATGTCACAGCAGTACAGAAGTTCCGTCTTGATGATGTCAAAATTGCAGGCATTTGCAGAATCAACATGGCTGTTGGCAAGTTGCACTTTACCAGTGAGGTAAGGTACCAGTCTGATGGCCCACTGATGTCATGACCATTGGCAAGCTGTAGCCACACATTCATAAGAAGTCAGATAAGATTCAATGTCATCTGTAGGACTGAGTTTCATTAGTTTAATATCCTTTGTGTTGTCATCAGACACAGTCTGGTTTGTTGTAGTCCCTACTATCAGGGCCTGCAAAGCATCAACACAATGCTTTTCTTGCCTCTTTCTCTCTCTTTCTTCATTCCTTCTGCATTCCTTCTGTTCATGTTCTTTTATTCTTTCTTTGTAAGTACATCTCTCTCTGCTGATGATCCCACCACTTACAAAATTCTAAGAGTCCAATATGTAAATCAGCCATTCTTCTTCCATTGCAACCTTTCCCTTGCTTTTTGTCACTTTCAGTTTCACTATAGATTCTGCTACATGAACTGGTCCATTTGATCCTCCATTTCAGGCTATGAAGTGCTGCTTTTGCAGCCATTTTTTTCTGGTACTTACACCCTGAACAGAGGTCCAATGCACAGTTCTGCTACATTGTTTCCCTTTGTGGATCACCAGATCCTCTACTGACCTTCTTTGACATCAGGGCTGGTATCTCCCAAACAAACTCTCCCTGACTGAGTCTGTTCATGCTATATCCCATGGCTGCCACCAAGTGTGACAGAGGTGCAGGCATAGAAGGTCAGACAGACACAAAAGGCTATAGTTAAGATACAGGGCAGCTTGTACATTGTAATTATATTCATAAAATGTGCAAAGAAAGTATGTTTCAGATGTGCATGAAAGTTCAGAATAACATCTTTTATCAGCTTTTGTCAGAAACAGAATGAGAGAATTGCAGGATGGAAGCTTCTCACAGTGACCTTTTAAAAGATTTAAATTTCAGAAAAAGAATTTCTGCAAAAGTGCAGCAGGATAAAACACCCCCAGGCTTCTAGGAGTGTTGGAACCATCAGCAGCATAAGTTAGCAGACATCTTATCACTAACAAGGCTGGATACCAACTAACTAACTGAACAGTTAGTGGAGGGATCTTTACCACTGGTCATGTGAAATGCTTCCATTTAAAAATCAGTAGTTTATATCTTTCATATAATATTCACCAATACAAATATAACAGAATCCAATGTGAAATACCTTGCTATTATTGACATGGCTTTTGCCATTTTCTCTTTAGAGTTAAGCAAAGAGATTTTATCAAAGTTCATTAACAAGGGTCTAACCCTGCTTCTTGTGCTACCCCAAGCCATCCCCTTTCTCAACTCAGAAATAAGAGAAGCAGATGTTTGGCCAGCTGAAGACTATGGAGCCATTTAGAACAAGCAAGTTTGGCTTGTTTTACCTTATTTCTTTACATCTGCTTTCTTTCTTTAACTCTCCATTTTCTCTTTCTTTTACTGGTACATTTCACTTTTCAGCAGTGTACAATCCTTGTGTAACATTAAGCAAATAAAGAAACCACCAGTGTAAATTATTTACACTATTTGCAGAGTTTTCCACTGATAGTGCTGGTACACTGAAAGTAAATTTGTTACCTAAACTTTTTTTTATTGTGAAACAAACTCTCCAGTCAGCAGATTTGGCATTTGATTTTTTGAACTTGCTGCAGGGAGACACCAAGGACCCGATTTTCAAAGGTGAATACATGGCTTGTGTCAAGCCTTGCATCCAGTGCAGTTCAATTCAAGTTTTATTTGTTCTTCCAAAAAACTTTTGTTACAACATTTTGGACATTACAATCATTACAGATTACATACAAAGCATATAAATAAAATGTTAAAAGACTTGTCGCGTAGAGGGCTGAGGCGCGGGTGCCTTACCTCAACCCACGCCGGCGAACCAGGTTCGGGAACGGACTCGGCTCCCTGGGGGTCGGCAGGGGATGGGAGAGGATCGAGCATCCTAAGGACTGCTCTCCTCCCTGGGGGTGGATTAGGGGCATGCCTCACTCTGTAGCAGCCCCGGTGGAAACCGGGGGCACTACCAGAAGCGGCGCAACAGGGGGAAAACAGAAAAAGCGTAAAATGGCATCTAGCGACTGGATGACGACGCCTGGATCCCCACCTCCATGGAACCCCGAAGAGCCAGGAAATCCTGATCCCAGCAGCATCAGGTCCGAGACTAAGAATGCCTGAAGGCAATTTCCCTCCAGAAGGAGGAGACCCGTCCGACGAAGGATCGTCGGCTACTTCCTGGTTGGTTGTGATCTGGGATCTGGGGAAGCTGGCATCAGTGTGGGTTTGGAATGGAGTTAGCAGGGGTAGTCCTTGGTAGAAGGCCTGAAGGAGAGGCCCGGTCGAGCGGGGGTGATAAATAAATAATGCAAAAAACAAAAGACTTGTCAGTAAAAACAGCATTTCTTATCAGAAATATAAATATTTATGGCTAAAATGGTATCTTTACCCAAATACCTATGTTATAAATAGATCTAGACATTTAATTTATTTTGTTTACTTCTATTTAAGGCTTATTATGGAATTTATAACATTTCCAATCCTGATAGCTTCTTTGACTGTCCCTGGGTGCATTAGAATCAAAACTGGGTCATAAGCTAAATCTGCAAATTTAATCAAAAAAGTCCCTAAGACATTTAATTTGAAGATGATTGTATAAAGGGCATTATATAATGACATGCGAAAGTGTCTCAATAAAACCTTTATTGCATAAACATTTTATCTCTTTTGATTCATTTTGTGTTGTCAATCTATTGTAGTACATATGTTTTGATGTAATTAACCCAAATCTTGCCCAGGTAATTGCTTTCCGATATTTAGGGGCTAAGGGAATTTAAAGGTAATCCTCAAGGTTTAAATCTATTTTGTTTTGACTAAACCAGAGGCTTGTCTTTGGCTACAGACTTGGGTCATCTGAGTCTCTGTTGCCAAGTGTAATATTTTCTATTTACTGTATCCTTATAAGACTCGGATCTTTATATTAAGGCAGTTATCATGCCAAAGGCATATACTTAGAATTATGAAGATTTTGCAGAAGTGCCTTTAACAATGGAGAGAGAAAACCCTCTTTATACCATACTTCCTTTTCATTTACACATTGTAAAGTAAACAGTTTTATTATTGTTTACTATTCTTAGCCAATAAGAGATTAACCTTGATTTAATAAGATCAGCCAGTGGCAATCTACCTAATTCTGCCCTTACAATGGAAACTGCCATAATAGATGGTACAGTACAAGTCACATTAAACTGTTCCATCAACTCACTGGTGTAGCATTTTTTTTGTGTGATTCTACTGCAGTGGAATCTTGAATTGTTGAAGCTTTTAATTCTTTTCCAACCATTCTTCACTGCCTATTCAACTTACTTGTACCTGTTTAGTGATATGGCAGTAGCTGTTTTGCAGTGTTTATGCAATGCATTTTCATGGCATTGTTTATAAATATCACAGCATTCCTTAAGAGTTGTTTAGTCTGCCTTCTGAAGTGAAACTCATAAGCACTCAGCTGAAAATAAAACTTATAGTCCTAACAGCTAGTTGCAAACCAATACTAAACTTTTAATAATTCATTGAATTAAACACTGAACTTATTAGGAAACTCATTGAACAATGCTACACCAGTGAGTTGAAGGAACAGATTAATATGACTTGTACTGTACTTGTAAGATAGCTTTGTAATAATACAACAAGGGTAATTCTAATTGTGATATTTAACTCCCCATATTTTAGCCCCATATAAAAGGAGAGGAGTGATTTTTGCTTCCCCTGTTTTGATGGCTAGAATTACTGAAGAGCCTCCATATTTAAAATTAAACCTTTGCAATGCTTTGACTGCATGTTTTGCTTTAGCTATTTGTTCTTTTATATGCAAATTCCAGGAGTTTTCAACATGAAACAGTATACCTTGGTATTTATATGATGAAATTATTTCAATACATTTGTTTTTATAATAAATCCTTGACTTTACTGTTTGGTTCCCAAAAATCATTAGTTTTGTTTTCTCCAGGTTTATTCCCAGTTCTAAGTTTTACATTTGGTTATCAATTGATCAAGTTTAGTCTGTAATCCTTTAGAGGACAGAGACAAGAGTATTAAGTCACCTGCATATGCAAGGGACTGGACTTGTAGATTCTTTATTTTTGGAGAGTCCAAATAATTGTTCAGATCAAAACCTAATAAGCAGTCTATATAGATATTAAATAATAACGGTGCCAATAAACATCCTTGTTTAACCCCTTTATTGGTTGAGAAATAGTCAGTAATATTACCCAACTGATCAAATCTCACCAGTGTACTTTTATTGGAATAAAGAAGGAAAATAGGGATTAACAGACAAATGGGTAGACCACATTTCTCGAGTGTTTCCCAAAGAATCCTCCAATCCACCAAATCAAATGCTGCAGTAAAATTGATAAATAAAACAAAAAGATTAATTTTCCTACACTGAGTGTACTTCTCCAACAAATGAGTCAAAACAAACACGTTAACAGTTGTAGAGAATCCCTTTCGGAATCCGGCTTGAAATTTAGACAATGGACTTTTGGTTTCAACCCAATGTTGCAATTTAGTTAATAGAATATTAGCAGAGATTTTACTACAATGTTCAAGAGACTTATTGGACAATAGTTACTTGGGGAGTAAAACAAGCCTTTTTTATGAATAGGAATTATTACTTTTTGCCATGAACTAGGAATAAATCTTTTCTTAAACAAATGTTAAATAGGTTTACTAAAAGGTATCCAAAAATGTTGGTTTTCTTTATAAACCTCTCCTGGAACTTTGTCTGGACCAGGGACTTTATTGTTTGCTAGTTTAGATATAGTCAATACAACATCACTAATTGTAAAAACCAAGGGGTTATATACCAGTGAATGTGCCCAAATGGGCAAAGATCTTTCAGGAATATTAGTAATGTTATTGTTAATCAGATTTGAAAAATAAATTACGCAGGTTTCCTTGGGAATATAAACTGTTAGTGTAGTTTGGTAAGAATTAACACTGCTTGTGACCAATCTCCAAAATGTTTTTGTATCATTTATTAGTATGATTTGGTGCATAGATGCCCATCTTTATTGAATGAACTCAAATTTCTTTAGTTTTAGAAATGTCTTATATGCTCTCTGTGCTTGATTTAAGTTTACATTTCCAAGTCTGAAAGGATTTTTAAGATTCTCTCTAATTAATTTTCCCAACTTCTGTTTTCTTTTAAACACTGAGAGTCAAACCAGATCAGTGGAGAGAATTTTGATCAGTGTATGCATAAATTTCAGTTGTAATACGGAGTAACTCCTCAAATTTTTAATAATATCCTGATTGAATATATTTAAATGTGTGTTGTTATCTAAAAAAGTCGAGTCAGCAGAATAAAGAATATGTTCAACTTTCCTCATATTTCTATCATTTAAACGAAGGCTAGCTTTCCCTTTCGGGACTATTGGAACTGCATAATTTGCACTTGGTATTATATTTTTTTATCCTTTAAGGTACCAAAATTGACCACCAAGAGTTTTTCCGATTTTAAACTTGGTGCTTTTTTTGCTCTCTCTCCCCCTTGGCGCCAGACTGCTCAGGCACTGAGGGAAAGCTCTGAGGGAAAAACAGCATGCTTTGATATAACCCTGGCTGCTAGTAATTATAACACATGCTGCTAGTAATTTAATTTGGCTGTATGATAATTCATGCTGCAGCCTGGAAAACCCCCAGTAGCCAACCAGTGATTTCTTAATTCTGTGTTGTAAGTGCTCTGCCCTAGCATGGTAACTAATGTCAGTGGGCAGCTCAACCCACCCACATGCTGCACAGCTGCCTGCTGATAGAGCTGTTTGTGAATGACAGCTACTGTACACCTAGAAGCCCATTGGTGGATCCTGCCAAACAATGGACTTGCAATGTGTACTGTATCCTGTCATTCACAAAATTTTAAAAGTTTTGAAAGGATAGAACTAAGATGGAACACCAGCATGCACAGTATTCACTCTATCTGAACAATGTTGGAGATGCCTGATCAATGCTAGAATAGCCTTCACTACCCTCAGCCATCAAACGGAACACCACCATCCTTCCTGTCCTATGTGGTGGTGGGATTGCAGTCTTATGCTCTGGTGACTGCCAAAGCACTGAATGGCAGGAGGATCAGGTGATGATTACCAACTCTGCACCCCAATTTACTTTCCTGTTACAGAATAGCAGGTGGGTGGGGATTACTAGTCTTATACCCTTGATCAATACCTCTGCCAGGGGAGTCATATTTTACCCAATCAATGCCCCAGTATTGAAAGACATGCTTCTGGAGGATATTGCATAGCCTTTGTGATTCCAGTTGCTGCCCATCCACTGCACAGAGTTTGGGGGGGTAGTTGTTGCCAGCATTCTTTCACAGTCTAACCCTGTTGGGCACTTTTATATTATAGTTTAGATTTTGATCTGTTCCATGCCTGCCCTGACTGTCATTAGCACTCTTGCACAGCAAACGCTGCACACCATGTCTGCCAGATTTCTTTTCGACACCACAGGCAATGCCCCAGAACATTTGCCTGTGAGTGTGTGTGTGTCTGGAATAGTGCACTTCACAATTTGCCCTCTGCCAGAGGCACTGTATGACTGTTTTTGTGCCATGCAGTGCCAGGTATAACTCAATCCACTAATCCCACTAGCGTCTGCAAGGGGCACTGTAACGTGTTTAAGGGACATTCCCTCCCTGTTTTTTTTAACCAGGAGTAAGGAGGACACACCAAGCTAAAAACTTGTTTACAGGTGAGACCTGCATGGCAGCACAAAAAAGTTAAGTGACAGTGACTTGCGCAGGCAGCCAGGGTCACACAGTATGCAAGTGGGGCTGCAAACCCAGGACTCCAGGTTTGCAGCTCAGAGCCTCAGACCACTGCGCTATACTGCCTGTTGTTTACAAGGATGGATTGTCTGCTTTAAAGTGACAACTTCATTTATCTAATTCAAGCAGTTCTCTTCATTATAATCATTTTTTCTCTGCAGACTGATGGAAGAGAGAGTTGAGTGGAACTGAACTGTTGAAGGCAGGTTTTGGAGGGACACAGATGACCCAAGGGGGTGGATGGTGCTGATGTCCATGGGAGAAGCTGGCTCAGGGTGCATGGCCATGTAGGGTGGGGGCACAGATGGACCAGGGGGCATTTGAGGAGGGCCTGGTTACTGCTGTGCATAGGGCCCATAGCGGGTAAATCCAGCCCTGCCTGCATAAATCATTAAATAAGTATTAAATTATATTCTATGATCCAGAGACTCATGTGTTGTGGACAAGATTCCAACTTGTCAGCCTGGAACAGCACAATTACATATCTGGAGTCATCTTTTTTATATTATTTTGGTGTAACCCCCCCCCCCTATAAATGGGGGTTCCTAAAATGTCTTCCTGGGCTTGCCTAAGGCCCACTGCTAGGCTGGTGTTCTGTGTCTAAATCATTTGAATGTGTTTGCATGAGAGTGCCCTGTTAGTGTCTGTGACTGTTTTTTAAGAAGTATCTATCTCATGGGTTATAATTAATTTGGGTGGGGACCAAGTGGTTTCAGGCTTGCGTCCCACCCGGGCAGCATTACAGCTGCTTCATTCTGCCACCTCTAAGTGCACAGAGGAAGCCCTAATAGGATCTGTGATTATTTGCTGATTATCTGCTTTAGTAATAATAATATAGTAGATTGTCTAACCTGCTTTCCTTTGCAGCATGGCTTTTCTGATAAGAAACACCTTTTGGTACTGGACTGCCAGTTTGGACCAGTTGTTACCACAAGGACCTTAAATAGAGACTGTCCCGGAGGTCTTGTGGGAGTGAATTTCTGTAGGAATTGAAATTTTTACTGTCTGGTGCCTAAATGGACCTGAAGGGAGCCCTTTCTGGACAGACCAATGGATTAACCAACCAAACTTATTGGATCACTGGGAAATCCCAGAGCTGCCTGGAGTAGAGGAAAGGGTAAAGGAGAGGAAAGGGGGTAAGGGACAGGAATGGGGGGGTAATCATGCTGAGGGATTCTACACTGAAAGGGGTTAGATGGGGTGGAAGGGGGGAAGGTGCTGCCATATTTGGGTTGAAGCTATTCCTGGGTTGACTGCGGGAAGGGCAGGGCGGTACTGCGCAAGTGTGCATTGAAGGGGAGGAAGAAACCTCACCTAGTGTTGCATGTGGGTACAAACAATTTGGCAGGGGAAACCGTAGAAGTGGTGAAGGGGAGGTCTGAGGAGTTGGGCAGGCAGTGTGAAGGGGTTGGGGAGTTGGTGGCATTCTTGGAGGTACTCCCGGTACCATGTGCTAGCATGGAGAGGAAGGGAAGGATAGAGGATTTCAATGAGTGGCTGAGAAAATGGTGCCACACTAAGAATTATGGTTTAGTAACAAACTGGGGTAGGATCTGGGGAATAGTGACTTGTAAGCAGGAGACAGGCTACACTTGAGCAGGGGTCGGGGAGTTCTAAAGGGTATAATAGAGGGATATATATCAACTAAGTAGATTTTAACTGGGGGGTGGCAAGAGAACAGAAGTGCAGAAGGCACCACCACCCTGTAATAACAAGGTGAATAAAGGGTGTGGACTACTGAGAGGAGGGGAGCAGACCAAGGAGAAAAAGAGAAAGAGGAAGGAGGGGTACAGATGGAAGGTGGTCTTCCTAAATGCAAGCAGCCTGGTAAACAAAATTGTGGAACTTCAGGCACTCCTCTCAGAGGGGAATATGGACGTTGCTGCAGTAACAGAGACTTGGGCCACCCAGTACCATGACTTGGATCTGGCATCCCGGATACAGTATAAACAGGAAGGACTGAGGAGTTGGAAGAGGGGGGTAGCATCTTTGTGAGAGAAGGATCAAATGCACGAGGATGAGGGAGAGGATGAGAGGATGGAGGCACTTTGGGTGCAGCTTCTGGACTCCAGGGTAGAAATCTGAGGCTGGGGTACAGACCACCAACCCAGTCTCAGGAACTGGATGGGGAGTTGGCAGAGCAGACAAGGAGGGTGTGTGGGAGGAGTGTGGTGATAGTGGGGAATTTCAACCTACATGGGGTTGTTTGGAGCACCCTGCCACCAACAGTGCCAGAGAGCAGGCGCTCCCGGATGCAATCCAGGATGGCCTCCTGACACAAATGGTAAGTGGGCCTACAAGGCTTGGTAACACACTGGACCTGGCACTGGCAAACGGTGAGGCAGTGGGGGAAGTAAGGTTTGAGGACCCATTAGCTGGCAGTGACCACCAAACAGTGTGGTTCATACTCACGTTGGGCAGGGAGACTGGAGACACGAGCATGAAGGTGGTGGACTTTAGGAGGGTGGACTTTCGGAGAATAGGAGAAATACTTCAAGGGAGACTCCAGGATATAAGGCCGGGGATGGATGCAGAACAAAAGTAGGAAGTTATTAAAGCTGGGCTAATGGAGGCCACAGTAGCCTGCACCAGGGATAGGAGTAAGAGGGCAGAGCCAGAAAAGTATGCTGGCTGAACAGTGAAGTTCTTCAGGGGAGAGGGCCAGAGGGCTGTGTATGGAAGTACAGGAGAACAAGAAAGGAAGAGGATAAGGTGGTTTACAGGAGTTGATCCAAGGGAGATGGCCAGGCGGTGAAAAAGCCAAGGCCTCCAGGGAATTAAAGTTAGCACAGGGCCTAAAGGAGGGAGAAGGACCTTTTAGATATGTCAGGAAAAGAGGAAATGTACAAAGAATATATAGTGAGGATAAAGAGGAGGGAATGGGTGGAAAAGGGAGAGGATCAAGCTGAAATACTGAATGAGTACTTCTGTTCTGCTTTCACTAAGGAGAGGATGGACCACTACCATTATGGATTGGGGGTGGGAGAAGGAGGAGGTGACAGACAAAATGATCATAGGGAATGGAGTGCTAGAGGGCTGAGGGCATTAAGGTGGATAAGGCACCAGGTCCAGATGGTATCCACCCAGGGTCCTGAGGGAGATGGTGGAGGTGTTGGCTGAGCCGCTGGCACATCTGTTCAACACTCTCTGGAAATGGTGTTGGCCTCCAGACTGGAGGGTGGTCACGTGGTGCTCATACACAAGAATGGAGCCTAGGAGAGCCAGAAACTTTCATCCAGTCAGTCTCACTTCCATAGTGGGGAAGCTTATGGAGACTATACTGAAAAAGAGACTGGTGGCATTCCATGATGGTAATGGCCTCCAGGATGGGTGGCAACATGGATTTGTCTCAGGGAGGTTTTGTCAAACAAACCTAATAGAGAATTATAACTGGGTAACAAGGGAGCTAAATGGGGGTAATGCGGTAAATGTCCTGTACTTGGACTTCAGCAAGGCCTTTGATACATTGCCTCATGGGAGGCTGGGGGAAGCTGACTGCTGTGGGAGTGTGGAAAAAGCTGACAAACTGGATAAAGAACTGGTTACAGAGGAGGTTGCAGAGGGTGGTTGTGGGGGGGGGGGCTCTTGACACCCAGAGCAGTGATAAGCAGGGTGCCGCAGGGTTCAGTGCTGGGCCTGGTGCTATTTGGGCTCTTTTTTTATCTCCAATAGCCACACAGAGCTGGGAGCTGGGTTAGTCTTTTCACAGATGATACCAACATGGGGGCGGTGGTGGACGAAGAGGATGGATGGCAGCAATTGCACAGGGACCTCGCCAAACTAGAGACATGGTCGGAGAAGTGGCAGCTAGGATTCAATGTGAAGAAGTGTAAGGTAATGCACTTTGGGGCAAAAAAACAACAAAGGGACTACTGGTTGGAGGGGTGAGGCTAGGGATCACTGAGGAGGAGAAGGAACTTGGGGTGTTGGTAACAGTGAGCATGAACAACTCTGTCCAATGCAGGAAAGCAGCAGCTAAGGCAAAAAGGATGCTGGGTTGTATCGCAAGGGGTTTCTCATCCTGGCATAGGCATGTGATCCTGTCCTCTACAGATCCTTGGTCAGACCGCATTTGGAGTACTGTGTAATACTGGATGCCATACCTGAAGAGAGATATAAAATTACTGGAGGGTACAATGGATGGCAACAAAAATGTTAGCGGGATGGAAGGAAAGGACTATGAAGTCAGGCTGCAGGAGCTGAATATGTACACACTTGAGGAGAAGAGGATGGGGATATGATTGAAACATTCAAATACTTGAGGGTGGTAAAGTAAGCTAACCGAGGGTGTTTAAACTGAGGAAAGGTAGGGAGACAAGGGGCATGGACT
Organism: Neoceratodus forsteri; assembly: GCA_016271365.2. NCBI lineage: Eukaryota > Metazoa > Chordata > Ceratodontiformes > Ceratodontidae > Neoceratodus > Neoceratodus forsteri. The sequence continues at coordinate 1,203,025,339 of CM057453.1, read as the reverse complement.
AAGGTTGGAGGGACGATTTAAGAGTAAGATGAGGCAGCACTACTTCACTGAGAGGGTGTTGTATAACTGGAATGCACTACTAGCTGAGGTGGTAACATGTATAACAGTAGAAAACTTTAAGAAGGAGTGGGACAAAGCAAGAGGAAGGGTCTGGGTGCAGGGGCTATGACAGGTATGGGAGGGACAGTGGGGGAGGAGGCTGGGGCAGCTGCAATCTAGGGTGATAGCCGAACACTCTGGCAGACTTTGATAGACCAGTTGGTCTGTTCTGCTGGCAGATTTGTATGTTCATATGTATTGTGTGTCATCTGATTTGTTTGCTGCACAGCTGTACAGCTGCAATGCTGGCTTACCTTGGGCAACACTTCAGGCTAGCCTGAGTAACAACTGGGTACCTAGGGTGCATGTGACTGTGCTAGAGGGTCTCTTAGTGCATTCATGTTTAACCTGACTAAATCAGATAGGAAATCAAATGCCAGATTGCTGCCCCACCCTTGTTCACGTCCCCTGAATAAACCACATTCTGTTCTTCCTGCATTTAACTTGGCTAGCGTGTACCTTTGTGGATGGGATACTGTATTGCCATTGCACTGTTCTATTGCAGGTCCTGTTTTACAGAGGTCTCAGGTCCAGTGCAGATGAACCAGCTCTGGTGGTAAGTGTGCCAAGACTGGGTTCAACATTGTATTCTGACATTAACTGTGATTGTTTATCTGCTGACCAGTGCAAGCCATTAGAGGGGGGTATCAGTGTCCCAAAGGGCTATACTCAGAGCAGCTACGCTACCCTTAAACTAACCCTTCTGGTGGAGGCACCCGTTCACCGAGCTCAGGCCCCTCAACCTGCACCTAGTTATGCAGGCAGGGGGTAGTATCCCTTGGCATAGTGCCACCTAGGGGTTACACTTGTTTCTCACATAACTTGAAAGAAAGAAAGATTGGTCAGGAAGCTTTGCAGTGTTGGACTCTGAGAACTCCAAGACTGGTCAGGAAGCATGTGCAGCTTTGGACTTCTGGTTCAGTAGCTCATGAAACACAGAACTCAAAAGAATGTGGTAATGATTAGTGAAAATGGGAAGACGGGACATAGCATGCTGGTTTAACACAAAAATCAACCTCAAGGAGTTACACAAGGAGTGACCAGAATGAGTGGAAATAAAACAAGCAGAAGTGACACCAAGCTTTATGTAGGTGAGAAAAAGCAGCAAGGGAGCAGTGTGGTAGACTGCAATCCTTGATGTATGGCTGCACATCAAATTATGGTGAGAGTACCATGCTGTTCCCTCATGTAATGGGGAATTTAATGCAGGGTCATTGGCAGCTGGTGTTCATATGAACCCCTCCCCCTTTCCTTGGACCTCTGCTTTTTTTTTTTACTTCACCACCTGTAATTTCCCCCACCCCATTTGCCGTAGGCTCCCAGAGCCATCCCCAATCCCATGCTGGGGAATCTGTGCACTGCTCATACACATGGATGTAAATGTGTCACTTCTGGCTCTTGACAGTTACAAGAAGTTGGCTCAACATTCATAAGTGTTCATCAAACACAAAGGGCACTGCTGTGTTGCAGGACAGTAATTACATTTACTGAATTCAACGTACACAGAAGTGTGTATAAGCTCCAAAATGCACCGCAGAGCTTCTGAGGCCATAGCAGTCTCCAATCCCCCAAAATTTATATAAACTATTTCCTCCAGAAAATCTCCTGAAAATTTGTTAAAATAATCTAGCGAAGCTTCAGACCTCCCTTGGAAAGTATGCAGTACTACAATGAGTTAGAATTAGTACTTCAGTAATGCTGGAAAAAACAAATTGCTAATAAATTCAAAGGTGATGCTGGACGCTTGTGTAAAGAGGCAACAATGCTCACATGCCTTTTCAGTTTAACCAATAAAAATGAAATGGAATGAAAAAAAAAAAGAAAAATGAAATTCAAAGGTGATCATTTCATTCACTCAGTGCTGATTTATGGAAACCGATTATTAAATCTGTGAGTCTGTGATATGCTTTTTGGAGGAAAAATACAGGTGTATGATATACTTAAAGTGGCAATACCTTGGGATTGAGGTACAATGGTTTCCATGCACTGACATTCTAAATAAAATCTAAATAAGGAAGTGCATGCTTGTGATACAGAAGGAGATGAAAACTGAACACAACACAGATCATTTGTTTACAGTATTTATTCATTTAAACATTCTCTGTGTTAAGCATATGCTGTCATTAACAACTGTTCAGACACTTCTTCAGTGCAGCACTCTGACACATTGCAATACATAGTGGAAAAAATGTGCATCACTTATTTCTGTCCCCCATTTACTGACAGTTGGAATCAAATGTTAGCAGTAGTCATGCAACATGGGACACTATTCAGTGTGACACCACAGAGGACTGTTGCTGCGATGACACTATGGAAAGGACCTTTCAAGCTGAAGTGGATGGCAGACTGCATATTTATTTATTTTATTAATAAAAACTTTACAAATCAATCGATTAAAAAAAAAAAATGTAGTATATAACAAGCGAGACTTCCAGAAACAATCACAGCTCATCAGGTGAGGAAAACAAACTCCTAGAGTATACAAGAGACTTCTGCTTTGCAAAAAGTATGCCAGGCCCACTGCAACCCTGCTTTGCCACACCTGTCTGCAACACTGCCTACTAGGATTACCTCCTGTGCTGATTTTCACAGGACAGTCCCAATTTGGGCAGCTGTGTCCTGCAAAAACACATGAAAAAATACTACATGTCCTAACCTTTCAGTAGAAAAAATATTTTCTAACTTTCATCAGAATGTTTCAGAAAACAATAATAACTAAAATATCTGAAAAGAATAAGAAACTATAAAAACAACTGAAAAACTACAATACTTAATCCTGATTATGATTATTTAGAGAAAACAAGTCTGTTGCACTGGCCGAGGTCACAGATTGTCCTGCAAAAATCATGTTTAGTACAAGAAATGTCCCACTTTGGGCTTCTTGAAAAGGTGGTAACCCTACTCAGTTGGACAGACATTAAAGGTAGATCATTCTCATTTACTGTAGTTTCTTTTAAAACCTGTGGCAGTTTGAACTTTAAAATGGGAAGCACACCGCTTGTCTGCTGGTTGTGTTGTGGCATTGGTTGGTGGGGGGGTAGACTAACACTGGTGATGCTGTGTACTGGCGGAAACAAACTTTAGGGTACTTTTTGAAAGTCACATCTGCAGTATGGCCCTGGACATGAAGTTGCAAACAAATACTTAAAAAAGGAAAGCCTACAGCATTTTTCTTTTCCTGGGCTGTCTATATAATATATATTATGTTGTGTTGTGTTGTCGGAAGTGGGGGTTCTATCTGGCCAGTTTGTTAATATTTGTGTTGGGGTGTCGGCTTGTTTGGGATATAATTCTGTGATTGCTGCCAGCCATAGTGCAAACATCATTTTTATCTTAGTCTCTTCCAGCATTTTCTGCCTGCATATTGGGCAGGATCTGATAGGCAAAAACTTTGGGGGATTACTGCTCTGCCTACTACATCCAGTGCACAGGCGGGTTAGAGTTACCACCCAGTGTGGATGCTTTGGTGGTGGTGGTTGGGGTAATGTACAGCAATGTAATTCACTATGTTTGGTGGCACAGCGGATTTGGACATGGATTCATGTGGACTGATTTTGGGTGGGAGTTGCCAGATTATTATGCTGGTGGTGGGGTTTGGTCTATGCTTGAGGAGCTATTGAATGGTGCTTATATATGCAGTCTGCCAGCAAGTGAGCACTGTACCAGAGGAAGGTGTGGACCCTGGATATGGTGGTCAGTAAGATGGTCCCAGTAGGTGTTGTGGGGTAGTCCAAATTGAAGGGAGGCTAGCCAGATGTGAGGCTGGATGTTGTCCAGGAAGTGACTGTGTGTAATGACCTGGGCAAACACATGTATGGGAAAAGGAGGTAATGTGCGTGAGAAGGGGGCTGGACCATATGGTTGGGATAGTTATTGTGCTGTTGGTGGGGCATTGTTGGGAGGGAGACTGTGGTTAAGGAAGTTGGCTGTTAGTTTATTTGGAGGAGAGGAGGCTGACCATGTTGGTAGGATGTTGAACTACTTCCACAAGGTACAATGGAAGAGTCTGCTGTTTTTCACTTGGTGTGGAAGAGAATGCACATGTTGGTGAAAGTGGTGGAAGCTGTTCCTTCCTCATTTTTCTGGTGCTGGACTGATAGAGTTTAGAAATACATGGATCTGCACATGGTGAGATCTGACAAGACTGTGCACTGTTGCATGAGGTGGGCCAGCATGAAATGGGAAAAAAAAGCAGCTGCCAGCATGAAGCCATATGCCAGAGCAGGCCTCTGCACCATGGAGAAGTGCCATATTGCCACCAGCCACCCATCTACATCACCTCACCATCCCATGGATTAAATTTGACCTTGGTACAGTCACTCCTGTGGAGGGAAGGGAGAGGGAAGGGTCATTCCTCCTCTGTCCATGGCAACCAATCCCAAGATACCTTACAAGTTTGCAGTACAGAGCCCTGTCAATGGTGCAAGAAGGATAACAGCTTGGTGTCTTCATCCTGCCCTGTGTCAGTCTATTGCTGGAATAGAATAGCCCCCACCCCCAAGAGAAACTCAGTTCTAGGGGCACTAACTCTTCTTCATGATGGCCCTGAGTGACAGAGTCCACTAAAACCCAGGCTCGATGGTGAGGTACCAGTTTGTATCTCCCCAACACAAAACTTTTTTTTTTAACCATTATGAGTCCTCGCAACTGACCCAGTTGATTAGTACTTTTAGTCTTCATATTGACCCGCTTTTCCTCTTATATGTCTGGCTGCTCTGATAGGATGCTGACTGGGTGAAGGAGGATTCTGGATTCCATGTATCGTGATAAGTATTGTTTTTTGTTTCTCCTACATTGTTTGTTATTGTTAGTTCATAAAGCAATGCAGATCCTTTGTGTTCCCCACTGTTGTTTTTACAGGTACAACTGGATAGTCTCCTGAGACCCTGCTATCCCAGGCTCCCAGGAACCCTGTAAGAGATCTCTTTATCTGTGCTAGAATGTTAACCCATAATGGTGCTAAATGTGGCTTTTACTAGGTGTTTTTGGTGCAGGGTTTGACATCTCTAAACTGTTCTTTACTATTCCACCATCGCGGAAAGGAAGGAACGACAGTTCACGAGTGGCTGGAGAGCACTTAAGCTTTGCCTCATGCCTCACAGTGCACCCAGAGTATGGCACACGTCCCTAGCCTCCATTTTAGGAAGCTCATGGAAACCATACTAAAGGAAGGGTTGATGGAATATTCAGTGAGCATGGTCTCCAGGATGAGAGGCAGCATGGGTTCATGGGAGAGATCATGTCAAACAAATCTGATTGACTTCTTTTGACTGTGTCACTAAGACAGTAGACAGCTGCTGCAGACATCTTCTCTGTTTTGACCAGTACATCTTGACTCTGTGATTATAGAAGGTTGATCAGGAAGTTGGTGGATCTTGTAGTTGGAAAAGATGGCTAGATGGTGGAAAACTGGCTGAGGGGCAGACCTCAGAGGGTGGTTCTTGGGGGAAGTTTTATGGGCACCAGAGAGGCAACAAGTGAGTCCCACAGGGCTAGGCGCTTGGCTGGTGTTGTTCAGTGTCTTCATCAGTGACATTGGGATGGCATGGCGTGAATGTACCTATTTGCAGATGACACCAAGCTCTGTGGGAGAGTGGACAGCTGAAGGATACCGGACCTCCAGAAGATCTGGGAAAGCTGGGAGGAGGCCTAGATCTAGCAACATGGCTTTAATGCCTGAAAATGCTATGTTACCTTTGGAGCCAAGACTCATCAGGACAGAGTACTAACTGTGGTGGAGTCGAGTATCTGCAACTTGAGGAGGAGAAGGACTGGGAGTGATGACTAGTGATCTGAAGCACTCCACACAGTGCAGGAAAGTAGCAGGAATGGCAAAGAAGATGCTGGGGCATAGCTAGGGGATTAGCAGTAGAGAGAGAGGAGTTCAGCTTGTCCTTGTTCAGGTCACTGTAAGGCTGCATCTAGAGTATAGAGTTCGAGTACGTGCCTACACCTCAAAAAGGACATTAACCTGCTAGAGAGGTTTCTTAGGAGGGCTACAATGATGATAGCCAGTTGCAGGGCAAGGCATACAAGGAGATGTTGAGGGCACTGAACACAATGCCTGGAAGACAGGAGAGCTTAGAGAGGACATGATTGGGACCTTCAAGTACTTGAAAGGGACAAATATGATATGAGAGGTTTCTTTAATCTGAGTGGCAACCATAACATGAGGGGCACAGCCTTAAGCTGGATGGTGGAGGTTTAGGAGGAGGTCAGTAAATGTTCACTGAGAGGGTGGTGGGACACTTGAATGCGCTGCTGGAAGAGGTCATCTCTATTAAAGACAGGGCAGTATTAAGAGAGGCTGGGACAGGCATAGGAAAGGTAAATATGCCAGTGGGGATGGAGGAGGGGAGGGAGGCAGACATTAGCTCAAGTTGTGGACCCTGCAATAGGAGCAGACTCTGAAAGACCAAATGCCTTTCTTCTGCTGGCTTTTGTATGTTTGTATGTAATTTACTCCACTGCCTGTTGTGGTTATTGTTTACTTGAGTTTATATTCCATTGGCCACTGTTTTCAACGTAAAGAAATAGAAAAGGAGAGTCTGAACCATGTAAAACACTTGAATTTTGTTTTTTTATTTGTTACCTTAAAGAACAGCTTGACGCCTTCAATAGAACTTAAAACAATATTTAGATATAGTTCAGATTGTATTTCACATTCATTCTCCAGATGCCCCCATTATTTATTGTTGAGGTCAGCTGCATGACGAACAGGATCTTTGCTCCTGAAGTGTTCATCTATTCCTGCTTTCTCCTCACCTAAGGTCATAATGCACTGATTGACATCACGTTTCTCCATGATAGCAGTTTGTTATGTCACAACAGAGGATTATGACGTATAGGGAGTCCAGAGGTTGATGAACCTATGAATAAAGATCACGATTATGCAAAGTTCTTGGTAACAATAATGGACTGAAACTGTATAATATGTGCACAAAGCAAGCTGAATTTTACCTAACAGTATTATTACTTGCAGTTTTAGGTGTTTAGTTCGCTCCTCTCCTTAAAGCTTTGTTTACATTTGCAGTGCTATCGCTGACTGGGGGAACTGTTGTCTGGGGCAATGAGACTACAAGGCAGCGTGGCACTTCCTAGAAAGATACTTTGGCCCCACCTCATTGTGAGCTCTCAGCTGCCCAGAAGACATCAGTTCCCCACTGGTACTAGCGCTGCATTTGTAAACTACACTGCAGGTGAGGGAACATTAAAAGACAATAAAAATTAAATGTCAGTATATATTAAACTAAGCATGGTTCACAGACTTTCATTTCCATTTCTTTGAATTGGAAAAGAAATACCCAATAGAAAATAGTCACATCATTAGAAATATTGGGCAGATCATTGTGATTTATGGGGTGGTTGGGTGGATGTGGTACTCTGAAAATTAAGACACCTCTTTTGAGAACTATAGTGGTTTTTTTCTTCTTTTCCCTTTGGCCACTATCCTAATGCATTGGTTAGTCACCATAATGACTCCTTTAGTCTCCCCCACTGTTTCTTCTCCCTCTACTACCAGGGCTGCCCTTAAACATCAACACATTTCATTGAAAGATGCCCTCCTGATATCTAATATGTTTCCCTTGTGTGTTTATCTGAGTCCCTGCTCATGCCAGACCATTCTGCAGTGTATAGATCTCCATACACAATGATTCTCCACACCATGCACTATAGTGTTTATCATAAAGATGGAGTTTGGGGCCACCAGATACCAAGGAATGGCACAATATTGGGGAGGCAGACAAATGCCACTAGACAGACAGAAAACTTTGCATGGGGTGGGAAGAAGGTGCCACTAGAAACCAGGGAGGATCCATAGGATGATGGAGAGAGGTGCCACTGCACGCCGGGGAATGCTTGTTACAGGATGGGAGGAGGAGGCATCAGTCTTGTGCAGGGAAAGACTGACCAAACTGGGGTTGTTATGTGACGACCATGCCAAAATTCCACAACAAAGCTCTTCCCAGTTTGTTAGTGGTTTGAAAATGATGCCAAAAACAAAACTGGCATATTGATATGCAATCAAAACTGGGCAACCTTCAGCATATAGAAATACTGAGGGTAACTATGCACAATCAGTGTGTGTTCTGCCACTAAGGGCATGTGATTCTCTCTGACCAAAGATGAAACTTGAGTGATCCGTGGGAATCAGAACCTCAAGGTGGCACAGCACACTGGTTATACATAGAGTTGCTCATCCTGTGTTTTATGTGCGTGTATTACGTGAAATATGTGCATTGTTGTTATTATATTTACTGGGTAGTGGTTATAAACCCTGCCAGTAAGTGCCCAACAGCTCGTAAACTACATGTGTTGTTTAAGGGCTCGATAAACCATGGCAGAACAGTACTGCAGCATCTCCTAAAAACACTGAGCAAGCTGTCCTCATGTTGACATTCACAAGCGCTGACAATCGGTCACTCAGCATGAGACAAGCTTGTCAGTAACAGTTACCCTCGCAAGCATCAAAGACAATTTAAAACCAAAAACAGTAAATGAAAATAGAACATGGAGAAGTGTGGTTCTATGGGGATTTTATGCAATATCGGTGTGTGATGCCACATAAATCCTCTCAGGCTTCATGGGACATCACACACCCTCGGGGCATAAAGTCCCCATAAACCACACTTCTCCTGCGTTCTTTTATATTTTCTTTCACGGTGGAATTAACCTGTGCATGTCTCTAGAAGTTTTAGAATGTTGGTCACCACAGAAGAGTACAATCATATTCCATGACCTTTTGAACTGTGGTAACAGCATTTTGAAAACTATTGACTTTTATGTAGAAAAATACTTTACTATACATCGTATCACTGATGCTATATGCTTAGCCTTGCTCTTAAGCTATCCTGTGACCAGGCCTGTTGAACCCACATAGTATCCAACCAAGCAGCTGCTTCTATTGCAGCTTCATCTGCATGTTCCAGCTTGCTGTTTCCATATGGAACTGGAAGGGCACTCATTTTTTAAGAGCAACTGACACGATTGCTAGTTCCAGGCGGTAACTCATAACATGATGGTGCCTCACCGAGAAGCTATTTAGCTTACATATCACATTTTTTGCTTGCATAAAGAGTTTAGTCCATAAAGCCTGGCTGTATTTCCTTTGTGCAAGTCAAGGCGTCACTGAGCACTGCAGCCCTAGGCCTTAAAACAGCATAATGATGTTGGTAAATAACCCCATACATGTATACCTGTCACCAAAGATGCTCCAAGTATATTTAGTGTTCCTCATCTCTCGATCCCACTGCATTGCCTCACAGAGTGCCCAGTAGTAGCCCAATCCCCTACCAAATGTCATCATTATCGTGTTTTAGTGGTTATTTAATAACTGAGAGGGTTCTTAGGCAATAGCAACCAGTTTACAAAACTGCACCAGATAGGATCTGGGGCTGCAGCAGTGAGTAGGGAAATGGACAGACTAGGTGGGCTGTATGGTCCTTGTCTGCTGACAGATTCTATGTTTATTAGGGCAGAAATAGCCACAAAAAAATAAGATGACAGGACATACGACTACACATGTGGATGTGCAGACCAATTACATTTCACGGAGCTTAGATTTTTGCAGGCCTATCATTGCAGTGATGTTGCTGTACTTGTGGTGCTGAGGACCCAAGTTTCAAGTGTTAGCTTGGGAGTTGGAGGGTCAACAAGAGGGAAGAAGATTGAGTTCTTGCTGGATTGCTCATCTCAGGGTGGGATGGGGTGGGCAGAGTTCGTTGCCTGCCAGGTACTATCAGTGGCTGAGGATAAGCAGGCTGAAACCACTAGAGTTGGGAAGGGGGAGGCAGATGTCAGGTGTACAGCGCATGGGGGCATGCTGCACTTTAGGGGGAGTACTAGGAAAATCTGTGCACCAGCTGCAGGATGATTCCAGCTGCCTACACGTCCTGTACCTAATGACCCAGACTGTGCTGCCTCTGAAGTATAGCAAGTCCTGGGGGGTGTTGGCTGGGGTGGCCGATATAATGAATGCTGCCAGTGTATGGGGGAGAAATAAGACTAACTGGAAAAAAAAATGTTGTTTACAGTAAAATTACTTTTAAAAAGTTTTGTTGTTTGACCATCACATACACATTTTGGCATAGAGTTGGTGTTAAAGGGACAGTTGTCAGTCCTTTTTGAGTTTTATTATTTATTATTGAAAAAATATGTTTAATAATTGCTTACCTTCTCTACAATTAATTCAAGTTGTTGGTTGTTTTAATTGATGTGCATTTTTTTAGCTTAAATGAAATGCATGAAAATAATGTATTTATTCCCAAAATGTTGTTTCAAATCCCTGATCTACTCTTGTTGCATGCTTCTTGAACATTAGTAACACCCCTAAAGAGTGCATTTACTCATGGTACAATAGTCTCTTCTCCTCCCACTGCACCATGAGTGTCTAGGCTGTATTGGGGGTATTCACAGTTTCTAGAAAGATGCAAAGAAAGTTGAGGACAGTGTCCTTTGAACTTCATGAAAGAAAAATGTGGTCTAATATGGGCTTCAGTTTCATTTCTAAACAGTGTATACAACCTTTACCTTTCTTTTCTGAACACATTCAATATTTAACTCCCAAGAAATTATGAAAAATTGTTTAACGTTTGAGAAAGATGAAGACTTCACTGTGTTTAATTCAATGAGCAGAAATGAAAGTACACCAGTGGCCTCCTAAAGAAATCTCCACCACCAGTAAGTAAATGTCCAAAGATATGAAAGGGGTGTAGTGTTGAATTGTAGCTAGTTGGGCCTTCTTTCCATCATGATATTGTCTCTGAAACTGTGAAGCAGGATATCCGTGTTCAAGCCCAGCCAGCCTCTGACACACTGTGTCCCTGAGAAAGTGATCCTGATCTCCATTGAGCTTCTGCTCCTAGTTGTTAACTTATATGAAGATGGACCTCACTGAAATGTTGCATCTCTAGGGTTTTCTTGGTCATTATGTGATAAAACACTATTTGACATCATGCTGCTGACTGGGGGTTAGCTTGAAAAGGAATATGAATAGTGAGTGATGAATAGCATAGTATCTGAGGTGCAAAAGTATTTGCCAGTAAAAATTTGAAAAAAAGGTACTTGTACACCCCTATTTGATGGCTTCCAGGACTCCCTAACCCTCATTTAAAAAAAAAAATTAAATGCACACTAGGTCCTCTTTCTTAGTCCTCCTCTGCTTGCAGATTTGTGTGGCTAGTCAGGTGAGAATCTGAGAAACTGACATGAGGCAAGAGCATGTTGTGAGTACCAGACTTGTCTAGTTCAGTTCTCTGGGAGGGCACTGACGCTACATAGGGATGGGCCCACTTCCCATCGTGGCACACGGCTCTTCAGGAAGTTTTAATTTACAATTGTGCCATAACCATGAGGATATTTTATACTGAAAGATTAAAGTTTACCCAAGAAGGTACTTAAATTGCATTTTAGGTGCATTTGCAGAGTACAGGTACCCAATTTGAAGTGTATATACTATAATTCCAAGGCACTTCAGTAATATTTTGGAACACACTTTCTAAAGGTGCTTTCTGGAGTAATGCAGAAGTGTCCCAACTGAGAAGGTACTCCATTGGAGGTGTATCTGGGATAACTATAAGGACCTTCATCAGTATTTTTGCAACACATTCTTAATTTACTCAGTGCTTATCAGTCAATTGCTTGATAGTTACCATAAAGTTGCTTGAATATTTTGTGGCACATTTGGGGCATGTACCCAGTCTATGTGCTAATAGGTGACTACAAAATTACTAACAAGTGAATCCAGTTGGGTAAGGGAGTCTTTTCTTGTATAAATGCAGTTTATTTCAAATAGTCATTTGGGACATACCTCTGCCTCCTGTTTAGCAGTCAGGACAACCCCCAGGGCTATACCAGTTGGATAGAGCCTACCCCAGACAGAGACTAGTTTCTGGCTTCCGGGGGCGGAGGGGTACCTCAGGGTGCTTCAGTCAGATGGGTGGCACCTTCAGTAAGGAGTGAATGTGGTCCTGCAGCTTACCTGGTCTCCTAGCTGGGTAGTTTCTAGCAGCACTGCACAAATGAGCTGGTTAAGAATTAGTTATTCTTAACTAATAACTATGCTTACTATGTGGTGTACATTTACTTATCAGGTAACACTCAACAAGTTGAGTATTGATCATAAATTATTTATTATATAAGCTCAACTAGTAATTAATGAAAGCCAAACTAATACTTATTTCATGGGGATTAGTTAATTTATAGGTCAATGACTAACTGCTGAAACTGTTAAGAATTAGTTAGTAGGTTGAGCTAGGTGGAGTTAGCCTCTAACTCATTTGCATGTGAAAAAATCAACCAAAGCAAAACTGAGGAATAATTGAACATTATCTAATTATTAGTGATTTGAGGCAGTTGAGCATTTTGCCTATTTTTTTTTGTAATTTAAAGTTTATTCATACATTTTCTACCATAAAAGACAGCATACAGAGAAACTGATAGAGTCTCATTGATACATAGTAAAAAGATGCTGCCCCCCCCACCTCCCCTTACTGCAGTAACCCATCTCGGTACCCATAGATGCCGAGCCTCTAATCAAAAAGCCACATAGAAGCAACAACCCTAGTATAGGTTTAGTTTGGAGCCAAAGAAATTAGTGAGTGAAGGGGATCCCAAATTCTAGCATAAACTGCCAGTCTATTATGTAGGCTGGCTATAGCTTTTTCCGTGTGCAAATTGGATAATACTTCTCTTATCCATTCCTGGAAAGAAGGGAGGACCAGTCTTTCCAATGAAGGAGAATTATTTTCTTAGCCGACAAAGCTGACCATGGATATATGCAATTTACATGCCTTGACTCTAATAGGGACAGGTCCCCAGCACACATACCTCAGGGGTAAAATATTCTTGCAACTCATCCCCAGAGGGGATCGACCATGGGACCATATAAGTCCCGAAAGTAACTAGTAAGTACGTCAACTATTTCTGAAGGTGAAGTTTTGAGGAGTCCCCATCTAAAGAGTGAACTGCTGCAATAAATCTAGCTGATTCTTGTTGTTTAACACGCATTGCCAACAGCTGCCTGGCCTTCCCTTGGTCTGTGTAAACTGCATAAGTTCTTAAAATAACAAACTCAGCTTGCTCCCTTAACAGGTCAAGATAAGCATCCCTTACTTTAACTAGATCCTGCTTAAACATTTCCGAGGAGGTAGGGAAAGGCAAGATTCCATGTTCCTAATTTGAGACAGAAGAAGGAGGCTTTATTTTCCGCTCCTTTTTCTTTTGGAAAGCAAGGCCAATTAAATGACTCTACACGCTTTGAGAGTACACCATACATATCCGCTCTGATGTAGAATTACTATTTAAGACCATAAACTGTTGTATTTGGGATGCTATATAATCAACCTTGTCAGGTTCCTTAAGAATTTGGTTATTACACTTCCATCTACCCCACTTTTTTGGTAAGGAACACAGGAAAATCCTACATACTACCGCCGAGTGGTCGGAAGGTGGACCTGGGACAATACTAGAATCTAAAACCCTGGACAAAAGTATTTGAGACACAAAGATGTAGTCAATCTGTGAGGAGGTGCCCTGTACTCATGAAACAAATGTGTACTCCCGATCTTTGGGATGAAGCACACGCCATACATCACAGAGCCCTGCAGAGTCTAAAAAATCCCTGAATGACCTTTGAGCCGGGGAAAGGCTGTATGAGAATAACCCTGACTTATCTGCAGATGGATCAATACCAAATTGAAATCTCCCCCTATAATCATAGGGATAGCCAGAAAAGGAGTGAGAACTTACAATACTTTCATGAGAAAACCAGGAGTATCTGCATTGGGGCCATAAACACTGCCCAACATAATGTCCAAAGTGTGCAACCTGCCTCTCACAAATAGAAACCTCCCAGAGGGATCCAAGATACTTTGGGTAGGTCTAAAAGGGATTGACCTATGTAAAAGGATCATGATCCCCCTGCTTTGGGTATTACCCTGTGCAGCAAAGACCTGCCCCACCTATTGTCTTCTAAGCTTATCAGCTTCCTCATTAAGCAGATGTGTTTCTTGTAAAAACATAACCTCTGCTTTTAAGTGACTTAGATATTTCAAAATCTTATGTTGCTTAATCTTATGCCTAGCCCCTTTGACATTCCAAGTGGTAAACTGGATATTATTGGCCATTATTTGTTAGAATCCTAGGTAACTTCATAAACCCCACCTGTACTCAAAACAGGTTTCTTGTCGCATTATTATGAGGTATCCCTGCACACCTACGCACTCCACCCCACACCCATACCCATACTCAACCAAATCCCAATGACAAGCCCCAACAAAACAGCAACCCCAATAACCATCTATAAGCCCCAACCCTCCCACACCCACCTGTTGTTCTCCTGGTACATGACAAACAGCTCACCGAGCCATCTCCTTGCAACCCCATCCCCCGCATTTACAACTAAGATAACAGTACTATTATACCAGCTATATCTATTCTAAGTGACCAGTGCAAAAATACACTTGAACAACAATTATCCCTGTACAAAATGTCTAGAGACACAAACTTTAAAATATAGTAAGCCCCTGAACCCTGCAACAATGACAGGGAGAAAGAACCCCCAATCTTAGAAACAAAATGCATCTTACCTTCAAGTCAACAAAGAAAAGGAGGGGTCTTGAGAAAATTAAACAATAACCCCTGCCAATATAATGAAATCAGGTGTGTTAAAATTACACCAATATGGCTTATAATCACAGCCAATTCGGGACATCACAAGAATTATTCTCATAACAGTGCAGGGAAAAAGCATCCAAACAAATAACCCCTTATAAATATCGGAAAACAGTAAGTATTTGAAACTATTGAAAACATTTCCCTACCAAAGACCTGAACAAGCACAACTGAAAAACATTAAACGAACTGCAGTCTCTGGTGCCATCTAGTGGCGAAATGTCAGTAATACTGAATTTGGTTAAATGTAAAATAACAGTACTTCTTGGAAGAAACAGCTGCTTGGTCCATCAGTTCGAGTCCCCAGTCCTAAAGCAAACATAGCTTGCGACAGCTGAAAGCAGCAGATCCACAAAACAGATTCACTCTCAAAGATGCAACTCTTAATGAAACGTGACAAGAGACCTCGGAAGCTGCAGGGCTTTACTAAATAGGTGACCACGATCCATTTTTTGATTTGGGGATCCAGCTGGCACTGATACGGTCCAATCCAAAGCTCAAAAGCAAATTTTACAACAGATCCCCCATCATTAAGAAAACATGAAAACCAGAAAAAGGACCCCTATAGCATCCAAAAAAAAACTGGGAAGTTCCCTTCATTCGCCAAACCTTTTAAATTAGGTGAAGGACCAGTAGTTGACTCTCGCTCAGGCGCACATCCAAAACCACCCCCTTACCTCAGGGGGATACGAAACAGGCCCAGGAGCACTACCTTGAGACCAGCAGCCGCGGACTCTGCATTTTCATACGTTATCCAGGAGCCAGGGGAGAGGGGGCACCCCTGTCTAGTACCTGAGTGAAGCGAGAAAGGATGGGAAAAGGCCCCATTCACGGAAATTCTTGCTGAGGGGTTTTTATAAAGGGCGGCAATCCAGGAGATAAACAGAGAAGGGAAGTGGAAGGCCTCCAAAGTGCGGAACAAAAAATTCCAGTTCACACGGTCGAATGCCTTCTCGGCATCCAGGTAGACCAAGCCTCGCAGGGAACTCCGCATCCCTGGTAGCCGAGAAGACATGCGATAAGGTGCGAATGGTTGGAAGATGAGCCTTTCATAAATCCAACCTGATTTGTACCTATTAACCCAGGAAGAACCAGTGCCAACTATTGGCCAGTATTTTAGAGAGAATCTTAATATCCTGGTTTAAAAGAGATGGGTCTATGACTTTGAACCTTTTCGAGGTCTTTATCAGGTTTGGGAAGCAGAACAATCAGAGCCTCATAGAGATACAGATCTGTCTCTGCCCCAGATAGGATTTGTTGAAATAAACAACCAAGTATTAGTAAGAGAAGGTCTCAAAAGACCTTGTAAAATAAAGCAGAAAATCCATCTGGACCAGGGACCTTGTCGGAAGGCAATTCACTAATAACCTAATTTCCTCCCTGGGAAATAGGGACAACCAGAGTATCGCCAGACCTGTCAGGGAGAAGGGGCAAGTGGAGTCCCTTAGAGAACCCTGTGTATCTTCAGGGCAGGAGGATGCTCCATGTCGCTATAGAGTTTAGAATAATAAGCAGCAAATTCTTGAGCTATCTCAGTAGGAGACACCTTAAGAGATCCGTCTGCCACTGACCTGATAGGCGGGATAAATCTCATTGATTCCTGTTGTTTAATACACAATGCCAGTAAACGTCCCGCTTTTTCCCCCTGATCAGTGTATTTAGCTCTGGTACGAATAATGGCTAGTTCTGCTCTCTCTTGAAGTAACCCCAGATATTTATCCTTTAATTTCAGGAGTTTCTGAGTATCCTCATCTAGGGGATTAGCCAGAAGATTAACTTCCAGAGATCTGATTTGAGTTAATAAGGATTTAAGCACTTCCTCCCACTCTCTTTTCCTACCAACTGCCATGCTAATCAGTATCCCTCTCACGAAGGCTTTGAAGGCCCCCCACAAGATATCAGGTTTTACACCATCTAAAGGGTTTAGTGAAAAAAAATATTCTATTTTTTCCCTAATAAGTTTGCAATATTTAATGTCTTTAAGAAGTTGATCATTGAACTTCCATCTAGTTTCCCTATTAAATGAATTGAGCAGTACCAAACTGCATACCACTAGTCAGTGGTCGGAAATTGGGCCAGGTTGAATCAAGAAGGTCTTCACCCCGGGCAGGAGGCACTGAGAAATAAGTAAATAGTCAATGCGGGACTGCGAGCCATACGCCATAGACCTAAAGGTAAACTCCCTAGAATCAGGGTGTAAAACACACCAGGTATCACAGAGCCCACATTGATCTAATAAATCCCTGAATGCTTTCTGCCCAGGGGTAGCCCCACCCAGGCTGTCTAAATGAGAATCAAGTACTTGATTGAAATCTCCCCCTAATATAATTTTAATGGGAATCATTGGGAGAATGATAGATATAAGCCTCATGAAAAATCCGGGATCATCCAGATTAGGGCCATAAACACAGCCCAATAGTACTGGGACAGACCAGAGGGTACCTTTGACCAGGATAAACCTACCCTCGGTATCTTTGATCACTTGTATAGGAGAGAATGGAATACTCCTATTAATCATGAGCATGACCCCACAACTATTCGTGGTGCCCTGGGCACTGTAAATCGATCCCACTTGTTGCCTCCTTAATTGCAAAGCTTCTCCTTCTAATAAGTGAGTTTCTTGCAAAAAGGTTATCTATGAACTGAACAGACTTAAATGTTTGAGAACCTGATATTGCTTATGTTGCTTTCTGATCCCCTTAACATTCCAAGATGCGAATGTTAACTCATTCACCATTCAGAAGAGATATCAAGCTGAAATAATTACACTCAGCACATGAGATGCGAATCCCCTTTACATGTATCCCCAGGGTTACTGCAGTAACACCGACCCTCTTCCCTAGCCCCCCCAGAAATAGATACCATTCAACCCCTCTAACCCCCACCCTCCAACTGTACCCCAGCCCCCATGCTCCCCCCAAACTGTCACAAGCAACGCTCAGCACAGTACTGGTTCTAATCTCTGTACTCCCTTCCCAATAATGAACCCAGATATTTAGCACTGTTGCACACAGATCACAGTCTTTAGAAACCAAACACTGTCAGTTATACCCCAGTGAAGGAGAATGGTCCTGGGCCCTCGCCTCAGTCCAGCCAAAGCATGGACATAAGAGAGATTGTCGTAGGGGGAATATGGCAAAGCCATCTCATCACCCAGATGTTCATAATAACCCAAATTGAGATTGGAAGTGCAGGGTGAGCCACCAGAAACCAGGACCAAACCAGAAACACCTGAAGGGAAAAGTACCCCAGCTCGTGTTAAGAGCGAGAATTAAAATTGGAAAAGCTGGAATCGTTCCACCGGAGGAGAAGGCATAAAAGCTACCTCTACCCACTACAAGCTGGTATCCGGTGAACAGGGCCTCCCTGAAAGATTGAGAGTGCTACACCCCCGCTAAGTAGTGAAACCCTGCTAAATCCTCCTCGAGTAGAGTTTCCTTGCAAGTCCCCAGAGGTTGGAATGCCCTCTAGTGGCCAGTTCCCTGACCCAACCAAATGAAAAGCTGAAATGGAGAAAGCCCAGGACCATCCCGTAGCAGTCCCAAGGAAAAAATGAGAAACCACCCCAAAACCAATCGAACTGGGCCTCAACCCCAACAAAAGTAGCTGCCAAAAACCTGGCTCTACAAACCCCACCCCCAAGAAGTCCCCAAACCCAAGTGTCCACTGCTTCAGACCAGCATGGGCCAGTTATGAGACGGAAAGAAAAGCAAAGTCGGGTGGTCTGCTATGATCCCCCGAGTCCACTGCAGTATATGCAATCACCCAAGTCTTTACATTCCAAAAATTTCTCTAAGGGAAAAAACAAAAGTTCAAGTTCTTGACTCTGTGCAATACTTTATACTGTGCCACCACCATTCAAGGGTCCTTAAAGAGATCTGGCAGCATGGACTTAAGGCTCCTCAGAGTTTCTTCAGGATCTTCATAGCTTTTCCAGGATCCATTAGTTGAAATCTGTAGTCTGGCCGGGTAACTCTTCCTAAACTTCAGATCTGCAGCAATTAGCTTAGAAAGAATAGGGTAGAATGCCTTGCATTTCAAGCGACCAAGACGGGTAGATCTTGTGAGATTCTCAGCTTATATGTTCCCAGCTTAACCTCTTGCAAAGCATGCACTTTTGTAGGAAATACTGTTTCTCCAAATATCAGGAACCGCACACAATAGGCCGGGGGTTCTCAGGGGTGGCTTAGGGCCGTGAAGCCCTGTGGGCATGTTTGTATAATGTAACTGATGCCAAATGGAGATGGGCCAGCCACCCGCTCAACCAACTTCTGAATAAATGCCACAACATTTTGGCCTTCCTCTCTCTCCGTAAACCGAGAACCACTACATTATTTCTTCGTCTGACCTCTAGGTCTCCCTGCTTGGCTTCCAAACGACAATTTCTGCACATCGAAACCAGTTCAGGGTCGGACTACCAATTCTTTTCTCAATAGAAGCAATTCAGGCTGCATTATCGGAAACAGACAGTGAGAGTTCATCTAGTTTTCTGATAGTGATTTCAAATCCATTGCCATATCCTTCATTTCCTCTCGAAAGGTTTAAACTCCTCAGAAATCTGGACAGTTGAAGGCTCCTGATCACCACTTTGGCTTGGAAGATCAGGCCCAGAACCACCCGAGGCCCTGGATTTCTTAGGGGCCTTCTCAGGAGTTACTGGAGGGTATGCTTCAGTGGAGCTTTCTTCATATAAGCCTCCATCCACTCCAGATATAACCAGACCAGAGTGCAACAGCTATTATACAACGTAGAATCTCAGAAACAAGAGAAATAGTGAATTAAAACACCAAAACGAGATAAAATAAGAAACGGGAGGCTGGAGCTTGAGGGAGCTGCCACTCAGCACTCTGCATCACGTGATCTCCATTTTTTTTGCCTATTTTTGTATAAGCTACTAGTAATTAATGAATGCCAAACTAATACTCAATTCATAGGGATTAGTTAATTCTTTTACTAGAAAACCGGTCAATAACTAACTGCTGAAACTGTTAAGAATTTGTTAGCAGTAGGTTGAACTGGAAGGAGAGCCACTGACTCATTTGCATGTGAAAAAATCAACCAAAGCAAAACTGAGGAATACTTAAACATTAATGAATTATTAGTGATTTGAGGTAGTTGAGCATTAGGCCTATTTTTTTTTGTATGGGATGCTTTGAGTACTTTCGAATTGCTGATGTCGGTGATAAGTATCACATACTATATGCAATTATTTTTTTTCTACAAAGTCTCCCTATGAGGTTGTGTTTCATAAATAAAGTTGCACTAACTGGTGACATTACCTCAGCTCTTTGCCTTTTTCTCAGTTTTTGTAGGTTGTGGTGAAAAAAAGAGGTGCAGCTCAGCAAATACCAGTAATTATAAAAAAAATTAAAAATGTGAAAATTAGTTATTATTCACTTTTGTCATACACCCTCAATGTGTTATGCCTAGTTAAATCCCTCAAGAGTCACTCTTTGGATTTAATTGACACCACACACCTCTGGTGTGTGAAAATAAAACTCTTAATTAGAGATGGGCTACCCACTGGGTAGCTGGAGTGAGCAGGGTGGGTATTAGTGTTTTTTTGGTCAAGTTGGGTAGGTTGGGTAATTTACTACCCTACCTGACCTAACAGTGTGCTTTGTGGGTTGGATACTGTTGACATGGGTGCATCCGGTATGGTAATGGGCAATTGCAATTTAAATCAGCACTTTCAGGAAGCCTGTGGGGTCCTGGGACTCTTCCAGTATATAATCGGACATTACAGGCAACCTGTGAGGTGCTCACAGCAAAAAGGAGCACAAAACACCAACCTGGCAATCAGATTGGTAAGTGCTGGTGTCTGAGCTCACTTTCTGCTGCATGAGCATGGAGACTAGCTTTGGAGCTTGGTGGGAGAGGGAGCAAGATTTGGTGCTTGCCGCAACCATGGCAAAAAGCCACACAAACTAATAAAAAAAGTTAAAACACAACTGTTATCAAGGTAGGAAGGGGGAACAAGGTTTGGGGACTGAAGAAAGGGGAAGTAATTGAGGGTCGTCAAGTGCAGCGATGCTTGGGATAGAAGGAGAAAGGGAGATGGTGCTTGTTGTTGCTGGCAGCAGCTGTGAAAGCCATTTAGGTGGTATACATGTTGTCTGTTGTTAGGTGCCCTGAGTGTTTGTGACATAGCTACTCTGTGTGTCTCTGCAGTATAGTGAAAGCCTTTTAGGTTGTATACACACATACTGTCTTTTAGGTGCCCTGAGCCCTGTCTGCGACATGCACTCTGTGTTTCATTGCAGTAAAGTGAAGCAATTTAGGCTGTGTTTCACACTGTTTGTTGTTAGGTGCCCTGAGCCCTGTCTCTGACATATTACCAGTATCTCTCTGCAGCATAGTGATACCATTTAGGTGGTATTGCACTCTGTTAGGTGCCCTGAGCCCTGTTTGTGACATAGCTACCTGTGTGTCCCTGCATAAAGCCATTTAGGCTGCATTACGCAGTGCTCAGTGCCCTGATCCCTGTCTGTGACATAGCTACTCTGTCTCTCTGCAGTACAGTGAAAGCCATTTAGGCTGTATTACAATCTCTGTTAGCCTGTTAAATGCCCTGAGCCTTGTCATAGCTACTCTGTGTGTGATGTGACGCCTCCTGTGGCATAGCAAAAGTCACAGCTGTGTGCACCTTTGTCTCATATTTCCCAGTCTAAGTCTACTAAAAGGAAACACAGTGCTGCTGCATGTGCAACTGAAAATGATGTGGACAGTATGAATCCTAGCACTAAAGAAGAATATAGCAACAATAATAAAATTACCAGGACTAGCGCTAAATGATCTCTTCAACCAAAAGCTTGTTAGTAATGAAATGATAGTAGAGTTTATAAGAAAAAACACAGGAGTTTCTCATAGAAGTGCTGAATGTTTTGTCTCATGTGCCAGGATATTTCAGTTGCTGAAGCAGCGTGTAAGGACAAGGAGGCACCTCCTATAATATAACCTCAGATGCTGAGGCAGCGTATGTTGATAAAGATGGTGGTGACAGTGGGACTGGGAATGGGATAGCCCAGGCTATATCCCACCCAATGATGATGGCACTTCCAGCTTTTCTGAATCTTATGTCAATAAGGTTTGTACTAGTTTTGATGAGGGCATAGAAGAGTGCAGAAAAAAAATCATATGCTTAATGTAAGAATAAGAGGATGAGCATGAATGAGAAATATTCATGTGAACAAGGAAATGGGAGTATACGATTTCATCCAGGTCCCTTGACTGTACAAGAAATAGTGCCACACACTGTAGCACAAAGGGTAAATCTTTAGTGTGGAGTTTATTTTATATTGACACTGCAGACAACTTTCATGCTGATATGGTCCAGTACACAGAGAGTGTCAGTCATGGTGGCAAAGCGGACATTTTGTAACATCAGTACTGATATGACATGCAAAGACATAACACTCAACTGAGTGGGGCAGGGCAAGGGACAGTGTGGTTGGCATGATCCATAGTGGAGGTGGTGGTGTTGGTAATGACCATAGTGACAATGAACTGGAAGCACGAAGTGACATTGAATCACTTGACATGTCCTTACAGTCTTCCTAGACAAAATACATTGTTTTCTTCTGACACCATTACGTACATAAAATCCCACAGTAGTACTTCACATGAAAAAGGTGTGAAAGTACAATCCCCAAATTTAAAAGTATCTAATCATTCTCATCAACTAACGTTAAAAGAAAGTGTTGTGAGGACATCAAAATTTACCCACATGCACTCAACACCAGCTGTTAAATAGAACCATTGCAGAGTTAGCTGATTGTCAACTTCATTTTGCTTTTCTTGCCCAGAAAGGTTTCCTCAAGTTCTTGAACCAGACTGAACCATGGCACACTGTTCCTTGTCAAACTGTTCCACAGTTGTATGACTTGGTGTAGTGTGGTCACTAATCAATTGAAACTCTCTGAAGTGAAGCAGATTCACATAAACTCGAATATATGGACCAGCAACCAAACACTTGACTACGTGACAGCCACAGCTAATTGGGCAAGTTTTCAGTCAGAAAGTAATCATTCCCACTCTACCATAAGTAGTAGGAAGCAGGCTGAATTATGTGTCACCACTTTTGAGGAAAAACACTTGTTTTGAATATTTTGCAGGAGCTGCAAAAATCAGTTCCATAAATGGCTTACTCAGTATTCCTTATCTCCAGGGTTCAAAGTACAAGATAATGGTGCCAATATAGTCAAGGCTTTTGGAGATGGCAATTACCAAGACATACCTTGTTTTGCACATTGTATAAATCTTCTCATCCATGGTTTCTTAAATGGAAACAGAAATGTTGGAAACCTGTTATGTCTCGTTAGTAAAATATGTGGGCATTTCGGCTACTCTGTGAAAGCACAAAAACTCCTGAAGGGGCTATAGAGGTCAAACAACTTATCCTTGCATATACAGCAGTAAAGCAGAAAGTTCTAACCCACTGAAATTCAACATTTTACATGTTGGAAAGGCTTCTTAAACAGTAAAAAGCTGTACATAACTACACCATGCAGAATCAAATAGATAAAGTAGACATCATGCTTAGTTCCAGCAGCTGGACTCTATTTGTATCTTTGTTCACCTTATTGGAGCCATTTGAGGCTGCCACACATGGTGTCAGTGTGGACAATGCAACTTTGAGTCAAACTCTTGCTCAAATCAGATTTCTTCACATTTTCCTTGATAACATAAAGAAAGACTTTTAGTCAAAAGACGACAGCACTGCTGGCATATGACTTAAGTCTCAGACTGTTAATGATCACAGAATAAATGCCATGTTTAAGAATGACACCCATGTGTTGGCTAAGTTGCTAGGTCCCTGCTGCAAGTGAAACACTGAAGCCGTCTTTCATGCAGGGGAAGATATTGAGTATTGGAGAGATCTTCTGCTACCCAAATGTGACATTGCCCTACAAACACCATTACCTGATGTATAGCAGTGAAGCCCTGCCAAACCATCACAGTGTTCCTCTAGCACAGACAATAGCACATCTATCAATTCTTCACACACGGCAGTGTCATCAGCGAGGGAAAGGACATCTGCAGCTACTTCTTGGGCATCCTATGTTCAGGCTCAGAAAGGCAAATTATTTCTGAGTCACCTACAACAACATGGACTAGTATCCTGTAAAAAAAGTGCAGCTGGTTCATCTATTAGATGGGCAAACGCTTCATGCAGCACAATGATCCTGGGTTACTTTGCAGCCATACTGTGACTGGTCATGAGGATGATCCATTACTCTATTGGAATCAAAAGAGAACAGTATGTCCAGATCTAGCAAATCTTGTAATAATGTACCTCAGTTGTCCACCTCCAAGGGTATATTCAGAACACAGCATTTAGTGTAACTGAAGGAATAGTCACTGACGACAGGACATTGCTAAGTCCTGCAAATGTAGAATGTATAAATGTCTCAGAATGAATGCTGACAATTTCCCAATTGTCACAAACACTGATTT